>OY288240.1:56548102-57148102 GCA_958450325.1 Agrostemma githago
AAATTTTGCCCGATGGAGAAAGACGCCAAAAATGACGATTCGAGAAGAAAATCTCACCGGGTGAAATTTCACCAGGTGCTGCCTATGTCGTCAACCGCAGGGTGAAGTTTTGCCCCATGAAGATGCAAAGGGTGAAGGTCTAGGCTTAATGAAGAAGGATTGGATTATGGGCCTTAAACTTGTGTGACCCATTAAGAACTCTATATATACTTATCCTAGGTTTTGGGGCCAAAGAAGGAGGAAGTAGAATCTTAAATTGTTCCTCCTTAGCTTTGGTTAGGAGATCTCCATAGTAGTAGTAGTAGTAGTAGTTTGTAGTAAGTTTCCTAGAAAATTCTCTAGACTATTAGTAGATGTACTTAGTATTAGTGTAATTAGTAGACAAGTTTCCATCTTTGTTGAAGATTATTGAAGATTCAAGGGTTTTTGCAAGGGTTTATGTGACAAAACTCTTGTATTATTTCTTGAAGATTTATATTGCTTATATTGAAGATTGAAGATTTATGCATGGATTAGTGACAAATTCTTGTATATTTCTCCCAAGATTCAATCTTTATCATTAATCTTCATCTTTCACCTTAGATTTCTCCATAGTTGGTAAATTCTCTCCTCTCCCTTCTGTCCATTAGTTAGCTTATGTTTTTCTCTCTTCTCTTATTTTCTCTCTTAGTGTAATTGTTAGTGTAGTTTTTTTAGTTTCTCTCTTAGTATAATTGTTAGTGTAGTATTTCTTAGTTTCTCTCTTAGTGTAATTGTTAGTGTAGTTTTCTTAGTTTCTCTTAGTATAATTGTTAGTGTAGTTTTTATGTATGCTTTAGTTAGATTATCCTTAGTTAGTGTATTGTTGATTATCACCATGACTAGAGAGTAGATTTTCTTGTTGGGGAATTAGGGAGGAGGATTTGGACCACTTGATTCAAGGGATGTTGGTGGATTGTTTACTTGTTGATTATCAATTTTAAGGTTTTTGTGTCTTTGTTGACCTAGAATCGCGACTAGGCCGACCTTGACTCGCCTCTACCAATATGGGGAAACTCGGGGTAGAAATTACCTTAATTTGAGACTTGCCCTTTCGTCGCGAAAGCGGGTTTAGGTAGGTTGGGTGAAGAAACCGAAAGGTGGCACTCTCCCTTTTCGACGTTGTGACTAAAACTCGATCCCGAGACTTTTAAGACCCCATTTCCGAATCCCGACTCTCCCAACACCTTTCCTATTATAGTCCCTAGCCTCGCTAGTGTAGTTCGCTAGCATTAGTTAGACTCTTCTTATCCCAAAACCCCCATCTCAATCCCGATCACGATTGAGCCCTAGACTTGACCAATACGGCTTAACCCCTCTCCCTGTGGATCGATCCCGACCTACCACTACTACATTAGTTAGGTTAGTCGGAGTTATAAATATTGTTTGATTGCACGGGTCGCGACGCCCGCGCATCAAAATGGCGCCGTTGCCGGGTAGACGGTGATTAGTTAATTGATTAAGTCTTAGTTTTATTGTGATTGGATAATGTTTTTCTTTCCTCCTACCCTAGTGCCATTAGGTGCTAGAAGGACTCATTGTTTGTTGAGTTTTTGCTAGGTTTACTCTTGATTTTGGTTGCTTGATCCCCATTCGAAGAGCAAGTCGCTTGGAAATATTGTGACTGAAGCAACAACTCGATAGTGTAATCCTCCATCAATTTCATCATTTCTTAACACTCCATCCTCAAAACAACTTCCAAGGATTCAAGTATGGCTACACTTGGGTCCCATTCTCAACCATCTATTGAAGAGATTTCTTCACCCGTCTTCATTGGAGCCATCCCGGAGAGTTTCGAGCTTAAACCTTCCATCATCCATTTAATTCAACAACAAACTTTCCGAAGTTTTCCGGATGAAGATGTGATAGAGCATGTTTGTCTTTTCAAGGAAAGTCTTATTGGTGTCAAGCTTGAAAGTGTCACCGAGTGCCAACTACGTCGGATTCTCTTTCCTCGCACCTTGTGTGATGGAGCAAGGAGATGGATTAAGAGATTCCCCAACAATACTTTTCGCACTTGGGAACACTTGAGCAACGCATTTCTCGAAAAATACTACCCACCATCCAAGACCAACAAATTCCGAAGAGAAATTCAAACATTCCAACAACAAGAAAATGAGAGCATAAGTAAAGCCTGGGACCGATTTCAAATGTTGCAAAGGAAATTTCCGCACCACGGCATCCCTAGTTGGCTTTTACTTCATATATTCTTCCACTCGTTATTGGATAATGCCAAAAATAATGTTAATGCGGCGGCAAAAGACGATTTCTTTTTGTTAAATGAAATCGAATCTACAAAACTCATTGAAAGGATAGCCAAGAATGATGAATATTCCGAAAATGATCAACATGAAGGGCTAAGTGATGACTCGACATCGTCAACCGAGAGTAGAACCGAACTTGAAGCTAGAATTGAGGAGTTGGTCAAGCAATTTGAGGTGTATGTTGCTAGAGCCAATTCTCCACCCAAGACTAGAACATCTCCACAAAGAACATCTCCACCAAGAAGAGTAAGTTCACCGAGACGATCGTCCATTTCACCACCGAAATTGTATCGTATTGAAATTCCATGTGATCATTGCGGGAGATATGACCACGATTCCGAATTGTGTATGAGAAAGGAGAGTGCTTTTCAAGCCAACACTCAAAGATCCCATGAAAAATCTCAAACGAACAATCCTAATTCGGGGACCGGATTTTATTCCATGCCTACTCAAGGATCATATCCTTTTCCAAGAGCCCCCAATCAAAAGGTTTATCCTAATTCTCATGGCCTCTACTATCAACCGAGACCTCCTCACATAAATCAATTCAATCAAGGATATTGCTATCCTCAAGGACCGCCAAGACCAAATTATGTTCCTCCCTTTGGAAACAATTCTCCATTCAATCAAGGTCCTCCAAGGAATTTTCAAGGTAACTTTCAATCCCTTTATGACATTCAACAAACCATCAATTTTCTATTGAAAGAAAATGCGTCAAACCGAGCTAGACTTGAAGCTTTAGGGGCACGTTCGGCCTCGCAAGCCCAATCTTCTCAATATCCAACTGATTCTTTCAATCATGCATCCGTGAATGCCATTAAGGTAATGAGCAAAAAGAAACCGGTGAAACCCTTTGACCCACAAACTACATCTCATCCCTCAATCAATGAAAATGGTGAGAAAGTGGTTAAGGACATAGCCGAAAGACCAAGAAGAGATCCATCAAAGTACCTTGTAGGAGACATTGCGTACGTTATTGAACAAATTCTAATAGAGGACACAAACTTAATCTCTAGAATTGAGGTACCACCCTTGAATGACATGCCACAAACCTCACTCAACAACCAAGCCTTGGGCATGATAACATTCACCGACCTTATCGAGAATATTGACACAAGCGCATCCATGCCTACCCATTCCGATTACATCCGAGACATCATTTTGAAACCCGCCGAGAAGGAAAAAGCTCCCATATCTCCAAAGTCCAATCCTAGAGTCACAATTCTCATCAAACTTGGAGATCCGGGTAGCTTTGCCATTCCATGCTCCATCGACCATGTCTTAATAGACCGTGCTTTGTGCGACCTTGGAGCCGACATTAGTTTGATGCCCTTAGCCATTGCTCGCACTATTTATATTAAAGACTTGGATTATTTTCCCGTAAACGTGCAAATGGCGGATGGAACCACTAAGGAGCCCTACGGATTGGCTCGTAATCTCATGGTTAATGTGGGGAATTTATACCGACTTCGTTATTTTGGACATGCCAATTTAGGAGCGAAATCCTATCCTTTTGGGACGGCCTTTTCTAGCTACCGGTGGGGTAATTATCGATGTAAAGCGAGGACGTTTATCTTTCAATGTCGCTAATGAAATGGTCCAATTTGTGCTTCCCGCGTTCCTTCCCGAAGATCCTCTTAATACGGAGTTTTGGAACCAAATGGTGGAGTTCCCAACAAATGAAGAACCTTCTACCGAAGATCTTGACTACGATGATGAAGAAGACAACGGTGCCCTATTCATACTTGGTTCCACCTCCGACGAAGATATTCCTGAAGAATTTGCAATGCTTCCTGAGGTAGCACAACTTATGAACATGCCGGAGTTTAGAGAAAAGCTCAAGATCGGTAATGTGGAATTCCAAGTGAATGACCAAGACCCTCCGGGTTGCTTTTCAAGCAACTCCGATTAAACTCGAACTATTCAATTCGGTTTGGTGGTGTCCTTAATAACCACTTTGTAAATATTTGTATATTCTTTTCTCTTTTTATTTCTCCTTGGACAATAGCTTTTGGATTTTTCTTTTTGGAGCTTCCTTGCTTTGGTATCTGCATGAATCATGAAGATTTCTTTCGGAATTTTTAGGGTTGTGCTATAAACGATTATGAACGATTGAAGATTGAGAAAATAAGTTATGTTTTTGAAGAGCTAAGGATGTTTTGGGCCAAGTCATACAGATTTTTCGTGGCAAAGTCCCGTTTCGAAGTGGATTATTTTACCGGGTGAAATTTCACCCGATGGCGACTTTGCTCGAAGCTAAAGAAATTGATGGAAAATCCGTCGGGCAAAATTTCACCCGGTGGAATCTCATCGGGCGAAATTTCGCCCTGCGGTAAAAATATTTTGCGACTTGGAAATTGACGGATATTCGACCGGGCGAAATTTCGCCCGGTGGAGTCTAACCGGGCGAAATTTCGCCCGGTGGTGAAATAGCGCGGAAATGCCAAATTCGACCCGAACACCGTCGGGTGAAATTTCACCCGGTGGGTGACCACCGGGCGAAAAATCACCCCGCGGCACCATATCAGCCAAACCCCCCATCCCATCTGCATTATTCATTTCCTCTCTCTCTCTCTCCTCAACCAAACCCCAAAAACCCCAAACAAACCCCAAATCCTCCACCTTAAACCACCTCTAATCCCTCCATTCCTTCACCAAAATCAAATTAAATCATATATTTCTCATCCTTATCACATTCCTAACATCTTCTTGGAGTTTGTTTCGAGAAATTGTTCCGATTCCAACAAACCCCAAACCGAGACCGTCAACACTTTATTTGTCAAATTCAAGCATCAAGAATGAGAAGGGTGAAGCAAATGGCAAGGAAACGGATTTCTTCAATGCTAGTTCGGAATTTGGGATCAACATCGTCTTCTAGGTCGGAGGAGACGACCGAGGCTCGGGATGAATCCGTCCCGATGCCGGTTCAGACACCAAGACAAATACCGTGCGAACAACCTGTTCCGCTTGAGGTACGTTACCCGAAAATTCGCCGTAGTTTGCGTCATCCTGAATCTGGTTTATATTTCGCTAAAAAAGTTCATGTTGATAAATGTAAAATTTTTTGGGTCTGTCGTCTCGAGCCGACTCGTTGGGCGGCTCGAGATGTACTTGAGCGTATGGGTAAAGAACCGCATGTTCGAGCAATGTGCCAAAGCCTTGGTCTTAGCATATTTTATGCCTCCAAGGAGGAAACTTTTCAGAAGCTGACGTGCGAGTTTTTCGCAACTTTCGAGCTAAGTGGTGACGATAATGCCACTGTCTCGTTTCAGCTGCGAGAAACTTTGTACGTCCTCAACTTGAGGGACTTTGGTGCATTGCTCGGTTTACCTTCTTCGGTCCTTGGAAGGCCTAGGGCGGGGCAGACTCGGGACGATAAATTCGGCCGAGATCGATTCTGGTTAAAAATAGCCCGCCAGAGGACTTTCAAGGGAGGGAAAATGCGTTCTTTCTCTATTCGGAACCCCATCCTTTGATATTTGGCACGTATCATAGCCAACTCATTCCTGACAAGCTATGATACGCACCATAACTGTAGTGCCACAACTGTACAGTTATTGGAGGATGCGGTTTTGAATAGAGGCCCGTCTATTGATATGTCCGAGGCCTTAGCTACTCATTTTGCCCAGGTCGCTAAGGGCAGCCGCAAGAAAATTTCTTGTGGCGGTATTGTAACGATGATAGCTAGAGCCTTGGACATTGATTTTAGCGATTTAGCACCAGTTGACGGAGCGGGACTTTTCATAGATGAAGTTTATTGTCCTTTCCTTGTGTGGCCCCAGAAAGAGATAACAGTTTGTTCTTGTATAAGATTACTGAAATGAGAGCTATTGCAATGTCTAACCACGAATGGGTCAGGCTAGATGTTGAAGAGAACTTCGGCATGCCGAAGAGGTCCGAGGAGTACATTCGGGATAACACCCGAGGTAAGTTCTATATGGTTCAATACCCCGATGGACCTTTAGATTATGGCGACGATGATGTTGAGGTTGTAGACGTGTTGGAGGAAGAACCAGAGGTCGAAACCTCTCGGGATGAGGGTCATAGGACTTTACCGTCATCATCACATGGACCCTCTTCCCCCCGTCAGACCGAACACCCGACCTCCCAGTTTTTCACACCCGACTTTACACCGCACAGACACTCCACGTTCACCCAGTCTACCCCCGGTTTTTAGGAGGACGTCAACATGAGTCCTCCACGACACTCCTCGTTCTTCGGATCAGAGGACTTTTATAACCAGTTGGGGGAAGTTTATGACTGTACACGTCAGACTTGGGAGAACTCGACCACATCTTTGAACCTGGCCTAGGACGCCTATAATGTAGCCCGGGATGCGCGCGATACTGCGCATGGTTCTTACACGTACTCTAGGGAAGGCTATGAGTTTGTCCGGAGTAGCTTTGAGATGGCTAGGGACGCTTCTAGGGACACCCAAGCAGCGAGGATGGCGGCGGAGGAGAACCAAAGGATGTTGCAACAGCAACAAAACCTCTTTAATCAAATTTTCGGTGCACCTCCGCCAGGGTCTTACTACCCACCACCTCGTCCCCCAGGTCCGATATGAGTGGTCGAGTGTCGTCAGTGTTAGTGTGGGGGTGTTAGATGTCACTCGTTAGTCGTCGGTAATCTGTTCTCTAGTCTCAGTAATCTTTGTCAGTCTTGCAGCGCCAATTTTTCGCAATTAATAATTATTGTTGTTGGTTAATTTGTGATAATATTTTGGTTGGTTTGGAGAGTTATCAGCCCCTCACGTGATCCTACTTGGGTCATTACAAACGTGAGGTTTTATTTGCAGGTGCCTTTGCGAAGAAAGACCTGATTGTTGCTCCCGGTCTTGGGTGATTTGATCGCACCAAGACCATTTTGAGAAATCCAAAATCTTCTTTTTCCTTAGATTTTTCCCGATTCGTGCGAAATCCGGGCGAGGTGACGTGATTACACCCACGCTCTTTCCCATCTTATCGATTTTTCCTCTTTCTTTTCATTTTCCTTTTATTTTTTCTTCTTTTTGAAAAAAAATCAAAAATCCCAAAAACATTTGAAAAATCTTCAAAAATACCAAAAACATTTGAAAAATCATAAAAATTCAAAAAGATTTTCCGTTCTTTTCTTTTTCTTTTCTTTTCTTTTCTTTTTCGATTCTTCCTCTACTTGTGCAATGGGGACAATGCACGATTTTAGTGTGGGGGAGGGATCTTGTGGACATGACGTAGGTCCACCCCGACGCGGCCACGCGCGGGTTTGGGTAGGCGAATGAATCTCGTGGTAAGATTGTTCTCGGGTTCGAAATTTAAGTCAAACTTGGAGTCGCCACCAAATTTATGGTAATTCGGAACCATTCGAGCCCACTCTATGTCGTCATGGGCTATACACAAAGTACGGCCCACTTCGATTTCAGAGTTTATGGGGCCCGTCCCTTTGCATTGCGATACCGATACCATCTACACCGGTATCGTGTAAAGAATGACTCTCGTGCGCCAACGGTTTCGGGCATCCGGAAATCGAGGTTCTGAGTAAGGGGTGAGGGTACGTGTTGGGAAGCCCACTAAGGACACCCAACCCCGCCCGCACAATGGCGGCCTCTACTAAGACATCGTTCGTGTTCGTGTACGCGCGCTAGTAAAACGACTAAATGATATGCAAACAGCGTTTTCGGGCTAAACATGCGAATTATGGGTTAGTTACGTCATTTAATGCATCTAACTATTGTCGAAGTTATTTAGCATGCGAGGTTCATTTATAAGGTGATGAACATCAAAATAAACAAAGCTCGAAAATAAATAACGTACAAGATACACGGGCGGAAATACAACCCGGTCAATACAAAAGGTATAAATAATATAACGTATGGAATAAAAATGATAAAAAGATAGAAACGGACCCGTGTATAACCTAGACCGTGAATTATGTTGATGGACGAACTCCGATTAAATACACATTATGTTGTGTATTAAAAGAAGGACGGAGACATAGGGCCTAGGCGTGATGCTAGCCCGATCCCATGCCTCGATGCCTTGTCCCGACTTATCACGTCAAAAAATCGATCGAAGTCGTTAAAGTGTCGTGACATGCATGAGTTTCGAAAAATAGGATCACGTGATTGTCTTTACACGTGTCGACTAAAAGTCGTAAAAAAAGACGAGGCTCAAATGTTTCATTTAAGCTCTCGAATTTCTGGGCTACATGACCCACTCGATCGAGTCAGGGCATGGACTCGGTCGAGTGCGTCCTCGAAGTAGCTACTGCCCAGTTTTTGGGGTGCTACTCGATCGAGTGGCCTATGGCACTCGGTCGAGTGACACCTGTACGAGGTATAACTCGTTTCATTTTTTTATTTGTTTAAATCGATAGTTGGCCGAGTTAAATAAAAAATATCGTAGGATTTAAATTCAACACGGCTTCCGGTATTATAATTGTGTACTTATACGATTATAATACCGTTATCGGAATTTTGTGTAAAATGTTATTGTTTAGTGAAAAGTTTGATTAGTGACAAGATTGTAGTCCTCTGCGTTACGACATCGATACTAATCCTAACGGATTATGTGATGTCGGTTTTCGCCTCAATAGATCTCGCACTAATCCTAGAAATGGAGTCAAATACGTTCAAGTATGATCGACCACGATCACGTCACACCCTTAAGCACATTGGGGCGGCGCTCCTCGAAAGGGTGCCACCTCCGTCATTACTCGTAAAGGGATTAGACGGACTTTAGGCGATCGTCATAGTCAAACGCATTTAGATCCGAATTTTAATACTATTATAAATACACGCGGTATATGATATGTTAGTAACGAAAAGATAAAAGTTAGTATACAAGAAATAAAATGTTAGTGTTAATGTTAGTACACTAGTATAGTTATAATATAGACAATGCGAAAATGTAAATAAAAACGAAATAGTAAGAATCAAGATGGGGTTTAGGACACCCTCAACATACAAGTTATGGTGTGTGTGTGTGTGTGTATATGTGTGTATGTTTGTCGGTTTTTTGAAGGGCAATTGGCTCGGTTTTTGTGTAGTTTTGCTTAGGATTGTAGTGTAGAGAGTTTAGGTGAATTAGGGTAGAAATGTAGGGTAGAATGGCATTAGACAAAAGCTGAAAAATGAGAAGGGTTGGAGGGGTATTTATAGAGTTTACCCCACGACCTAGGGTCACTCGATCGAGTGGCCCTAGTGCACTCGATCGAGTGCCTTTGAAAACGGGTATGTTCCGGTTTATGAGGCTCCACTCGACCGAGTGGGTCAATCCACTCGATCGAGTGGATCAAAGGAATCGAGTCGATTTAGGAAATAGTTGACTCTTTTGATTTTTTGAATTTTGAGCTTGGGCGCCAGCTTCTAGAAGCTCTCTAGGCTGGTTTTGAGGACGGATTCGTCTTTGACCGGGTTTTGACCCGGTCGCCAAAAGACGGTTTTTATTTTCGGTGTCGGTTTTGGCCCAAATTAGTCTTATTTTACTAGGAATGACCCACTGGGCCTGAATTTGAGGTTGGTTTTGAGAGATTTGTACTCCGCTAAATGTCCACGTTGGATATTATTGATTCTGAGCCCATATTCAAGTATACTAAGTCACGTTTGCGTCCGATCATCATCGGGTGTTTTGTCGGGAACTGCTATAGACACTAGCAGGCAAAATGCGGGTGTCTACAGATCTACTATCCTTTTTCTTTTTCATTTTTCCTTTAAAAACCAAAAAAAAATTCATTTTAGTTTTCTTTTTTCTTTTATTTTTGTTTTTGTGTCACTTGTATTGCCTTGCATTTCTTTCTTGTAGGTACACCGCCAACCATTTAGCATGGACACGTAAGGTAGCGGAAATGAAATGAAGACCGCGCGGTAATATTTTCTACCTTCGTCTTTACCCTTTCTCTTATGCATGGGAGTTTGGGCATATATGCTATTTGGAGGTTCACTTGATGAACATTTTGGAATTGGTGGTTGTGGATTGTGTTGACTTGATGGAGTTCGGAGTGCTTGGCTATACTTGTGTTTGTGGTTTTGTTTTGTTTTTTTGTGTGTTTTTATCATTTTTGTGTATTCTTTTTCATTGTGGGTATAACATGTCTAGGTAAAGTTTTCGAAAACTCGATTTTGAGTTTAGGCCGAGTGTTTATTATTCCCTTGTTAGTGACCCTCTTTGATTTTTGGACATGTTTCTAGTAGAATGACCTTGAACCAATTTTTGCATTGGATTTTTACCATAAGTCCATCTTTTCTACTACGAGTCTACATCGGGATTTGCATTTGACCACCTTCACCACCCATGGAGTGATAAGGCCTTGGTTACCGTTCCCCGTTCTCTTAGGTGACCTTACTTGAGAAGCCATTTCTTTAGTCCAAATTTCCATCCTTTTATGGGTTCGGAGGGGGTGCACACCCGACTAGCCTATTTTCTATCATTCACCCATTTCCACAAATAAGTTTGCAAGAATATGCTTTACCTTGATCTCAAATGAACTATCTAGCCAAAAAAAAAGAAAAAAAAGGCCCTCGATCGAAATAATGGGGAAAGAAAGAAAACCGAAAAGAAAATCAAAATCTCAAAAATCGTTCCCAAATCCAAATAATCCCTTGGTTGACTTATTGCCGTGAAATGCCTACTAGAGGACCGAGTCCCGAGGAAGGAAAATAGCGGTGATTTGTCAATCTTTACCATTTCGCAAACACATCCATCTTTTTGGTCTAATTGGCTTTCTCGAGTTTGGGACGATCCACTAGGCTTAGCTTAGGAGACGGCATAACACTTACCTACAGTGCTTACTAACTCCATGGTTCTCACTTATCCACTCCATTTATCGTCCCGTTGTAGGCATCTCTAGTGGAGTTAGACGGACCTTGGTAAATTTTCAATGTTTTTACTGTTTGATTGTCATCCTATTAGGATCTTGTCCATGTCATTTTGTGTTACTAATTTGGTAGTGTTCTCGCTTGTCTTAAGCTCTAATCGGTGCTTTCTCCGCCGTTTTGATGAGGGATTCGGTGATTTATTTTCTCTTTGGTTGCGACTATCTTTTCGTGTGTCATCTTTGTTTTTGTGTGTTTGTGTGTGTGTTAGTCGCAACCCCAGTTTTGAGCAAGCCCCAACTTGCCTTGCATGGAGGTACTCTACCTCATGGGTATCTCGATGTGAGTTGAAGGGACGGAGCGGGCCTGTTAATTGCCCCGTATCGGCTTAGCATAGTCTAGCTTAGTTTGTAGTAGCTAATTTCTTTTTGGGTCTTTGATCGAGGATGAGCTACGATTTAGTGTGAGGGAATTGTTGTGTGCCAAATTTGGACCGTTTTTCCTCCCATTTAGACCCGTTTTTCCTCCGTTTTGCGAGAATAGAGTGCGATTATCGCCGTATTTTACGTAGTTCTCGCATTAGTGTCTCTCTTTTGCATTTTACATGTTTTTGGTAGTTTTCTGTCTATTTTGATAGGATTTTGACCGAAAACGTGTTTGAGCTTCAACGAGCATGAGAGAGACGGTCCAAGAGCAAAGCACACAACTGAAAGTTCGAGTAATCCAATTGATCAACGAAGAAAGAGACCGGAAAAGAGGAGAGACTCCACCGGGTGAAACTTCACCCGGTGAGTCATCACCGGGCGAAGTTTCGCCCGACGACATTTCCACTCCCGAAGATTTCCATGGGCAGCTACCACCGGGCGAAACGACCGGGCGAAATTTCGCCCACCGGGTGAAATTTTGCCCGATGGAGAAAGACGCCAAAAATGACAATTCGAGAAGAAAATATCAACGGGTAAAATTTCACCCGGTGGTGCCTATGTCGTCAACCGCAGGGTGAAGTTTTGCCCCATGAAGATGCAAAGGGTGAAGGTCTAGGCTTAATGAAGAAGGATTGGATTATGGGCCTTAAACTTGTGTGACCCATTAAGAACTCTATATATACTTATCCTAGGGTTTTGGGCTAAAGGAGGAGGAAGTAGAATCTTAAATTGTGCCTCCTTAGCTTAGGTTAGGAGATCTCCATAGTAGTAGTAGTAGTTTGTAGTAAGTTTCCTAGAAAATTCTCTAAACTATTAGTAGATCTACTTAGTATTAGTGTAATTCGTAGACAAGTTTCCATCTTTGTTGAAGATTATTGAAGATTAAAGGGTTTTGCAAGGGTTTATGTGACAAAACTCTTGTATTTTTTCTTGAAGATTTATATTGCTTATATTGAAGATTGAAGATTTATGCATGGATTAGTGATAAATTCTTGTATATTTCTCCCAAGATTCAATCTTTATTATTAATCTTCATCTTTCACCTTAGATTTCTTCATAGTTGGTAAATTCTCTCCTCTCCCTTCTTTCCATTAGTTAGCTTATGTTTTTCTCTCTTCTCTTATTTTCTCTCTTAGTGTAATTGTTAGTGTAGTTTTCTTAGTTTCTCTCTTAGTATAATTGCTAGTGTAGTATTTCTTAGTTTCTCTCTTAGTGTAATTGTTAGTGTAGTTTTCTTAGTTTCTCTTAGTATAATTGTTAGTGTAGTTTTTATGCATGCTTTAGTTAGATTATCCTTAGTTAGTGTATTGTTGATTATCACCACGACTAGTGAGTAGATTTTCTTGTTGGGGAATTAGGGAGGAGGATTTGGACCACTTGATTCAAGGGATGTTGGTGGGTTGTTTACTTGTTGATTATCAATTTTAAGGTTTTTTTGTGTCTTTGGTGACCTAGAATCGCGCCTAGGCTGACCTTGACTCGCCTCTACCAATATGAGGAAACTCGGGGTAGAAATTACCTTAATTTGAGACTTACTCTTTCGTCGCGAAAGCGGGTTTAGGTAGGTTGGGTGAAGAAACCGAAAGGTGGCACTCTCCCTTTTCGACGTTGTGACTAAAACTCGATCCCGAGACTTTTAAGACCCCATTTCCGAATCCCGACTCTCGCCAACACCTTTCCTATTATAGTCCCTTGCCTCGGTAGTGTAGTTCGCTAGCATTAGTTAGACTCTTCTCATCCCAAAACCCCCATCTCAATCCCGATCACGATTGAGCCCTAGACTTGACCAATACGGCTTAACCCCTCTCCCTGTGGATCGATCCCGACCTACCACTACTACATTAGTTAGGTTATTCGGAGTTATAAATATTGTTTGATTGCACGGGTTGCGACGCCCGCGCATCAGGCATCTCATCATGCACGATGGGGAAATCCTCGCCACAATACCCGAGGTAGTAGTAACGAGACTGATTCTGCAATCGCTAGTCAATTAGTTGTTTTGACTAAGCGATTCGATTCCTATGAAGCATCTAACTCGGATAAAGGAATGCATCAAGTGCACGCTATGAGCCAAGAATTAGTATGCGATGACTGTGGCGTATTGGGACATCATGCTCACGAATGCATGGGAACGCAAGAACAAGTTAATGCTTATCAGTCATTCCAACGGAATTAGAACTTACCATACATGAATCAACCTGGCTATAATCGTGCTCTATTATCCTATGCAAGTCAGAATGTGTTGAATCCTACAAAACCCCCACCTCGCAATCCAACATATGTGCCTCCTCACGGTCGAATGCAAGGAAATCAACAAAATTCTCAAAGAACTCAAGGGCAAAACATAATTCAGAATAGTCATCAGCAGTTTCCACCACTTCCTCCCTTGGAGGCCCAAGCTCATCAACAATGAAATAGCCGAACTAAGAAACATGACGATGAACATGATGACTCAATTCCAGACAAGCCATAAGTTGCTCGAAAGGCAAGTCACCCAGTTAGCAAACTCTCAAGCTACTCGTCAGCCAGGACCCTTGCCGCCTCAGGGAAACCCACCTCAAGTTAATCCGCCTCATGGGAATGAACATATCAATGCTATTACCTTAAGGAGTGGGACGGCTTACGATGGTCCAATGATGCCGGAACAAGAAGATAAAGCTGTGAAGGAAACAGAAGACGAGGTTGTGAAGAAAGCAGAAAACAACAAGCAAACCGGTCGAGACACAGTCAAACCGACCGGTACAGAATCAAACCGGCCGGTACACGATCATACCGCTCGGGATAAAGACGAACCGACGGATTCAGAGTCAAACTAATCGGTTTGTCTATCGGAGCAGCCAATGTCTACTACAGCCCAACACGTGAAGCTCCCATTTCCAGGTCGTCAACGCAACAGCAAGATCGACAGTCAATTCAGTAAGTTCATGGACGTTGTGAAGAATCTTCAGGTAATCGTTCCATTTACAGAGTTAATCACTCAAGTACCTGCATATGGTAAGTGTTAGTGTTATGCCTTATTCCATCTGTGAGAAGTTAGATATGGGAGGTTTGAAGTGTACCAGTGTCACGCTTCAAATGGCTGATCGATCAGTCCCTAGACCTTTAGGTGTCTTAGAAGATGTCTCGGTTAAGGTAGGAAAGTTCCTTTTTCCTGTCGACTTTGTTGTCTTAGACATTGCTGATGATACGCATATTCCTATTGTACTTGGTCGTCCATTCCTTCACACTGCAGGCGCGATTATTGATGTCAAAAATGGTAGTTTGACACTTGAGGTAGGGGAAGATAAAGTCACATTTAATCTTAATAAAGCTTTAAAAGCCCCTATAACTGATGAGTCGTGCTATTGTTTAGACACTTTTGATTCTGTCGATGACACTATTGATTCCACTTTACTCGGATCCTTAACAAAGGATCCCTTGGAGTTACTAATGTGTGAATCGAGTTATACAGGTGATGGAGGAATTTGGAAAGCTGAACTAGATGAGCTAGAAGCACTTCTATATGCAAGGGACCTGAAAGAAGCTGAGACGGTCAAAACCGTCAACCATGATATGTCTTATTCGGTCGAGGTACAGAAATCTGAACTTAAACCGTTACCCACAAATCTCAGGTATGCTTTTCTCGATGAGGGTGAGTTAAACCCGTTTATAGTAAGTAATTCTTTGACTGAGTCTCAGTTGACTGATTAATTAACTGTATTGAGGAAACATAAGAAGGCTTTGGGGTATAGTTTAAGTGACTTAAAAGGTATTTCTTCTGACTTTTGCATGCATCGCATTCATCTTGAAGACGGTCATAAATCGTCTATCCAGGGTCAGCGTCGACCGAACCCGAATATGTAGGAAGTTGTTAAGAAAGAAGTTATGAAACTTCTTGATGCCGGTATTATATATGCTATATCCGACTCTAAATGGGTCAGTCCGGTTCAAGTGGTGCCTAAGAAAGGAGGCACCACGGTAGTGAAGAATGATAGGAATGAATTAATTCCTACAAGAATTGTTACAGGGTGGCGCATGTGTATTGATTATAGAAAATTAAATGTCGCCAAAAGACCATTACCCACTTCCATTTATTGATCAGATGTTAGAAAGATTATCTCGTCATAAGTATTTTTGCTATCTAGATGGCTATTCCAGTTTTTTTCAAATCCCCATTCATCCCGAGGATCAAGAAAAAACCATCTTTACTTGTCCTTATGGTACCTTCGCTTATCATAGGATGTCCTTCGGATTATGTAATGCCCCGGCCACTTTTCAGAGATGCATGATTAGTATCTTTTCCAATTTCATTGAATCAATCATGGAAGTATTTATGGATGACTTCAGTGTGTATGGTTTTGACTTTTATTCTTGTTTGCTGCATTTGTCGAAGGTTTTAGGTCGCTGTGAGGAAGTTGACTTGGTGCTTAATGTTGTGTGCTAAATTTAGACCGTTTTTCCTCCCATTTAGACTCGTTTTTTCCTCATTTCGCGAGATTAAAGTGCGATTATTGCCCTATTTTGAGTATTTCTCGCAGTAGCATCCCTCTTGTACGTTTTACGTGTTTTTGGTAGTTTCTCTATCAATTTTGATAGGACTTAGCACCGAAAGCATGATCGAGCTTCCACGAGCACAAGGGAGCGGGATATTGTCCAAAGCATGCCATAAAGCAAAGTCTAAGAATCAAAGGGTGAAACCTTTAGCAAAAGAGCGAAACTAAAGTCCATTGGGCATCTTCTCCGGAGAGGTCGAACTTCAAATAGATATATCTAGAGTTATAGACCTCGGATCGAAGCGATTTTAATTGGAGGTAAAGGCTTATTTTCTTAGCTTTCCAACGACATATAACACGCCCCAATCGGAGATCAAACGAGAGAATTATGACCCTCCGAAGTCACAGGGCAAAGTTTCACCCGATGAGATCTGACCGGGCGAAACTTCGCCGACGATGTTCCTCCCAGATTCTTCGCCCGACGATGTTCCTCCCAGATTGCCATTTCGGAAAAAAAAGTTCATAGGGTGAAATTTCACCCTATGAGATTTTGACTAGGCGAAACTTCGCCAGGCGGTATTTCGGCCATATTGGAGAGAATCCGCAGGGCAAAACTTCACCCTATGAAGAGTCATTGGATAAAAGTCTCACTTAAAGGGCAAAGTCTCACTCAAAGGGGCAAAGTTTCCTTCATGGGCAAAGATTAGAATTGGCTTTGGGTTAAGGATCCATTAAGGCTTTACTATATATATAGATACCCTAGTTAGTTGCACATTATCACACTACTTACCATCAATTTAGTAGATCACTTTAGTTGTAATTCTCTAGATAACTCCTCTAGCTTAGTTAGTAAGCTAGAGTTCTTCATAGTTTTTCATCAATTTCCTTTCCTTAGATCTTATTTCAAGCTTTGTAGAAGATTTATTCAAGTTTTTATTGAAGATTCTTGGAGATTATTAAGGGATTAGTGACAAATCCTTTATCCTCTTCATCAAGCTTCATTTATTTATTTATGCAATCTTCTTCCTTGTTGTTGATCTTCATAGTTGGTATATTTCTTTTCCTCTCCCTAATCTCTAGCTAGATTTAATTTCGTTCTTTCAATATTGTTCATTTTATTGTTCTTTCATTATCGTTTTTGTTGATCTTCCTTTATCATTCTTAAATCGTTTTATAGTTTATTTTGTTGATTGCAATTTTTATCCATTGTTTTGTCGGTATTTTCTCTAGATTTAAATTGTGTTATTTTTAGATAGTTTTTGTTGTCTTGTTATTTTCATTGATCTTTGTTTTATTGCCCTTAGATCGATTTCTAGTTAATTTGTTTGATAGTTCTTTTCCTTATTGTTTTGTTATTATTTTCTCTAGATTTAATCATTATGCTTGTTATTGTTGTTTTCTCCATAGTTAATGTTTTATTAATTTCCGTTATGAAGTGCGAGTAGATTTCTTGTTGGGGGGTTTAGGGAGGAGGATCTTGGATTATTTGAATTGAGGAGTTTTTGGTTGGTTGCTTGCGTGTTGGTTTATCTTGCTTAAGGTTGTTGTGTCATTGTTGTTTTAGTCCGGCCTGGTAGATCGACCTTGACTCACTCCTATCAATATGGGGAAACTCGGGGTAGGAGTTACCTTGACTTGAGACTTACCATTCTTTGCCGCGAAAGCGGGATTTTAGGTGAGTTGGGTGAAGAAACCGAAAGGTGGCATTCTCCCTCTACCGATATTGTGACCGACCCGAATCCCGAGATTCCTTGACCCCAATTTCCGAATCCCGACTTCCCCCTAACACCTTTTCCTTAATTGATTATCTCTTGTTATTTATTGCGTTTTAGTATAGACTCGACTCTTAAAACCCCCATTAGATCCCATGCACATCGCATATGGACCGACCTCGACTTACCACGAATACACTTAGTTGTTTTTGTGTTATTTGCGAGTCTTACAAGTATTTTTTGATCCTCCATCCTTTGCTAAACGACCGATCCGATTGGGAGGCGATCCCTTAATTGGGAAAAGTGTCACTTTATGGTCAACGAGGGAGTAGTGCTTGGTCATTTAGTTTCTGATAAGGGCATTCAAGTAGATCGAGCAATTGCCCCCTCCTACTAATGTTAAGGGGGTTAGAATTTTCCTTGGTCATGCGGGATTTTATCGCCGCTTTATCAAGGACTTCTCTAAAATTGCTAAACCACTTACCCAGCTCCTTTTAAAGGATACTCCATTTTGCTTTACTGATGCATGTCGTGAATCTTTTGACAAGATTAAGGAGGCATTAATCTCAGCATCTATCATTCGATCACCAGATTGGAATCTACCTTTCGAGATTATGTGTGATGCAAGCGACTATGCCATAGGAGCAGTTTTGGGTCAGAGAAAAGATAAAGTTTTACATGCTATTTACTATGCTAGTAAGACTTTAGACGAAGCTCAGATCAATTACGCAACGACGGAAAAGGTGTTATTAGCCATCATATATGCCCTCAATAAATTCCGAACCTATCTCATTGGTTCTAAGGTGATTGTTTATACTGATCATGCCGCATTGAAGTACCTCTTAGCAAAGAAGGAAGCAAAGCCTAGATTAATTCGTTGGATCTTACTACTCCAAGAATTTGACCTAGAGATTCGGGATAAGAAGGGAGCCGAGAATGTTGTAGCTGATCATCTATAACGGCTTAGATTCAATGAAGAAGGATTAATCCTACCAATTGATGATTCTTTTCCTGATGATTCCTTACTAGCGATCACCGTTGCCGAGTTAACTACCAACGAACCATGGTACGACGATTTTGTTAACTTTTTGGTTGGTGGTTATTTTCCTCCTAATTGTACATATCAACAAAAGAAAAAATTCTTATCTGATGTGAGGAAGTATTATTGGGATGATCCCTACCTATTTCGAGAATGCGCGGATGGAATTTTTCGGAAGTGCGTCCCCGATTGGGAAGTAAAAGGTGTCTTGGAGGGCTGTCATTCTTCTCCCTATGGTGGTCACCATGGTCCGTCTTGCACCGTCGCTAAGGTATTACAATCCGGATTTTATTGGCCAACTTTATTTAAAGACGCTCAAGGATTCATCCTTGCTTGTGATGCTTGCCAACGATCCGGTAATATTTCTAGACGAGATGAGATGCCACAAACCGGTATACTACAGGTCGAGATTTTCGACGTATGGGGAATCGATTATCAAGGTCCTTTTCCTTCTTTCGGTAATCGGTATATTCTAGTTGCAGTGGATTATGTGTCCAAATGGGTTGAGGAGGTAGCTTGTCCTACAAATGATGCTAAGGTGATCATTCTCCGAGCCATTATTAGTGATGGAGGTTCACACTTCCACGAAAAGAGATTAGAGACTTTACTGCACAAATATGGTGTTATGCAACTTACCGGATTGGCTTATCATTCTCAAACAAGCGGACAAGTAGAAGTATCTAATTGAGAAATTAAATCAATTCTCAAAAAGGTAGTTTCTAAATCTAGAAAGGATTGGAGCGCCAAGCTAGACGATGCATTATGGGCCTATCGCACCGCATTCAAGACACCCATTGATACATCTCCCTATCGATTAGTATATGGTTAGGCATGTCATCTTCTTGTCGAGTTAGAATATAAAGCTTTTTGGGCAGTCAAATTGATTAATTTTGACCCGACTCTGAGTGGGGAGAATCAATTACTCCAATTGAATGAATTGGATGAATTCCGTCTAAGTGCTTATGAGAGTTCCCGAGTCTATAAGGAGCGCACGAAGAAGTGGCATGATAAACGTATTCTCCCGAAGCAATTTAAGGAGGGTGACAAAGTTTTGCTACACAATTCTCGTCTTCGCATATTCCCGGGTAAGTTAAGGTCTAGATGGTCCAGTCCTTACACCGTCATCAATGTCAGAAAATTTGGAGCAATCGAAGTACAAAATGACCCGGGAGAGGTTTTTATGGCCAATGGACACCGATTAAAGTTATATCATGAAGATGTCGTCGTAGGTAATATCGATGTGATTTACCTACGATCTCCTTCCTCCTCTTGAGGTAATATCGGTTCGAGCGGGACCGTAAAAACCAGCGCTTCTCGGAAGGCAACCTGTGTGTATAACTTCTGTATTTTCTTTTCTTTTCGTGTGTTAGCTTTTATTTTATTTTTGAGTGAACGTAAGGGAGAGTACTAATGTTCGGTGCAAGCAAAATATCCAGGTACAAAAGGTGAACCGCTCAGTACGCAAACAAACCGAGCGGTATGAAGACGAATCGGTCGGTTCAAACACGAACTAATCGGTACGCAAACAAACCGGGCGGTTCGAATTTGAACCGGTCGGTTTAGCAGGCGGATGAGGATTTCGAGACCATTTATACAGTTTCACCCCTCCTCACTCCCCTCATTCTCTCATTTCACTCTCTCTCACTAAACTCTTCCCATCCCTCTCTACAACAAAACCCCCATAAAATCCCTCTACCACATTAATCATCATCTTCCTCCCACCTTACCTTTACCCATCACCTCAACCACTCATCCCTTACCTCTCATCATCATGGTGTTCGGAAGGAAAAGGCAAAACGTCAACCGTCGGTCAGATTCTTCACTGGGGACATCGCATGCAACAGAATCATCAGAGGCTCTGTCATCACCACCACCAGAATTCCCGTCGGTATCCGAGTATGAGCACATTATTTTTGAGTCGGCAAGGCAGCGAGAACTCTTCCTTGTAATGGCCTCCAAACCGATAACAAATACTCGATTTCTTAGTCATGCACTATTGCGTCGCTGTGGTATCAATGAGTCGATGGAGCAGTTTTTTGATGGTACTGGTATAGGTGGTCTGTTTAATATGAATTTACCCACCTACAAAGACTTAACCCTTGAATTCTTTAACAGTTTTCAGTATAACGATTATACTGCTATGCTGACATTTAGGTTACTGATCGCGCACCCAATCGGATCGCTCGTTAACGAAGGACGGGGGATCAAACGATATTTGTAAGACTCGAGATAAACAGAAACAAAAAAGTATTCGTGGTAAGTCGAGGTCGGTCCACAGGGAATGGAGTGTGTTGACAAGTTTAAAGCGGCGTGTTTGATGTCCAAAGGGGGGTTCCTAAGGGTCGAGTCTATACTAGAGAAATGACTACGAGAATAGCTAGGGGTGGTCAATCTAGGGAAAGGCGTTAGGGGGAAGTCGGGATTCGGAACATGGAGTCTAAGAAGGTCGGAATCGAGTTTTTGTTGCAACATTGCTAAAGGGAGAAAGCCACCTTTCGGTTTCTTCACCCAACCCACCTAAAAACCCGCTTTCGCGGCGAAGAAGGGTAAGTCTCTAGTTGTGGTAATTTCTACCCCGAGTTTGCTCATATTGATAGAAATGAGTCAAGGTCGGTCTAGTTGGCCGGACTAAAACAACAATGACACAACAACCACTAGCAAGATAAACCAACAAGCAAGCAACCCACCAACATTCCTAAATTCAAATAATCCAAGTCCTCATCCCTGAACCCCCCAACAAGAAATCTACTCACTAATCATAATGGGAGACAACAAAACATTAACTAAGGAGAAACTAACTAAAGCATGCATACTAACTAGATCTAAGGAAAATAACTACAAAATGATGAGAAAACTATGATCTAACAATTACCCACTAAACTATGGTAGAGACAAGATCTAACAAAATAGACTAGAGAATAATCTAGAATAACATAAATAAAATCTAGTGAAACTAACAACACTAAGATGATCTAAACAAAACAATAATGAGAAACATAAAATAAATCTAAACTAGAGATTAGAGAGTGGAAATAAAGAAATATCCCAACTATGAAGATCTAAAAGAAATAAGAAGATTGCATAAATAAAGGTTGAATCTTTGATGGAGAGATTGAAGAACTTGTCACTAATTCTTCAATAAACCCAACAAATCTTCAAATAAAACTTGAAATAATCTTCTACAAACTTGAAATCTAGAGGATTGTTGATGGAAACTAAGTAGATCTACTACTAATTACTATGTAAACTACTAGAATTATAGAGAATAACTACTAGAATACTACTAGATTACTGTACTAATGGATGTGTAACTACACTAATGGAGGCCTCTACACTAATGATGGGATAATGCATGGTGCCTTAGGCAACAAATTAGGGTAACATATATATAGTAATCCTTAATGGGTCTCTTAACCTAAAGCCCAAATCCAACTTTTGCTTCATTAATGAGACGATCATCCTTTGCATCTTCATAGGGCAAAATTTCGCCCTGCGGCTTTATGGACTAATCCCACCGGGTGAAATTTTTGCCCGATGAGATTTTCTTCACTATTTGCGATGTCTGGCACTATTCACCATCGGGGGAAATTTGACCCGGTGGGCGAATTTTCGCCCGGTGGGGAGGTCTCGGAAAATCTTCTGGGAGGCATTTTACCGTCGGGTGAAATTTCGCCCGGTGGTGTCTCACCGGGTGAAATTTCGCCCGGTCATATCTCTGGCCTCTTTCCTTGTCTCATTCTTCGTTGATTAATTGGATGGCTTTAAACTTTAAGTTGTGTGCTTTGTTCTTTGGACGGTATTCCCTTCTCTTATGCTCGTGGAAGCTCAATCGTGATTTCAGTGCCAAATCATATCAAAATCGATAGAAAAACTACCAAAAACACGTAAAACGCACAAGAGGGACGCTAATGAGAGAAGTACTCAAAATATGGCAATAATCACACTCTAAACTCGCAAAACGAGGGAAAAACGAGTCTAAATGAGGGGGAAAATGGTCTAAATTTAGCACACAACAATTCCCCCACACTAAACCGTTGCTCGTCCTCGAGCAAAGACCCAAAAAGAAATTATAACAACTACTACTAGCTAGACTATGCTAAGCCGATACGGGGCAATTAACGGGCCCGCTCCGTCCCTTCAACTCACATCGAAATACCCATGAGGTAGAGTACTCCCATGCAAGGCACATTGGGGCTTGCTCAAAATGGTGGATGCGACTAAATACACAAAAACACATAACACGAAAGAGTAGACGCATCCAAAGCAAAAATAAAACACTGAATCCCTCATCGAGACGGCGGGGAAGACACCGATTACTTACCTAAAACAACAATAAACTTCCAAGATAAATGACCCACGTAAACAAGGACCAAAGCCTAATACTATGACAATTAAGCAATATAAGTGTTGATAACTTAGCCTAGGTCCTCCTAGTATTCTAAAGGGGTACGACGGGGCGTATAACGGAGTGGAAAAAGTGAACCATGGATTCGTTCGACACTGTAGGTAAGTGGAGTCCCGCTCTCCTTGGCTAAGCCAAGAGGGTCGTTCTAAACTCGAATTTCCTAAATTAGCTCAAACAAAAAGGTGGAGTGTTTACAATTATTAGGGTGGATCGACTAATCACCGCTATCTTCCTACCTCGGGACTCTAGTTGGCACTTCACGACAATGAATCGATCAAAGGGCTTTTTTTTTAAAAGGAGACGTTTTTGATGATATGGTTTTCATTTGAAGCTCCTTTTCTCTCCTTGTTTTTCATGTTTTTGTGCTCTTTTCTCTTGCTTTGGTTTGCCCTTTTTTTACTTTTTGATTTTGATGTGGTTTGAAACCAAGATTGGAGGTTATTTTTTGTGTAAACTTACTGTGGTGATGTATAGGTGGAGGGAAAATAGGTAAACGAGAACGAGCGCCATTCCTGGATAACCCACAAAAAGGGGGAAAGAATTTGGACTAAAGGTGCAATGGTCATTCGAGCAAGGTCACCTAGAAAACGGAATGCGGGAACCAAGGCCTAACTCATCCATGGGTGGTCAAGGTGGTTGTTCCGGTATGGAAACAATTAAGCCCGACTCTGAGTTCGGATCTTAATTAACGTAATTGAAGTTCAAAGTGATCGATGTAAGTCTTCCTTGACTCTCCCCTTTCTCCTCACTCCGATGGTCGAACTTTCCCGGCGGAGATGGTCTGTCCCTGTACAGGGAAC
Organism: Agrostemma githago; assembly: GCA_958450325.1. Lineage (NCBI taxonomy): Eukaryota > Viridiplantae > Streptophyta > Magnoliopsida > Caryophyllales > Caryophyllaceae > Agrostemma > Agrostemma githago. The sequence continues at coordinate 56,572,029 of OY288240.1, forward strand.
ACACAGGGCCCCGGAGGTGTCCGGGGGAACCCTCTCCGATGCCTAAGTCAGTCCGTGAAATGCCTTAACGAACCTAGCTCGTGAGAAACTAGGCGGCGGTTTTTAGAGTGAGAGTCTTGAGAGAGAATTTTCAACCCCTTTCTTGTGGGAAATGGAAGAGTATTTATACCTTCCCACAAGAGAGAGGAAGGAGGAGAGAGAGTGGGAGAAGGGGTGGATGAGGGGGTGACAAGTAGCTTCACCTCATCCACTCATTCCCCTTTACCTTTAGGCAAAATGACGGGAGGGCCCTTGATTTCCCCTACTCCTGCTGGGCATGCGAATACCCAAGAACCAGATAGCAGGGAGTACTGGTTGCCCTGCTCGGCGGGCGGTAACGCTCTGCCGGGCAAGTGGATACCTTGGAGTGATGGCTTCTCGCTTAATGACCTGCCTGGTAGGTCCTTCTTTATTCCCGGGTCGGGCCACCCTGGGACCCAAATGGCGGGCGACCCGCTTGCAGGCTTCCGACCTCCATCAATTGGCCTTCGCCGGCTAAGGGGAAGCAGGGCTCTCCTTGGCAGGCGATCTCTGGGATGGGAGGTTGACTTCTTAGCATTTAATGCGTTGCATGTTCCCGAGGAAGGAAGCTCAACTGCATGGGATATGCAAAGAGTCGGAATATTTTTCGGCTCATGATTACCTCTTGCAAAGAGGATTTTTGGGCAGCGTGCCCCCTCAGTGATTAGTTCTTCTATTTACTGAAGTGGTTGGAGTGCCATAAATGGTGTGTTTTACCTTTGTATAAATTCCAATCTTTACCACTTCTTACGTTTCATCTTCAATCCTTCTTCTAGCTTTATTTTCTCTTACAAGAACGATGTCTTGGGTTAAGAAAACAGTTCTTTGCTGCGGGGTTCGTGTGGGTACGTTTCGCTTTAAAGGATTTTGGAGATTAAGATATCCAAGGGCGGCTTTTCTAGCCCTGCGTCGCAGTAGGCGACTTTTGCTTCGCTCTTCTCTGAATGCCAGGAGGAGAGCTGCCAGAAGGAAAGCTGCCAGGGTAGGCAAGCGTCCTATCCAAACTTCATCTCCACCTGGGCCCATGACTGGGCGCTGCTCTGGCTGCTTTGATCGGGGGTGTTATACGTGCTTCCTCTGGCTACACCCCGAGCAATTTGTTCCTAACTGTCCTGAGTTTAACTCATCCCCGGATCTGAGTCGGGCCCTTCTTCCCCTGTGAAGAAGACGGGTTGTGGTTCCTGTGATGATGTTAGGACGGTCCCTTATGGTAGGGACTGGGATATCAACAGTCGTGATTCCGGGGATAGTGAAGGCCAAGGCTACTCCTCCGACGGTGGAGAGGACTTCCCTAGTGATCCTTTCAAGGACTCAGACGATTGGGACTGGGGGTCAGCTTTGGATGACTATAGCCCAAGGAATTACTCGGGCCCTGATGATGACTAGGTCTGCTCAGGGCTTGCAGGCTGATTAATTGAGCCAGAAAGTCAGGCTCTTTTCTGTACTTTTTATTTGTTGTTGAATGTAACTTGCCCATTTTGGGGCTCTTTTCTCAATGAATGAAAAAATCAGGTTGTTTGGTTACGTTTTTGTTGCTCTTTTTTTTTTTGAATGAATGCGGGGATGACGTCGTTGGGTGACCAGTTCTCTGACACCCTTTGCCTTTTCGAGGCCCTTCTTGGGAAGAGGTGGGCGGTTGCTGTTTCAAAATGCGACACGTGGGATAATTCTTGGGGAGGTACTATTAGTGGGGTGGCCCTTCAGCTTCCTGGGCTTATATAAGCCCCTCTCCTCCCCCTATTTCCCTTTTTCACACTTTTTAAACTCAAAAACCCTCTTCATTCCTCCACTGTTTGAGAACTCTTTTCTCAAGACTGAGAAGCTTCTCCCGTCGGATTTTCAAGCGGCGATCACCATTTCTAGGTTAGAATCTTGCCCCTAAAATCATTTTCTTTTTAATTTCTTCACATCTTCTCTTCCTGAATCAATGTCTCGCGCTCGTATTCTTACTTTTATCGACCCGCCGTTTGAGAGGACGGAGGGTGGAGAGGAGGGTAGGACAAACCTGGCCTCCTCTTTTGGGGTTAGGTTTACCGGGGAGGATCACTTTGAGGGAGAGGATGCCAACTCCTCTGAACCTGCCCCCTTTGACGTCGTTGATTCCGACGACGAGGCCCTTGAGATAAACCCTTCTAGGATAGCTGGCCCCCTTATCCCTAGGGAGAAGGGGAGGACATATTATCTAGATAAGGCCAAGTACCAGATCCCCTTAAGGACTTACCCTGAAGCCAAAAAATCGAGATTTAATTTTGGCACTTAACGCTGCTGAGGCCATTGAGGACTTTTACAATTTCGGGGAGGGGTATACAATTGTAATTCCTGGGGAGAAAGACACAGTGTGTTGTCCCCCTGACGGCTGCATAGCCGTCTATCACAAAAGTTTAGAGTTCGGCCTGCGATTCCCCCTGCACCCTTTCCTGGAGGAGGCCTTCAGGAGAATGAATGTGGCCATAGCTCAGTTAACAGCCACTGCGATCAGGTCGTTAATATCTTACACTTGGACCTGCATCTTCCATGGGGAGGGACCCACTATTGATGCCCTGCGTTATATGGTGGGGCTGCAAATGGTATCCTCGTCAGGGGGGATGGCTCCCCTGGATATTGGTCCCTTCAGAGGCAGAAGGGCTACACCTTAGTCTGGCCGGCTTTAAACAACCTGAAAGACTGGAAAAACAATTTTTTATATGTACACAGCTCTTCTGGGTGGAAGATTCCCAGACACTTTAGAAATCACGTCCATACTCGCCTGGAAACTCGCGAGGAGTACCACCCAGGCGTTGAGGGGAAGGCCTTGGAGGTAAAATTAAACAGGCTGGACGAGAAAGTGATCAAGAAATTTGCAGCTGTCACTAATAAATCCGGCGTTTGCGGCCCTGCCTTCTGGCTTTCTCACGCAGAGCTCATTGCCACGGATAACTATTTGGGCCGCGTGGGCCTGATTCCTGGCCTTGAAGAAGGTAGTTCAGGGATTTTTATCGGCCTTGTTGCTCTGTTTCTCTATGTTTCTTCCTAATCGGTTGTTCTTTTGCCCTGCAGATTCCAATTCTCGCCTCTGGCCGCGGAAGGAGGTGAAGAGGCTTGGCTTGAACGAGGATTTCTTGATTATTTCAAAGCACCCCACCCTTCCTTCGAGCTACAAGAAGGGTGAGAAGAATCGAATGAGGTTCGTGAAGAGTCTTTCAGCCAGCCGAAGGCTTCCTCTTCCTCCAAGGCTGCCGCCTGCAAAGCCAACGGCTCCTCCCTCCGATGTTCAGGGTGCAGAGGCAGAGGTCACCTCAGAGGCCACCCCTTCCCCTGCCGGCAAACAAGGTGATTCTCCTGCGGGGACCCACACCCCCCAGGGATCACACCCTGCCAACTCTGAAGGAACTGGGGAGAGCGTCCCCCTGGAATGCAAGAGGAAAAGAGATAGAGAACCCTCTGGGGCTGCTCATGTGGTTGACCTGGAGACCGACGTTGAGACCCCTGAGCCCAAACGCCCTGCCCGTGAGATTCCAGGCACTCTCTTCTCAGAGGAGAACACGGAATTCCACTATACTGCGGGCGACAGTGTGGATGTCTCTGCCCTGCTTTCAGATTCTGGGGCCGTCCTGGCAGAGCGCCTCACCAAGTCTGTGACTTCCACCTCCCACCAAGTGATCCAGTATATTCAGCGCACTTCCAGGGTGCTGCAAGCTTCGGCTGAGTTGGCGGCTCTCAGCTGCCTGAGCGATGAAGAACTGATTGTCACTCCTGGGATTCCCCCTCCTGATCGCTTGGCCATGGTGGAAAGGGATGTCACCCTGATCAGCAACTTGAAGGATAAGTTGGCAAAGCAGGAAGGTGAGATGATGGAGGAAGTGAGGGGTCAGGCGACTCGATGGAAACTCCAGGGGGAGAAGGCTATGGAAGAAGTATCAAAGCTGGAGGCAGACTTGAAAGAGAGCAGGCTGGCAGTGGAGCAGGCAAAGAAGTCTCTGGCTGAAATGGAGTATGCGAAAAGGAAGGCGGTCGACCTGGAGGAGCGCTTCTCGAAGGTTGACTCGGAGCTTAAGCAGGCTCAGGCTGATCTGAAGGTCAAGGGCGAAGAATGGCAAAGGGAGAAAGATACCATCCTGGAGGAGACTGAAATCGCAGTGGATACAAGCTTTCAGTATGGGGCCAACTCTTCGCTGGAACTCGTCATGGAAGTAATCAGGGAGATGTTCTCTGATTTCGATGAGGAAGCCTTCAGAAGCCTTTACTCCATCAAGAATGAAGCTCGGGCTAGCAAGCCGGCTGAGGAAACTACTGGTGCCAGTAAGGATGCCCCCAACGTTTGATGTGCAGGGGCTTTGCCAACTTTTCTTGCTTTGAGCCTTTATCTTTTGATAACTTTTAACTTTTGCGCCCGAGCTATGATGGGCCAGCTGTCTTTGTAATTTTTAATCCCTTTGTCTTTGGATCTTTTTAATGTTCTTGTAAAAACACTTGAATCTGTTATGAATGTCTTTTATTTTAGACTGCTTTTTCCTTTTTCAAAGGTACGGCCTGACCTTTGCCTTTGTTTGAAGCTCAGGGAGCTTGCCCCCTGCCTGTCCAGAGGCAGGGAGGGGTTTTTGATGTTTTTTATACAAGGTTGGGGGGATTGCCCCCAGTCCTAGTTATTGGCGTGCGAAGCCTGGCCTGACCCTGGCTTCTTATTCGAAGTCCAGGGGGCCTGCCCCCTGCCTGCCCAGGGGCAGGGAGGGGTTTTTGGCATTTTTTATACAAGGTTGGGGGATTGTCCCCAGTCCTTGTTATTGGTGTGCGAAGCCTGGCCTGACCCTGGCTTCTGTTCGAAGTCCAGGGGGCCTACCCAGGGGTAGTCAGGGGATTGAAATTTTTCTTAGGGGGCCTATTTTCCTTGGTTCCAGCAACAGGGGGGCCTCCCCCTATTGCCCCCTGCTCGTTTGTATGTGAAAACTGCAAACTTTGAACAGACAACGAGTATGGATTGAAAGCTTTTCATTTCTTCGGGATTTGCTACAATCACTTGTGGCAGGAGTCGTCGACAATTCTGTTTTGACCGTCCTCCGCCGGTTTTTCTTTGACAAGTAAAATAAAAAGGCTATCTAGCTTCCTATTTTTAAACATAGTACTTATTTAGGGTGTCTATATTCCAGTGTGCGGCTAACTCGTGGCCTTCAAGGTTGGCGATCTTGTAGGTGCCTGGCCCCTTAATCTGGGTTACCCTGTATGGGCCATCCCATTTGGCGCTCAGTTTTCCATGTTCATGTGCTTTTCCTACCGCCTGCGTTTTTCTTAGGACTAGGTCTCCCACCTGAAAACTCCTCTCATTTACTCTTCTGTTGTATGCCCTTCTCATTCTTTGTTGGTAGGCAGCTATGTTAATGCTGGCCTCCTCCCTGACTTCATGGACTAGGTCCAGGGCTTCAGCCATTGATGCTTCGTTATCTGCCTGATTATATTGTTGGGATCTCAGAGTTGGTATCCGGGCTTCTATGGGTAACAATGCCTCTGCTCCATAGACTAGGCCGAAGGGTGTCTGGCTTATAGACTCCTTGCGTGTGGTTCTGATTGACCATAGAATACTTGGCAATTCGTCTGCCCACCTACCTTTAAGGTCATCTACCATTTTCTTTAATCCATTCAGGATCTGCTTATTGGCAGCTTCAGCCTGCCCATTAGTTTGTGGGTGGCAGACAGCGGAGTAGGCGACTGCTATTCCATGCCCCTCCAGCCAGGTTCTCAGGGGGTCATTGTCAAACTGCCTTCCGTGGTCGAAAACCAGCATCTTTGGTAAGCCAAATCTGGTTATGATATTCCTCCAGATGACTTTTCTAACTGCAGGTTCAGTGATGTTAGGGACTGCTTCAGCTTCGATCCATTTTGTAAAGTAGTCAATCCCTACTATTAAGAACTTCCGACCTCCGGTAGCTGCAGTAAAGGGGCCCAGTATGTCCATTCCCCATTGAGCGAAAGGAATGGGGGAGAGGATTGGCCAGAGCTCCTGGGCTCGGGCATGGATTGAAGGGGCAAAGAGTTGGCATTTTCTGCATTTTCGAGTCAGATCTCTTGTGTCTGCTAGCAGGGTCGGCCAGTAGTAACCTGCCCTCAGGGCTTTGAGTGCCAGGGATCTTCCTCCTATGTGGTGCCCGCAAATTCCTGAAAGAATGTCGTCTAGAACTTCTTCCGCCTGCCCTGCCCCCAGACATTTGAGCAGGGGTGAGGAAAACGACTTTTTGTATAAGTCTTCTCCTATCAGTACAAACCATGCGGCCCTTGCCAGCGTTTTTCTCTTTTGAGCGGGGTTAAGCGGTAAGATTTCATGTTTTTTGAATTGGATGATTGGAGTCATCCAATTTTCTGGGTCATCCTCTTCAATGATATTAACCGGCTGGTGGGAGGTGGTAGATTTTTCTTGGACCACGTCCACCCAGACTGATCTTCGTATGTCTTGTAAGCTTGAGCTGGCCAGCTTTGATAAGGCGTCTGCCCGGTTATTCTGGGATCGGGGAATCTGCCTGATTTTGTAGGACTTAAGCCCTGACAGCTCTTGCTTCACCCTTTCCAAATACATGGTCATAGCCTGGTCTCTCGCTACATACTCTCCATTGATTTGGTTGGTAGTCTGTTGCCAGGATTACCCGCTCTGCTCCGGCGGCTTTGGCCAATTTTATACCTGCAAGGACGGCCTCATACTCGGCCTCGTTGTTAGATGCAGGGAAGGTGAACCTGAGAGCGTGCTCAAAGTCCGTTCCTTCAGGGCTAGTTAATACGACCTCTGCCCCTGCACCATTGGTCGTGGAAGATCCGTCCGTGTACACTACCCATTCTCCAGTGGGGGGATCATCTTCCTCTGAGTGGGAGCATTCGGCCAGGAAATCCGCCAGGGCTTGCGCTTTTATGGCCGCCCTAGGCTGATAAGATATTCCTAGTCCGCTTAACTCGACGGCCCATTTCAGAAGTCTTCCTGATTTCTCAAATTTTTCTAAGACTTTTTCCAATGGTTGATCAGTCAACACTACAACAGGGTGTGCTTCGAAGTAAGGTCTGAGTTTTTGGGCTGCAACGACGACTGCGTACACTGCCTTCTCAACCACAGGGTAATTCTTCTCAGCTGCCCTCAGGGCATGACTCACAAAGTATATGGGTTGTTGAGAGCCTGCTTCCTCTCTCAAGATAACCGCACTTACTGTCGAGTTGGTGACGGCGATGTAAAGGAAAAGTTTTTCCCCTGCCACTGGTCTCGCCAGGGTGGGGAGTTTTTTCAAATGTTCCTTTAGTTGTTCAAAGGCTTCTTTTTGCTCATCCTCCCACTTAAACTGTTTGTTGCCCTTCAAGACCTTGAAGAATAGTGTTGATTTATCTGCTGATCTGGCAATGAAGCGTGCCAGGGCAGCCATCCTGCCAGTTAGGCGCTGGATATCTCTAATGGTCTTCGGTTCTGGAAGGTCCAAGACTGCCTGAACCTTTTCAGGGTTGGCGTCTATTCCCCTTTCACTGACCAGAAAACCTAGGAATTTTCCGGAGCGAACCCCGAATGTGCATTTCTTGGGGTTGAGCTTCATCTTGTAAGCGCGCAGGGAGGAGAATGTTTCTTGTAAGTCTGTCAAGTGTTGATTGTCTCCTTTGCTTTTTACTATTGCGTCGTCGACGTAGGCCTCTAAATTCCTACCCTTCTGTTTTTCAAAGACCTTGTCTACTAATCGCTGGTAGGTGGCGCATGCGTTCTTCAGTCCGAAGGGCATCATTTTGTACATATAAGTGCCATGACTGGTGATGAAGGCACACCTTACCCTGTCAGGCTGCCACAAATACACTTGATGGTACCCTGAGAAGGCATCCAGAAAGCTTAGCATAGAGTACCCACTGGTGGCGTCTACCAGCTGGTCTATTCTAGGAAGGGGATAGCAGTCTTTTGGGCAGGCCTTGTTGAGGTTTGTGAAGTCCACGCACATTCTCCATGCGCCCGAGGACTTTTTCACCATTACGACGTTTGCCAGCCATTCAGGGTAATCACAGATTTCAATGAAATCCGCTTTCAAAAGTTTTTCTATCTCCTCCTTTATGGCCAGGTCTTTCTCTGCTGACATGTTTCTTTTCTTTTGTTTGACGGGGCGGGCCTCCGGATTCACGTTCAGCCTGCGAACGATGTAAGCAGGGTCGACCCCTGGTATTTCGTCCGCCGAGTAGGCGAATACGTCCCTGTTATCTCTCAGGACCCTGATTAGCTCCGCCTGGTAGGACGCCTCCAGATCAGCTCCTATGAGGACTTGTCTGCCAGGCTCCAGATCCACCAGCATACTTTCCCCCCCAGGTTCCTGGTGGTCAGCTGCCTGCTGTCTGGCTGGGATCTCACCCTCCCTACTGGGGGGAACTGTCAGCTTTCCTTTTTCCCTTTCTCTCAATTTCGTGGGTTTGGAGGGCCACCGAATAGCACTGCCTAGCTGATTCCTGGTCTCCATGGATTTTCCCTTCCATGCCAAAATCTGTTACATAGGCTACAGTCAGAGCCCTGATTGATATGGCTGCTTCGATTTCGTCCAAGATAGCTCTGCCTATCAGGGCATTGTATGCAGACCTTGCGTCTACTACAACAAATGAGGCCCTGACATTTCTGGCGGAGGCTCATTCCCCAAATGTTACGGGCAGTTCAATCATACCCATAGGGAGTACACCTGCCCCGCTGAATCCATATAAGGACCCAGGGGCTAGCCTCAGATGCCTCTTTTCCAAGTCCATCCTCTCGAATGCGTCCTTGTACAGTAGGTTGGTATAAGCTCCTGTGTCTACCATGCATCTTTTTACGATGTGGTTGCTGATTACTAGGGACAGTACCAGGGGGTCGCTGTGGGGGTATATTACCCGCCCTGCATCCTCTGGGGTGATGCTCAGGGTCGCGCCCTTGGGACTCCCTGTCCTCTCAGCATAGCAGACTTGGTTTCGCAACTCCCAGATCTGCCTTTTTTGGCTTCTCCTACTTGACTGGCCCTCTGCATCCCCTGATATCACATGGATTATCATGCGGGTCTGCGCCGAGCCTTCAGGCTTATCTGCCACCTCTTTCTGGCTCTTGTTTCTCGCTGCGTAATTGCTCAGCCATCCATTTCTGATAAGCTTCTCAATTTCGTCCTTCAGGTGGCGGCACTCCTCGGTGGTGTGCCCCACACAATCGTGGAACGTGCAAAATTCTTTCGTATCCCCTTTTGGGCTGCGAGGCTTGTTGGGACGATTCCATTTTGCCGTCTCTTTTTCCAGTTCGAAGATCTTCGCCCTGGACTTGTTAAGGGCTGTGTAACTATCAAATCTGGGTTGGTATGTTGTGCGTTCTTTTCTAGGGGTATCTCCCCCCTCATCTTTCTGTCTGTTTTGCTCGTTCCTGCCGGGTCCACCCTGCGGCCTGGTTGGCCCTGCGGGGGTATCCGACAGGCTGTGGAATTCTTCTTGCAAAGCCCTCGGTGATTTTTCTAGCTTTGGCCAGGGTCTCAGGCTGAGCTCTGATCATCTGATTCTTCATCTCCCCCTGGAGCAGTGAGATGGTCAGAGCGTATGCAGCCGTTGAGTCGTCGATCTCCCTGACCTGCTGGTAGGACAGGTCAAATCTCTTTAGGTAATCTCGGACACTTTCCCCCTTCTTTTGCTTCAGGGTCATCAGGTCAAACCGAGTGAGACGGCGCCTCTTATTTCCTGCGTATTGTTCTAAGAAACCTTCAGCTAGCTCTATGAAGAAACTGATCGACCGCTGACGAAGGTCCCTGAACCATCCTTGTGCTAGCCCAACCAGGGTAGTTGGGAAGACTTTGCACCTGACTGCGTCGTCTACGTCATACATGCCCATGTGACTCTCAAAGGCTGCCAAATGATCTTCTGGGTATGAAGTTCCGTCGAATTTGACGGAGGGCATTTTAATCTTCGGGATGGGGTACTTCTGTACGTCAGAGTGAAGTGGTGTTTTGGTGGGTCTGCCTACCAATCGTGACCTGCTCCCTCCAGAGTGGTAACCGTAGTCATCCCATCTTCCAGGGGTCGGTTTCCTTGTACTAGGGGAGCAGTGCCTTGGTGGCAGCCTGCTTATAGCCTCATCCTCCCTATCAGGGGTGGGATGTCTGGTTCTTTTTCTTTGGGGCTGGTCAAGGTTGTCGCCCTGGCGATGCCTTGATGATAAGTGTGGTTTGTAGTGCCTATTTTGTAGTGTTTTGGTCCCATTTTCCTTGTAGAATCGCTCCTTGGGAGCGGTTTAGGGGCTTCTTATGCTTCCTTTAGTTCGTTTCAGGTTCCCGAGACCGATTTGGAAGAGTTGGAGCGATTCCGACTCTATACATACACATTTTGGAGCCAACGGAGTAAAGGAACGATGATTTGATGCCTTGGAATCGACCCCGAGACCTTGAGACCCAATCCCGAGCCTCCGAGACCCGATCCCGAGTCCCGAGAATCGATGGGAAGCCCATGAGAAGCAAGGAGGGACCAAAAAGTTCATATTGGAGGCCTACAAGACCCATCCCGATCGGGAAGGCCTCAAACCCGATCGGGATGAGGTGCACAAAGGACGTAGCTACTGTGGAGCATTCCCGATCGGGTTGGCATATTCCCGATCGGGAAAGTTGAAGTTTCCCGATCGGGATTTCCCTTCCCGATCGGGAATGTCCCAGTTCCAGCCGCGTCACTTTGTTTCTTCTTCCTTCCATTTGTAACCCTATATATACCCCCCTCTTGTATTAAGACACCATTCTTGGCTGATGTTCTTCACTTCTCACTAAACCCTAGACTACTTTAGGTTAGATTAGATTAGATTAGAGTAGATTAGTCGGTAATTAGTTCTTAATCCTAGTTTAGTACTTGTATTAAGGGAATTCTTCAAGATCCATCCAAGATGGACAACCTTGGTGGAATTATTTTGGTTTTCTTCTATGCAAGTGTTCTCCTTTTCCATTTCCTTTGTAGTTTGGTATAATCTTCTTCTCTTTTTACTCTTAATCCTTTATTATTTATTAAGTTCTCATCTTTATTCATTGTTTGTTGTTTATCCTTGTTTTCCATTATGTATGTTTGGATTCTTATGTTGATTCCTCTTGTTCTTTTTAGTTGTAGTTTGATTATGTTTGAGTAGATTCTTGCTAGGGTTAGTAAGGTGATTAGGGTGTTAATTGGATGATTAAGGGTTTGTTGGAGATGTTGGTGGAAGATTTGGGTTTCCTCTTGGTTTGATGCATATCACATGTTTGTTGAAATGCTTGAATGACTTGTGTGCATATGCTTGTTTTTCTTGCCTTTCTCTTGTGGGTAATAGTTTGCTCGTGGGTTTCGTTCCCTCACTAAGTTGCGAGAACCCAGTGAGGACGACCCCTAGGTCGGTCTAAGTTGCGAGAGCCCGGATGCGACCTAGGCCCCGATATCACGCTACTAACCCCGTTTGTCATGTGTGTCGCCAAAATGGGTTTTAGGTGGAACCTCTAGGTGAGTCTAAGTTGCGAGAGCCCGGACTTTACCTAGATTACCCTACTACCTCCTTCACTCTAGCTCTTCCTCGACCATTCCGTTACCCCTTTGACCCCGACCTAATCCTAGCCCATTTTCCTTGTTTGTTCTCTCCGTTATCGTAGTCATAGCCTTAGCCTTCTTCTCCCCTTCCTATCATTCTAGTTTAGTGTAGCTCGTTGACTTAGTCTCGTGTTTGGGCGACCTTAGTCTAGACGCCTCTTACCGTCCCCGTGGATTCGACCCGACTTGCCCTAGCTACCCACTAGGTCTTAGCCGGTTATTTTTTTGGCGGTGGGGATCCACGACAAATCCCCACCATCACTTGACTCGAGTGGTTGCCCCCGGTTGAGCCTGGACTGCAGACTTTGAGATAGCCCTGGAGTTGGCTGTTTCTCTGCTGCTGGCGTCAACCGGGAGAAGACTCTGCCCTGCTTTTCTTCCAGACGTTTGGATGCAGGCTCTTTATGCTTCATTCGGTCTTGAAGGCCCTGGGATAGTCCCCTTTTTTCTCTGGCAGCCGTGGACTCCGTAGTGTGTATGGAGAACGCTTGTTGTTGAGCTGCTTGCTCCTGATTGCCGGTAATGCATTTCTGGGTTTGCTGGTACCCCTTAGCCACTTTCAGTGCTTTCCGTTGGATGTTCCTGGCGGCGGTTCGCTTCGTACCCCTGTCACCCTCTCCACTCTCAAAGTGAAGCTACCTAGGAGTAGTAGCAATCCTGCCAACCAAGTCCTCTGGAGTGAACTCTTGGTTGAGCATAGCTGAGAAGAAGGCTGCAGTTTGCAAAACCTGGGCAGGGGTGAGGTTTAAATTAAGCCTTTGATGGCCAACCTGCCCAGCTGTGACTGCAGCGCCTTCCTCAGGTGTCTCACGAAGGCTGGAACGCTCTACCTCTGGGATTGTTGCAGCGGGCGTTCTCCCAGGTGCAGGCATTCCATATGGGGGGGATCACCGGTGGCACCGTCGGACCCGCCCCGGAGCTTGCCTCTATGATTTCAGGCATTCTTGTTGTGATCGATTGTGGTTGATTTTTGTGGGTAATTTCGTGGGTACAACCAGATCTTCCCCACAGACGGCGCCAAATTGTTCCGGCATGGAAACAATTAAACCTGACTCTGAGTTCGGATTTTAATTAACGTAATTGAAGTTCAAAGTGATCGATGTAAGTCTTCCTTGACTCTCCCCTATCTCCTCACTCCGATGGTCGAACTTTCTCGGCGGAGATGGTCTGTCCTTGCACAGGGAACACACAGGGCCCCGGAGGTGTCCGGGGGAACCCTCTTTGATGCCTAAGTCAGTCCGTGAAATGCCTTAACGAACCTAGCTCGTGAGGAACTAGGCGGCGGTTTTTAGAGTAAGAGTCTAGAGAGAGAATTTCCAACCCCTTTCTTGTGGGAAATGGAAGAGTATTTATACCTTTCCACAAGAGAGAGGAAGGAGGAGAGAGAGTGGGAGAAGGGGTGGATGAGGGGGTGACAAGTGGCTTCACCTCATCCACTCATTCCCCTTTACCTTTAGGCAAAATGACGGGAGGGCCCTTGATTTCCCCTACTCCTGCTGGGCATGCGAATACCCAAGAACCAGATAGCAGGGAGTACTGGTTGCCCTGCTCGGCGGGCGGTAACGCCCTGCCGGGCAGGTGGATGCCTTGGAGTGATGGCTTTTCGCTTAATGACCCGCCTGGTAGGTCCTTCTTTATTCCCGGGTCGGGCCACCCTGGGACCCAAATGGCGGGCGACCCGCTTGCAGGCTTCCGACCCCCATCAGTGGTCAAATGCAAACCCCGAAGTAAACCTCTAGTAGAAAAGGTGAACTCAAGCTAAAGGATCAACAAATTCATTGATTAAGAGTCATTCTACTAGATTAAGGTCCAAAATCTACGATGGGTTATCTACAATGGAATGTAAACTCTTGTAAAAGGTTTGTAATCGGGTTTTCGAAAAGTTTAGTCCTAGACACACTATACAAAAACAAAAGAAACACACGAAAAGGAAAAAGCAATAAAAGAAAACAAAATTAAGGTCATGTACTCCATACTCCATCAACATTAATGCACACAATCAACCACAACACCCAAAATGCTCAATTTCGAGAGCCTCCAATAGCAACAACCTAACTCCTCTACAAAGATAAAGAAGAAAGAAGGAAGGAAGTTACCAAGCGGAGTGCTTTCATATTCTCTTCAAAACATGCAATGAAGGTGGTGGTTACCTGTAAGAGTAGAGAACAAAACCATACACAGGACACGAAAACATAACGAGAAACAAGAAAAGAAAAGAAAAAGAAAAGAGAAATATTTTTTATTATTCCAATTTTTCAAATTTTAATGGATTTTGAAAAGATTTTTGCAAAAATAAAAGATAGTAGACTCCTCCCCCACACTAAAACTGTACATTGTCCTCAATGGACAAGTAGGGAAGAACAAAAAAGACGGAAAAGAAAAATCTTTTTGGATTTTTATGATTTTTCAAATGTTTTCGGATTTTTCAAAAATTTTGAGAAAAGGAAAAGGAAAAGAAAATAAAGAAAGCGATAAAATAGTGGCGGCCCTAGGTGCAATCACATCACCTAGACCCTAGCCAAGTGGCTAAGAAATTGAAAAAGAAATAAACGGAAAGAAAAGAAATTAAAACGAAAGGGTGAAAAATTGGGTGTAGGTGTAGTCACGTCACCTAGCTCGGAATAAGAAAAATTTGGAGAAATTGATTAAAATTTGGATTTTTCAAAAGGGTCAATGGCGTAATCACGTCACCTAAAGACCGGGAGCAAAACCAGGGCCGCTACAGCCACAACAATCGATGGGGCAGTGGGATAATGGGACAACTTGCAATTTGATTAGAGGTAAAAACAATCACAATGATTATAATGATGGAACAAGGAACAAGGAACGAAATTAATTCAAAGACTGATTAAAGACTCACTGACCTAATCCGCACACACACACAACATACACATCACCGACCTACTCTGGGGGATAGTTTAATTTGGGTAATCATTCAACGCAAAAGAAACCGTCGGAGACCCGGGGTAGGGTTGTATGCCCTTGGTGGGTTCTAACTCAGAAAGGTCGAATAATGTACGACCCTTGGGTAACCTATAGATCGCATACTCTCAAATTTCCATTCCCCCCGATTGGTTTAGTCGGAATTCACCGGGACCTAAGGGTAGGTCCCAATTGTGACAATTATAAATATTGGTTTGGTGTATGTTTGGGACTATTAAAGCACGGTCATGGCAAACGGAGACGAGGCGATGATCGGGTACATTAAAGATCCACGCCGGGAGATAGGCCTCGTCAAGCCAGACTCGATTATCTAGTGGGAAAAGGTGGTCGGTCGCATAACCCAAATTCTTCGCGATTAAAGTCACAAGACCACCACAGTCAACGAAGGGGCTTGAGCAATAATAATTTTGTGAAAATGCAACGCTACAACAAGTGGTAGGTCTAGGGGGTTAGGGTTACCAAGTAAGGAGTCAGAAATCAATTGTAAGACGCACACATTAAGATTAAGAATATTATCGGTAGATGGTATCAAGCAATGGGAGAGTATCTCGGCGAAGTAACGAATAGCGGGGTTACGGATTTCAGAGGTAAAGTTCGAATTAGGTTCAAAATCTCGTTAACCACGTGCTATGCACCTCCAAAGGTCTCTTCTAGACGCACTAGCTTGTACATTACTCAAAGGTTCACTAATTCCGGTACCCGATGAGGGTAGACCTAAGGCTAGGCCGAATTCAGAAATAGTTAAACTATGGGTTCTATCGAACAATCTAAATTTAAACTCTCTTGGTGTGGTCGGGTTATCGATTACAAAGGAACCTAAGAACTCACATGTCAAGTCTTTATAAGTGCAACCTACAAGATTAAGAAGTGTGCTAGTTCCGGTCCTTGACGATAACTCTCTAATATCGTTCTCTATTCCTAGGATTTCCATTGTGAGTGGACAAGGCCACCTTGTGTTCCGAAAGGCCTTTTCAGAGAAGGTTTGAGCTAAGGGTGTATTGGGACAAGGTGAAAGTTTGGGCTTCGAAGACATACAAGAAGTAGAACGTTTAGAAGTATTAGATGTCGAAGTCATACCTTGTTTACGCGCAGCTCGTTGAGCTCTTGTCTCCATAATATTTGCAAGAAAAATCCCGAAACTTTACCTTTTCCTTCTTCAAAAACTCAAGATAAATCACCAAGGATGGATATGGAATTATGAATGGAGGTTTCAATGTGATTGGGTATGGAAGGAGGTTCGATGAGTTTATGATGGGTGAAATTGTGGAGTGAATTGTGGGGTAAAAAGGGTGATATAAATAAGGGTGGTTAAGGAGGGAAAGTGAAAGTTTTAAAGTGGGTGGTAAAAATTTTGGTGTAAAAATTTTTGGAGGGAAAGTTATGTGCGGTAAATATGGAGGGAATTGAAATTGTAGTGAAATATGGAGGGAAAGTTTTAAAGTGAGGAGGTGTGTTATAGGTGATTGACCAAGCCCATGCCGCCGGGTGAAATTTCACCCGGTCAAGCACCACCGGGTAAATTTCACCCAACGGACTTTTCGTCGTAAAAATCGTTTTTGCCAGCTTTTTTCCACCCGGTGAAAATCACACCGGGCGAAATTTCACCCGGTGGTATTGATAAGTGTAGTTTGTAGTGCCTAGTTTGTTGTGTATTGGTCCCATTTTCCTTGCGGAATCGCTCCTTGGGAGCGGTTCATGGGCTACTTATGCTTCCTCTAGTTCGTTTCAGGTTCCCGAGACCATTCATGAAAAATTGGAACGATTCCGACTCGTTTCATACACTTTTTGGAGCCAACGAAGTGAAGGAATGATCACTCGATGCCTTGGATTCGATCCCGAGACCTTGGGACCCGATCCCGAGCCCCTTAGACTCGATCCCGAGCCTCGAGAATCGATGAGAAGCCCATGAGAGTCAAGGAGGACCCTTAATGATCATATTGGAGGCCTACAAGACCCATCCCCGTCGGGAAGGACCTTATTCCGTCCAGGATGAGGTGCACAAATGCGAAGGGTTCTGTTTTGGGTCCGTCCCGGTCGGGACCATGCCGTCCCGGTCGGGATGAGTGAGCTGCTGCGCGTGACTTATTCTTTTCTCCTCCTTCATTCTTGTAACCTTATAAATACTCCTCCCTTGTATTGTTTAAGCATCTTAGACTATCATACATTACCCTAGACTCTCTTAGGCCTCTCTTTAACATTCAAACCCTAGATTTAGTCCTCCTCTCATTAGCTTAATCATCTTTTAATCTTTAGTTAACCCTTGTTTAATCTAGTAATTAGTCTTGTACTAAGAAGATTCTTGAAGACTCTTCCAAGCTTGACAACCTTGGAGATTTGTTTGGGTTTCTTATTAATTCAATTTCTCATCTTTTTCATCCTCTTGTAGTTGGTATAATCTCTTTTCTCTTGTTCTTTGTTTATTCATCAAGTTTGAATCTTTACATATTGTTTATTGTGCATCAAGTTTGAATATTTACATATTGTTTATTGTCTTGTTTGTTCATTATGGATGTTTTGATTATTATGTCTATTTCTCTTGTCAGTCTTAGTTTTGATTTCATTATGAGTGAGTAGATTCCTTGTGGGGTTAGTAGGGGGATTAAATGTGGATTATGGGTGATTAGGGCTTGATTGTGGGTAAAGGTGATTCCTTTGTTGCTAGTCACTTATTGGGCACACTATGTGTTTGTTGTATTGCTTGTGCGGGTAGTAGTGGCCAATGCTTCTCATACTTGTTCTCTTCTTCTCATTGTGTATTCGATTTGTGGTTGAATGTTTGTGTTTTGAGTAGCATCTTGCATGAATATTCGGGTCTAGTCTTAGACACAAGAGTGCGGACTTTAGCTTTGGCGTGAGAGCGCAAACCGACCTTAGTAACTAAGTAGCACCTACACCCTTGATTACCCAATCATCCTACTATGCTTATGAACCCGACCTAACCCTACTCCTTCCCGTATTTGAATTCTCTACCTCTTTAGTCGATCATTCTCTCTAGTTTATTTGCTTAGTTAATCTTAGTTGTTTTTATTAGTTCATATTATAGCTCGTTCATTGTTAGTCTAGTTCATACCTCTTCAACCATCATAATTTGTCAATTATTGCCTTCTTTGTGTTTGTTTGTGTGACTTAGCCTTGTTTCTAGGTAGACCTAGTCTAGACATTACAATACCGTCTCCGTGGACACGACCCGACTTACCCTAGCTACCGTTAGGAATAGTTGGTATTATTTGATCGGTAGGACCCACGGCAAAACTATACCATCAATTTGGCGTCGTTGCCGGGGACGGTGCATGTTTAGACTTAGTTTACTTATTAGCTTGACTTAGTTACCCTTCTTGTGCTCTTCTTCTATCTCTTGTGCATATTGTGTAGGTTTTTTCTTAATTTCTTTAGCTTCTTTTTCTCTTTGTCTTGGGTAGTGCTCGTTTATTGTCTTTGCCTAGTAGCCATAAAGCACTAGGTGTTCTCACGTTTGCTCTAGTGTGTAGTGTATGCCTAGGGGGAGGTGAATTCTTTCTCTTCAATCCAGAGCCGGAAAGACTCTTTGGAGCCTTTCGCCAACGGACGATTGGCCGGGTTAGAATCTCTCAACCAAGTGCTAGCAATACCACCAAAGAACAAGCCCAAGGATCCGACTTTATCGAGCAACCACAAGGCAATACCGAAGGGATCTTCATAAATCCTTTTGGTACTTCTCAACCTAGTTCCCCCTCTACTTCTAGATCAACACCATCTACACCGTCCTCTCCCGCATATCCAATAATGCCTAAGTTCTCTTCACATTCAACCTTCACGGAAGATGTCTTGCCCGGTCCAACCGCTTTACCGGAGGCATATACCGGCAACTTTGTGGCAAAAACACAATTCATCCAATTGGTCGAGCGAAGCCAATTTAGTGGGTTACCAACCGAAGATCCTCATCAACACATGGAAACCTTTTCGGAATATTGCGATGCTATCTCACAAACGGGAATAACCCAAGACCAAATCCGGTGGGTACTATTTCCTTTCTCTTTGATCGGTAAAGCAAAGCAATGGTTCAAAGGGTTAGACAAGGCGACTCTTGGTATTGATACTTGGAAGAAGCTAGCATTGGCTTTTTACCGACAATTCTAACCCCCGGAGAAGACGAATCTATTGAGAGCCTCTATCACAGGATTCCAACAACGTGATGAAGAAAGCCTCTACGAAGCGTGGGAAAGATTCAAAGCCTTGATCCGCTCTTGTCCTCACCATGGTTTATCACAATGGTTCCTTGTTCAACAATTTTGGAACGGGTTATATGAAGACACAAGTGCCATACTCAATATGGGATCGAATGGAAGGTTTACCGAGGTGGATGATGACCAAACTGGGTCAAGAATCGAGGAGATGGCGGTCCACAATTCCCAATACTCAAGGCCTAGGAAGGCGAATCGAGGAGGTAGGCACGAGGTCGATGCCATTACACAACTAAGCATTGACCTTGGAGCTCAATTAAAAACTCACATGGAGACTATTGACAAGAAGCTCCAAAGCCACCTCAATCAAGTTCAAAGCACTAGTTCCTCCAACCAACACTCGATTTATGAAGTTAATGCTTTGGGAGTTGTGTCTCCTACACCTTATTATGGGATGTGCGATACTTGTGGGATAGTTGGACATGAGCCTATACATTGTCGGGGAAGTATTGAGCAAGTGAGCGTCTTTCAAGCGTTCAAGCAAGGTGCCCCCTATCCTAATATGTACCAAGCTTCCCATCAAGCTTCTCAACAACAAGCTCTACAACACCGCCCCTATGTTCCACCTCCCTTAAGGGACAACAATCAAGGATACCAAGGTTATCAAGGCAACCCAAGGCCATTCAACAACTTCAAGCAAAATAACCAAGGTACCTTCAACAACAATCAAGGGTTCCAACAAGGGAATTTTAATCAAGGTGGTTTCCAAGGAAACCAACATAACCAAGGACATCAAAACTACAACCATGGCAACAATCAAGGCCTTAATCAAGACAACTCTCATGGGTTCCAAGGGAACCATCAACAACAACAAGCAACCCAAGCTAATCGACAAGAAATCAAGCCAAGGAGTCGGTCTCCTACTCATGATTATGGCATTCCTCTAGCCATCACAAACACTCCTCATTACCAACAATCTCCCCCTCAGGATTTCGACATGCAAAAGTCAATGTTGGACATGTAAAGGAGTCAATTGGAGACACAAAGAACCCAACAAGAAATCATTACTCAACTTCAAAGGGATAACTTGGCAAGAGATGCTCATATGAAGATGCTCGAGACCCAAATAGCTCAACTTGCTTCAGGTAGCTCTTCAAGGCAAAAGGGGCAACTACCTTCTCAAGGTGAAACGGCGAAATTTGAGCATGTGAATGCTATTACCTTGAGGAGTGGTTCATCTTATAACTCCCCCTAACCCTCTAATGAGCACGTACCAATGAAAGAAGTTGTGTCTCCAATTCAAGAAGATCCAAGCTTGGGAAATCCAATAGAGGAGCAAGTCTTGTGGGAGATTGAGAAACCCCAAGAAGACAAGCTTCCCCCACTTCAAGGAAAAGACAAGGGTAAAAAGAAAGTGTCATTTGAGAAGTCCACCCCTATTGAGCAAAACAAGGTTCATATTAAGTTGCCTTTCCCAACAAGGCAAACGAAGACCAAGGCGGATGTCCAATATGA
This sequence comes from Agrostemma githago, assembly GCA_958450325.1. Classification (NCBI taxonomy): domain Eukaryota; kingdom Viridiplantae; phylum Streptophyta; class Magnoliopsida; order Caryophyllales; family Caryophyllaceae; genus Agrostemma; species Agrostemma githago. The sequence continues at coordinate 56,592,212 of OY288240.1, forward strand.
CAAGTTCCTCAATATTGTGAAGAAATTGGATGTGAGTGTCCCATTTACCGATCTACTTACCCAAATCCCGTCATATGGAAGATTCATGAAAGAAATCTTGGCTAGGAAGAGATCCGTCGACAAGGAAGAGACCATAGCGTTCACAAGAGTGGTGAGCGAGCTTATTCAAGGTTCTACGCTTCCCAAGTTGAAGGATCCGGGTAGTTTCTCGATCCCGTGCACAATAGGCAACTTCAAGATTGAGAGAGCACAATGTGATTTGGGTGCGAGTGTAAGCATCATTCCCTATTCTATTTGTGAGCGACTTGGGATGAAGGAGCTCAAGAGTACTTCCATTACACTCCAAATGGCCGATAGCTCCCTCAACCGACCTTTGGGGATGTTGGAAGATGTGCCAATAAGAATCGGGAAGTTCTTCATTCCGGTCGACTTCCTTGTGCTTGGCATGCCGGAAGATGCTATCACTCCCATTATCCTTGAGCGCCCATTTCTACATACCGCCGGAGCTACGATTGATGTGAAGAACGGTAGGATCACATTTGAGTTAGGCGAAGAAAAACTCATGTTTGAACTCCAAGACAACACCTCGCCTACTAATGATGAGTCTTGTAAGATGATCCACACCACGGAAGACATCAATCTAGGGGATGAGTCGGGAAAAAGATTGAAGAATGACTTCTATGAGCTTGAGGATGATGACTCCGAGCTTGAGGCGAATGAGTACCCATACCGTGAGTTTTAAGACAAGTGCCAAGACAAGAAGAAAGATGAGCCTCCCTTGGGACCACATGAGGATAGATGGACGTTTGGGTATATACCGAGGATCGAAAGTACAAGTTCAAGCCATTGAACTTATTAGATCGGGATGCCCCGGGAACGTCGAGGCTAGGATGTGATGATCTTTGGAGTGGAGGTTGGTATTCCACTAGCTTGATTGAAGACTTTGCGAGAGCCTTCGATTTGTTTCTTCGAGCCCTTGATGGAGATGGAATGGCCAAGTGTTGTTGAAAAAGAATTGAAGAATGCACCACCCTTGGTTTGACGGAGTTCCAAAAGAACCGTCTTATTGTATATATCTCTTCCTTGTAATACTTTTGGATTTTGTGAAATTCTTTTGATTTGGTATTTTGATGAGTGATGTGAGGGAGGGATTTTGATGAATGTTTTGAGCCCATTTGATAGGTGTGAAGTGAAGATGAATCCTAGAGAGGAGGGGTTATTGTTAGAGTTTGGATCGTGCGAAGGGGAGTCGGTTTTTTAAGCTTGGAACGAGCTTTCGGAGTTATAGAGGGTTAGAGGACTCTTCCCGGCCGAGAAGAGTGCATCCCGACCGGGAAGGATGAACCATCCCGTTCGGGAAGGATGTCATCCCGATCGGGATGAGTGTACCAAAAGTTGGGACTTCTGGAGTGTCATCCCGACCGGGACGGGAGCTTCTCGACCGGGACGGGAGCTTCTCGACCGGGACGGGAGCTTCCCGACCGAGACGGGCTTGTCATCCCGACCGGAACCATCCATCTCGACCGGGATGGTCCCCTGCTCCTCCTGTTGCCTCTTCTTTGTCAAGTGAGCCCATCCAACCACTTTATACCCCCTCCCAACCTCCCTACCTATCCTTGCCCTTATCATATGACCCCTACACTTCATATACACATATTTACCTCATTTTCTCTTCACTTTACACCGACTTTCACATCAAAACCCACCTCCTTATACCTTTGTGCTCCAACCATGGAACCATATCGTGATTGGAGGGGAATAGCAAAGACGACGACTAGCTACGTGCCAATATCGACCTATGAGACGATGGAGCGAGTGAGTTGCTACCCGCATGGTACGGCAACTATCCTTTTTTCCATCTTTTGTTCCTTGTCTTCTTTTGTTAGTTCCCCTTCCCCTTATCATTTGTGTCATGGTGGCCCTCGGGGCCTTGGTAATTGTTGCTCCCGACTCTCGATGACGTGACTACATCGAGAGTCATTTCAAAATCCAAATTTACAAGATTTTCACCCTTTTTGTAGGATTTAGTCGGATTTGGGCGGAATTCGGGCTAGGTGACTTGATTACACCTAGTCCTCCCCTCCCATTTCCTTTTATTTCTTTCTTTTTATTTCTCCCCCTTACCATATCTTCTCTTGTCTCGGCCCATTGTGACTTGACTACACCCCGGCCGGACACATTCTACCCTTTTCTCCACTTTTCTTTTTGATTTTTAGCTTTATTTTCGTAGTTTCTTTTCTTTTGGGTCTCAATACACTACGGTTGAGCATTAGGACTTTGCTCGGCTTAAGTGTGGGGGAGCGATATTCTTTCATAGTTAGTTTTGTTTTCGTAGTTTTTTCGAAAAATCTTTAAAAACCCTAAAAATTTGAAAATTTTCCACAAAAATAAAAAAAAATTTCTTTTGTGTCTTTCTCTTTTTGTGTCGTGGGGTCGTACTTGTGTTGTGTTGTGTGTGCTTGCCTCCCTTTTTCCTTGTAGGTCGCCTAATCACCGTTGACTTTGGAAGGCTTTCAAGACATCCGGTAACGCCTTTCTATCCCTTTTTCCTCTTTATCTCTTGTGAAGTGTGGAGGAGATTTATGATGATGTGTTCTCGGGTGGAGCCTTGTGAATATTTGTGGTTGATTGGTTGCTTATCTGGAAATTCGGGGTGGTGTTTGTTCTCTTTACGTGTTTGTTTTGTTTTGTCTTGTTTTGTTGCTTTTGCCTCTTTTTCTTTCGTTTTTGTCGTGTCTTTGTTTTGTGATGTGTACTTGTGTCTAGTGTGTAAACGGTTTTTGAAAACCCGGTTTAGAGGCTAGTGTGCAAGTGTTTAATTTCCCTTTCTAGTAGTATGAATTGAGTCTTGGACTTTAGTCTAGTATAATGACCCTAAATCAATGATTTCGTTCGTTTCTTACCTTGAGTCCACCTAGCTTACTAGGGATTTACTACGGGATTTGCTTTTTGACCATTATGACCACCCACGGTGTGAAAAGGCCTTGGTTGTCGAGTCCCGTCCCCTAGGTGACCGTGTTCGGAATTGTTTGATTAGTCCAAGTTTCTCCCCTTTTTGTGGGTTTGAAGGGAAAGCGCGCTCCCGACTTACCCATTTCCCCTACCATCTACACATTTCCCACAAAACAAAGTTGCAAATTGTTGAAATCTCTTTCTTAGTTGCAAAAAGAATTGCCTCCAACTCAAATCTAGACAAAAGGGCAAACAAAAGAAAATGAAAGAAAATGAAAGAAAGAAAAGATTGAAGAAAAAGAAAAGGCACAAAAAGTCGAAAAGAAAATACAAAAGATGAAAAAGAAATGGCATAGCAACACACAAAGCAAAAATGCAAAAGAAAGAAAAATGCCAAAAGAAAACCGTCTCACAAAAAGATTCTCACCCTCTCAAAACAAGCCTTTTTCTGATCGTTACCGTGAAGAGCCTACCAAAGGACCGAGTCCCTAGGAAGGATGATAGCGGTAATGATCGGTCTTCACTCATTTTGCAAACCTTATCCACCTTTTTACTTGAACTAGTTGGGCGGTTTTGGGCATGGGACGACCCTCTTGGCACATCGCTAAAGGGGGCGGAGTCTCACTTACCTACAGTGTCGACTAACACCGTGGTTCATCCCATTTCCATCCCGCCAATCGTCCCGTTGTACGTTCTTAGAAGGTTAGGAGGAACCTAGGTAAGTTACCAACGTTTTTGTTGCTTTGTCGTCATACTATTAGGGTTTTGTCCATTTTGTTTTGTATTGCTAGCTTGGGAACGTTGTCACTTGCGTTGAGTCCTAAACCGGTGCTTCTTTCACCGCCTTTTAGAGGGAAGCGGTATTTGTTTCTTTTTGGGTGCAACCTTTTGTTTGTTTGTTTGTATGTTTGTTTGTTTATGTGTTTTTGTGTCCGGTTGCATCCACGGTTTTGTCGCAAGACCTCACTTGCCTTGTGGAGAGCACTTGTCCTCTAGGTGTTCTCGCGTGAGTTGAAAGGGCGTAAGGTGCGCTAATACCCGCTCGGCTGGTTTAGTAGTTAGTTTGTGCTTACTCGAGGGCGAGTAAGGGTTAAGTGTGGGGGAGTTGATAAGTGTAGTTTGTAGTGCCTAGTTTGTTGTGTATTGGTCCCATTTTCCTTGCGGAATCGCTCCTTGGGAGCGGTTCATGGGCTACTTATGCTTCCTCTAGTTCGTTTCTGGTTCCCGAGACCATTCTTGAAGAATTGGAACGATTCTGACTCGTTTCATACACTTTTTGGAGCCAACGAAGTGAAGGAACGATCACTCGATGCCTTGGATTCGATCCCGAGACCTTGGGACCCAATCCCGAGCCCCTTAGACTCGATCCCGAGCCCCGAGAATCGATGAGAAGCCCATGAGAGTCAAGGAGGACCCTTAATGATCATATTGGAGGCCTACAAGACCCATTCCCGTCGGGAAGGACCTCATCCCGTCCGGGATGAGGTGCACAAATGCGAAGGGTTCTGTTTTGGGTCCGTCTCGGTCGGGACCATGCCGTCCCGGTCGGGATCATCCCATCTCGGTCGGGACCGATCCATCCTGGTCGGGATGAGTGAGCTGCTGCGCGTGACTTATTCTTTTCTCCTCCTTCATTCTTATAACCTTATAAATACTCCTCCCTTGTATTGTTTAAGCATCTTAGACTATCATACATTACCCTAGACTCTCTTAGGCCTCTCTTTAACATTCAAACCCTAGATTTAGTCCTCCTATCATTAGCTTAATCTTCTTTTAATCTTTAGTTAATCCTTGTTTAATCTAGTAATTAATCTTGTACTAAGAAGATTCTTGATGACTCTTCCAAGCTTGATAACCTTGGAGATTTGTTTGGGTTTCTTATTAATTCAAGTTCTCATCTTTTTCATCCTCTTGTAGTTGGTACAATCTCTTTTCTCTTGTTCTTTGTTTATTCATCAAGTTTGAATCTTTACATATTGTTTATTGTCCATCAAGTTTGAATTTTTACGTATTGTTTATTGTCTTGTTTGTTCATTATGGATTTTTTTATTATTATGTCTATTTCTCTTGTTAGTCTTAGTTTTGATTTCAATATGAGTGAGTAGATTTCTTGTGGGGTTAGTAGGGGGATTAAATGTGGATTATGGGTGATTAGGGCTTGATTGTGGGTAAAGGTGATTCCTTTGTTGCTAGTCACTTATTGGGCACACTATGTGTTTGTTGTATTGCTTGTGTGGGTAGTAGTGGCCAATGCTTCTCATACTTGTTCTCTTCTTCTCATTGTGTATTCAATTTGTGGTTGAATGTTTGTGTTTTGAGTAGCATCTTGCAAGAATATTCGGGTCTAGTCTTAGACACGAGAGTGCGGACTTTGGCTTTGGCGCGAGAGTGCAAACCGACCTTAGTAACTAAGTGGCACCTACACCCTTGATTACCCAATCATCCTACTATGCTTATGAACCCGACCTAACCCTACTCCTTCCCGTATTTGAATTCTCTACCTCTTTAGTCGATCATTCTCTCTAGTTTATTTGCTTAGTTAATCTTAGTTGTTTTTATTAGTTCATATTATAGCTAGTTCATTGTTAGTCTAGTTCATACCTCTTCAACCATCATAATTTGTCAATTATTGCCTTCTTTGTGTTTGTTTGTGTGACTTAGCCTTGTTTCTAGTTAGACCTAGTCTAGACATTACAATAGCGTCTCCGTGGACATGACCCGACTTACCCTAGCTACCGTTAGGAATAGTTTGTATTATTTGATCGGTAGGACCCACGGCAAAACCTTACCATCAGGTATCTTCTTCAATTCCGGCAGTTCTGGCAACTTTTTCGTAGGGCGAAGTTTCGCCCGGCGGTCTTGTTTTCTTCGTTTTTCCGCCTTGCCATTTCATGGCTCTTCAATAGTCACCTAAAAATTCAAATATTAACTTGACTCACATTACATAATCAACATCTCCCACAAACATGCTTGTGGTCTTCAATTTATCTTCATAACTTCTCCAAAACCTTGATCTTCATCCAAATAAATGCTCCATGGTGAAATCCAAGTTCAACCATTCTTCCCAAGCTAACAAAACTAACAAACCCAAAGAAATATGATACATATATACAAGGTGGTTGTTGAGGATACCACCAAACCTACATCAATTTCGAGAGGGGGTTAAACAACGCTCCCCAATGGGAGCTCACCAAACTTTATGGTAGCGAAGGTCTCACGAACGTGACCGGGATGATAAATCTCCAAACGTTGCCCGTTAACCATAAATTTCCCGGTTTTCGAGCTTGATATCTCTATTGAACCATATGGTTGTACCTTGGTCACTTCGAATGGACCCGGCCATTTTGATTTCAACTTACCGGGGAAGAGCTTGAAGCGAGAGTTGAAGAGTAATACCTTATCACCAACGGAGAAGTCCTTACGAAGTATTCGAGAATCGTGCCATTGGCGAGTTCGTTCCTTGTAAATCTTCGAGTTTTCGTAGGCTTCAAGTCTTAGTTCTTCCAATTCTTGTAGTTGGAGAAGGCGATTATCTCCTACAACACTCTCATCGAAGTTTAGCTCTTTGATTACCCATTCGGCTTTGTGTTCTAATTCCACCGGTAAATGACAAGCTTTACCATACACAAGACGATAAGAAATGGCTCCAATCGGCGCTTTGTAAGCCTTTGTTAATGTCCAAAGGGCGTCATTTAACTTCAATGACCAATCGTTTTGGTGTGTATTGACAACTTTCTCTAGAATTCCCTTGATTTGATGGTTGGAGATCTCGGCTTGCCCATTTGATTGAGGGTGGTAGGCTATGAACATCTTGTGAGTGATACCATATTTCCTAAGAAGGTGTTCAAAGGTATCTTTCCTAAAATGAGAGCCTCCATCACTAATTATGGCTCTAGGCATACCGAATCTGGGGAAAATCACATTCTTGAGAAGTTTGATTACAACCTTGGAGTCATTGGTGGGGGAAGCTACGGCCTCGATCCATTTTGAGACATAATCAACCGCGAGTAGGATGTATTTGTTACCAAAGGAGGATGTGAACAGACCCATGAAATCAATGCCCCAAACATCGAACAATTCAATCTCTAAGATGGGTTGAAGGGGCATCTCATTTCTTCTTGTAATATTCCCACTTCTTTAACAAGCGTCGCATGTGAGAATGAAAGCTCGAATGTCCTTGAACATGGAAGGTCACCAAAACCCACTTTGGAGAACCTTGGCAATTGTCTTTTGGTTGGCCAAGTGTCCACCATAAGATGTCGAGTGAAGGTGCTTCACAATATTATATCCTTCATCGGCCGTAACACATCGTCGGTAAATTCCATCTACACAACGGCGAAACAAATATGGTTCGTCCCAATAGTAGTGTCGGGCTTCATAACGTAGTTTCTTCCTCTCTTGCTTGGAATAATCATTTGGAATAAAATGAGATACTAAGAAATTGACGATATCGACATAGCAAGGTGTAATAGTTTCAACGGCCATCAAGGCCTCATCTCTCATAGCTTCATTGATGGGTATACCATCTTCTTCATTGCTTTCTTTACTAACCGTTAGTCTACTAAGATGATCCGCTACCAAGTTCTCCGATCCAGCTTTGTCTTTAATCTCAATATCGAATTCTTGTAGAAGGAGGACCCATTGAAAGAGTCGGGACTTGGTCTCCTTTTTGGACATGATGTAACGAATCGCCGCATGATCGGTGTGAATTATGACTTTGGAACCGGTAACATAATTTCGGAATTTCTCCATGGCATAGACAACGGCAAGCATTTCTTTCTCGGTTGTTGTATACCTTGATTGGGCTTCATCTAACGTTTTGCTTGCGTAATATATCACATGTAGCTTCTTATCTACCCGTTGTCCTATAACGGCACCAACGGCAAAATCGGATGCATCGCACATGATCTCAAATGGAAGATTCCAATCGGGAGCTTTGATAATCGGAGTGGTAGTAAGAGCGGTCTTTATCCTGCAAAAGGCCTCAAGACACGAGTCGTCAAAAACAAAAGGTGCATCTTTCATAAGCAAAGAATTCAAAGGCTTGGCAATTTTGGAAAATTCTTTAATAAATCGTCTATAAAAACCGGCGTGACCTAGAAAACTCCTCACCCCTTTGACATTTGTAGGTGGTGGCAAGTTCTCGATCACGGAGACTTTCGCCTTATCAACTTCGATTCCTCTATTAGAAGCAATATGACCTAGGACAACACCTTGTTCAACCATAAAATGACACGTTTCCCAATTTAAAACAAGTCTATACTCTTCACATCGAGCTAACACTTGATCAAGATTTTCAAGGCAAGAATCAAAAGATGTACCATGGACACTAAAGTCATCCATAAAAACTTCCATGGATTTTTCAATAAAATCGGAAAAAATAGTCATCATACATCTTTGAAACATTCCTGTTGCATTGCACAATCCAAAAGGCATCCTTCTATAAGCATAGGTGTCATAGGGACATGTAAAAGTGGTTTTCTCTTGGTCATCGGGGTGAATGGGAATTTGAAGAAATCCAGAATGACCATCAAGGAAACAAAAATAAGAATGATGCGCCAATCTTTCAAGCATTTGATCAATAAAGGGAAGGGGGAAATGGTCTTTTATGGTGGCCGTGTTCAATTTTCGATAGTCTATACACATGCACCAACCGGTAATAGTCCTGGTAGAAATTGACTCACCCTTTTCTCCTTTTACAACCGTCATTCCTCCTTTTTTCGGCACAACTTGTACGGGGCTAACCCATTTACTTCCGGTTATTGGGTATATAATGTTAGCCTCATACAACTTGAGGACTTCCTTCATAACAACCTCTTTCATGGTGGGGTTCAACCTACGTTGACCCTCAACCGAAGGACGGTGGTCATCATCAAGGATAATCCTATGCATACAAACATTTGGGCTTATGCCTCGGAGGTCGGCAATGCTATACCCGATGGCCTTTTGTGCTTCCTCAAAACAATTAAAAGTTTTTCCAATTGAGGTCCATCAAGGGTAGCATTGACGATAACGGGATAATTGGTTCCTTCAAGAAAAGCATATTTGAGGGAAGAGAGGAGTGGTTTAAGTTCAAGATTAGGAGGAGAAGATACCGTACTCTTACCCACCGGTAGTGGTTCTATCTTATCTTCATGTGAGCATTCATCTTCAAAGGGTGGAGAGTCAAACAGTTCATCTTCTTGCTTATCATCATCTATCAAGCTATACTCAACCAAACTATCAATAACTTCAATGGAATGCATTTGAATTTTTAATCATTGGTTGTTTAAGCGCTTGAGAAAGGGAAAACTCTACCGACTCGTTCCCTATGTTAAAAGACAACTTACCATTCTTGACATCAACTATAGTACCTCCGGTAGCCATAAAAGGTCGACCTAAAATAATGGGGGTAATAGTGTCTTCGGGCATATCCATGACAACAAAGTCGGAGGGGATGAAAAACTTACCAACTTGAACGGGTACATCCTCAAGTATCCCAAGTGGGTACTTGACATACCTATCCGCAAGTTGAATCGACATGCTAGTGGGTCTCATCTCCCCCACACTAAGTCTCTTAGCAATAGAATAAGGTAACAAACTAACACTAGCCCCTAGGTCACATAAAGCTTGATTAACAACAACATTTCCAACCCGACAAGGGATAGAAAAACTACCGGGATCTTCTAGTTTCTTTGGCATTTGATTCATAAGAATGTCAATACATTGTCCCGTGAGAGAGATCCATTCTTTATCCTCTATTGTTCTCTTTTTAGTCAAGACATCTTTCAAAAACTTAGAATAGAGGGGCATTTGAGAAATTACCTCGGTGAAGGGTAAAGCTACCTCCACCTTATTCAACATATCCACAAAACGGCTAAATTGCGCATTCTCCTTGTGTGGCTTAGCTCGTTCGGGAAAAGGCAATGGAGGGACAAAAGCGGGAGGCGGTGGAACATTGGATTCTTCTTCTTCTTATTCGGCTAATCGCTCCGCCTCTTTTCTTTTTGCTTCTTCCGCTTCCATTTGCTCTTTCTTCTTTCTTTGTTCTCTTAGTTCATTCTCCGCGTTTTGGAGGATATCAAACTCTGCTTGTTTCCCCGGTTTTGTTTGGGGGAAGTGGGAGATGATGCTCGTGGTGCACTTGGTAGATTGACTTTGGATGGGGGTGCTTTTGGCATTCAAGTTCAAATTCTTGTATGGGTCCTCAAGTTCTTTGCCACCTCTCAAAATGACGACATTTGCTTGGTGTGAAGGGTCTCTTGAGTTTTGGGGTTGCCCGGGCAAACCATGGGGTGGATGAATTGGGGCGGCTAAGGCTTTTGTTGCTTCTTGTGATTCCCAAACCTTTAGCCTTGCCTTGGTATCTTGATGTTCATTCCATAGTTGCCCAACGGTTCTTTGCAAATCATTAATGTTATCCCATGGGACTCCTCCTTGACCAAATTGAAAATTGCTTGATTGGCCATAAGATTGAGAGGGTTGATTAAATGGTTGTTGATTGTAACCTTGCTTTCCTTGAAAATTACCTTGGAACCCTTGATTGTATCCATGATTGAAATGATTACCATGTTGATTTTGGTAATTGTTGTAATTGTTGGGAACATGGAAGTTGCTACTTTGTTGATTGAAGATGCTCCTTTGATGAGAAGGCATATATGGGGACATCCTTGGAGGACCTTGGTTAAAGGGCCTTTGTTGACTTTGATTGAATGGCCTCAATTGACTCCCTTGGGCGCGTGGAATCGGATTTTGGACATTTTGATTTCCATAAGAAAAATTGGGATGAAATCTTGTGCCGGCATTGTAAGTATTGGAAAAGGGATCAAATTGAGGTCTTTGCCCATACATTTGTATAGCTTGGACTTCATTTGACTCTTCAATATAAACTTCTTCATTAGGAATGTAAGAGCTAGAATCATGGCCATAATTGCCACAATGATCACATTGAACTTCCCATGTTAATTGCTTTGGAGGAGATGGTTGCCTTGGTGGAACACTTCCTTGAATTTAGTATATACCTCTAGGGGTAGGCCTTGAACTCATGGCATCCATTCTCTTTTTCAATTCTTCAACTTCCGCTTGAAGTTTCAATTCATTAGAACTCTTAGATGAGTTCACTTCAACTTTCTTTCTAGAATCCCTCAATTGACCCATTCTAGAGTCACTCCTTGTCATCTTCTCAATAAGATTTTTAGATGCCTCATCGGTGAGAGAAGAGAAGTCTCGTCTGGCGGCTGAATTGAGGTTCTCCTTGGTTCTCAATGAAAGGGTGTTATAAAACGTTTGGGTAGTTAGCTAATTGGGTATTCCATGGTGTGGACATTTGCGCAATAGATCTCTAAATCTTTCCCAAGCCTCACTTAGGCTTTCAAATTCATCTTGTTTGAAGGTTTGTATCTCCATACGATATTGGTTAGTCTTTGACGGTGGAAAATATTTCTCCAAGAAGGCATTAGATAGTAAAGCCCATGTTGTAAATGTATTAGCGGGATGGCCTTGAAGTCATCTACGAGCTCCATCTCTCAAGGTCTTTGGAAATAATAAACGATGCAATTGGCATGAAGTTAATCCATTGAGACGGGCTCCTACTAATTTTTCTTTAAATGAAGCAATGTGCTCTTGAGCATCTTCTTGAGAAAAACCGTGAAAAGTATCTTGTTGAACCGCATTTGTCAAAGAGGCTTTTAATTCATAGTTCTCGGGAATCTCTCTGAAATCGACGGGAGAAGGTGTTTCTTCATGTGTGAGTTGGGAATGAGAGACTAAGGTTGTCATTTGTTGGATTGGTGGTGATGGTGGATTTGAATTTGGATGATTTGGAGGGGATGGATTTGGATTTTGTGGTGGAGTTTTTGGTGATGGTGGTGATAGTGGTGAATTCTGTGAAGTGGAAGGTATGGAAAGATTATTTGGAGTGGGGTTATGTGATGTAGAAGGTGTAGAAGGTGTATGTGGTAGGATGGGATTAAGGTTAGGAGGTGATAATGAAGGATGTGGAATAATGGTGGTTGAGTTATTTCCCCAAAAACGCAATGCTCTAAAAGTTCTTTCCGGCTCCGGATCAAACCACAAGGGCGATGACGTGTTCCTGGGCATAAAACTCAATTAAATGGTGAGACTCCTAGCACCTAATGGTACTAGGGAAAAGAGAGAAGGGAAAAGAATCAAACACAACAACTAAAAACACAATAATTACTCGTCGTTCCCCGGCAACGACGCCATTTTGATCGCGCACCCAATCGGATCGGTCGTTAACGAAGGACGGAGGATCAAACGATATTTGTAAGACTCGAGATTACACAAAAACAAACAAGTATTCATGGTAAGTCAAGGTTGGTCCACAGGGAACGGAGTGTGTTGACAAGTTTAAAGCGGCGTGTTTGATGTCTAGAGAGGGGTTCCTAAGGGTCGAGTCTATACTAGAGAAATGACTACGAGAATAGCTAGGGGTGGTCAATCTAGGGAAAGGCGTTAGAGGGAAGTCGGGATTCGGAACATAGAGTCTAAGAAGGTCGGAATCGAGTTTTTGTTGCAACATTGATAAAGGGAGAAAGCCACCTTTCGGTTTCTTCACCCAACCCACCTAAAAACCCGCTTTCGCGGCAAAGAAGGGTAAGTCTCTAGTTGTGGTAATTTCTACCCCAAGTTTCCTCATATTGATAGAAACGAGTCAAGGTCGGTCTAGTTGGCCGGACTAAAACAACAATGACACAACAACCACAAGCAAGATAAACCAACAAGCAAGCAACCCACCAACATCCCTAAATCCAAATAATCCAAGTCCTCATCCCTAAACCCCCCAACAAGAAATCTACTCACTAATCATAATGGGAGACAACAAAACATTAACTAAGGAGAAACTAACTAAAGCATGCATACTAACTAGATCTAAGGAAAATAACTACAAAATGATGAGAAAACTATAATCTAACAATTACCCACTAAACTATGGTAAAGACAAGATCTAACAAAATAGACTAGAGAATAATCTAGAATAACATAAATAAAATCTAGTGAAACTAACAACACTAAGATGATCTAAACAAAACAATAATGAGAAACATAAAAATAAATCTAAACTAGAGATTAGAGAGTGGAAAGAAATATCTCAACTATGAAGATCTAGAAGAAATAAGAAGATTGCATAAATAAAGGTTGAATCTTTGATGGAGAGATTGAAGAACTTGTCACTAATTCTTCAATAAACCCAACAAATCTTCAAATAAAACTTGAAATAATCTTCTACAAACTTGAAATCTAGAGGATTGTTGATGGAAACTAAGTAGATCTAGAGAATAACTACTAGAATACTACTAGATTACTCTACTAATGGATGTGTAACTACACTAATGGAGGCCTCTACACTAATGATGGGATAATGCATGGTGCCTGATGGTGGGATTTGTCGTGGATCCCGCCACCAATTAAATAACCAACTAGCACCTAACGGTAGTTAGGGTAAGTCGGGTCGTGTCTACGGAGACGGTATTGCAAGGTTTAGACTAAATCGGCCTAAAACAATACTATGCTACCAAACAAACACAAAGAGCTAATAATTGATGAATTAAGGTGAGGGGAGGAGAAAGTAGACTAATGATGAGCTATGATGAACTAGACTATCAAATACTAACTAAACACAAACCAACTAGCAAACTAAGAGAAATGCTAAACAATGCTAATGATCCAACTACTAACAACCTAAAGAAATGATGATTAACTAACAAGGTGAATCAAATATGGAAAAGAGGGAGTGGGTTAGGTCGGGTTCATAAGTGTAGTAGGGTGACTTGGGTTGATTAAGGGTGTAGGTGCCTCCTAATTGCTAGGTTCGGTCCGGGCAATCGCAACTTAAACCGATGTTGATGACTATGCTCAACATAACCACACACAAAGCAAACAATGAGTAGAAGAAGACTAGCATGAGAAGCATGGCCACTACAACCCATACAAGCATATCAACGAACACATGGTGTGCCAAATGTGTGACTAACAATAAAGAATCACCCTTTACCCCTAATCAAACCCTAATCACCCATAATCTACCCTTAATCCCCCTACTAACCCACAAATAAACTACTCACTCATGGTCAAACTAACTACAACAATGAAAGGATAAAACAACCTCACAATCCAAACATTCATCATCAAGAACAATAACAATCAATAACAACAAACACTAAGTAAAGATTCAAACTTGATTCAATAACAATAAACAAGAGAAAAGAAAGATTATACCAACACTAGATGAAGGAAAAGATGAAATCTTGCATAAAAGAGAAACCCAAATAATCTCAAGGTTGTCAATCTTGGAGAAGTCTTCAAGTATCTTCTTAATACAAGCACTAATTAACTAGGATTAACTAAGATTAACTAAGGATTAATGAGAGATTCAAACTAATATGAAGAACTAAATCTAGGGTTTATATGTTGTAGAGAGGCTTAAGAGAGGCTAAACTAATGTCCGATCCCTAAACAATACAAGAGGGAAGCATTTATAGGGTTCCCAGTGGGAAGGAGGAAGAAGGAAACAAATGCGGGCATCAGCGTGACTTTCCCGATCGGGAATTCTGGGACCCGGTCGGGAACCCTTTCCAGTGGCCGTCTCCTTTGTGCACTTCATCCCGATCGGGTTTTAGGCCTTCCCGATCGGGATGGGTCTTGTAGGCCTCCAATATGATCCTTTTGGTCCCTCCTTGCTTCACATGGACTTCTCATCGATTTTCGGGACTCGGGATCGGGTCTCGGAGGCTCGGGATTGGGTCCCAAGGTCTCGGGGTCGATTCCAAGGCATCGAGTCGTCGTTCCTTTATCTCGTTGGCTCCAAAATGTGTATGTATAGAGTCGGAATCGCTCCAACTCTTCCAAATCAGTCTCGGGAACCTGAAACGAACTAAAGGAAGCATAAGAAGCCCATAAATCGCTCCCAAGGAGCGATTCCACAAGGAAAATGGGACCAAAACACTACAAAATAGGCACTACAAACCACACTTATCAACTCCCCCACACTTAACCCTTACTCGCCCTCGAGTAAGCACATACTAACTACTATACTAGCCGAATGGGTATTAGCGCACCCTACGCCCTTTCAACTCACGCGAGTGCACTTAGAGGAAAAGTGCACTCCGCAAGGCAAGTCGGGTCTTGCGACAAAACTGTGGATGCAACCGGACACCAAACACGTAAACAAACAAACACACAAACAAACACACAAAAGGTTGCACCCAAAAGAAAAGAAATACCGCTTCCCTCAAACAAGCGGTGAAAGAGGCACCGGTTTAGGACTCAAGGCAAGTGACAACGTTCCCAAGCTAGCAATACAAACCAAGATGGACTAAACCCTAATAGTATGACGACAAAGCAATAAAAACGTTGGTAACTTACCTCGGTTCCTCCTAACCTTCTAAGAAGGTACTACGGGACGATCGGCGGAGTGGGAAGTGATGATCCACGGTGTTAGTCGACACTGTAGGTAAGTGAGACCCCGCCCCCTTTAGCAAAGAGCCAAGAGGGTCGTCCCATGCCCGAAACCGCCTAACTAGTCCAAGTAAAAAGTGAAAAACATGCAAAATGAGGGAAGACCGACTAATGCCGCTATCATCCTTCCTCGGGACTCGGTCCTTTGGTAGGCTCTTCACGGCAAAAGTCGGAAAAAGGCTTATTTTGAGAGGATTTCTTTTTGTGAAACGGGTTTTCTTTTGGCATTTTCTTTCTTTTCGACGTTTTGATTTGTTTATTGCCATGCCATTCCTTTTTTTTTTCTTATTTTCTATTTTCTTTTTGGCTTTTGTGCCTTTTCTTTTTCTTCATTCTTTTCTTTCTTTCATTTTCTTTCTTTTTCCTTTCTTTTCCCTTTTGGCATGATTTGGCATTTTGGCATTTCTTTGTAACAAGAAAGAGAGGAATCAACAAGTTGCAATTTATTGGTGGATATATGTGGGAGGTAGGTAAATGGGTAAGTCGGGGGTCGCGATCCCTCTTCAAACCCACAAAAAGTGGAGAACTTGGACTAATCAAACAATCCTAAACATGGTCACCTAGGGGACGGGACTCGGTAACCAAGGCCTTTTCACACCGTGGGTGGTCATAATGGTCAAAATGCAAATCCCGTAGTAAATCCCTAGTAAGCTAGGTGGACTCAAGGTAAATGACCAACGAAATCATTGATTTAAGGTCATTCTACTAGATTAAAGTCCAAGACTCGATTTATACTACTAGAAAGGGAAAGTAAACACTCACACACTAGCCTCTAAACCGGGTTTTCGAAAATGGTTTGCGCACAAGACACACAACAAAACACAAAACAAAGACTCAACGAAAACGAAAGAAAAAGAAACAAAAGAAACAAAAGCAACAAAACAAAAACAACTCAAAGCAAACACATAGAAAACACAAACACCACCCCTATCTTCCAAATGAGTAACCAAATCAACCTCGAGCATTACAAAGCTCCTCCCGAGCACACCACATCACATTCTCCTCCAAACTTCGCGAGAGATAGAGAAGAAAAAGGGATAAGATGTTACCGGTAGTCTTGAAAGCTCTTCAAAGCTAGCGGTGATTTAAGCAACCTATAAGGAAAGAGGAGGCAAAACACACACAATACAACAATACACGACATAACGACAAAAAAGGAAAACACACAAAAGAAAATCTTTTTGATTTTTGTGAAAAAATTTCAAATTTTTAGGGTTTTTAAAGATTTTTTCGAAAGACTACAAAAATAAAGCTAACTATGCTAGAATATCACTCCCCCACACTTAAGCCGAGCCATGTCCTCATGCTCGACCGTAGTATGTGGAGAGGCAAAAGAAAAGAAAAGAAACTACGAAAATAAAGCTAAAAATCAAAAATAAGGTGAAGAAAAGGGTAGAAAGCGTCCGGCCGGGGTGTAGTCAAGTCACCATGGGCCGAGACAAGAAAAGATATGGATGGGGTAAGAAATAAAAAGAAATAATAAAAGGTAATGAGAGGGGAGGACTAGGTGTAATCAAGTCACCTAGCCCGGATTCCGCCCAAATCTGACTAAATCCTAAAACAAAAAAAAAATTGTGAAAATCTTGGAAAATTTGGATTTTGAAGTAACTCTTGACGTAATCACGTCATCAAGAGCCACCGGGAGCAATCATCAAGGCCCCTAAGGCCACCCAATCGCCTCTTCATCATCGAGGCTAGTAATCACCATCATCATTATCATCACCGTCACCATCATCATCGTTACCATCATCATCGTCACCATCATCATCGTCACCATCGTCATCCTCATCACCCTCGCCCATGTTCACATCCCAAGCGTCCTCCTCCTCGAACTCCTCATCGTTAATCACACCGCCACTAGTGCTAGGGTTACCGTGGCCTTGGAAGTATTCCGGTCTATACCACGATGGGAGGTTCCCTTGCGGGTTTATATACCCTTGTTGAGCTAGGAGGTGGTACCCGGGGTATTGGGCATAGTAGTCATCCCTCCTATGCTCATATTGCCCAAAATGTAGGGCATTAAGCATAGCGGCCATAGAAAGGTCGGCCGGGGGCGAAGGGTAAACAAAGGGAGTGTAAGGTGCATACGGAGGGACGTTAATGAATGACGGGGGGGTGGGATAGTAGTGTTGGGGTAGTGTAGCCTGTTGTTGTTGTTGTGGTCGAGCCGGGAGTTGGGGACGAGCTCGTGGTCGGGGCCCATGGGAGGAGGAGGCACCTTGATCACTTCCGATAAAAGGCAATAAAAGATTTGGTTCTTGAACCGGCACGGCGGACCGTTGCAAAGGCGCAAGGGCCGGAAGTGTATCGCACGGTAGGAGAAAGTGCGTCCGACCCCCCGTGCTCCAAAGGTACTTTCTAAGCCTATTATCATAATTAATCCATCGATGATACCTAGATAAACGTTCCTAATCTAATCTTGTGCCCCCCGGTACGGGGATTAAACCGTCCTCCCTAAATGTCGGACTCGCCCTCTTGGCTAGATGAGTAACAAGCCCCCCAATAGAAATTTCTCTCAAATGCTTCCCCCCCTTGGCTATCTTCTCGAAATGCTTGGCTAGTGCGAGTGCGACGTCGGGGGTGAATCGTTGTTGCCTCTTTAAATTCAAGTACCCCCCGACTAAGGTTAGCTCTTGCCTAGTGTAGGTACCCGTCTCACACCTCCCGAAAATAGTACCCGCTACAAAACGCTGCCATATACGTATGACCGGGTGGTGGACAAGGCGACTAGACAAGTGTCTAAAATCCACAAGTGCGAGACCCGTGATACTACGCCATACGTCGGCCACATTAAAGTCATTGGGTACCCGACCATCGGTAACCTTCGGAATGCCCAAGAGCTCACCGAAGTCGTCGAGGGTGTACATAAGGGATGTGTTATTGATTCGGAAATAAACTCGGTGCGGTCGGGATCTAATTTCGAGACGAAAGCTACTTAGGAACTCTAAAGTGAGTTGCCTATAGGTGAGCTCATGCATGTCGAATAGAACTTCCATACCCATCCCGACAAAGAATTCCCTACATTGGTCCAAAATTCCAAGCTTTCGAAGGATAATTTTGCATATGAATTTAGTTGGTTCGAGGGGTTTACCAAGGAGCTTGATAAATTTTTCCTTTTGCTCGTCCGACTCAAAAATCAGACTGGGAAACTCCGGGAGACGAGCAATTTCCTGCTCCTCAACCTCGACCATGGGCTCGGGCTCGGCTCTCGAACTCGAAGCATCCTTTCTTTTTCTGCTAATCACTGATCCCCCTCTCTTCTTTGGTGCCATATTGGATGATGAAGACTTAGAGTGATAGTATACCAAAAACAAAAATATTTCCTTCCCACCAATAAGAGCTAAAACCCACCAAAAATACCTCAAAGAAGCTTAATATCGAAGAAATAAGCTACCCAAGTGAAGCTTAGCAAGACAAATCGAGTATTAGAAGAAATACCAATTTTCGGATTTTGAAAAAAATGGGCACAAAAACTCGATTTTTTTCAATTTTTGGGAGTTTTGAAGGTAGAAAATGGGTTTAGGATACTTATGGATGAGATAGAAATCGATTTTGTGAAGTTTTGGAAGTGATTTGGTGAAGTTTGGTGGAGAAATGGAGGATTAATGGTGATTTTGGGGTTAGGTTTTGAAAATGGGGGTTTTGGAGAGAGGTTGAAGATGAAGATTGGTAGAGTTGTGTTTAGTGATATGGGAATGGGTTGGGTTGGGATAATAGGAAGGTTGTAAGAGGGGGGGGGGGGAATTGGGACGGGTCGGACTGGGCTTCAATCGGGCGAACTGGGCTCGAGGTAACGCCGTCCCGATCGGGTTGGAAAATCCCGATCGGGTTTCCCCACAATCCCGAACGGGAAAGAAAATTCCCGATCGGGATGAGCTCACAGTAGCCAGTCCAAAGTGCACCTCCAACCCGAACGGGAAGGAAAAATCCCGATCGGGATGGGCTCACAGTGGCCGCTCCAAAAGTGCACCTGCAACCCGAACGGGAAGGAAAAATCCCGATCGGGTTTTCCGACTATCCCGAACGGGAAGGAAAAATCCCGATCGGGATGGGCTCACAGTGGCCGCTCCAAAGTGCACCTGCAACCCGAACGGGATGGGAAAATCCCGATCGGGATTTTTCACCATCCCGAACGGGAAGACCTTTTCCCGAACGGGATAGGCTCTTCTAGGCCGGGAAGAGTCTCCTAACCCTCTATGGCTCCCAAAAGCTTGTTCCAAGCTTCAAAAACCGACTTCCCAACACACGATCCAAGCTCCAACAATGACCACTCCTCCCTAGGAGGCGTTTTCACTTCACACCTATCACAATAAACTCAAACAACACATCAAATTCCCTCCCTCACAACGCTCATCAATCATCCAAATGATCAAGAAATTCACAAAACCAAACAAATTACAAGAGAAAGAGATATATACAAAGAGACGGTTCTTGTGGAACTCCGTCAAACCAAGGTGGTACATTCTTCAATCTTTTTCAACAACCAAAACTAGTTCCATCTCCATCAAGGGCACGAAGGAACAAGTCGAAGGCCCTAGCAAAGTCTTCAATCAAGCTCGAGATATAACCGACCACATACCAAGGCTCTTCATGGCCTTGCCTTGACGTTTCCGGGGCATCCCGATATTCCAAGTTCAACGACTTGAACTTGTACTTTTGGTCTTTGGGGATATACCCAAACGTCCATCGGTCCTCATGTGGCCCCAAGGGAGGCTCATCCTTCTCCTTGCTTTTCAACTTGTCATCAAGCCCATGAAATGGGCACTCATCCTCTCCACTCTCGGAGTCATCATCCTCAAGTTCACAAGAGTTCTTGTCCAAGCTTTGTCCCGATTCTCCCCCTAGGTTGATGTTTTCCTTGGCTTGGATCATATTGCATGACTCATCATTAGTAGGCGAAGTGTTACCTTGAAGGTCAAACACTAGCTTCTCCTCGCCTAACTCGAAGGTGATCCTACCATTCTTCACATCGATCATGGCACCGGCGGTGTGTAGAAATGGGCGCCCAAGAATAATGGGAGTGATTTCATCTTCCCGCATATCGAGCACGATGAAGTCAACCGGAATGAAGAACTTAACGATTCTCACCGGCACATCCTCTAGCATCCCCAATGGTCGATTGAATGAACTATCGGCCATTTGGAGCGTTATAGAGGTACTTTTAAGCTCCTTCATCCCAAGTCGGCAACAAATGGAGTAGGGAATGATGCTTACACTCGCACCCAAATCACATAAAGCTCTTTCGATCTTGTAGTGCCCTATGGTACAAGGGATCGAAAACCTACCCGGATCCTTCAACTTTGGAAGGGTAGAACCTTGAATGAGCTCGCTCACCACTCTTGTGAACGCAATGGTCTCTTCCTTGTCTACGGATCTCTTCCTAGCCAATATTTCTTTCATAAATTTTCCATATGCCGGGATTTGGGTAAGTAGCTCGGTGAATGGGACACTCACATCCAACTTTTTCACTATGTTAAGGAACTTGTCATATTGAGTGTCCACCTTAGTCTTCATTTGCCTTGATTGGAAAGGCAACTTTACTTGATATTTATTTGGCTCAATCGGGGTGGGCTCTTCAAATGACACTTTCTTTTTACCCTTATCTTTAGTTTGAAGTGTGGTTTGCTTGTCTTGTTGAGGTTTCTCAACCTCCCATAAAACTTGCTCCTCCGTTGGATTGTCAAAGCTTGAGCTCTCTTGAGTTAGAGGTGTTGTTTTCCTTGTCGGTTCTTGGATTGGCTCTTGCTCACTAGGAAGTTGAGGGGATTCATAAGAAGTACCTCTCCTTGTGGTGATGGCATTGACATGCTCAAATTTCGGTGTTTCGCCTTGAGAAGGTAGTTGTCCTTTTTGTCTTGAGGAGCTCCCCAAGGCAAGTTGAGATACTTGAGTTTCAAGCATCTTCATACGGGCATCTCTTGTCGCGTTTTCCCCTTGAATATAAGCAAAGAGCTCTTGATGGTTTCTTGTTATGTCCATTTGACTCTTTTGCATATCCATCATAGATTTTTGAATATCGAATCCCCGAGGTGGAGATGATGGATTATGCGGAGTATCGGTGAGGGCTAATGGAGTACCATAGTCATGAATAGGAGATCGACTCCTAGGCTTGCTATCTTGACGGTTAGCTTGAGTTGCTTGTTGTTGATGGTTCCCTTGGAACCCATGAGAATTGCCTTGATTAAGGCCATTGTTGTGGTTTTGTTGTCTTTGGAAATTTTGGTTTCCTTGGAAACCGCCTTGATTGAAGTTCCCTTGTTGGAACCCTTGATTGTTGTTGCGGAAGGTACCTTGGTTATTTTGCTTGAAGTTGTTAAAGGGCCTTGAGTTGCCTTGATAACCTTGGTTGTTGTCCCTTAAGGGAGGTGGAACATAGGGACGATGTTGTTGTTGGTGTTGAAAGGCTTGTTGTTGAGGGACTTGATTGGAAGCTTGGTATTGATTAGAATAGGAAGTACCTTTCTTGAATGCTTGAAAGGCATTCACTTGCTCAATACTTCCTCTACAATTCATAGGGTCATGACCAACGATTCCACAAGTGTCACACATGCCATAATAGGGCAAAGGAGGTGCAAAACTCAAAGCGTTCACTTCATGAATTGAGGCTTGGTTTGAGGAACCGATGCTTTGAACTTGAGTGAGGTGACCTTGAAGCTTCTTGTCAATGGATTCCATGTGTGTCTTCAATTGAGCCCCAAGGTCAATGCTTAATTGAGTTATAGCATCAACCTCATGCCTACCTCCTCGATATGCCTTCCTAGGCCTAGAGTATTGCGAATTATGCACCGCCATCTCTTCGATTCTCGCCCAAGTTTGGTCATCATCGACCTCGGTGAACCTACCATTGGATCCCATGTTAAGTATAGTTCTTGAGTCCTCATAAAGACCATTCCAAAATTGTTGGACTAAGAACCATTGTGAAAGTCCATGATGGGGGCACGATCTAACCAAAGACTTGAACCGCTCCCAAGCTTCATATAAGCTCTCCTCATCCCGTTGTTGGAAACCGGTGATGGAGGCCCTAAGCAAATTAGTCTTCTCCGGAGGGTAGAAAGTTTGGTAGAATGCCAATGCAAGTTTCTTCCAAGTGTCGATGCCCATGGTTGCCCTATCGAGACCTTTGATCCATTGCTTCGCTTTTCCAATCAATGAAAATGGAAATAAAACCCATCGGATTTGATCTTGAGTAACCCCGGGTTGAGATATAGCGTCACAATAATCGGAGA
This sequence comes from Agrostemma githago, assembly GCA_958450325.1. Classification (NCBI taxonomy): domain Eukaryota; kingdom Viridiplantae; phylum Streptophyta; class Magnoliopsida; order Caryophyllales; family Caryophyllaceae; genus Agrostemma; species Agrostemma githago. The sequence goes on from OY288240.1 coordinate 56,614,846, forward strand.
AGGTCTCCATATGTTGGTGCGGGTCTTCGGTGGGCAAACCACTAAATTGATTCCTTTCCACAAGTTGTATGAAGTGGATCTTGGCCGTAAAATTTCCGGCATAAGCGGCCGGTAGAGCATTGGGTCCCGGCAAGACATCTTCCGTAAATGTAGAGTGGGAGGAAAACTTCGGCATTATTGGATGTAAGGGAGAAGATGGTGTAGATGGAGTTGAAGTAGATGTAGAAGGGGAGCTAGGACTAGAATCTCCAAAGGGATTTGTGAAATTCCCTTCGGCCGTCTCTCGATATGCTTCCTCACTATCGCTTCCTTGAGCTTGCTCTTGATGGGTATTGCTTGCACTTGGTTGAGAGATCCTAACCCGGTTAATCGTCCGTTGGCGAAGAGCTCGAAAAAGCCTTTCCGGCTCTGGATTAAAGAGAAAGGATTCGCCTCCCCGCCTAGGCATACACTACACACTAGAACAAACGTGAGAACACCTAGTGCTTTATGGGCACTAGGTAACGACAATAAACAAGCCCAACTAGAGACAAAGAGAAAAGAAAGCTAAGAAAACAAGAAAAACTAGAAAATATGCACAAGAGAGGGTAGAAGGGCACAAAGAAGGGTAACTAAGTCTAGAAATAAGCAAACAAAGTCTAAACAATGCACCGTCCCCGGCAACGGCGCCAAATTGATGGTGGGATTTGTCGTGGATCCCGCCACCAATTAAATAACCAACTAGCACCTAACGGTAGTTAGGGTAAGTCGGGTCGTGTCCACGGAGACGGTATTGCAAGGTTTAGACTAAATCGGCCTAAAACAAGACTATGCTACCAAACAAACACAAAGAGCTAATAATTGATGAATTAAGGTGAGGGGAGGAGAAAGTAGACTAATGATGAGCTATGATGAACTAGACTATCAAATACTAACTAAACACAAGCCAACTAGCAAACTAAGAGAAATGCTAAACAATGCTAATGATCCAACTACTAACAACCTAAAGAAATGATGATTAACTAACAAGGTGAATCAAATATGGAAAAGAGGGAGTGGGTTAGGTCGGGTTCATAAGTGTAGTAGGGTGACTTGGGTTGATTAAGGGTGTAGGTGCCTCCTAATTGCTAGGTTCGGTCCGGGCAATCGCAACTTAAACCGATGTTGATGACTATGCTCAACATAACCACACACAAAGCAAACAATGAGTAGAAGAAGACTAGCATGAGAAGCATGGCCACTACAACCCATACAAGCATATCAACGAACACATGGTGTGCCAAATGTGTGACTAACAATAAAGAATCACCCTTTACCCCTAATCAAAACCTAATCACCCATAATCTACCCTTAATCCCCCTACTAACCCACAAATAAACTACTCACTCATGGTCAAACTAACTACAACAATGAAAGGATAAAACAACCTCACAATCCAAACATTCATCATCAAGAACAATAACAATCAATAACAACAAACACTAAGTAAAGATTCAAACTTGATTCAATAACAATAAACAAGAAAAAAGAAAGATTATACCAACACTAGATGAAGGAAAAGATGAAATCTTGCATAAAAGAGAAACCCAAATAATCCCAAGGTTGTCAATCTTGGAGAAGTCTTCAAGTATCTTCTTAATACAAACACTAATTAACTAGGATTAACTAAGATTAACTAAGGATTAATGAGAGATTCAAACTAATATGAAGAACTAAATCTAGGATTTATATGTTGTAGAGAGGCTTAAGAGAGGCTAAACTAATGTCCGATCCCTAAACAATACAAGAGGGAAGCATTTATAGGGTTCCCAGTGGGAAGGAGGAAGAAGGAAACAAATGCGGGCATCAGCGTGACTTTCCCGATCGGGAATGGTCAATCCCGATCGGGAAACCTTACTTTCCCGATCGGGAATTCTGGGACCCGGTCGGGAACCCTTTCCAGTGGCCGTCTCCTTTGTGCACTTCATCCCGATCGGGTTTTAGGCCTTCCCGATCGGGATGGGTCTTGTAGGCCTCCAATATGATCCTTTTGGTCCCTCCTTGCTTCACATGGACTTCTCATCGATTTTCGGGACTCGGGATCGGGTCTCGGAGGCTCGGGATTGGGTCCCAAGGTCTCGGGGTCGATTCCAAGGCATCGAGTCGTCGTTCCTTTATCTCGTTGGCTCCAAAATGTGTATGTATAGAGTCGGAATCGCTCCAACTCTTCCAAATCAGTCTCGGGAACCTGAAACGAACTAAAGGAAGCATAAGAAGCCCATAAATCGCTCCCAAGGAGCGATTCCACAAGGAAAATGGGACCAAAACACTACAAAATAGGCACTACAAACCACACTTATCAGTGCCTTAGGCAACAAATTAGGGTAACATATATATAGTAATCCTTAATGGGTCTCTTAACCTAAAGCCCAAATCCAACTTTTGCTTCATTAGTGAGACAATCATCCTTTGCATCTTCATAGGGCAAAGTTTCGCCCTGCGGCTTTATGGACTAATCCCACCGGGTGAAATTTTTGCCCGATGAGATTTTCTTCACTATTTGCGATTTCTGGCACTATTCACCATCGGGGGAAATTTCACCCGGTAAGTGAATTTTCGCCCGGTGGGGAGGTCTCGGAAAATATTCGGGGAGGCATTTTGCCGTCGGGTGAAATTTCACCCGGTGGTATCTCACCGGGTGAAATTTCGCCCGGTCATATCTCTAGCCTCTTTCCTTGTCTCATTCTTCGTTGATTAATTGGATGGCTTTAAACTTTAAGTTGTGTGCTTTGCTCTTTAGACGGTATTCCCTTCTCTTATGCTCGTGGAAGCTCGATCGTGATTTCAGTGCCAAATCATATCAAAATCGATAGAAAAACTACCAAAAACACGTAAAACGCACAAGAGGGACGCTAATGCGAGAAGTACTCAAAATATGGCGATAATCGCACTCTAAACTCGCAAAACGAGGGAAAATGAATCTAAATGAGGGGGGAAATGGTCTAAATTTAGCACACAACAGTTACTGAATGAGACTCATTCCATCCCCCTCTTCCTATTTAAGGATACTTCTGGCCTAGATTTTGGTGATGTTTTGAGTGCCCCTGATTGTTTTAATCATTTGCAACTTTGGTACTCTATTACGGGTCAAGTTTTGTCAGCTCGATTTAAGCGTGTCCCTTGTCAGGCCATTCAACATCCTATAATCCGGATTTGGCGACGATTTGTTTCTGGTTCGATTTTTGGTCGTCATGAACATGGCGCTGTGACTAAAACTGAAATTGAGTTGGTTGGAATGGCTCTTAATGTCCAATCTCAACCCCTATTTAATCTAGATATTTCTGCGCTTATCATGAAGCATTTTGGTTTGATTGTTACTAAAGTAGGTCGCTTGAAGTCAATTAATGGTGGAGGATTGGTAACTCATCTTGCTCGGACTCTACTACGAGGTACCTTTGATGAGATGAACCGGGTGCCTATTTCGACGGAAACTGTGTATACTGCGAGTGATTTTCCTGCAGGTTGGTTTTCCGTCAATGCTGATAATAAATATTTATGGCACTTTGCTCCGGGTCAATCCCGTATTCTTCCCGATCCTTCTTTAGTGAAGCTATGACAGACTCCCCCAGTCGATGATGGTATCCCACCTCCTGCTGTACCTAATTACTTACTTACCCCCAGAGCTGCTCCACAGGGTAACCAAGGTCGTACCACTTTTGAATATGTTGAAGGTTCAGGTTCTCATCAGCCACCTCAGTCACAGGCTCCTCAATTTCAGGCACCTCGTCAGCCGGCTCCTTCTCCGGCCCATCAAAGGTCGTTTGTCCCACCTATAGGTACATTTTATCAGCCTCAGCCGGATTATACGGAGATGCTCCATTTGATGCGGTCGATGTATGTCGACCAACAGCGAGCCTATTATCCACATCTGCGACAGCTTCAGCAGCAGGGTCAGCTGATGGTAGGGATTTGCCGTGGATCCCTACCAACAAGTAATAACCAACTAATCCTAACTGGGTAGAAAGGGTAAGTCGGGTCGAGTCCACGGGGACGGTAAAGAGGGTTTAGACCAAGTTTCACCTAAACATTTGACTAGGTCTCAAGGCTAAACTAAACTAGAATGATAAGAAGGGAATAAACTATGACTAGGAACTAAGATAAGCTTAACAACTAAGGCTAGGGAATCAACTAACTAAAGGAACAATAGCTAATGAAGAAGAGGAAAACAAATAGGAAAAGAACTTGGATTAGGTCGGGTTCAAGGGTGATGGAATGATCGAGGAAGAGCTAAGGTGAAGGGGTAGTCGAGTTATCTAGGTATAGTCCGGGCTCTCGCTACTTAAACCGACCTAGAGGTTCCTCGCTCTCGCGCAAGAACCCATCCTAACAACATACAAGACCGCAAGAAGAAGGCAAGAAAACATGCATTTGCAACTACAAGTCATTCAAGCAATTCATCGAACATGTTCTATGCATATAACTAGGAAGCAACCAAAACTTCCACCAACATCTTAAACAAACCCTTAATCACCCATTAAACCACCAAATCCCTCTACTAATCCTAGCAAGAGTACTACTCACACATAACTAAACTAAAACCAACATAAACAAGAGAAATCAAGCTAAGAACAAAAACATTCATAATTGAAAACAAGGATGAACAATGAACAAGATATAAAGAATCAAACTTTAATGATTAAACAAAGATTAAAGGTAAGGAGAAGAGAAATTATACCAAACTAGTGAAGAGGAAAGATGGAAACTTGTAATAATAAGAAAACCCAAATACATCAACCAAAGTTGTCAATCTTGGTTGGATTCTTCAAGAATTCCCATAATACAAGGATTAAACTAGGATTAAGGATTAACTAAGGACTTATCTACCCTAATCTAAGCTAATCTAGTCTAAAATATGTCTAGGGTTTCATAAGATAGTGTATGGTAACATAAGATAGTCTAACAATACAAGAGGGGGTATTTATAGGGTTACAATGCAAAGGAGAAGAAAAGAAGTGACGCGGGGCTACAGGTGGCCAATCTCGGGCGAGAAGAGATAGTCTCGATCGAGATGGGACCCATCTCGGTCGAGATGAGATGATCTCGGTCGAGATGGTGCATAACACCGCCCGGTGTTATGCATAACACCAGGCGGTGTTATGCTCTTCCCGGTCGAGATGAGATGATTTCGGGCGAGATGAGACTCTTCTCGGCCGAGATGAGGTGATCTCGGGCGAGATTGAGCATCAGTGGCTCGTCTTAGCTTGTACTCTTCATCTCGGGCGAGATGGCCCTTATCTCGACCGAGATGGGTCTTGTAGGCCTCAAATATGATCTCAAGGGTTCCTACTTGCTTCTCATGGGCTTCTCATCGATTCTCGGGCCTCGGGATCGAGTCTAAGGGGCTCGGGAATGGGTCCCAAGGTCTTGGGATCGAGTCTAAGCCACCGAGTGATCGTCGCTTCTCTTCGTTGGCTCCAAATGTGTCGGAAACGACTCGGAATCGTTCCACCTCTCCAAGAATGGTCTTATGAACCTAAAATGAACTAGAAGAAGCGTAAGTAGCCAAGAAACCGCTCCAAAGAGCGATTTCACAAGAGAAACCGGGACCAAACACAACAAATAAGCACTACAAAACACACTTATCAACTCCCCCACACTTAACCCTTACTCGCCCTCGAGTAAGCACCTACTAACTAAAAACTAAAAGAAACTAGACTACTAACCGAGCGGGTATTAGCGCACCCTACGCCCTTTCAACTCACGCGAGAACACTTAGAGGAAGAGTGCTCTCCGCAAGGCAAGTGAGGTCTTGCGACAAAACTGTGGATGCAACCGGACACGAAAACACACAAACAAACAAACAAACAAACAACAAGCAATCGGTTGCACCCAAGAAGAAATAAATACCACCTCCCTCAACAAAGCGGTGAAAGAAGCACCGGTTAAGGACTCAAGGTAAGTGGCAACGTTCCCTAACTAATAAAAACGTTGGTTACTTACCTAGGTTCCTCCTAACCTTCTAAGAACATACCACGGGACGATAGGCGGGATGGAAAAAGGATGAACCACAGAGTTAGTCGACACTGTAGGTAAGTGAAGCCCCGCCCCCTTTAGCGATGAGCCAAGAGGGTCGTCCCAAGCTCAAACACGGCCTAACTAGTCCAAGTAAAAAGGTAGATAATGTTTGCAAAGTGAGGGAAGACCGACCATTACCGCTATCATCCTTCCTGGGGACTCGGTCCTTTGGTAGGCTCTTCACGGTTACGATTGAAAAAAGGTTTATTTTTGAGAGGGTGAGAATCTTTTTGTGAGATGATTTTCTTTCTTTTGCATTTTGCTTTTGTGTTGCTATGCCATTTCTTTTTCTTCTTTTGTATTTTTTTTTTGATTTGTTGTGCCTTTTCTTTTTCTTCTTTCTTTTCTTTCTTTTTTTTTATTGACTTGGTTTGCCTTTTGGATAATTTTGTTTTGTAGGCATTTCTGGCAACCAAGTAAGAACTTAGACAATTTGCAACTTATTTGTGGAAATGTGTAGGAGGTAGAGAAATGGGTAAGTCGGGGAGCGTCCTTCCCTTCAAACCCACAAAAAGGTGGAAAACTTGGACTAATCAAACAATTTCGAACACGGTCACCTAAGAGACGGGACTCGGCAACCAAGGCCTTTTCACTCCATGGGTGGTCATAATGGTCAAAATGCAAATCCCGTAGTAAATCCCTAGTAGACTAGGTGGACTCAAGGTAAGAGACCAACGAAACTATTGATTTAAGGTCATTCTACTAGACTAAAGTCCAAGACTCGATTTATACTACTTAGAAAGGGAAAGTAAACACTTGCGCACTAGCCTCAAAACCGGGTTTTCGAAAACCTTTTCTACACTAGACACAAACTACACAACACAAAACAAAGACGCAACAAAAGCGAAAGAAAAAGAGACAAAGTCAACAAAGACAAAAGAAAACAAAACGAAAGAAAGGAAAACAAACACACAAGGAAAACAAACACCACCCCGAAACATCCAAATAAGCAACCAATCAACCACAAATCTCCAAAAGGCTCCACCCGAGCACACACCATCACACAACATCCTCCAAACTCCACAAGAGACAAAGAGGAAAAGGGATAGAATGGCGTTACCGGATGTCATGAGCTTTCCGAAAATTACGGCGATCAAGGAACCTACAAGGAAATGGGGAGGCAAAACACACAATACAACAAAAATACGACACAACGACACAAAAGGAAAAGACACAAAAGAAAGTCTTTTTGAATTTTTTTATGAAAATTTTCAAATTTTTAGGGTTTTTTAAAGATTTTTCGAAAATAAAACTAAACTACACTAGGATATCGCTCCCCCACACTTAAACCAAGCAATGTCCTCATGCTCGATCAGTAGTGTGTGGAGACACTAAAAAGAAAGGAAACTACGAAAATAAAGCTAAAAATCAAAAATAAAAGCGAAGAAAGTGGTAGAATATGTCCGGCCGGGGTGTAATCAAGTCACCAAAAGCCGAGACAAGAAAAGATATGGATGGGGGAAGAAATAAAAAGAAGAAAATAAAAGGAAATGGGAGGGGAGGGCTAGGTGTAATCAAGTCACCTAGCCAGGATTCCGTCCGAATCCGGCTAAATTCTACCAAAAGAAAATGAAAATAAAGAAAAAGTGGAAAGAAACAAATCACACAAATACAAACACAAGAACTCTAAAGAAGAAGAAGGAGGAATATACAACATGACGGTTCTTAAGGAACTCCGTCAAACCAAGGATGGTGGACTCTTCATTCTTAACTATAGCCCTCAAGGGCTCGGAGGAGCAAGTCAAAGGTACGAGCCACATCATAATGAGGGCTCTCACTACCGAGCCAAGCTATCCTCCAAAGCCTCCAAGTCGGAAGCAAGAAGTAGTAATCCAAAGATCCAACGTCATCTTTCATGTTGTCTTTAGGGTCTTTCCATCCGACAAGCTTTAACGACCTCTTCCTCCCTAAGCATCGTCTCCATCCACAAGCAAGCTTCAAGTCTTTGACACAAGGCACAAAAAGCGGTTTTGGCCTCATTTCCTTGTTGCACATCCTCATACCTTCCTCAAGTTGTGGTTCCCCATCTTCATCACTTGTCCTCATATCATCTTGGAGGAGAGAATTGAAACTTTTACCGGCGGTTTCAATCTCTTCCAAACCATTTCTTCGCTTACTTGCAAGAGGCTCTTGATATTTTTCCACATTTTCGCACAAGGGCAACTTGAGATCATCATTTCCACCCAACAACTTCACAAATTCCACCAACTCATTAAACTCACTAACCTCTTCCAATTCTTCACCAACAATGCCTTCAACAAGGGTTATTTTCTCATTCGTCTCATCTTGGGTAGACAATTGAGGTTCTTCATCGCAATTCTCACTTCTCAAGGGGACTTCATCGGCGGCTTCACGATTGGGTTGCTCCCCTTGCTCAAGTGAGCACCCTTCGTCAAGTTGTGATGTTCGAGTTAAAAACATCACGGTTTTAGCCGATATAAGATTTAATCGAGCATCAATCGCTTCCCCTTCCCTTCGATATTGGGCCATGAATTCATCTTGGTCCTTTTGCATTTGGATGGCCAATTATTCTTGGCTCTTTTGCACTTGAAGAATCGATTGATATAACTCCAAGTTGGGCATTTGGTGGTCATTGGGGTCTTGTAAAGCTCCTTGAAAATCTTGATAATGCCCAAGGGTTGGGGCATCATATTGTTGGTAGTGAGGTTGAGATGATTGGTAATATGGTGGGTTTTGGGGAAATTGGCTTCCATAAGGAGAACTAGGATGAGGTGTGGTGGGTTCATGATGGTAATTTGAGTAGTAATCACCACGATCACAAGGTTGATAAACACTCACTTGATGGAAGCCGTTTCCATGTCCTTGAAGCTCATACCCACAGGTGTCTTGATTACCCGATGAAGCTTGATAGTAGTAGGGAGACATCATGTCATGTTCTTGATTCATAGAGGGAGAGGAGTAGCTCATGGTGGCTTCTAAGTGTGGGGAGTTTAGATCAAACCTCATGTTTTGCTCAAAAATCGTGGCTCGTACCCGGTTGAGGACCTTCTCAAACTAGCAACTATCCGTTAATGCGGCTTTGAGTTGTAAAGAAGAGGATGGTCACCACCTCTAGGCAAAAACTTTAGACTAGGAGCAAACGTGAGAAGTCTAGTGCTTTTTGGGCACTAGACAAGAAGGAAATAAACTTCACACACAAAAGAAGCAAAAGAAAACAAAAAAAAACTACAAAAACAAAGACAAAGTCAAGTAAAAAGGCAAACAAAGTCTAAACTAGCACCGTCCTCGGCAACGGCGCCAAATTGATGGTAGGGATTTGCCGTGGATCCCTACCAACAAGTAATAACTAACTAATCCTAACTGGGTAGAAAGGGTAAGGCGGGTCGAGTCCACGGGGACGGTAAACAGGGTTGAGACCAAGTTTCACCTAAAGACTTGACTAGGTCTCAAGGCTAAACTAAACTAGAATGATAAGAAGGGAATAAACTATGACTAGGAACTAAGATAAGCTTAACAACTAACGCTAGGGAATCAACTAACTAAAGGAACAATAGCTAATGAAGAAGAGGAAAACAAATAGGAAAATAACTAGGATTAGGTCGGGTTCAAGGGTGATGGAATGATCGAGGAAGAGCTAAGGTGAAGGGGTATTCGAGTTATCTAGGTATAGTCCGGGCTCTCGCTACTTAAACCGACCTAGAGGTTCCTCGCTCTCGCGCAAGAACCCATCCTAACAACATACAAGACCGCAAGAAGAAGGCAAGAAAACATGCATTTGCAACTACAAGTCATTCAAGCAATTCATCAAACATGTTCTATGCATATAACTAGGAAGCAACCAAAACTTCCACCAACATCTTAAACAAACCCTTAATCACCCATTAAACCACCAAATCCCTCTACTAATCCTAGCAAGAGTACTACTCACACATAACTAAACTAAAACCAACATAAACAAGAGAAATCAAGCTAAGAACAAAAACATTCATAATGGAAAACAAGGATGAACATTGAACAAGATATAAAGAATCAAACTTTAATGATTAAACAAAGATTAAAGGTAAGGAGAAGAGAAATTATACCAAACTAGTGAAGAGGAAAGATGGAAACTTGTAATAATAAGAAAACCCAAATACATCAACCAAAGTTGTCAATCTTGGTTGGATTCTTCAAGAATTCCCATAATACAGAGATTAAACTAGGATTAAGGATTAACTAAGGACTAATCTAAGCTAATCTAGTCTAAAATATGTCTAGGGTTTCATAAGATAGTGTATGGTAACATAAGATAGTCTAACAATACAAGAGGGGGGTATTTATAGGGTTACAATGCAAATGAGAAGAAAAGAAGTGACGCGGGGCTACAGGTGGCCAATCACGGGCGAGAAGAGATAGTCTCGGTCGAGATGGGACCCATCTCGGTCGAGATGAGATGATCTCGGTCGAGATGGTGCATAACACCGCCCGGTGTTATGCATAACACCAGGCGGTGTTATGCTCCTCCCGGTCGAGATGAGATGGTCGCGAGCGAGATGTGACTCTTCTCGGCCGAGATGAGGTGATCTCGGGCGAGATTGAGCATCATTGGCTCGTCTTTGCTTGTACTATTCATCTCGGGCGAGATGGCCCCTATCTCGACCGAGATGGGTCTTGTAGGCCTCAAATATGATCTCAAGGGTCCCTACTTGCTTCTCATGGGCTTCTCATCGATTCTCGGTGCTCGGGATCGAGTCTAAGGGGCTTGGGAATGGGCCCCAAGGTCTCGGGATCGAGTCTAAGCCACCGAGTGATCGCCGCTTCTCTTCGTTAGCTCCAAATGTGTCGGAAACGACTCGGAATCGTTCCACCTCTCCAAGAATGGTCTTATGAACCTAAAATGAACTAGAAGAAGCGTAAGTAGCCAAGAAACCGCTCCAAAGAGCGATTTAACAAGAAAAACCGGGACCAAACACAACAAATAAGTATGTACTACAAAACACACTTATCATCAGCTACGGCCGACTGATCACTTACCCTCCTGTTTCGGTCTTGACGGTTCATTTCAAGGACCTATCGATCCACCTCCTCTTGGTGAGTCCAACTTTGGAGTGCAGTATGACTTTGATCACGGTGTCAGCTACTGTGGACATAATGATGCCTACACCTGCCATGATGCTTCTTTACATGGAGGTACTTCTTTCGTTGATGAGATCCGACATGGTGGTCGTGAGTTCGTGGACCTTGTGTCTAGTCCAGAGGCACCTAATGATGATTATGACATTGATGTGTATGAGTCTGATTCTTAGTCTCGGTTGGTTGCTGGTTTGGGGGGACTTATCTGCAGTACATATATTGTCGGTACCTTTTCTTATTCTTTTTGTCTTACCTCCATTCTTGGTTATACTTTTTGTCCTAATTTTTATATCTTGGTTCACAATGAGGACATTGTGTGATTTGGTTTGAGGGGGATGTTTTGTGTGTTGTGTGTTTATTTTATTTTCGCTAAAAAAACGTTTTTTATTTAATTTTTCCGTTTTTCATGTATTTTTGTGTGTTTTAGTATAGAGTCGTATCGGCAATGATGACATTGCATTTGTCGCATGCTTTTCCCTAGTTCTTTGGTCTTTCTTGTGAATGACACTTGTTTCCCGTTATTTGAGTTTGGGATTTCTTTGATCTTGTCGCCGATTATGTTTTGAATGCCAAATGAGTCAATTGACCTGCTGTCGAGTAAGCTACTTATATTGTGAGACTTAGAGCCTTAAACTGATGACATCCATGATCAGTTTCATATAGGTTGAGAGTAGCACTCCTTATGAGACATGTAACATCAAATTGCATAAGCATGACATTCATCTCTTAAATACCTGTATACATTCGGCTTGTGACTGTGACATATGTAGAAGAAGCAATCCGCTTTCTTTTATCTAATTCCTTCACATAGCCATAATTTGACCTATTTTGACCCGTTTATTAACTACATACCATAAATTGCCTATCCTAGTCAAGCTAGTTGGTTAATTAGACGGAATTATTTTTTTGCGGGTGAAATTTGGTACAATGTGGATTGAGGAAGGGAATTGAAAAAAAAATGATGAATGAATTGGAAAAAAATCAATGCAAGAAAAAGAAAAAAAAGAAGATAGTTGAAGAAAAAGAAAAAGATAAGTGAAACAAGAAAAGAAATGTGTTTTTGCTATGAGAAAAGAATTGATCTCTATATTTTTCGTAGTTGTGTGTGCGAAGCCGGTTATGAAAAGCTGAAAGTAAGACGCTTAGTACCTTGTCTTATTCCTTTGATTGAAGTTTGGTAAGAATGGAATGAGTTTAGTTTGGTTACGGTTGTACTAGCTTGGCTTCTACCTCCACATATCCAAATCGTTTTGCCCCTTCTTACCCGATTAGCCTCACTTTATGCCATATGTAAGTCCTCGGCATGTGTCTTGGTCCAATTGAATGTATATGTACGGTTGGTAGAGATTGGTATCTTTTTAGATTGCATGCATGTTCTTATAAGTCGCAGTTAGGTGAGTGTTTTCTCTTTCCGATTTTACATAAACTCACAAGATTGCCCTTATTGAGTGATGAGTGTAAACCGTAAGGAATCTCGACATAGATGGTTGTGTAAGATTAAAAGTTTGGCATTTGAATATTGATTGGGATTTGGTTTTTGAAATTCTTTTACTTTTAATCTTCCGCTATAGAATTTGTTTCTTTAGCCTTGGTGTCATTTGCTTGTTAGAGTATTAGATTTGGGATAATGCAGGTTGATGAAGTTTGCTCTGAGCCACTTTTCTATGTGTCCGATGTGAGTTTGCTTGGGGACAAGCAAAGGTTCGGTTTGGGGGGATTTGATGAACTCAATTCATATACATATTTAGTCTCATTTTATCCTCCATTTTTACCGATTTCACATGCCTTAGGAATAGTTTTGGTAGCTTTTATCCGTAGTTTGTTATGCCGGGTATTTCGTTTATATTTTGGCAAGAAACATAGCAAAAGACGGAGTTAAGAGCTATAAATAAAGAAAACAAGAGAAAAAAAGGTGATAAGGCGGGTAGCGAAGGCCGAACCGCTCATTTTGATACCGAACCGGACGGTACGATGATGAACTGATCGGTTCGATTGTGAACCGGTCGGTTCGTTCGTGAACCGGTCGGGTTGATTCTATACCGGGCGGTTCGCTGCTTCATAATTGGACTTTCCTTATCTGCTGAAGAGTCCGTATTCTACCTTAATTAAAGCTCTAGGGGATTATTTTATTAACCTATGTCTTATTTCCTATTTAGACTCTTGTAATAAGTATAAATACCCTCCTTGGGGGTTAGGTTTAATTACACTTTCAGATTCAGTAGTTTAGTTTAGACTTTTTATTAGTATCGAAATTCTTCTAGTTTGTAATCCTACTTTTAGATTGTCAATCTTTCAGTTCTACGTAATTGGTACTTTTTTTTATTCTCTTATTTTCATATTGTTCTTTATTATGCTTAATTCCTTTATTGCTTTATCGTTTATTATGAGTAGCTAAATTATTCATCTAGGGTTGAAGGGGATCTATGTTATTGAATTGGGGATGTTAGTTTAATTATTTATTTGATTGATCATTCATATGTTATTGTCTTACTACTTTTTTTGTATCATTGTTTGGTTAGTTTGAGATGTTGAACTAGTTGAATGTTTAGGAACCCGAACCTAAGATCGAAAGCCTGGTAAGGGTAGACTTACAAGTAAGTGGGTAGGATAATCTGGTAAGTTGTGAGAGCCCGTCAAAATCTATCCTAAGGTTGACATAAGATCCGAAAGCCGTGTCTTTGCCCTAAATAATTGTGATTGATTGATTGAATGATTAATTAACTTGACCCAATTTAATTACATAGTAAATCGGAAATCCCTAGATCTCTTTAATATTATTAGAACACCTTTAATTTACATTATTGCATTAGTTTAGAAAACAATTCAAACAAACTAGAATTTAAATAGTTTAGAATCGATTAATAGATAATTAGAGATTTTCATCCGTTTCTCTGTGGATACTTACTGCTAGCTACCTGTTAGTTGTTTGTTAGGATTATTTTGATTAAGGTGATACGACTTTAGCCTTATCAGCGCATGAGTAAGATGATTAAATGAAATGCAAACAACGTTTTTGGCTACGCATATGAAATACGTGTTAAGCTACGTCATTTAATGCAACCAAAATTATGTCGAAGTTGTATTTAAACATGCGATGTTCATTTAAAAGCAATAAATAGCAAACATCGAAAATAAATTACAAATTACACGGGCGGAAATACAACCCGGAATTCACAATACTTGAACAAAGCGATAATAAAAATTGGTTAGCGACGGTAATGGTGATCTAAAAATGGACCCGTAAATAGACGACGTAATCGAAACCGTAAACCGACTAAATGGACGAACTACGATCGTTTACACATTGCATTGTGTATCGATCGGAGGACAAAGACTTTAATACGCATTTAGCGTACGGGACCAAAGCGTAGTACTAGCTTGATCCCGGGCCTCGGAGTCTTGTCCCGACTTATCATAGCGAAATGGCAATGCCTCAACCCATCCTATATTGGATACGACTAAAGAGTCGTCAATATTGGACTAGTCTTACAAGACGTTGCTCAAAGTCCTAAAAATAATAACGGATATAATGTATGGGTTTTGAAAAAGAAGCACGTGATTGAATTAACACGTGACGACTTACAGTCGTAAAAAAATGTATTGACGGGACTTTGTATCACATTTTAGGTTCACGTTGGTGACCTATAGGGGTTACTCGATCGAGTCCCTGAGGGGACTCGATCGAGTGCCTTTCGTGAAATCCTCCTGCCCATTTTTAGAGTGTCACTCGATCGAGTGACGCTTGGGCACTCGATCGAGTGCCCTTTGTAGCAGGCGAAAGGTTTGCCTCGAAATAACCTATTTCGTAATTTGATGACTTAAATTGAGAATAATCGAGCTAGATATAAATACTAAATAATTTATACTCACTTGGTTCTCGATAACTAGTTATGCAAGACGCTCGGTTACGAAAGCGGTATCAAGCATTTTAGAGGGGAATATGTGAAATCGAAATTAATCGGACTAGAATGAATATCAATTTCCTCCGCGTCACCACATCGTTATTAATCCTTACGGATCACATGATGTTCGATTCCGCGTAAACGAGTTTCGTGCTAGTTCAATTGTCGATGACTCTTTTAGGCGTGACATTTGACTACGGAGTCAATATCGCACCTTTAGAGTAGTATTTTGAAAATGGCGTTAAATATGCTCGATAATAAATTATCGCGATCGCATTATACCCTTAAGTGTCTAGCTTAAGACGGCGCGCCTCGAAGGGCGCCACCTCCAGTACGACTTTTCGAAGGATTATAACGGACTTTGGACGGAATTCGTTATCGAACATACTTGACTCGAAAATTCGATTATCGTCACAAACTTAGATCCTTAGCGTTTTGATATCGTAATTTGGCTTATAAAGCCTACGACTATCGATTTAGCGTCATTAGATGTTGCTCGAATCGATTTAAAATAGTTTTGTTAAATATATACAGTAATTAAATGTTAGATTGTTAGTAATGTTAGGAACATAAATTAAAAGTTAGATACGAAAAATCAATGTTAAAAGTTAGTAATACGAGAATTGAATGTTAGGTGTTAACGGTTAGTATACGAAAATTAAAAGAGAGTAGAGATTAGAGATTAGAGAAGATGGGGTTTATTTACACCCTCAACCTACATGCTTATAGTCTCGGAACACGGGCTCGTCTAGTGGCGGCGTAGGCACGGGAGCGTCGAGAAGGTAGGGTGTGTATGGTTAGGGAGAATATGTTCTCAATTTTTGACGAATTTTGATCTCGGTAATGGCTTGTATGCTAGAGTGTATGAGAGACTCTAAGGAAGCCTAGAAATGTGAAGAAATGTGGAGGAAGAAGGGTTAAAAAAGTCTCTCCTCAAATGATGTGCAACGGGGGGTATATAGAGATATTACTCCCCGGCTAGGGGTCACTTGATCGAGTGGTCCAATGTGCACTTGGTCGAGTGACCTAAAAAAGGTGCCTAGTCGGTTTTTTGAGGGTGTACTCGATCGAGTGGCCCTATGGCACTCGATCGGCCCTATGGCACTCGATCGAGTGGGTGTAGGCGGGTAGAGCCTTTTTAGGAAATGTCAAGATTTGATTTCGACTTTGATCTTGGTTGTTTGTCTTTGTTCATTTTGTGTAATTGAACATAGCGTGAGGCTAGTTTCATCTCAGGTTTCGACTTTGACCGGGTTTTGACTCGGTCGCAAAAGATGGTTTTTCTTCCGGCGACGGTTTTAGCTCAAAATAGCTTTATTTTATTGGGAACGACCCGCTGAGTCTGAATTTGAGGCCAGTTTTGGGAGATTTGTACTCCGCTAAGTGCCCACGTCGGATACTATTGATTCCGATACCGTATTCGAGCGTATTAAAGCATGTTTACGTCCGATCATCATTGGGTGTTTTGTTGGAAGCTGCTATAGACACTAGCAAGCAAAATGCGGGTGTCTACAAATATACATATTAAAAAATATTTATAACCTTATCATATACGGATTATATTATTTTAATTACAAAATTACGGGTAGTTTGTTAACTTTGTAAAGATGAACAACAGTTTAATTTTATTTGCACGAAAAACTATTTTATTACACGTTTTAAGTGTATTTACGGATCATAGGTCTCATAGATTGAAGATATTTACGATACTTATACGTCAATACACTCATACAATAATATTTACACATTTTTAAACGACTTTATATTAGTACAACGCCTCCATATAATAATTACTCCGTAATACATGCCTCCAAGCTAAATATCATTTGTTTATCTGGTTTGAGTTATTCATTAAAATATTACGTAAAAATGTAGAATTGGGATGTTGTAGAATTAGGAAAATCACAATTAGTTTTTTTGAAAATTTTTTTGCTCGAAATGTGAAAATATGGGGATGAAATCAATGAAAAAACTGAAAATAATGGTTACGACAATTTTTAAAGGGGTCCCGAGTTACTATTTTGCCTAGAGCCTCGAGAAGATCAGGACCGGCTCTGATCTTAGCCAATCATCTAACCCACATTAAATGCATAGAGTTAACCTCTATAACACAATGTATGTATTAAGAAATGTGTTGACTGAACGGTGAACCCGCTACGGGTCAAATTTTGACTCGCTTTTTCAAAATGTGTTGGCGGAAACTTTAAGTTTGGGTTAAAAAAGGCTCTAAGGCTCTTTTGGGTTATTTACGAGACAGGTTAGGTTCGGATCGGCTGCCGAATCGATTCAGTTTTAAAAAATCTACCCTTAGACATGAGAGACCAACCGAGAAATCAAAATTGGGCGTGGGAGTTGGGAGTCTGGGACTGTTGGTGGTTTGCGTTTCAATTAAATGTCGGGAAAGCACTGTTACTCCTTCACTTAGTTATGATTCATTCTACCAGAACAAACATGCATAAACAAAGCCCCTAATTCCATCGCTCTCTCTCTCTCTCTCTCTCTCTCTCTCTCTGCTTCATACTTCAAAGTTCGATCCCTCCAAATTTCCCTTTAATTCCGCCGTTTCTGCTCCTGCTCATTCCTTCACTTCTCCATGACTAATCGTCGAAAGCTTCTTCTCCACCATAAAGTCGAGGTTTCTTTCCGATTCCCTTTCAATTCTCCCTTTCTTTCCTTAGTGATGTGTTCTATATTCTGTTTTAGTTTCTTCGATGCAATTAGGGTTTCTTTTTCGTGTCAAATTTAATTCACTGCAATGTGGTAAGGATTTGTCCAGTTCAATTTTCATTGTTAATTTACCTTTTCGATTGAAAATTTGCATAGAGTTTTTCCCTACACAATTCAGTATCGCTATTACGCCAATGTGATTTTTAGTTTTTAATTTTTTTTTTTTTGAATTTATCGTTAAAATCAAATTTGAAACGATCAAGTTAATTTGGTTTATGACAAGAATTTGAGTAAGGTAATGGGAATTGCTCTGGATCCACCAGAATCACTGTTAGCTTTTACTTACATGCTTGTTAAATATTTGGAATTCTAGTATTTATTTGTTGGTGTACTCAGTTGTTAAGTGAGCCTGATTTTGTATAACTTTGATGGTATTTTGTAGTTTATCAAAGTTTAAGTTGCCTCTTTGTGTTTTAATGATCAGTCTGAATGATAGGACGCTTTAATCACAGTTTCTGTGTGTGTAGCTCAAGGTTTATGTGTTATGTGTATTGAGGTGCTAATGCATATTTGGATGCTCGGTTCATAGGTGCGACAACTAGAGGATGGGCTGAAAGGGTCATGGCATTCTGGAGTGGTTGTAGGTGTTTCAGATTCTTGTCGTGATGTCAGGTATGATGAGTTATTGTGTGAATCAGGCAGCTCCAAGTTGGTTGAGTCAATACCCGTCACTGGGGCAATTGAGGGCCTTTACCAGCGCCCTTGTGTCAAATCAAACTATCGTGGTCGTATCCGACCAATACCACCACATTCAGAACCTTGTCCCATTAATACAGGGTTGAAATTTGGAGTCTGTGTTGATGTTTTATTTAAGGAAGGTTGGTGGGAAGGTGTAATTGTCGACGACGACGAGGGTGCTGAAGAACGCCGTGTATATTTCCCTGATGAGGGTGATGTACGCATATACAAATTAAGTGATATACGTGTGACCCTTGAATGGGATGAAATTTCAGGTGGTTGGAGAGAACGGGGTACCTGGCTGTTAGTAAACCTGGCCAGGGAGCATAAGAAAGATGGTAATTTATTTCTACTTATAAGGCGTGTCTGGTCCCACTTGAAAGTTCATTATGGGTACCAGAAAATGATTTCAGAGTGGTGTTGTGGTGCATATTCTGTCTGGAAGGAATACTTTCGGGAAGTTATTTGTGATATTACAACGAAAGCTAGCGAAAAATCTTCTCATTCTACTACTGGTTCTTGTAGACGTTTTACCAAAAAAATAGGCCACAGATCTAATAATGGCTCTGTTCTCACAAGATCTATGCAGAAAAGAAAAGCTAAAGAAGTTAGCCTTGCGGTTAGAACAAGGCGTATGTGTATGAGTGAACCAAAGGATCCTCCGATTTCTTCCGCCCCTAGTGCTTGTCACTTAGCTGATTTTCAGTGTAGGAAGAGCCATTCTACGGCTGAAGATAGTTGCGTAATCGCCGACTCTCCGAAAGCTGATGCTAGGGGAGCAAATGATCAGTTTGCAAGCGTGTGCTGTGTTCATGTAAGTGATTGTGCTCTGGGAAACAGTGAGCTTCCTCATGGAAGGACAACTCACAATCATGATCTGCATACAAAAAGCCTGCCTTGTTTCATAAATAAGTCAAAGATGCCAGTCAAAAATAAGTTTAGAAGAAACCGTTGTGTTGAAAACAATTCACCACGAAAGCAGAAGCATTCAGAAATTACTAGTCACCAGCTAGACAGACAAACATATGATGGTTCCAAAAGAATGAGTAAAATGCACGGTCATGTCTCCGTACAGGTATTAGATTATAAAGCTGTTGGCAGAAGGAAAGAACCGATACAATCACAAAATAAAGTAGGCTTTGCAGTTAGATATTCTATTCTTAGACAAGGAAGAAGAAGAAGTGGGAGAATCCGTAGACCCAGTGGCAGAAAGAGGAGAAGTCCTATGAGAATAAAAAGGATGTCTTCAGGAAAGAGTGAGGAAGAGAAAAATCAGAAGCCCACATTGTCAGATTGTTTGGAGGAATCAAATTCACCCCGAAAAGAAGGCTATGTGTTCGGAAGTCAATGTGAAAGTACACTTCCTGCTACAGACTCTTGTCAAGAGCTCATATCCGAAGATGCTATGTGTAATACTGATAAACAGAAGGCTCGGAGAAGAAGATATCAGGACTCTGTTTGTTTCATCTGTCAATATGGAGATGAACTTCTTCATTGTGATACTTGCATGTCTTCGTACCATTTTTCTTGCGCTGACCCTAAGGTGATGTTTGTTATTAAAACCTGAAGTTAATATTTCCTTCTATTTTGTCATTACCTTTGTCCAGTGTCAACAAATAAGTTTTCGAGTGGACCAGGTGCAAACTGTTGAGAAAATATGTATTTTCTTGGAATGCTTGCTCATAAAACACACTAACAAAAGCAGTAGAGCCCAAGACACTATTATTGTATTTTGGAAATGATAATATAACAAAAATGACTACTAAACTCTCTGCATCTCCAGATTATCCACTCCCCTTACCCGCCATAGGCTAGAGAATTAAGGGGTACTTGGGTAATGTTGTTGATGGCTTTGTTAGTTGTTATATATAACTCTTTCAGCATTGAAATCTAGTTCTATGTGAGACAACGGTGATTATAAGTTAGGGTGTAGCTCTCTTCTCTTCCTCCAGCCTTTGTAGTGTTCTTATTTTCTGTGCATTGAATGCCGCTCCTTTCTTACCCTGAAGATATACAACTACTCTGTACATGCATAGTTAACTCCAAATGTCCGTTTCACTTTTATTATCTTTAATATTTGTTATTTGGCAGTTTTGACCTTGAATACTTTAGAGTTAAACAAATTAATTGACACTCACATGAATTAGTGATTTGTGTGACATTTCAGGAGGCTACAATTGGAGAATTGTTATGTCCATCTTGTAGCTGTGGTTTATGTGGCTCAAAAGATTATGGAAATGACGAACAACTATTTTCTGATGTCTGTTATCAGTGCAGCCGTCAATGTGCGCTCTCTTTAACTTTCCTATTTATTTTTGCGTTAGAACAATTTCTTTTGTGTATTTATTCTTACTTTTTTCTTAGATCATTTTGCTTGCCTGGAGCAGGCAGGGATATCAGTTTCCGAGGACGTTAGGTTTTGCAGCAAAAGCTGTTTTGAGGTATTTCCTTTCCCTCTGAAATTCATCCAGGCACTTTAATTTACAATTTTTTTTTTTGCGAAACCACGCAAGTCAATGAAGTGGAATATAGTACTCCCTCTGTATCTATTAAAACACCACGCAAATTCGTCACCTTTCATTAAAATACTCCTCACATATTTTAGACAAAGGGGACGAACATATAGATACGGAGGGAGTACTCCTTAGTTTTGAGGGTTATGCACTTATGCCTATGTCGTAGGTATGGTTATATGGTGAATACTAGTGAATCTTATACCTAAAAATTGCATTAATTACTATGTTACTGATTCTGGGCTATTGATTATTACTTAAGAGTGTTAGATAAGATAGATACCTACATTTATACATAACACAAAATGATAAGGATACACGGAGTATTGTTTTATGCTCTACCTCTACTTTGTTGTAATATATTTTTGGTATGTTTCTAGATATGTGCTCGTCTTCATCAACTCCTTAGGATTTCAAGTCCTACTTCTGTGGAAGGCCTGACCTGGTCTATAACAAGGTCCCGAAGAAATGATTGTAATGTGTACAATGAGAGGGTTCATCCTCTGATTCAGGTGTCTCAAGTTTTGAACGTTTTCCACGAATGTTTCCAACCCATAATAGAACCCCATACTGGCAGAGATCTTGTTGCTGATATTGTTTATAATTCGGGGTGAGACTCCTTTGTTTCTTTTTTCTTGATACTTATCTAGGATCCACATGCTCAAAGATTTATATGACGGCTAGCAGGCTTGTCATGCACTCGCTGTTGCTAAACTCATGTTCTGGAAAATGTGTTGATAATTAATACTCGTACTTCTTTTCTATGAAATGCAGAATATTTGTTAATTCTTGGATGTACATCTGGGTGGAACATAATAGTTTAGGCTGATTACCTAAAGATCTCGTTCACTATGGGCTTTTTAGGTCAATCTGTGGGCATCTAACGAGACTATTCTCTGTCTTATAACTACCTTTCTTGCTTATAGATCCAAGTTCAGGAGGTTGGATTTTCATGGATTCTATGTAATGGCTCTGGTGAATGAGGACAAAGTTGTTTGTGCTGCTACCATCAGGTTATCCCATTAGGCAGTTCTTGTCTCTCTTTAGGTTTTGTGATTGAATATGATGTATGACATCTCATTTTGGTGCTTTACGTTGCACTCAGAATCCATGGTCAAAAGGTTGCGGAGATGCCGCTAATAGCTACACCTTTCAAGTATCGTCGCCAGGGAATGTGTCGATTGCTTCTACATGAGCTAGAGAAGGTAATTTCATCAAGCACGTTCAGTTTTCTTTCTTTCCTTCTTTCTTTCTTCCAGTGGCTAGATAATTAGGCATTGGATCTACAATAACCATAGGACCATAGTAGTTTCAATTTTCAAGTTTATTACTTTGCTAATACGCTTACTTGGAGCTATTTTAATTTGCTGTCGATGTAGACCATCGAATCCCTTCAGACCCTATAAATTGCAAATTTTATCAATTAATCTACATTTCTATTACCTTGGTTTTTGTCCGTTTAATGGTAAACATCCATTTTCTTCCTTTTCAGATGCTTGTTGAGTTGGGCGTTGAAAGACTGGTCCTACCAGGTATAGCCACACTAAATGAGACTTGGGTTTCTTCGTTTGGCTTCATGGAGATGGCAGATTGTGTTCGGATAGAGTTGCTAGGATATCCATTTGTTCTTTTCCAAGGAACGACACTGTTTCAGAAAATTCTCAGTAGATCTTGTGAAGGTATTGCCCATGCCTGACTGCTGCCTCAATGTGTTCTAGTTATTGTATTAAGTTTTTCATTGTTGGCTTCTTATCGCTTGTTTCAGGTAATGCTGGGCCATGTACTCCTGGAAGTATAAATGCAGATGATTGTGCAACAAGTTCTCCCAACCATTTTAGCCTGCAGGAAATCAATACGGTGAAAAGAGTTTGTAGTACTATCACGCAGACTTACTCCAGGAAGAACCATTTAAATAGGAAGTTGCCAAACTCCAAGTCAGTGCTTGACTGCAAAGGTTCTTAACTTATGCTATCTGTCTCTTGATAAAATGGAAGCGTCAACTTATGCATGAGAAGAGAGTTATGTTGCTTGTCCACTTGTTGGCATGTGTTTATTTATGTTTGACTTTGCTGTGTGTTATGTAGATTCTTCTCCAAAATCTGTGAAGCTGGACAGAGCTCAGCAGGAATGCTCACAGCCTTCACAGGTATTTAATCCTATGTTCAATGGTTTTCATGGTTTCTGGCTGTTACTTGTTTGTTTTGAAACGTGCACGGGTGATTAGAGAATTCTGGAGACTATAGTCTCTTCGCGAAAATAAGTTCTTTGAAGGGTCAAAAGTTCATCTTTTTTCCCCTTTTCACATGCTTCGCACTTCAGTATTGCTTTGTTCCGTGTGTAATATACCTGGTTTCTTATGATTTACTGCAATCATGGTACTGGCTCGCAGAGAGCACCTCAAAGGAACGTCCAAAAACGAAATAAACTGATTTAGTGTTTGTATTCCATCGATGGATAGCCACTGGAATTTCCTTATGCCAGTCTGAGAAGAGAACTTATCTTGGCCAAATTTTCAGCTTTTATAGAATTTTTCTAGTCATCTCGGTGAAGTGGTGTTCAAAACTTTTCATGATTCTTGTACATAATCCGTTTTCGTTACAGGAAAATTGCTCGAAGAATGAACATAGCAAGTTCAGTTTATGTTATAAGAGGAGGAAGCCTGAAGCATTGAGTAAAAAGACAATGACTGATGGCTCAATCAAGGAACCGCTACTGTATGGATCGAGCAGGAAACAGCTACCATTGAAGGACGTATATAAGCGGAGGAGGATTCAAGCGAGCCGAGACTCTTTAGATTGCTCATAGTTATCCTAATTGGTGCATTCGTGTACATTTTGAGGGAGTCTACCTTTGGAGCATGCTTTCCTCTTTCTTTCAAAGGTTTTTCAAGGAAGGCAAGTAGAGAGAGAATGCGCATTATTGAAAAGTGCCTTATCTGCTTCAAAGGTCGATCACTTCATCATATACCTGGATTTTATTGCCAACCCATGGTTGGTCATCCACTCATCCCAAACCCTAACCTATGTAATCTAACTTGTAAATAATACTCCTATAAAAGACAAACAAATGATTGACCCAAAGTAATAAAATATAGTTTGCCCATTTGTATGCAAAAATTTTGGAAATAAAATGACTACTAGTAAGGTTAAGCCTAAGGAAAAAAATAATCTCTAATTTATTCTTATCTTTGTTTTCGTTTAATTACCTCACATCTTAAAATTTTCCGAACTTATTTTTTTGTTCATTTATTTATTATTTCCATTTTTTGGATAACAACTATAAAAAAACATTTCCAAAATATTTTAAAAGATATGATTTTTGTGCTTAAAATGATACTCCCCCGATTACCTATTTTCTTTCCTCTTTCCTTATTGGACTGAGTTTGATTTTCTTCCCTCTTTTCATTTAAGGAAAGTTTTACACTTTTTATTAATTAATATAATATTCCTCTTTTCTACTTTCCCACCACACTTTTTCTCATTTAATTAATATAATATTCATCTTTCCTACTTTTTCATTCTACTTTTTCTTTTTGGTTGAGTTTGATTTTTGTTTCACTTTCCTTTTTAGACCATCAATATGTGGTTCACAATTACTCTCTCATTTATCTCTCTTCCTCATTTTTTCAACCACTCATTTTTTCTTTCTTATTTTTCACCCCAAAACCTTTTGGGACAATAATAGGAACTCGGAGGGAGTATAATATTTCTCTCTCTTACATTTTCATTCCACATTCCATTATTCTACTAATAGAATTACTCCCTCCTTATTTTCTTCCCCAAAAAGAAATAGAAAGAAAATAACTAATCAGAGGGAGTATATTTTTTTAGTCGAGCCTTTTTTGTTGTGTTTAAAAAAAATAAGACTGAAAAAAAGACGAATGATAAAAAAAAGGACAAATGTTTTTTTGATGATTTACTATTTCTCTTTAGTAAAAAAAATATAAGAATTGCTAAAAATAAAGTAATGACTAACTTTGAACAACACCTAAAGTTATTGATTTTATGTTTAAATAAAAAAGAATATAACCGAAAAAAATAATTAACAGAGTAATAGAAAAAATAATCAAGATTATTCATCATTTAAAGTAGCATATCAATAAAATGACAGATTTAGAAAATATAATAGTAAGAAATATTATTTACCCATGTAGACACCCGCATTTTGACTGCCAGGTGTCTATAACAGTTTCCAAAAAACACCCGATGATGATCGGACGCTAACATGTTTCCACGCGCTCGGATATGGGCTCAAAACCATTAGTTGTTGGCTTAAGCACTTATGGAGTACAAATCTCTCAAAACGGACCTCAAATTCAGGCCCAGTGGGTCGTTTCCAGTCAAACAAGACTAATTTGGGTCAAAACCGACACAGGAAATAAAACCGACTTTTAGCGATTGGGTCAACCCCGGTCAAAGTCGTTCCGAAACACACAAAACAGCCATTCAAACATTCAAAAAGTGTAGCTCAAACACAAAACCCATCAAACATCCAATCCACGGTCCAAAACACTGGCCCCGCGCGATCCAGCTGAGCCACTCGATCGAGTGCTCAGCCCACTCGATCGAGTGGGCCCTCGTTCCAGCCCAGCGGCAGCCTCTCGGGCCACTCGACCGAGTCCAGGGGCTACTCGGTCGAGTAACCCTAGCCGGGTGCACATGGCTTTGCCTATATAAGCATCTCCATGCACACACTTCAACACACTTTTGGAAAACCTAATTTACAACTTTACAAAACCCTAATCGAACTTTTGCAACCCTAATTCTACCCTAATCAAACCCTAGTACCACACTAGCAAACCCTAACCCCAGCGTTTAGGAATCCAAACTCTAACCACCACAACTTAGCCTACATACTCGATACTCCCGTACAAGCCGCCACTACGAGTCCCGTCCGAGAACAAGAACATGTAGGTTGAGGGTGCAAAACCCGCTCTCTTTTCTTCCCTTCTCCCTCTCGTCATCTTCCTCTTTCTCTTCGTTTTTCTTGTCTTTTTATTTATTTTATTTATCGCATTCTAATATCGATAGTATTATTAGTATAAAACACTAAAATACTCGTGGATTTGTGTTGAGTGCGAAGGATGTCGGAATAAGAAAACCCGAATATACAAGTGTATTGCACACAGCGTTGCCGGTCGTTTATCCTGACACCCTAGCACTTGATTATCCTGACACCCTAGCACTTGATTATTGAAACGAGTCAACTTAAACAATAATTTTTATTTTCGTTCGCGTAGCTTTCATTCAATCGCATATTTCGTCATTTACAAAACTATATTTCAAATCAAGCATCTTTTAATAAGGGTCGAAACACGTTGATGCAAATCCGACATCAAACAATTCGCAAGAATTAATTATGATGTCGGGATGCGGAGGGAGTCAAGTCTTTCAATTCAAGCAAAGCATCGATCTTTTAGATTCGATACCAATTCCATAATTGGATGTCGAATCTAACGATCTAGTCAAATAAGTTAACCAATTCGATTTTTCGTTGAAGCTAACGTAGATGTCATTAAATTCGTTAGAATTACGACACTATAAACGCGGAGGAAAATTCATATCGCTCTGGTTGACTTTAAACGACTTATAGCCTTTTTCTTCAAATTTCGCTCTAGTATTCGATACCGTTTCAATAAGCGGATATCGGGCACGACGAGAATCATAAATATAAATTGGACATAAATCATACAATATTTAAGCCCAATTCATCGAATTATCAAAATCAAAAAAGCAACTTCGAATCAATAAGAATTGCAAAGCGAACCCTAGTTCGTACAGGGGGCACTCGATCGAGTGCCTAGTCCACTCGGTCGAGTGGCACCCCAAAAGCGAGACAGAATGCTATCTTGACAACCACTCGGTCGAGTCTCGCCATGACTCGATCGAGTGGCCGTGCACTCGGTCGAGTTCCCTCATAACTCGGTCGAGTGACGTCACGAAATCCGGCCAGAACCCTTTTCAGAGGTCCACTCGGTCGAGTCCCTCAATGACTCGGTCGAGTGGCCTTTTATCACGTCAAACCGTGAGTCCTACAATACCATTCGAGTCTCGTTAACCTTTTCTTATGACTTAGGTCAACACGTGCCTAATCCATCACGTGAAACATCACCTTTTCGAAACCATGCATCATCATATTTACATTATTCCATATTTACGCAAACCGTTAATATCGTTATACTGTGACTAACCGTTTCTTCTTTTGTTGATTTACTTTGTTTATTTTATTGCACGAAATGAACCCACATGCTAAAATACAACTTTGACGTTGAGATTTTAGATGCATTAAATCGACATAGAAACCCTTTCAATTTCTCACATGCTTAGGGAAAACAATGTTTGCATGTCATTTTCCCGTTCAACTAACGTGCGTATTAGAAAATCATTCGATATCCTAGTAGAGGCCGCTAAGGTGCGGGCGGGGTTAGGTGTCCTTCGTGGGCTTCCCAACACGTACCCTCACCCCTTACTCAGAATCTCGGTTTCCGGATGCCCGAAACCGTTGGCGCACGAGAGTCATTCAGTACACGATAACCGGTAGTGACGGTATCGGTATCGCAATGCAAAGGGACGAGCCCAATAAACTCTGACATCAGAAATGGGCTGTATTTTGAACACGGCCCACTACGACATAGAGTGGGTTCGAACGGGCCCGAACTCCCTCAAAGTTCGGTGGCGAGTCCACTTAGATTTAAATTTCAATTCGATCCATTCTCATATGGAGATTCATTCGCCTCCCCAAACCCGCGCGTGGCCGCGTCGGGGTGGACCTATGTCATGTCCACAATTTGGCGACTCCGCTGGGGATTAACTGATGCGTGACTTACCATCGGCATCCTCAGGGTGAGACTCGAATAGAAATCGTTTTACTAGTACAATACGCGTTTTCATTTTACGGTTCATGCATAACCCCATATTTTCCCAGGCCGGTACTCGTGTCCGACGTCCCACTCTACCGTGATGTACTCCAATATGGATATGTTGATGGTGGGATTTGTCGTGGGTCCTACCAATCAATATTTAACCGACTATTCCTAGTGGGTAGCTAGGGCAAGTAGGGTCGATATCCACGGAGACGGTATTGTAAGGTCTAGACTAGGTCGGCCTAAAAACGAGACTAAGTCACAAACAAACACAAAGAATTAATGATTGGCAAACTAGGATAGGAGAAGAGGAGTGAACAAGACTAATAACAAATTAGCTATAACAAGGCTAAATGAAATAACCAAACACAAAATAAACAATGAACTAGAGAAATGATGACTAACTAAGAAGATGAAATCAAATATGAAAAGAAGTGGGTTAGGTCGGGTTCATAAGTGTAGTAGGGTAATTGGGGTGGTCAAGGGTGTAGGTGTCTCCTAATTGCTAGAGTCGGTCCGGGCTCTCGCGTCTAAACCCTAGTCCACACTCTTATGTCTAAGACTATTCTCAACATAATCACATACTAGACAAACAATGAGTAGAGGAAGACTAGCATGAGAAGCATGGCCACTACAACTCAAACAAGCATTTCAACAAACACATAGTGTGCCCAATATGTGACTAACAACAAAGATTCACCCTTTACCCCTAACCAAACCCTAATCACCCACAATCTACCCTTAATCCCCCTACTAACCCACAAGGAGACTACTCACTCATTATCAAACTAACCATAACAACAATAAGAGAAAACAACATCATAAACCAAACATCCATTATCAAGAAGAAGAACAATAACAATAAACAATAAGTAAAGATTCAAACTTGAATAAATAACAAAGAACAAGAGTACAGAGGATTATACCAACAACAAGATGATGAAAAAGATGTAAACTTGCATAAATAAGAAACCCAAATCAACTCCAAGGTTGTCAAGCTTGGATGAATCTTCAAGTATCCTCTTAACACAAGATTAACTAAACTAGATTAACAAAGATTAACTAAGGATTAAAGAGAGATTAAAACTAATGTGAGGAAAACTAATCTAGGGTTTGAATGCTTAATGTTGGCCTAAAATAATCTAGGGTAAGGTAGTGTGCTTAAACATTACAAAGGAGGAGTATTTATAGGGTTACAAGAATGAAGGAGAAGAAGGGAAACAAAGGCGGGTTACAGCACCATGGTCCCGACCGGGAAGGACCGGTCCCGACCGGGAAGGGTATGGTCCCAACCGGGAAGGGATGGTCCCGACCGGGACGGACCCAGAACAGAACACCCCTCTTTTGTGCACCTTATCCCGGACGGGATGAGCCCATACCCGTCGGGGATGAGTCTTGTAGGCCTCCAATATGATCTTTAAGGTTCCTCCTTGCTTCACATGGACTTCTCATCGACTCTCGGGTCTCGGGATCGAGTCTAAGGGGCTCGGGATCGGGTCCCAAGGTCTCGGGGTCGAATCCAAGGCATCGAGTGATCGTTCCTCCGCTTCGTTGGCTCCGAAAAGTGTATGTATTGAGTCGGAATCGCTCCAACTCTTCACGAATGGTCTCGGGAACCTGAAACGAGGAAGCATAAGTAGCCCATGAACCGCTCCCAAGGAGCGATTCCGCAAGGAAATGGGACCAAAACACAGCAAATTAGGCAATACAAACTACACTTATCATATGTCAAAGGTGTCCATAGTCGATTCGAGTGGGTTTCGCGACATGTTCTAAGCTCAACTCGACTTAGAAAGTCCGTCCCGATCAACGTCTAGACTATGTGCACTGGTATAGACCCTTTCTAGACCGACCGAGACTTAGTGTAAAGCATACATGGCGTCGTTATAATGCTTGCGTGACTATATGCTACCTGGTTTCCGTGTCGTTTTTAATACCGTCAACTTTTCAAAAAATACATCTTTTTCAAGATATTCAATTTCAAAACCCGGGACGTATACCGAATTTAGGACTTATGATTTTACTCAAAATAGCCTATTTCTAGCCGGTATTCTGCCCATTTCAAAACTCGAAAATATTTTCGAACTTTCAAAACCGAGGCCCGATACTTTTTTCCGATTTTTGAAAAATTGGGCCCCCCACCGAATTTTTTCGGACCCTCTGAAAAATAATCCTTTTCAAAACCTTCCTCTTCTTAGGATTTCCCGTATTTAGCAGTGTCAGGTCATGTCATAAGTCGTCGAAGTCTTTAGCGTCGAAACTCTGTCGATCTTACATCGCGGGTTTCTTCCCTATACCAGTCCGCCTTATTAGACTAAGGCAAGGCCCACCTACGTAGGACATACTCCTACAAAGGAGGGCCTGTTTACACAATCGAGTCCAAAGTCTGGGGATGTCTCACGTGGACCTTCTTTCGAATAGGACTCGGTCCACCCGCCGAATCCTAAAGAAGGCCCACTTTTCACAAGTCACCCGTCTAGGTGTCTTTTCCGAGTCATTTCCCTTTTCAGTCATGTTCGGGATGTACTTTCTATTCTGGGATTCGGGCTAGTTTCTGATCACGCGGTGTTCTTACAGACAGGCCACCCGAGACCAGATATCAACGCAAGATGGACGAACTGAAGGACGCACTAGCCAAGATCGAAACCCAATTGACTGCCATCCAGACTGACCAAACGACACTCGCCACTCGCCACTCGTGTCAGCGCCATGGAGAAGGGGACTCCTCCTGTTGGATCTGAGACCACTAGGCCCATAGCTGAACTAATCAGCGCTGTTCGCAGGCTCGAAGAACAGGTTCACCTGTCAACGAACAACTCAATCCACACTGAAATTGCTCGTTCTTATTCGCCTTTAAATGACGAGCTACCTGCTAACCTCAACCTCACGGGAATTCCAATGTTTGAGGGTACGAAAGACCCGGTCCACCACATCCGGGCTTTCAAAGATTTTATGGCGGTCAAAGGGGTGAAGTCCACCATGTTTACGCACTTATTCCCTTCCTCCCTTGAAAAGCATCCCAAGGCCTGGTTCTACAGGCTTGTTTCCAAGAAATACAAGACTTGGGATGATGTGGCAACTGAATTTGCTCGAAATTATGCTGACAATACCGAGATCCAGACTACAATGCGTACTCTGGAAGTAATGGCCCAAGAGCCCAAAGAAGGGTTCACAAAATATCTCCAAAGATGGCGGGCCGAGAGTGTGAAGCTGGTTGATAAGCCCAGCGAAAAAGTGCTAGTGGAGGCCTTTGTCAAGAACCTCCTCCCATCCTACCGGGTCCACCTCCAGTACGCTGTCATCCCCAATTTTGCCACCCTAACTGAAATGGGTACAAGGATCGAGGACGACTTACGGTTAGAGAGCCTGACTAAGGCCTCTACCAAGGGATATCAGGGGGCCAGTTCATCTGTGAGCAAGCCCACACCTGCAGCTGCAACTCGCAGCATTTTCGACGAGGTTAATCTGCTTGACACCTCATCCAAAAAGAATACACCAACTCGGGTATTCACGGATATAGGGACTACCTATACTTACGCCTTACAAAGGCTATCCTCTAAAGGCCTTATCCAACTAATAGGCCCGACTCCCGAACTTCCAGTGGAGAAAAGGCCCAAGAGCTACAGCATCCAAGTCTATTGCCAGTATCATCGTGGTAATGGGCATGACACGGAAAAATGCTGGAAACTGAAGCATCTGATCCAAGATCTGATCGAAAGTGAGAAAATACCGTTGCCCGAGGACAAGCCGAGGAACAAAGAAAACCCGTTCAGTACCCATGCTATATTCACCGGCGAGGTAATTGACTATTCTCACCTCATTTCCCCTTATATCCCACAAATCAACGAGATATGGTTCGATGATGAGGACGACGTCTATCTGGCAAAAGGGGAAACTGTCCCCATCACTAGTGAAGAGGTCCGAAAGGCTAAGTCTTAAGCTTTAGCCACTAACCACCTCGCTGCAGCCGGGCGTTCTACTCCAACAACCGTCACTGAACCTACCAGGACGGATCCTACCCTCGAAGAACCAGGCAGTGACAAAGCTTTGGTCCAGCAGTTGAAGAGGGTTCGAGCTGACTTAACCATATGGCAACTTATGGTTAGCTCGCAAGCACATCGGGAAGCACTGACTAAGGCTCTCGACGAGATCAAGGTCGACTCACAGGTTACCCCCACTGAAATGGTAGCCACCATCATGCCCTATCTCAAAGACAAATCCAAGAAAGAAGGCCCACTCATCACCTTCTCCGAGTCTGATCTGCCAGCGTTCGGGCCCAGCCATAATCTGGCCCTATACATCACGGTCATTTGCCGAGAGAAGTACCTCCCAATGACCCTTATCGATGACGGATCTGCCGTGAATGTCCTTCCCATAAGGACCGCTAAAGCCCTCGGCATCACCGATGCCGACTATCTCCCGACAGCACAAACTATCCAGGCTTTCGACGGAAGCCCAAAGCCAGTAGCCGGGGCCGTTAAGCTGACAATAATAACGGGCCCAATCGAAAAAGAGTTGGAGTTTCAGGTGATCGATGTCACCTCGTCCTTTAACTTGCTACTAGGAAGGCCTTGGATCCATGCAGTCAAGGCCGTATCCTCTACCCTCCACCGAAAGGTCAAGATGCCACTCCAAGACGGTGTCATCACATTGGAGGCGACCCCTATGACCGTGGCTAGCTGCAACGCCACGAGCCGGGCCAAACCGCGGGGATTCAATTTCGTGGGCATGATTGAGGAGGAATATCTCTTCAGGCCTTACTTCACCACTAGCATCGACACGATGCTACAAAACTTGGGCTATCTACCGGGAGCTACCTCGAGGCCAAATCTTCCAGCTGGGAAGATAATTGAGGTCCTAAACGATGGCGAATCACAGTTCAGATTGGGGTATACTATAACCCCGGAAAACGTGGTCCGGGCCGGTATTCATAGGGTCACTAACATTCTCAAGGGTACTTACATAGGCCCTTACAGCCCAAAGGTAACTGATTACTTCGTCACTCCAGTTTTCGGAGCTATTCAAGTGGGCCTCTACCAACCCACCGTCACATATCCCGAGACCAAAACGGCTCGGGAATGCAATTTCATCCCCAATGATATATTCACCCTTGTTCAAGCCGAGTCCAAGGAAGGTGAAAACAGCTCCGAGCCCAAGTTGGGGCTCCTATTCGGGGAAGACAAGGCCATCCCCGCTCCTAAAGAGGATCTGGTCAACCTCATCCTTCGCAGCAACTGGTTCGACCCAACGAAGCTCATCTCCGAAGTGGGTGCAGACACCGGGAAAAGGGCCTGGAAGAAGACCATCAAGTGGACCGACAACCAGGGACGGACCTACAAGCTAACCACCAGCGAGGGAGACATGCCGAATACCGAGTCCGAGTCGGAGTCTGAGTCCAAGTCTAGAGGGTCTGGTGCTAGAGTCGAGTCTGTAACCCCTCTTTCCTTAGCCATTTCCACTGAGGTCTCGGGGCCTGTCCCAAGACCTCTCCCTATCCCACCACTGACCAACGAGCAGATGGCCGCTCTATTCGAGCTTTTCTCAAAATTTACCATTAATAATAACGAAAACCGTTCAGCTTACGACTTGTCTTATTTCCAAAATTCTTTCAACTTCAAAGATTTTATATGCAATGACATTGAGAAACCCAACGAACAGGTACCGCTACCTCCGCATCTGATCGAGCAGCTCGAAGAAAGGGAGTCCCGAGATCCGGTAGTCGAAGAAACCGAGTCCATTAATGTGGGAACCACTTTAGAGCCCCAAATGCTTAAGTTGGGCTTATCTTTAGATCCAGAGGAGAGAAAACAGTTCACAGACCTCCTCCAGGAATTCAAACACGTCTTTGCATGGTCCTACAAGGACATGCCGGGGATAGACCGGGAAATAGCTGAACATCGTATACCCATCAAAGGTGGGTGTAAACCGGTAAAACAGAAACTCCGAAGAATGAGGCCCGAATGGTCTCTCAAGGTCAAAGAAGAAGTCGACAAGCAATTCAAAGCGGGCTTTATACAAGTGTCTGAATATCCAGACTGGGTCACGAACATCGTGCCGGTACCCAAGAAGGACGGCAAAGTGCGGGTATGTGTGGACTTCCGGGACCTTAACAAGGCCAGCCCAAAAGACGATTTTCCGTTACCACACATCGACATACTGGTGGATAACACGGCCGATCATGCCCTTCTATCATTCATGGATGGGTATGCCGGATACAATCAAATCAAAATGGCAGAGGAGGATATGAGTAAAACCACCTTCATTACACCTTGGGGTACTTACTGTTACACTGTTATGCCATTTGGGCTCATCAATGCCGGGGCCACTGATCAGCGGACCGCCACTACTTTATTACATGATATGATGCACAAAGAAGTTGAGGTCTATGTGGACGACATGATCGTCAAGTCCAAAGATCGAAGTGGGCACATTGCAGCCCTAAGAAAATTTTTCACCCGACTACGCAAATACAACATGAGGCTAAA
The DNA here is from genome assembly GCA_958450325.1 of Agrostemma githago. Lineage (NCBI taxonomy): Eukaryota > Viridiplantae > Streptophyta > Magnoliopsida > Caryophyllales > Caryophyllaceae > Agrostemma > Agrostemma githago. The sequence continues at coordinate 56,649,119 of OY288240.1, forward strand.
CCCTCAAAAATGCAGTTTCGGTGTAACATCGGGCAAACTACTGGGCCATATCGTTAGCCAACGCGGCATCGAGGTCCACCCAGCTAAAATCAAGGCCATTACCGAGATGCAACCACCCAAGACCGAAAAAGAAATAAGGGGGTTTCTCGGGAAAGTTCAATATATCAGCCGGTTCATTTCAAAACTAACCATGGTATGTGAGCCCATTTTCAAAAAACTGAAGATCGGAGAACGGGTACTATGAGACGACAAATGTCAAACGACTTTCGATAAAATCAAGGAGATTCTGTCTGCTCCGCCGGTATTAATGCCACCCCAACCTGGTCTGCCTTTATCGTTATACCTAACAACGACCGAGAAAGCCATGGGGGCTATGCTGGCCCAGACAATTGATTCCGAAGAACAGGCTATTTACTACATCAGCATAAAGTTCTTGGAGTATGAATGCAAGTATACAATGCTCGAGAAAACGTGCCTAGATTTGGTCTGGGCCACTAAAAAGCTCCGACATTACATGCTCAGTCACGAGGTACATGTGTTATCCAAAATGGATCCTATCAAATACCTGTTCGAGAAGCCCATCCTCAATGGCAAGATGTCCAGATGGACTTTGATGCTCGCAGAGTTTGACCTCAAATTTGTGCCATTAAAAGCCATCAAAGGCCGGGTAGTGGCAGAGTTCCTTGCCGACAGTCCGATAACTGAAGAGGGACACACCGATACTTGGGCCTTTTCTGATGAAGACATATTCCATACCGACATCGAAACATGGGATTTGTATTTTGACGGGGCATCCAACTTCCGAAGATTTGGGGTCGAAATTCTGTTAATCTCACCACAAGGGGAGCACATCCCCTTATCCATCAAATTGGACTTTGATGTGACCAATAACGCAGCCGAATATGAAGCATGCATTCACGGGTTGCAAGCCGCCGCTGATTTAGGGGTAACAAACCTCCGGGTCCACGGTGACTCATCGATGGTCATCAATCAAGCGCTCCAAAAATGGAAAACTCGGAACGCCAATCTCGTGGCTTACCAAGCACGAGTAAGGGTTCTAGAGAAACAATTCCAGAAGATGTAACATATCTATCTGCCTCGGGAAGAAAATCAGTTTGCAGATGCACTTTCCAAACTAGCATCCCTGCTGAACATACCAGACCATCTAACTAGCATGCCAATCTGCGTTGAAAGACGGTCCGAGCCGGCGTATGTACACGCCATCCAGGACATCGAGCTAACCGACCCAGAACCTTGGTATCAGGCCGTTCTAACCTACTTGGCAACATGAGAATATCCCCCCGGAACTGAAAACCGGGCCAAGAAGACCTTGCGAAGATTGGCAACCCAATTTGTTCGCACGGATGACGGGCAGTTATACAAAAAGACGGCACAGGGGGCTCTCCTCCTGTGTATCGACAAAATACAGGCCGAAAAGATTATGTTTGAGGTGCACGATGGTGAAATTGGCCCGCATATGAACGCCTATATGCTAGCCCGAAAAATCATGAGGCTCGGGTATTACTAGAACACCATGGAAACAGACTGTCAGCTATATGTCAAACACTGCCATAAATGTCAGATCTTTGCTAACGTAAAGCATATGCCATCTTCCCTGTTATATATCATGACATCACCATGGCCATTTTCGACATGGGGCATTGACATAATTGTAAAGGTGCACCCTTCCGGAACGGGAGGTCATTGCTTCATTTTGGTGGCCATCGACTACTTCACCAAATGGGTCGAAGCCGAGTCATACCGTGTCTTGAACGCCAAGCACGTGGCCAAATTTATCCAGAATAAGATCATATGCCGATACGGGATCCCACATGAGTTCATCAGTGATCACGGGACCCATTTCCAAGCTGAAACCGCTGCGTTGCTAGTAAAATACAAAATTCAAAGGCATACATCTTTTCCCTACCGTCCTTAAACAAATGGAGCGGTAGAGGCGGCTAATAAGACAATTGTCACCATACTTAAAAAGATGGCTGAGAATTACTGGGACTGGCCCGACAAAATACCTTTTGCCCTTTGGGGGTATCGGACTTCAATTCGCACCGGAACCGGAGCAACCCCATATTATTTGACATACGAAATAGAGGCGGTCCAACCGGTCAAGTTGGAAGTGCCATCCCTCCAGATTTTACTTGAAAGCCAAGTTCTGGAAGCAGATTTGGTCCAAGCCCGATACGATTCGCTAGTCCTTTTAGACGAACGGCGATCCCGGGCCCTCAACAATATTCAAATATATCAAAAGAGGATCTAACGGCTTTCAACAAAAGAGTTTGGCCTAGAAACATCAAAGAGGGGGATTTAGTCCTAAAATCGGTTCGTGCCTTACTATCGGTTGACCCAAGGGGTAAATTCAAACCCAATTGGGCTGGGCCATACTTAGTCAAGAAGGTCTTATCAGGGGGAGCGGTGATGCTGGCAGACTTGGACGGGAATGAATTCGTCAACCCAACCAACTTGGACCAGTTGAAGCGCGCGCTATTACCCCTAAACCCCATCTCAATGTCATTTGCAAGAATTTATAAAAATTTGTCTTTTTTATAAATTTTTAAAAATTATAGACAAGTCAATAAGTTAGAATTAACTATTCTACTGTCGCACATCTCGAACTAATAGTCTTGATGTATTTCGAAAATTGCAAAAATTCAATTTTGAACTACGTTTGGTTTGATTCCGCTAATTGCGGATACGTAGGCAACCCCTCAAAAGGGTACAACCACTGCAATAAACGAAAAGACGGGAACGATATTCACTAATACGTCTTTATTTAAAGCCGATAAACTCGGGAATTACAAAAAAAAAAAATGCCAAAACGGCAAAATACACAAAAAATCTCACCCAAATAATAATAATAATACTCAGATAATAAAACAAAGAAGGCTAATATCCCGGCATCTTGCCCTTTCCTTTATCCTTTGGGTCGCGTGGAGCCCGAGGTCGCCGGGGCGGGGGCGAGCGTTCCCGAATCACGAGGGGAACCTCCTTAGCACGAACCCGCTTCTTTGACAGTGGGTCTTCTGCAACAGTCTTCGGTCCAAGTCGAGCCCGCACGTGCTCGGGTAGCCTATCTCGTGGGCCAAGTCGGTCCTGCACTGATAGTTTTGGGCCTAGTCTCCTTTCCAAGTCAGTCTGGGGGCTCACTTTCCCCCGAGCACCTTTAGCACTAGACCCTTTGGCTTGAGTCTTAGTCTTCTTTTTGTGACCTGACATTAGGCGGACCAGGGTAGCCGGAGTATCTCCTTCATCAAAGAAGCCCCTGTTGTCTTTAGCTTGCTCCCTTCGCAGCAGGTCAAAAGCCTCATCAACCTTCAGAGCAGCACGGGCTTTGGCATCACTTGCTTTAGTCCACTTCACATAGGAGTCCGAAACCCAGATTGAGTGACGAGATGTAGAAATGGGCCAAGTGTGTCGGGTATACCATCTTTGCATCCAGATATCACACATTACATCCGTCAGCTGAGTAGGGTCACTCACGACGGCTTCAATCTTCGGGATTCTTTGGATCCACCCATATTGCCTTAGTATGCGGTCGGGATAAAGATGAATCGTTTGCCGAAAAGACAAGATTACTTGGTAGCGAGCCTTATCCCTCGGGTCCAAACCTGTCCAAACATAGATGGGCCACCACGACACTACCCTTCAAATCAACGGACCACCATGGAATGATAACACCTCGTCCCAATACTTCTGGGTAATCTGGCGAGAATAATCAATGGCCCGTCTCCTCGTCATCACCTAGTTATGACGATAATTGCTCGCGTCAAGAGGAGGATCTATCACTGATAGCCTCTCGTATAGCCAAATCTGAAAAAGAAGGCAAAAATATGAGTTCCCTCAACGAAACAGGCGTCCGCCTAAGGGCACTCGGTCGAGTGCCTGGAGGACACTCGATCGAGTGGTACCTCTGACACGAACATGGGGCGTTTTTACGAGGGCACTCGATCGAGTGCCAGGGTGACTCGATCGAGTGCCCACTGCAGCAGAAAAATCGCGAAAAAAAAATCAAAAATCGAGAAGTTGGAGAAATAATAAAAAATCTGACATACTTTCAATAAATGAGTACTCCCGGTCAAGCGGGCTGATGAATCCCTTTTGCGGTTGTCCAAGCCTTGGATAATTTCACCCGTGATAAGCCAAGCCGGACTGTACTCCGTCTCCATCAAATCAACCACGGTTAGAAGGCGAGCACTAACCATACAAGACAATAGATCCATGTGACCTTCAAAAGCATAAACATGGAGCATACAGAAGGAAAAAGCCCTACGGCTGTGAACCGGTCTGACCCGGACATCGAGAGGATTCATAAATTTCTCAGCCAAGTCGATCAGAGAAATATTACCATCCTCCATCATGCGGGATATTTCGTTGTGAGAAAGCCCTAAAAATTCTCGAAGCTTCCTCCTCGGGTCATAAACTGAATACGGGACGGCAGGACGAAATATCGGGTTCCATCCTCCCGTGGCATCAATCTCCTCAGGTAATGGACAAACTTCTCCCCGGGGAAAGGCAAAGACATGATATATGTCGTCCCAGTAAGACAAGCAGACATCAAGGAAATAACGATCAACTCGCATCTGACGGAATGGATACAGATGAGTAATACCCGTCTGATTGAGAGCCACCCTATCTGTGTCCCCAAAGCAACGGGACCATTCTTGCAACATCACGGTCAATCGATCAATTCCCATGGTTAAAATTCTTGAAAAGAGACTTTCTTTTTGAGAAGGGATGAATTAAGAAGAGTTGTGAAGAGAATAAAATACAAGGGAGGGCTATATATAGCATTAACCTCGCAACCCTCTTTCCATATCTTCCTTACGCAAAAAGTTTCCTAAATTCTAACAGGAAATCAACATACAGGCCTCGTCTCGAGATTCCCTAATCTTAGCCCGGGAATTAGTCATCCCGAACTTTCCTAAACTTTTTTGGAGTCAAAAACTTCAAAAATTCCAAAATTTAAAATTTCAAAAATTTCGAAATTTTCAAAAAAAAGTTCAAAAATCATTTTCCCCAACGCGAGTAATATTTTCTATCTACGTGTTGCATGCAAAATTCTATGTAACTTATACAGGTACGACTCAAGCAGGGACATGCAACCCACTATATCTCCCCAGCGAAAAGCCCGAGGCGGCATTTTCCCGGAATGGTACGGGATGGGCCCACATATAGGCACACCCAGGACTTATGCGACAAGTCCGATTCCCCACGGAGGTATTATCATCAGCTCTGGTATGATTTCTATCTTGTGGTCGGCGGGCCCTTCACGCGAGACTAATGGACTATAAACGACCCGATCGGAAGTCTGTCAGGTTTCAACCCTCGATTGGCCTGGTAGCTACTCTGACTTTTGCCCTGTCCAAGCCTCAGTCAGAGTGGGGGCTCTGTAGACACCCACATTTTGACTGCCAGGTGTCTATAGCAGTTTCCAAAAAACACCCGATGGTGATCGGACGCTAACATGTTTCTACGCGCTCGGATATGGGCTCAAAACCATTAGTTGTTGGCTTAAGCACTTATGGAGTACAAATCTCACAAAATGGACCTCAAATTCAGGCCCAGTGGGTCATTTCCAGTCAAACAAGACTAATTTGGGTCAAAACCGACACCGAAAATAAAACCGACTTTTAGCGATTGGGTCAACCCCGGTCAAAGTCGTTCCGAGACACACAAAACAACCATTCAAACATTCAAAAAGTGTAGCCCAAACACAAAACCCATCAAACATCCAATCCACGGTCCAAAACACTGGACCCGCGCGATCAAGCTGAGCCACTCGATCGAGTGCTCAGCCCACTCGATCGAGTGGGCCCTCGTTCCAGCCCAGGGGCAGCCTCTCGGGCCACTCGACCGAGTCCAGGGGCTACTCGGTCAAGTAACCCTAGCCGGGTGCACATGACTTTGCCTATATAAGCATCCCCATGCACACACTTCAACACACTTTTGGAAAACCTAATTTACAACTTTACAAAACCCTAATCGAACTTTTGCAACCCTAATTCTACCCTAATCAAACCCTAGTACCACACAAGCAATCCCTAACCCTAGCGTTTAAGAATCCAAACCCTAACCACCACAACTTAGCCTACATACTCGATACTCCCGTGCAAGCCGCCACTACGAGTCCCGTCCGAGAACAAGAACATGTAGGTTGAGGGTGCAAAACCCGCTCTCTTTTCTTCCCTTCTCCCTCTCGTCATCTTCCTCTTTCTCTTCATTTTTCCTGTCTTTTTATTTATTTTATTTATCGCATTCTAATATCGATAGTATTATTAGTATAAAACACTAAAATACTCATGGATTTGTGTCGAGTGCGAAGGATGTCGAAATAAGGAAACTCGAATATACAAGTGTACTGCACACAGCGTTGCCGGTCGTTTATCCTGACACCCTAGCACTTGATTATTGAAACGAGTCAACTTAAACAATAATTTTTATTTTCGTTCGCGTAGCTTTCATTCAATCGCATATTTCGTCATTTACAAAACTATCTTTCAAATCAAGCATCTTTTAATAAGGGTCAAAACCCGTTGATGCGGATCAGACATCAAACAATTCGCAAGAATTAATTATGATGTTGGGATGCGGAGGGAGTCAAGTGTTTCAATTCAAGCAAAGCATCGATCTTTTAGATTCTATACCAATTCCATAATTGGATGTCGAATCTAACGATCAAGTCAAATAAGTTAACCAATTCGATTTTTCGTTGAAGCTAACGTAGATGTCATTAAATTCGTTAGAATTACGACACTATAAACGCGGAGGAAAATTCATATCGCTCTGGTTGACTTTAAACGACTTATAGCCTTTTTCTTCAAATTTCGCTCTAGTATTCGATACCGTTTCAATAAGCGGATATCGGGCACGACGAGAATCATAAATATAAATTGGACATAAATCATACAATATTTATTCCCAATTCATCGAATTATCAAAATCAAAAAAGCAACTTCGAATCAATAAGAATTGCAAAGCGAACCCTAGTTCGTACAGGGGGCACTCGATCGAGTGCCTAGTCCACTTGGTCGAGTGGCACCCCAAAAGCGAGACAAAATGCTATCTTGACAACCACTCGGTCGAGTCTCGCCATCACTCGATCGAGTGGCCGTGCACTCGGTCGAGTTCCCTCATAACTCGGTCGAGTGACGTCACGAAATCCGGACAGAACCCTTTTCAGAGGTCCACTCGGTCGAGTCCCTCAATGACTCGGTCGAGTGGCCTTTTATCATGTCAAACCGTGAGTCTTACAATACCATTCGAGTCTCGTTAACCTTTTCTTATGACTTAGGTCAACAGGTGCCTAATCCATCACGTGAAACATCACCTTTTCGAAACCATGCATCATCATATTTACATTATTCCATATTTACGCAAACCGTTAATATCGTTATACCGTGACTAACCGTTTGTTCTTTTGTCGATTTACTTTGTTTATTTTATTGCACGAAATGAACCCACATGCTAAAATACAACTTTGACGTTGAGATTTTAGATGCATTAAATCGACATAGAAACCCTTTCAATTTCTCACATGCTTAGGGAAAACAATGTTTGCATATCATTTTCCCATTCAACTAACGCGCGTATTAGAAAATCATTCGATATCCTAGTAGAGGCCGCTAAGGTGCGGGCGGGGTTAGGTGTCCTTCGTGGGCTTCCCAACACGTACCCTCACTCCTTACTCAGAACCTCGGTTTCCGGATGCCCGAAACCGTTGGCGCACGAGAGTCATTCAATACACGATAACCGGTAGTGACGGTATCGGTATCGCAATGCAAAGGGACGAGCCCAATAAACGCTGACATCAGAAATGAGCCGTATTTTGTACACGGCCCACTACAACATAGAGTAGGTTCGAACGGGCCCGAACTCCCTCAAAGTTCGGTGGCGACTCCACTTAGATTTAAATTTCAATTCGATCCATTCTCATATGGAGATTCATTCGCCTCCCCAAACCCGCGCGTTGCCGCGTCGGGGTGGACCTATGTCATGTCCACAACCCATTAAAAAGAAAATTATCTAAATTAAAATTCCATTAAAGAAAATTGAAAGGTGATAAGAGAAATATCAAAAATAAAAACTTTCCAAAATTAACCTATCTAGATTATGTTAACAAATTAACTAAATGAGTGAAATTACTAACTTAACCTTAGACTAATTAAATTAAAAATGACATGTGGCAACTTCTTATTAGCTGTGTATGAATTTTTCATACATGTCGTGTATGTGTAGCCTTTTCGATCGTAATTCACACATGGACAACTAATTTTGGTGTTTTTGTTAATTCTTTGACTTTTTAATATACTTTTTGGATGTAATCTAAATCGATTTTTTTTGTATTTATAATTTTTTTTAAGGAATTGTATTTATAATTAAACCTTATGGATTCTTCTTTAACCTTAATTTCGCTTTTTAAAATACTTATTGAATGTTATCTTATTAATTACTTTATTTAATTTTTAATTAAACTCCAGTTAGATTCTTCTTTTTAACTTTAGAATTACGGATCATAATTCGCATTTGAGACAATTGTGTTCATTGTTTTTTATAATCATTGGATGTTATTGATTAATTTTTGGGGTTTCTACGCGGTACCCCTGAACTTTTCACTTTTCTACATGGTACCCCTACCATTTTACTCCCTCTACATGTGTTTCAGGAAGGCCGGAGAGGATAAGAACTCACAACAAAAATTAGGGAGCAAGCTCAACCTGAGAGTTGTTAGAGAGATTCCAGAGAAATAAAAGAAGAAGAAGCTAATTTGGTTTTTGTTATTGAATGAATTGTATGCTTATAATGAGTATTGTATTTATACAGTAATGATGTATCTAACAAACTTGTAACTACTTGAATTACTTTCTAACTAACTCGAGTTACTTGTAACAAACTTCTTGTTTACTGTTATGCTACAACATACTTTCCTCCAAAAATTGACTTGTCCTCAAGTCAACAGGCCATCAAGATATCACAAAATCAGGGTATGTCATCTCAAACTCAAGGTATTTGGGAGCTAGCTTCGGATGCGACGCTGCTGTATAGAGACTTGTCTATAAGGTTGTAGTTGTTGTAGTTTTAGCCATTCCCAATCAGGATGCATGGCTGCCTGTCCACCGGGGTCAAAGATGCCCTTATTTTTGTTGTGTAATGCTTGTAGGCTTGGTGAAGAGAGCTGTCCAGAACACATACTCAGACTACACAGCTCCAAAGACCCCTCTATAGGAGGTATGACCAACTGTAGAAGGCATAATTGAGAAGCCTGTGACAGTAAATTGTTAGAAAACTCGCCTTTTAGGACATAAACCTGATGTGCAGGCATACCCTGCAATTTAATCCAAGCATTTCCCAAATGGAACTCCATGAGTAGTTTCTTAAAATCCCATTTGATGGGCCCCAATGTGCTTAACCATTGAACGCCTAAGATCATGTCCCAATTGCTCGAGGGAATGAGCATCACATCAGTTGTAAAGGTGTGACCATGAACAGTCCATGAAAAATTCTTGCAAACATGTGTTTCAGGAAGGCCGGAGACGATAAGAACTCACAACAAAACTTAGGGAGCAAGCTTAACCTGAGAGTTGTTAGAGAGATTCCAGAGAAATAAAAGAAGAAGAAGCTAATTTGGTTTTTGTTATTGAATGAATTGTATGCTTACAATGAGTATTGTATTTATACAGTAATGATGTATGTAACAAACTTGTAACTACTTGAATTAATTTCTAACTAACTCGAGTTACTTGTAACAAACTTCTTGTTTACTGTTATGCTACAACAACATGATACCCTTGTAGTTGGTTTGTACTCCTAAACTTTATTGTTACCTATTTGATACTTCTAAACCTTTTTTTCTGTTAAATTTTGACACTAAACTACTTTTTTTTGTTCAAGATTAAAACTTAAACGTCATTTAACATACCTAATTAAGTTATAATTGAACTTAAACTAACATTCTTGTACGTTTTTGCAGTTATACTCCAAATCTAAAAAAAAAGTATATTTTTAGCGTTATATTGCAAAATCAAATGATAACACTTAATTTAAGTTCAATTACTTGTTAATTATTTATATTAAATGATATCGAAGTCTTCATTTAAGCTAAAAATATAATCTAACGACAGAACTCGATGAAAAAACATTAAGGGGCACCAATTAAATTAATAGTAAAGTTCAAGGTGATCATGTTTACACACAAAAAGGGTAGGACTACCATGAAGTGAAAAGTTTAGGGGCGTCATATAGAAAAACCCTTATTTTTTTCTAATCAATATATAAAAATAAAAAGGCATCCCAACAAGTTCTTTATGAGCTTCTTATGAGTAACACGTGGCAACACTCACTTTCTTTCCTCTATTTGCACATTGACTTTGTTTGACCGGTCAAAGAAGAAGATAAAAAAACAAAATGTAGCAATATGTAGTACCGTAAATCACAAACTGACTTCTACAACGAACAAACCACGACATTTTTTGGCCTCGAATCACGGCTCCGGCAATCGATGTTCCAAACAGTCAGGCTTGACTCAAAACCGACACCATTCTTTTTAAAATGTAAGATTATCTGAGTTTATTTTTCCACTTCAAATTGGTTTAATTAGATTATTATTAGTGTTCCGGTATGGAAACAATTGACCCAAAATGGATTCGAATCTTTGAGTTTGTGGTTCTTTGATGGAGTTACTTTGTTCTCCAAGTCTCTCCTTCCTCTCACCCTAGCAGTCGGACCTTCCCGATAGAGGGGGCCTGATACCTGCACACAAGGAGCGCACAGGGCCTTGGAGGTGTCCGAGGGAACCTTCTCCGATGGCTAAGTCATTCCGTGAATGCGCTTGGCAAACCTTACTCGTGAGGAGTAAGGTGGCCTTTTCTAGAGTGAGATTCTAGTGAGAGAAAAATCAATTCCCCTCTCTCATGGGAATCAAATGGGTATTTATAGGTTCCCATAATAGAGAGTAAAAGAGAGAAAGAGAGAAAAGGAATGAGTGGATGACACGTGAGAGTGCCTTGTCCACTCGTTTCCTCTTACCTTAGGCGTGAACAAGAAGACTCTGATCGCCTGTCCTGAGCTCATTAGGGGAAAGACCTCTGACGTCTGGTTGGCAAGGGGAGACGCGTTCTCCTCCGGCCAGAGTAGCCGTAGCTTGACCCTGACGGGCAAGGAGTTAAGCTTTGAGCCCAGAGTTTGACACGACCCTCCAGGGGTGCTCCCTAGGGTTATTCTGGGAAGATTTTTCGGACCGGCCTGAGTGGCAGGCTGTTCGTGAACTGGGTCGGGTTGGCCCCGGATTCTTATGGCAGCCGGCCCGTAGCAAGCGACCGACCCCCATCAATTGGCCCTCGTCGGCACGGGGGAAGCAGGGTTCCCCTCGGCAGGCGATCCTTGATCAACATGGTGGGAGGTTGACTTTTGGCTTTTCTTGCATTTAATGTCGCGCGCATTCCCTAGGAGGAATGTCTTTAATTGCTTGGGGCATGCAAAGAGTCGGGAAGTTCTCTCCCATGATTACTTCTTGTTCAGAAGTCTCTCGAGCCGTGTGTCTGGCTGACATTTGGCCTCTTCTGCGAGGGTGGTTAATGTATAAATTAATGCATAATCCACTTTCTTTATGTATAAAGGGTTGAACTCAATCCATTTTTTCCTTGCCAACTTCCGATTACTCTCCTTTGTCACTTCTTTCTTCACAATGTCTTGGGTAAGGGATAAGATTCTCCGACGAGGGGTTTTTGCTACCACCTTCTGGTACAGGGGCCGTGGGCGGTTCAAGTACCCCAGACAAGTGCGATCAATCATCCACCACAGCAGGCGGACCCACCTCTGCTCTCTTCAGGCTTCTGGGATAAGCACTCCTCCCAAGACTGTCAGGCGTCCCAAGAAAGCCTTGTCTCCTGTGAGGCTGAAGCCTAAATACTGCACGCAGGTAGGGGGCTGCTCCTACAAAGGGTGTCACCGTTGTTTCCCCTGGCTGCAGCCGGAGAACTTCGACCCTGATCTTCCCGACTCGGGCTCCTCTTCTCCGGAGCCAAAGAGGTGGAAGGATAATTCTGGCTACCCTGAGGGCACCAGGGTGGCCAAGTTTGGTGAGGACTGAGATCTTAGCAGCCGTGACTCAGAGGATAGCGATGGTCAGGGCTATTCGTCTGGTCGTGACACGCTGGGAAGCGAGGAGGAAGGGCCTGACCCGATGAATGCCTCAGGCAGCTGGGACTGGGGATCTGACAACGAAGGTTGTAGCAGCCCCAGAGACTACTCCTTCCCAGGCTCTAACGAGGATTAGGTCCTGCTTGCACTCCCTGGCTGGTCAGACTGAACTCTAGGCTCCTCTTTTCTGCACCTGTTTTGGGGTGTTTATCTTATTTTCTTCTTTTTGAATTTCCCCCCCGGTTTGTAATGCTGGTCCTTGGGCCTTTTCTTAATGAAGAAGTTTTAATGGGTTGGACTTTTTACTTTGTTTTTTTTTGAATTGCTTCTTGGGCAATGCACTGCAATCATTTCCAACTTGTCCTTTTGCGCTTTCAAAGACCTTGGGAAGCGATGAATGGGTGAGTTGAAAAGTGTGACACGTGTGCGAGCTTTATGGGGAAGGCACCTGACAGGATGTGCTTTTAGGGGGGGACTTTTTGTCTTCTTTTCCCTATAAAAGGCCTTCTACTCCCACTACTCCCCCTTTTCACATTTTTCAAAACCCTCATAAACTCTACCTCATTACGCTCTCCAACTTGTTGAGTATTCAGACTGAGGAACTTCTCCAGCATCCTCCTCCGGCGGCATCCAACTAGGTTAGAACCTCAACCTCTGATTTCCTCGTCTTTCAATTACTCTTGTTTTTTGTTTTTTTTTCCTAAATACTATGCCTCGTCGTCGCCTCCGAATCCTGTCCTTTAATGAACCATTTGCTGAGAGGTCAGAGGAGGATGTGGGTGGAGCTGATGCTGACCTCCCCTCCTCTTCTGATGGATCGGGGGTTACAGTGGCCAGAGGGCCGCCTTCGAAGGATAGTGGGGGTGCTAACTCTCCCGACCCTGCCCCGGTCAATGTTGTTGACTCAGACCATGAGGCGCTAGAGGTTGACCCTTTCTCTATTGCCGACGATCTTGTGCCTAGGAGACCGGGGGATGTTTATTATTTGGATAGGGAGAAATATAGGGTTCCCCTGCACACATACCCTGAGCCTGGGCCGCGGGAGGCGATAAGGGCAAAAAATGCCGTCGAAGCTATTGCCAATTTCTACAACTTCGGGGCGGGGTATACGGTTATCATTCCCGGGGAGAAGGATACTGTATGCAACCCTCCTGAGAACTGTATAGCTGTCTATCACAAGTGCTTGGAGTTTGTTCTGCGCTTCCCCCTTCATCCTTTCTTTGAGGAGGCTCTCAGGCGCATGAACGTTGCTGTCACCCAGCTGACCGCCGTAGCTGTCAGGTCTCTGGTGGCCTTTGCCTGGGTCTGCCTATTTCTTGGGGATGAGCCTTCAATAGATGCCCTTAGGTTTATGGTTGGCCTGCAGATGGTTTCCTCTGCGGAAGGAGGTGGGTCTCTAGGGTACTTCTCCCTCCTCAGGCAAAAAGGTTATCCTCTAGTTTGGCCGGCCATGAATAGCCTGAAGCATTGGAAGGATAACTTCTTGTATATTCACAGCGAGGGGGGTTGGAGAATTCCTCGGCACTTCAGGAACCATGTTCATACTCGCCTGGAGACCCGTGAGGAGTATCTCCCTGAGGTTGGCAGGAAGGCTTTTGAAGTTAAGTTGAGCAGCAAAGACAGATCCTTGGTTAAACAGTTCGCCTGTGTGAAGGATGGGAAAGGTGTATATGCTCCACTGAGTGGCTCCCTCCTACAGACGTTATATCGACCGACGAATATCTGACCCCTTTGGGATTGAATCCTAGTCTTATTTCAGGTAGTTCAGGAGGTTTTGGCGCTAATGAACTCCTTTTGGGATATTTTACGGTGTGCTTATTTAGCTTGTTTTATTTGCAGGGCACCCTAAAAACACGTGGACGAAGAAACAGCTGAAGCGCATCGGGCTAGATACGAAACGCAGGCCTCTTACTGCCCGTCCTATCCCTCCCCCTGGATTTAAGCGAGAGACTCTTATGGGACATGTAAAGAGCATTAGAGCAAGCAAGGCGAGGCTTCCTCCTCCTCCCAAGCCAGCTCTCAAGCGTCCTGCACCCTCAACCTCTGCTCCTAAGGCAGCAGAAGGAGGGGCTACGTCTGAAGCTTCTCCCTCGCCGGTTGGCAGACGTGGGGACACCTCTCCTCGAGCCCGTCCTTCCATGGTGGCGAGGCCCTCTCCTTCTGAAGAAACTGGGGAGAGTGTCCCCCTTCTCTCCAGGAAAAGGAAGGACAAGGAGCCTATGGATGCTAACCAGGTGGTGGATTTGGAGGCTAATGCTAACACTTCTCAGCCAAACCGTCATGCCCCCCAATCTTTCGGAGACCTTGTTTACTGAGGGGAATGCCGAGTTTAAATTCGTAGTTGGTGAAAGTGTTGACGTTTCCGCTCTATTTTCAGATTCCAACTCCACATCCTTGGACCAGGCTGCCAAGTCCCAGACGCACTCCTGCAATCAGGCAACCCAGCTTCTCCAACATTGCTCGCTGGTTTTTCAGGCTTCTTCGGAGTTGGCGGCCCTTAATCGCTTAAGTGACGAGGAGCTAACCATACCCCTTGGTCTTCTCTTTCTGAACGTGTGGCGGAGGTTGAGAGAGATGTTGCTCTTATGAACAATCTGAAGCTCCAGCTGTCCAGGCGTGAGGGCGAGCTGGAGGAAGCCAAGCGTCAGGCTGCCAACTGGAAGGATCAGGAGAGAAGGCTATAAAGGAGGCGACAAACTTGAAGGTGAAATTGGAGCAGATCCAGAAGAGTGCTGCTGAGCTGGAGAGTCACCTTGGGGAATATGCTGCTCGCCTTACCAAGGCTGATTCTGACCTTCAGGCGGCCCAGGGCGAGCTAAAGGCCCAAGGTGATAAGTGGCTCAAGGAGAAAGAGGAGATCATACAGGAGGCTAACACAGAAGTGAAGAAGGCCTTTGAGTCAGGAGCCTCTTCCTCTTCTGAGTTTTGCCTGGAAGTTATTCGGGAGATGCTGCCTGATTTTGATGAGGAAGCTTACGGTGTCCTTTATGCAACCAAGAATGATGCCAGGGCCAGCAAGTCGCCTGAGGATGGTCCTGGTCCTGACCAGGATGCCCCCACTGCATAGTATACAGGTCAGTCGTCTTCTGAGGGTTCCTGTCCCTATCCCCCTGCACCTTTGTTTCCTCGTTGAATCTGTTATCTTTTTGCATGCCGAGCCTAGATGAGTCCGACTGCCGGCTCTGTAATTTTTATTTCTTTGTACCCGGATTTTATTGCTTGCCCTGAAAGCCCTTCTTCTGACTTTTCGTTAACTCTATGGATACTCTATGAATTTTTATTCGTTTATTGCTGCCTTGTTTTTCATACATCCAGTCTTTAGTGGTGACAGATTCTAGCCCCCTTTGGGACTAGTTTGAATATTCATTAATTTCATCGCTCTGATTTAGGGGCTTGGCCTGACCCTGACTCCTGATCTGGAGTCAGAGGGCCTGCCCCCTGCCTGCCCAGAGGCAGGCGGGGAACTTAGCGTTTTTTTTATACAAGGCTGATTGTGTCTCAGTCCTTGTTAGTTCGGCTCGTGATGTAACACCCGCTATTTTTCCTAGCATTTTTATCATTTCCGTTATGACTCTTTCACATTTCGGTCTTGCGTTTTCTCTTTTTCCAGGCTTTATTTTAATTTTTGAGTTTAAAGATATTTATTTTTATTTAAAAAGATTTTAATTCTTTTAAATCTATTTATTTGATTTTCTTCGTAAATTATTTATTTTTCCGCGAAGAATTTTATTTGTCTACGAATTAACGTATTTAAGCTCGGATTTAAGTTATTCCTTTTTTATACAAATGTCCAAACATATTTTTATAATATTTTCAACAAGTAAATATTTTAATTTACGAAAATTTAGCCATTAATGATTTTATTACGAAGTTTCGTAAATAATTATTTTCTTACGCGAGGTTTACTCGAATTGCTTTGAAATGCCTCTAACTATTTTATGATTCTTCTTTTTATCAACTTATAAATCATTTGAGACCTTTTCCCCATATTTTGGACCGACAAAGCTCCTTGTCACAATTTTACTACGTTTTATTAATACGATTCATTTTATTACGTAAAACCGAAAAGATATGATTATTTTCCCTCTCATTTAATTGTTGCATTATTGCTCAAACTCTTCACACTCCCTCTTAACCTCATTGGATTCCAAAATGATGATACCACATTGGATTCTTCATCCATTTTAATTCTATATATGCTTAAAACCATTCCTCTCTCCCTTACATTCATTTGTGCATTAAAAAAATTGTTACAACATCATCTTTCCTTTGCCTTGGCCGAATACATTCATCCTCCTCTCCTTGGCTGATTCTTGCTTAATTCGACTCCTAATCGTCTCATCTTTATCGTCGAATTAATCCTCTTTCCGAACCTATCGTTAAGGTAATAATCGATGACGTTTTTGATCGTTATTCACCGTGATTTTCTTAGTTTTTCTCATGGTATTTTTCTACCATGAATTTCGTGTATGGTAGGTTTCGTGGAGGATCCCGAGGTCGACAAGTATATTATTGATTCCGATTTGGAGTAGAGGTAACGTCGATGTTACTCGGTATTTCGTGATTTTAATTGTGTAATTGCATGTATATTTTTATATTTCATTTTTGGCAATATATGTATGTCATATAATCTAGAAAATTTTTAAAAGTTAAAAATTTTCATGTTTGAATATTTTTATCGCTTTTACGAGATTAATGATTAAATTGTTATATTAATTTGTAAAATCGTAATATTCGGCCTAAACTTGTAATATATGATTATATTCTATAAAAATGAAGTTTTTAATGATTTTTAATAATTTGGTATTTTTCTGATATTTTTGATATCGATTATTGAATTTTTACCGTTTATGACCAAAAACGATTAAAAACCGATTTTTATTTCTAGCACTTAAACATTTTATTTTAATCTGAAATATTTCGTGGATGATGTTTCTGTTGAAAAAGAATTTTCTGAAAGTTTTGATAATTTTTCGGAATTGTTAAGTGGGTGAATTAATTAATCACTTTAAATCATCGTTTATCGTTTAAATTCTCGATTATTGGCCTTTTGCATAAATCTGGGATTTTGGAAATCTGAAAAAAATAGTATTTTCTGGAAAATCATTATTTTTAAAGTTTAATAATAGTTTTTGGATATTAATACTTAAATCGTTTCGTAATTACTATTTTTATTAATCGTTATTGTCGAGATTAGACGATTAACGAGAAAACCCTTTAAAAACCGAGTTTAATGATTCTGTAAAATTCTCTTTTCTGGACAGAATGTCCAAAAATATATTTTAGCTATTTTATGTAATTTTTGTACTATTTATTAAAGTCTTTAATTAATAGTAATGATTTTTGGACAAAATTACGATTTATCGTTAAAATGCTTCGTCTTACATAAAAGAATTATTTTTCCAGAAATTTTGAAAATATTTAAACCTGAAACTTTGAGAGTTAAATCGCCCCTTATCATATTCTAAATTTGTTTAATGATTTAAATTAAAGAAAAGACATTAAAAGATTTAATTTGACATTTGCCGTAAAATCTTATTTACGCTTGTTTTGTCGAAACTATTAATAATTTGGGAATTTTAGTTTTATAAATTTTGGAAACACCCTAATTAGTAGTACTAAAGTGTTTAAGACTTTTTTAATCATTTTATAAACACTTGTATGATATTTCAATAATTTCATAAACCCATTTATCCTTATTTTGGAAATTAATATTGTTAAGGCCGAAAGTATTAGTTTTATAAATCGATATCTTTTACTAAAAATGTTTTATTAGTATGAACTAATATTTTCGCTATTTTGATATGATGCTATCTTTTTAAAGTTTCTAAATATAGAAGTTTCCTAAAATAGAAAGTTTCCTCTTTTGGAAGGCGATTCTTTTTCCCTTTTGTTCTCTTATTAATTACAATGATTATACCTTTTGATTTTATCGATAATGACCCTGTTTTGGAGTTATGGAATAAGAACAAGTGTGGGTTTAGAGTAATATAGTCTGGGATGTACGTTTTGCCATCAATTGTAAGGCTGCTGTGTCTTTATGGGGCGCATTGGTTGTTGAACTGAGCATGGTTTGTGTTCAGGAGAGTGTATATTTACCTTAAACTTAGATATCGCATCGTATAAGTCACGTCGGGTTGAACTGGTTATGGTTTGTATCCAGGAGGGGTGTCCACTACTTAAACCAAGACCTCGCTGCACGCAGGCCTGTTATAGTTGAGTTGCCTAGTTAGAGACTGGATTATGTTATGAGTTAAGTCTACAGTTCTCGAAGCTAGTCTCTAGTATTGTCCTAGTGAAAGTCTAGATTCTACATTAACCCTATCCATAACGCCACATTGATTATTTTATTTATTATCGATATAAATTGGTTGCAGGTTGGCAAATATTTTTATGTTTTCTCCGGAAAACTCATTTTTATTATATTTTTCACTGAAAGCTTATTTTTATGAATAATGTTTTACTGTTTTCTGTTTTTACTATTTTCATATAATAGTAATTACAGTTTTAAAATTATGTTTTACGGCTGGGAGAACGTTGGCGTTGCTCCCCACTGATTGTGGCTGTTATGTTTTTAACAAGGCAGGTATATGTGTTTCTCTTCGGGTGGGCTAGCGAGCAGTTATCGATCCTGCTTATTTATTTTAATAATTATGTCTTATGGATTGTTCAAACCCCCTTTTGTGGATTGTTTTAAATTTTGGCCATTTTAGTTAAGGCCTATTGTTTGACTTTACCATTCTAATTTTACTAAGACATAGTTACAGTGTGTTTTAATCCCGACTCTACAGTGTTTCCGCCACTGTATCGCGTTAGATTTTCTAGGGGATTACAGTTGGTATAAGAGCATCACTGCCCCCAACGCTTACACCTGAAAATAGGGAAAATACCAGTAAATTATTTAAACAGTAAATAAAAATATTATTAGAGATGGGTAGAAACAAATAAGGACTTATTTGTTTAGTCTTCGTGTTCCTGAAACTCAATGGTTAGCATTGAATATTTGTTTTATTTGTCCAAGAAGAAGATAAGTGGACAAGAGGTTGATATGATGCTGCTCCAGATCGGGACAAGACCTGCTTAGAACTCTCAACGCCTGCTGACTCGAGTGGATAACTTGGTGCTCCAAGAAAGATGCCAATGGTGACTCTTCAGCTCCGGTTTAGTTCGCTTAAGCCACTGGCCAGATGATCAAGGGTAGATTCTATTTCCATGACGGTGCAACAGACTCAGATGTGAAATCACTTTGGATCCGGATGGAGAGACCCAATTCTAGTATGGTCGTATCTCTACGAGATGAAGAAGATATCCCGCGATTTCCTTTGTGGGACCTTAGAGGTCCGAACACTCCCGTCTCGTTTTAGATCTTAGTTATCTAGGATCATCGATTCTTTTCCTTCTTCCTCCACTTCTTTCAACTCTTCTTTTATAAATTCTCGCTTTCATTCTTGAGGCAAATCTTCGACTAATTTTCTTACTTTACCATCTTTCCTCTTGAGATTCTTGGTTTGACCAATTTCCGTCTCAGTGGACCCCGTGAAAAGTCATAGAAGTTTGAGGTTTAGTAAACCCTTGTTACATGGTTTGAGGATTGTGAGTATACTCTGTTATCTATCTTAGTAAGCTTTTGAGGATCGATTTGAATGATAAATTGTCGATTGATGGAATTAGGATGATACTTTAGACACTGAACCTTGGGTTATCGGTTAATTTGATTACTTTGGAGTACTTAGAGCTGAATATATTTTGGAGTAGTAAGAGTATATCATATTTTAATGGTTACCTAGTACCTAACCTAGAACCGAACTAAGTGTAACTGATAATATTACTTTAGGATTCTTACCTAATGCTTATTTGACGGATGCATCGAGAATATTTGGGATCATAGAGTATCGTTTAAAATGTTAGCCTGAGTGTTGTGGTACCATGAAAGGTTTTCATTAATATCGTTAGAAATTTTCGTGGACATAGATTTCCCGTGTTTCTTAAGGATTAGGTCGTTGCTCGTTGTTTAAGGTTGTAACCTATGAACTTTGGAGTTGAGTGATCTAACTTGGATAAATTGTTGTTAACCTTGAAGAAGAGAAACATCTTGCACAATTAGAGGTTGGATTTATCACGTTGTTTTGAGAAATACTTAATGCCAATCATCTTGATGGATTTACAGTTCAGAACCCTTACACCAACGAGATTGTGGCTTCGTGGAGTTAACAAATATTTTAGTGGTTCCACTTTTACGATATGAAATTTGATGGGATTCTCAGAAACCTTAGTCGAATGACGTGCTTGAAAATGTGAATATTTGTCGTTACATGTCAGGCTGAGTGTGTTTATGATTTGGCGTACTTTACTAACCTATGTCTGTTGATGATGTTAAGAATATGTTGATGATCATTTTAGAAGTTTTCGTGTCCGAACATTGTTATTTGATGGATTTTATTTAGTGTTCCTTACTCGAGAAATTTGAAGTATACCTCGAGTTCAGACCTTATGAGCTTTGAATTTATGAGCCTTAGTGATTACGAGTTTGGGTATGTTTTGATGACCGGTTGAATCTTAATTAATGGATTAGTCTAAATCATTTGTGCATTCTTACCATACTAATTGAAAGATTATATAAGTATGTAAGTATACTTAATTTTGGAGGTTGTAGATTGAGTAGGACCACTCTGTACCGATATTGGACTTAGCGTTATTTGATGGGCCAATTACGAAACCGTGTTTGTGAGAGTCGTGCTAGGAATCTCGAGATGGTTAATTTCTTCTATAATCCTTGAGGGATTTTTCTGACTCTCAACTCCGTCTTCCTTTCTGCTTCTCTTGAATTCTGTTACCGCATCTGCTGCTAATCCTTTCGACCTTTATCGATTTTGAAAGTTCTTATTTTGATTTATTGTTTATCCTTGTTTTACTTACCTGTTAACCTTTTTTTTTCAAACTCCCTATTTTATTAAAAGTTTGACTTGTTTAAAAAAAATGGATTATAATAAAATTTTAACATTTTGAGCTATAATTTCTAATTGTGAACTTGCCCGTTTTGTAAAAAGTTTGGCTAACTTTAACTTTTTGGATATCGTGAAATCTAACATTTTTGAATTATAATTTAAGAACTTTATACTTCACTTTTGTTTTATCTTTGATTGATATTTATATTTAGATCTGTTTCAAAATGCTTTAATAATTTATCTTAAATTATTTCGAAATTATTTCAATTTTTGACTTTCAGGCGATCGGAATTTTATGAAGAATTTCATATTTCCAAATACTTCAATTTCTATAGGATTATTATGTTAAGCGTTTTAACATTGTCGAAATTATTTTGTATGTTCAAGTTTGATAACATTTTTGAAAACTTTCATAATTACTTTGATAACATTTTCGAAATTTTAACGTTTTGAAAATTGGTTTTTGTTTTATTGTTAGTGGACTTTTGAATCTGTTATTGAAAATTTTTGACGGCTGGTTCGATTTTTATTGCTAACTACAAAATTTGATTTCTCCAAACTAAATTTTGTTTCTTCATAAAAATAAATATTATCGAATTTCTTAATCAAATTGTTTAATTTTGTTTTGAAAATGTTTTCGGTTACCCTGTTTCCTTCAAGTTTGTTTACAAATGTTATTCAACAATATTATTATATCAAATAACTTTACTTTACGATTCATTAACTTAAAAGATTTTAAATTCCGAGTAGCTTGGGCCTATTTCTCTTAGAATAAATATTTGCATTTGATTTCGTATCACTTTAAAAGTTGTAAAATTTTCTTTTATAGCAAAATTTTTATGCGAGATTTGTATCCTCATCTTTTCGAGTAAAATAATCTTGATTTCTTTCAGCTTATTCCTAGTTTCGAGGACGAAACTTTCTTTTAGTGGGGAGGATTGTAACACCCGTTATGACTCTTTCACATTTTTATCTTGCGTTTCCTCTTTTTCCTAGCATTTTTATCATTTCCGTTATGACTCTTTCACATTTCGGTCTTGCGTTTCCTCTTTTTCCAAGCTTTATTTTAATTTTTGACTTTAAAGATATTTAATTTTATTTTAAAAGGTTTTAATTCTTTTAAATATATTTATTTGATTTTCTTCGTAAATTATTTATTTTTCCGCGAGGAATATTATTTGTCTACGAATTAACGTATTTAAGCTCGGATTTAAGTTATTCCTTTTTTCTACAAATGTCCAAACATATTTTTATAATATTTTCAACTAGTAAATATTTTTATTTACGAAAATTTAGCCATTAATGATTTTATTACGAAGTTTCGTAAATAATTATTTTCTTACGTGAGGTTTACTCGAATTGCTTTGAAATGCCTCTACCTATTTTATGATTCTTCTTTTTATCAACTTATAAATTATTTGAGACCTTTTCCCCATATTTTGGACCGACAAAGCTCCTTGTCACAATTTTACTACGTTTTATTAATACGATTCATTTTATTACGTAAAACCGAAAAGATATGATTATTTTCCCTCTCATTTAATTGTTGCATTTTTGCTCAAATTCTTCACACTCCCTCTTAACCTCATTGGATTCCTCATTGGATTCGACATTGATGATACCACATTGGATTCTTCATCCATTTTAATTTTATTTATGCTTAAAACCATTCCTCTCTCCCTTACATTCATTTGTGCTTTAAAAAAATTGTTACAACATCATCTTTCCTCTGCCTTGGCCGAATACATTCATCCTCCTCTCCTTGGCTGATTCTTGCTTAATTCGACTCCTAATCATCTCATCTTTATCGTCGAATTAATCCTCTTTCCGAACCTATCATTAAGGTAATAATCGATGACGTTTTTGATCGTTATTCCCCGTGATTTTCTTAGTTTTTCTCATGGTATTTTTCTACCATGAATTTTGTGTATGGTAGGTTTCGTGGACGATCCCGAGGTCGACAAGTATATTATTGATTCCGATTTGGACTAGAGGTAACGTCGATGTTACTCGGTATTTCGTGATTTTAATTGTGTAATTGCATGTATATTTTTATATTTCAATTTTGGGAATATATGTATGTCATATAATCTGGAAAATTTTTAAAAGTTAAAAATTTTCATGTTTCGATATTTTTATCGCTTTTACGAGATTAATGATTAAATTGTTATATTAATTTGTAAAATCGTAATATTCGGCCTAAACTTGTAATATATGATTATATTCTGTAAAAATGAAGTTTTTAATGATTTTTAATAATTTGGTATTTTTCTGATATTTTTGATATCGATTATTGAATTTTTACCGTTTATGAACAAAAACGATTAAAAACCGAATTTTATTTCTAGCACTTAAACATTTTATTTTAATCTGAAATATTTCGTGGATGATGTTTCTGTTGAAAAAGATATTTCTGAAATTTTTCATAATTTTTCGGAATTTTTAAGTGGGTGAATTAATTAATCACTTTAAATCATCGTTTATCGTTAAAACCGTGTTTGTCGTTTAAATTCTCGATTATTGGCCTTTTGCATAAATCTGGAGTTTTGGAAATCTGAAAAAAATAGTATTTTCTGGAAAATCATTACTTTTAAAGTTTAATAATAGTTTTTGGATATTAATACTTAAATCATTTTATAATTACTATTTTTATTAATCATTATTGTCGAGATTAGACGATTAACGAGAAAACCCTTTAAAAACCGAGTATAATGATTCTGGAAAATTCTCTTTTCTGGAAAGAATGTCCAAAAATATAATTTAGCTATTTTACGTAATTTTTGTACTATTTATTAAAGTCTTTAATTAATAGTAATGATTTTTGGATAAAATTACGATTTATCGTTAAAATGCTTCGTCTTACATAAAAGAATTACTTTTCCAGCAATTTTGAAAATATTTAAATCTGAAACTTTGAAAGTTAAATCGCCCCTTATCATATTCTAAATTTGTTTAATGATTTAAATTAAAGAAAAGACATTAAAAGATTTAATTTGACATTTGCCATAAAATCTTATTTACGCTTCTTTTGTCGAAACTATTAATAATTAGGGAATTTTAGTTTTATAAATTTTGGAAACACCCTAATTAGTAGTACTAAAGTGTTTAAGACTTTTTTAATCATTTTATAAACACTTGTATGATATTTCAATAATTTCATAAACCCATTTATCCTTATTTTGGAAATTAATATTGTTAAGGCCGAAAGTATTAGTTTTATAAATCGATATCTTTTACTAAAAATGTTTTATTAGTATGAACTAATATTTTCGCTATTTTGATATGATGCTATCTTTTTAAAGTTTCTAAATCTAGAAGTTTCCTAAAATAGAAAGTTTCCTCTTTTGGAAGGCGATTCTTTTTCCCTTTTGTTCTCTTATTATTTACAATGATTATACCTTTTGTTTATATCGATAATGACCCTGTTTTGGAGTTATGGAATAAGGACAAGTGTGGGTTTAGACTTTAGAGTAATATAGTCTGGGATGTACGTTTTGCCATCAATTGTAAGGCTGCTGTGTCTTTATGGGGCGCATTGGTTGTTGAACTGAGCATGGTTTGTGTTCAGGAGAGTGTATATTTACCTTAAACTTAGATATCGCATCGTATAAGTCGCGTCGGGTTGAAGTGATATGGTTTGTATCCAGGAGGGGTGTGCACTACTTAAACCAGGACCTCGCTGCACGCAGGCCTGTTATAGTTGAGTTGCCTAGTTAGAAACTGGATTATGTTATGAGTTAAGTCTACAGTTCTCGAAGCTAGTTTCTAGTATTGTCCTAGTGAAAGTCTAGATTCTACATTAACCCTATCCATAACGCCACATTGATTATTTCATTTATTATCGATATAAATTGGTTGCAGGTTGGCAAATATATTTATGTTTTCTCCAGAAAACTCATTTTTATTATATTTTTCACTGAAAGCTTATTTTTATGAATAATGTTTTACTGTTTTCTGTTTTTACTATTTTCATATAATAGTAATTACAGTTTTAAAATCATGTTTTACGGCTGGGAGAACGTCCCGTTGCTCCCCACTGATTGTGGCTGTTATGTTTTTAACATGGCAGGTATATGTGTTTCTCTTCGGGTGGGCTAGCGAGCAGTTATGGATCCTGCTTATTTATTTTAATAATTATGTCTTATGGATTGTTCAAACCCCTTTTGTGGATTGTTTTAAATTTTGGCCATTTTTGTTGAGGCCTATTGTTTGACTTTACCATTCTAATTTTACTAAGACGTAGTTACAGTGTGTTTTAATCCCGACTCTACAGTGTTTCCGCCACTGTATCGCGTTAGATTTTCTAGGGGACGGTGATTAGTTAGTCGAGTTTTAGTTTATTGTGTTTGGATAATGTTTTTTCTTTCCTCCTACCCTAGTGCCATTAGGTGCTAGGAGGCTCATCGTTTGTTGAGTTTTTGCTAGGTTTACTTTTGATTTAGGTTACTTGATCCCCATTCGGAGAACAAGTCGCTTGGAAATATTGTGGACCGAAGCAACAACTTGATACTGTAATCTTCCACCAATTTCTTCATTCCTCAACACCCCATCTTTGAACAACATCCAAAGATTCAAGTATGGCTACACTTGGGTCCCATTCTCAACCATCTAGTGGAGAGATTTCTTCACCCGTCTTCATCGGAGCCATCCCAAAGAGTTTCGAGCTTAAACCTTCTATCATCAACTTGATTCAACAACAAACTTTTCGAGGATTTCTGAATGAAGATGTGATAGAACATGTTTGTCTTTTCAAGGAGAGTCTTATTGGTATCAAGCTAGAAGGTGTTACCGAGTGCCCACCACGTCGGATCCTTTTCCCACGCACCTTGCGTGATGGAGCAAGGAGATGGATTAAAAGTTTCTCCAACAATACTTTTCGCACTTGGGAGCATTTGTGCAACACCTTCCTCGAAAAATACTTCCCACCATCCAAGACCAACAAATTCAGAAGAGAAATTCAAACGTTTCAACAACAAGAAAATGAAAGCATAGGTGAAGCCTGGGACCGATTCCAAACATTGCAAAGGAAGTGTCCGCACCACAGCATTCCTAGTTGGCTTCTACTTCATATTTTCTTCCACTCGTTATCGGACAACGCCAAAGATAATGTCAATGCGGCGGCAAAAGGCGATTTCTTCTTGCTTAATGAAATCGAATCTACGAAACTCATTGAAAGGATAGCCAAGAATGATGAATATTCCAAAAATGATCAACATGGAGAGCTAAATGGTGAGTCAATGCCGTCAACCGAAAGGAAAACCGATATTGAAGCTAGAGTCGAGGAGTTGGTTAAGCAATTTGAAGTATATGTTGCTAGAGCCAATTCTCCACCCAAGACTTGAACATCTCCAAAAAGATCAACTCCACCAAGAAGAGTGAGTTCACCAAGACGATCATCCACTTCACCACCCAAATTATATCACATTGAAATTCCATGTGATCAGTGCGGGAAATATGACCACGACTCCGATTTGTGTATGAGAAAGGAGAATGCTTATCAAGCCAACACCCAAGGAACCCATGCAAAGTCTCACACGAATAATCCTAATTTGGGAACCATATCTTATTCCATGCCGACTCAAGGATCATATCCTTTTCAAGATCGTGCAATTCCAAGAGCCCCTAATCAAAGGGTTTATCCTACTTCATATGGGTTCCACTATCAACCGAGACCTCCTCATACAAATCAATTCAATCAAGGTTATTTTTATCCTCAAGGACCACCTCGACCAAGCTATGGTCCTCCTTTTGGAGCCTATCCTCCATATAATCAAGGTCCTCCAAGGCATTTTCAAAGTAACTCTCAACCTTTTTATGACATTCAACAAACAATCAATTTTCTATTGAAAGAAAACGCGTCAAATCGAGCTAGACTTGAAGCTTTAGAGGCACGTTCCACCTCGCAAGCTCGATCTTCTCAAGAGCCGACCAATTCTTCTAATCAAGCATCCGTGAATGCCATTAAAGTAATGAGCAAAAAGGAACCGGTGAAACCCTTTGACCCACAAACTCTTACATCTCATCCCTCAATCAATGAATCCGATGAGAAAGTGGTCAAGAGTGTAACTGAAAGACCAAGAAGAAATCCATCCAAGTATCTTGTAGGAGACCTTACCTACGTTATTGAACAAATTCCATGAGGACACGAACCTAGTCTCTAGGATTGAAGTACCACCCTTGAATGACAAGCCACAAATCTCATTCAATAACCAAGCTTTGGACATGATAACCTTCACCGATCCTATCGAGAACATTGATACTAATCCTTCCTTGCCTACCCCATCCGAATATATTCGAGACATTATTTTGAAACCCACCAAAATAGAAAGAGCTCCCGTTTCCCCAAGAACTACCCCAAAAGTTACAATTCCCATCAAGTTAGGTGATCCGGGTAGCTTTGCTATACCTTGTTCCATAGACCATGTTTTGATAGACCGAGCCTTGTGTGACCTTGGCGCCGACATTAGTCTAATGCCCCTAGCCATTGCTCGTACCATTTATATCAAGGACTTGGACTACTTCCCAATTAATGTGCAAATGGCCGATGGAACTACAAAGGAACTCTATGGACTAGCCCGCAACCTCATGGTCAACGCGGGAAATCTATATATCTCCACCGATTTTGTTACTCTCGACACGCCTATAGAGGAGCGGAATCCTATTCTCTTGGGACGACCATTCCTAGCTACCGGTGGAGTAATTATTGATGTGAAGCGAGGGCGACTATCTTTCAATGTTGCTAATGATACTGTTCCATTTGTGCTTCCCGCATTCCTTCCCGAAAAATCTTCTCAAGGGGAGTTATGGAATCAAATGGTGGAATTTCCATCCAATGAAGAACCATCCACTGAAGATCTTGACTATGATAACGAAGAAGACGATGGTGCCCTATTTATACTCGGTCCTACCTCCGAAGAAGGTATTCCGGAAGAATTTGCAATGCTTCCCGAGGTAGCATGACTTACAGGCTTGCCAGAGTTTAGAAAAGAGTTCAAGATCGGTAACATTGAATTTGAAGTTAATGATCAAGACCCTCCGGCTTGCTTCTCAAGCAACCCCGACTAAGCTCAAACAATTTAATTCGGTTTGGTGGTGTCCATAATAATCACCTTGTAAATATTTGTATATTCTTACCCCCTTTTATTTTCTGTAGACAATAGCTTTTGGATTTTTCTTTTGGAGCTTGCCTTTTATGGTATATGCAGGAATTATGAAGATTTCTTCTGGAGTTTTTGGATTATGCTACAAATGATTATGAGAGCTTTTCTCCGTGTAGCTAATACATGGATTGAGAAAATTAGTTTTGTCGAAGAGCTAAGGTTGGTTTGGACCAAGTCGAAGAGAATTTTCCTAACATAAGGCTTATTTGGAGTGAAGGATCTCACCGGGTGAGATTTCGCCCGGTGGAATTGTGGCCCGAGGTCCGTCGGGTGAAATTTCATCCGATGACATTTTTGCTGGAATTAATGAATTGACGGAAAACCCGTCGGGTAAAATTTCACCCGGTGGAATCTCATCGGGCGAAATTTCACCCGTCAGTAAACTTACTAGCGACTTGGGATTTGATGGAAAACCCGTCGGGTAAAATTTTACCCGGTGGAATCTCACCGGGCAAAATTTCGCCCGATTGTGAAACTGCTCAAAAATGACGAAAATTGGTCCGAAGACCGTCGGGTGAAATTTCACCCGTTGGTGACCACCGGGCGAAATTCCACCCCGCGTCACCTATACCCAGCCAAACCCCCTTCCCTTCTTGATAATCACCTTTCTCCACTCTCTCTCCTCAAACAAACCCCAAGAACCCCATTCAAACCCCAAATTTTACCACCTTAAATCACCTCTAATCCCTCCATTTCTTCACCAAATTCCAATCCAAACCCATATTCTTCATCCCTACCGAATTCCTATCATCTTTTAGGAATTTCTTTTGAGAAATCGTTCCAATTTTGACAACCCCAAACCCTAACCTCCATCACAAAATCACCAAATTTAACCAACAATGATGAGGAGAGTAAAGCAAATGGCAAGGAAAAGGATATCCTCTATGCTTAATCGTAATTCGGTTTCAACGTCATCTTCAAGATCCGAGGAGCCGGCTGAAGTTCGTGACGAATCTATCCCGATGCCCGTTCAAACACAAGGCTTCGTCCCGCGTGAACAACCTGTTTCGCTAGAGGTACGTTACCCTAAAATCCGTCTTAATTTCCGTCATTCGGAGTCTGGTATCTATTTCGCTAAAAAAACCCACCTTGAAAAGTGTAAGAAATTTTGGGTCTGTCGTCTCGAGCCAACTCGTTGGGCGGCTCGAGATGTACTTGTGCGTATGGGTATTGAAACGCAGGTACAAGCAATGTGCCAAACCCTTGGCCTGATTAAATTTTATTCCTCTGAGGAGGAAACTTTTCAAAAGTTGACGTGTGAGTTTTTCACAACTTTTGAGTTGAGTGGTGATGATAATACCACTGTCACTTTTCAGTTGCGAGAAACTCTATACGTTCTCAATTTGAGGGATTTTGGTGCATTGCTTGGTTTACCTTCTTCTGTCCTTGGAAGGCCTAGGGCGGGGCAGACTTGGGATGACAAATTTGCCCGCGACCGATTTTGGTCTAAAATTGCCCGCCAAAGGACTTTTAAGGGAGGGAAGCTGCGTTCCTTCTCCATTCGAAACCCCATCCTTCGGTATTTGGCGCGTATCACAGCCAATTCATTCTTGTCAAGCTATGATACGCACCACAATTGTAGTGCTATAGCTGTACAACTGTTAGCTAGAGGATGCGGTTTTGAATAGAGGCCCGTCGATCGATATGTCCGAGGCCTTAGCTACTCACTTCGCCCAGGTTGCGAAGGGCAGCCGCAAGAAAATTTCTTGTGGCGGTGTTGTAACGATGCTAGCTATAGCCTTAGGCATCGATTTTAGAAATTTAACACCAGTTGACGGGGCGGGAATTTATCTAGATGAGGTTTATTGCCCTTTCCTTGTTTGGCCCCAGAAAGGGGATAATAACAGTTTGTTCTTGTATAAGATTACTGAGCTGAGAGCCATTGCAATTCCTAACCCCGAATGGGTTAGGCTAGATATTGAGGAGAAATTCGGCATGCCGAAAAGGTCCGGGGAGTACATTTGGGGTCACACCCGTGGAAAGTTTTATCAGACTGAATACCCCGAGGGACCTTTAGATTATGGCGACGATGACATAGAGGTATTAGGCGTGTCAGAGGAGGAATCGGAGGTTGAAACCTCTCGAGATGAGGGTCATAGAATACTAACTTCATCATCACACGGACCCTCTTCCTCCCACCAGACCGAACATCAGACATCGCAATTTTTCACCTCCAACTTCTCAGACTTCGAATCACACAGACACTCCACGTTCACCCAGTCTACCCCAGGTTTTCAGGAGGACGTTAACATGAGTCCTCCACGACACTCTTCGTTCTTTGGATAGGAGGACTTTTATAACCAGTGGGGGGAAGTTTATGACCGAACACGTCGGACTTGGGAGAACTCGACCACTTCACTGAACTTGGCCCAGGACGCCTACAATGTGGCCTGGGATGCGCGGGATACTGCACATAGTTCGTATACATACTCTAGCAGGGAAGGTTTTGAGTACACCCGGAACAGCTTTGAGATGGCTAGGGACGCTGCTAGGGATGCCCAAGTAGCGAGGTTGGTGGCGGAGGAAAACCAAAGAATGTTGCAACAGCAACAACATTTTTTTGATCGATTTTTTGGTATGCCTCCGCCAGGGTCTTACTACCCACCACCTCATCCTCCAGGTCCTCTGTGAGTGATTGAGTGTCATCAGTGTTAGTGTGGGAGTGTTAGATGTCGGTTGTCAGTCGTCAGTAGTCTGTTCTCTTATCTCAGTAATCTCTGTTAGTTCTTGTTGCGCCAATTTTTGGCATTTGGTAATTATGGTTGTTGGTTATTTTGTGGTGATATTCTTGTTGGTTTGGTGAGTTGTCAGCCCCTCTGTGACCCTACTTGGGTCGTTACACACGTGAAGTTTTTTTGCAGGTAACTTAGAGAAGAAGGACCTGATTGTTGCTCTCGGTCTTAGGTGAATTGATCGCACCAAGACCATTTGAAAAATCCAAATTCTTCTTTTTCTTTTGATTTTTCCCGATTTGTGCGGAATCGGGCGAGGTGACGTGATTACACCTACGCCCTTTCTCCCCTTATCGATTTTTCCTTTTTCTTTTATTTTTTCTTCTTTTTCTTCATTTTTCATTTTCACTTCTTTTCTTTTTATTCTCTTCATTTTCAAAAATCCAAAAACATTTGAAAAATCAAAAATCCAAAAACATTTGAAAAATCATAAAAATTCAAAAAGATTTTTCGTTCTTTTCTCTTTTTCTTCTTTTTTGATTCTTCCCCTATTCGTGCATTGAGGACAATGCACAGTTTTAGTGTGGGGGAGAGATCTACTATCCTTTTCTTCATTTTCTTTTTCATTTTCATTTTTTTTCTTTTAAAACCAAAATCCCAAAAACAATTTCCTTTTTCTTTTCTCTCTTCATTTTAGTTTTCTTTTCTTTTCTTTTTTATTTTTGTTTTTGAGTCACTTGTATTGCTTTGCATTCTCCTTCTTATAGGTACACCACCGACCATTTAGCATGGATGCGTAAGGTAGCAAAAATGAAGTGAAGACCACGCGGTAATATCTTCTACATTCGTTTTATCCCCTTCTCTTATGCATGGGAGTTTAGGCATATATGCTATTTGGAGGTTCACTTGGTGAACATTTTGGAATTGGTGGTTGTGGATTATGTTGATTTGATGGAGTTTGGAGTGCTTGGCTATACTTGTGTATTTGTTTTGTTTTCTTGTTTTTTTGTCATTTTTGTGTTCTTTTTATTTTGTGTATAGTTTGTCTAGGTAAAGTTTTCGAAAACCCGATTTTGAATTTAGGCCGAGTGTTTATTACTCCCTTATTAGTAACCCTTTTTTTGATTTTTGGACATATTTCTAGTAGAATGACCTTGAACCAATTTTTGCATTGAATTTTTACCATAAGTCCATCTTTTCTACTAGGAGTCTACATCGGGATTTGCATTTGACCACCTTGACCACCCATGGAGTGATAAGGCCTTGGTTACCGTTTGCCGTTCTCTTTGGTGACCTTACTTGAGAAGTCACTTTTTAGTCCAAAATTTCCATCCTTTTACGGGTACGGAGGGGGTGCACACCCGACTAGCCTATTTTTCTACCATTCACCCATTTCTGCAAATAAGTTTGCAAGAACATGCTTTACCTTGAACCTCAAATAAACCATCTAGCCAAAAATGGGCTATTCAAAGCAAGAAAAAGGGAAAAATGAAGAAGAAGGGCATTATGATCATCTTTTAAAAAAAAAGCCCTCAATCGAAATAATGGAGAAAGAAAAACTGAAAAGAAAATCAAAACCTCAAAAATGTTCCCAAACCCTAAATAAACCCTTGGTTGACTATTTGCCGTGAAATGCCTACTAGAGGACCGAGTCCCAAGGAAGGAAAATAGCGGTAATTAGTTAACCCTCACCATTTGCAAACACTTATCCATCCGTTTGGTCTAATTGGCTTTCTCGAGTTTGGGACGACCCTCTAGGCTTAACTTAAGAGACGGGATAACACTTACCTACAGTGCTTAAAAACTCCATGCTTATCACTTATCCACTCCATTTATCGTCCCGTTGTAGGCATCTTTAGTGGAATTAGACGGACCTTGGTAAATTTTCAATGTTTTTATTGTTTAATTGTCATCCTATTAGTATTTTGTCCATGTCAATCTGTGTTACTAACTTGGTAGTGTTCTCGCTTGTCTTAAGCTCAAATCGGTGCTTTCTCCGCCGTTTCGATGAGGGACTCGGCAATTTATTTTTTCTTTGGTTGCGACTATCTTTTTGTGCGTCCTTCTTGTTTTATGTGTTTGTGTGTGTCGCAACCCCAGTTTTGAGCAAGACCCAACTTGCCTTGCATGGAGGTACTCTACCTCATGGGTATCTCGATGTGAGTTGAAGGGACAGAGCGGGCCCGTTAATTGCCCCGTATCGGCTTAGCATAGTCTAGCTTAGTAGTAGTAGCTAGTTTCTTTTTGGGTCTTTGCTCGAGGACGAGCAATGGTTTAGTGTGGGGGAATTGTTGTGTGCCAAATTTGGACCGTTTTTCCTCCCATTTAGACCTGTTTTTCCTCCGTTTTACGAGACTTGAGCGCGATTATCGCCGTATTTTGAATAATTCTCGCATTAGTGTCTCTCTTTTGCATTTTACGTGTTTTTGGTAGTTTTCTGTCTATTTTGATAGGATTTTCGACCGAAAACGTATCCGAGCTTCTATGAGCATGAAAGAGAGAGTTATAGTCCAAAGAGCAAGTCATACAATTGAAAGTTCGAGTAATCCAATTGATCGACAAAGAAAGAGATCGGAAAAGAGGCGGAGGATCACCGGGTGAAGTTTCACCCGATGAGTCACCACCGGGCGAAATTTCGCTCGACGATATTTTCCACCTCCCGAAGATTTTCGTGGACACTCACCACCGGGCGAAATTTCGCCTGATAGAGAAAAGCGCCAAAAATCGCGAAATGAAAAGAAAATTTCACCGGGTGAAATTTCACCCGGTGGTGTCAGCTCGTCAACCGCAGAATGAAGTTTTGCCCCATGAAGATGCAAAGGGTGAAGGTCTAGCTTAAAGAAGAGGAATTGAATTATGGGCTTAGGATTGTGTGACCCATTAAGAACCACTATATATACTAAACCTAGGGTTTCATTTCAACTTGAGCCTTAAGTGTGTCTCTTTAGGGTAGAGTAGGGTAGAAAATCTTCTTAGTAGTAGTAGTAGTAGTAGTAGTAGTAGTAGTAGTTCACATAGTAAAACTCCATAGATTTAGTAAAACTCTCTTAGTTTAATTTATATCTACTTATTATTTTGTAATCAAGCTTCCATCTTTGTTGAAGATTTGGTTTTTATGTTGAAGATTGAAGAGTTTTGCAAGAATTGGTGACAAGTTCTTGTATTTTCTTCTCCAAGATTCAATCTTTATGTTAATCTTCATCTTCCTCCTTTAGTTTCTCCATTATTGGTAGTTTCTTTCCTCTCCCTTTCTCCATTAATTAGTTTTGTTTTTAGTTTCTTGTTAATCCATTATTAGTCTTGTTATTTTTATGTTGTTTGTTAGTTTTTTTCTCTCCTTTGTTTGTTTCTCCTTAGTTTGTTTATTTTCCTCTTTATTGTTGTTTGTTAGTGTAGTTTCCTTTATTGTGTTAGATTAGTTATTTCTTCTCTAGTTCAAGCATGTTTAGTTTTTCTTCTTGTCTCTTTAGTGTTAGTTTTATTATGGATAGTGAGTAGATTTTAGTAAGGGGGCTAGGGGAGAAGGAATTCAAGATAAAGGTTTTATTTTGTGAGATTATTGCATTTGATGGTGATATTGTCATGATGGTATTGTTGTGTTTTGTTTGACTTAGCTTGATCACCTAGGTTGACTTGACTCACCCGGACCAATATGGGGAAACTCGGGGTTTGGGTAGTTCCGTCTAGAGACTTTGGTTTATTCGTCGTGAAAGCGGGTTTAGACTTGGTTGGTAGGGAAATCGAAAGGTGGGACCTCCCTTATACACCTTGTGATAATTCTTGCGATGTTATACTTTTTATCTTGATTAACGACTCCCCGGCTCTCTCTAACGCCTTTCCCATTAATTGTTTCTCATCTTAGCTCCCTCTCTTGTCTAGTTAACCTAGCTCCTCTCGACCAAAACTTCCCACTTCTCGACCCCAATCACTCCTATACTTTAACTTGACCGACTACCCTCGACCGTCCCTGTAGATTGACCTAGACTTGCCGCTACTACGTAGTAGTTAGTTGGAGCTTATAAATATTGTTTGATCGTGTTGGATAGGCGACAATCAGATGTGAATCACTGCCTCGCCCCTGCTGCGACCACCCTGCGGTCCCCTCTGTGGCCTGGAAGGCCCTGTGGGGGTATCCGGCAGGCTGTGGTACTCTTCTTGCAGCATGTAGCCTTCGGCTATTTTTCGAGCCTTAGCCAAGGATTCTGGTTGGGCTCTGATTAGCTGGTTCTTCATGTCTCCTGGGAGCAGCGAATTGGTCAGTGCGTGGGCTTTCGTCGGATCATCAATCTCCCTAACCTGCTGGAAAGCTAGGTCAAACCTTTTTAGATACTTCCTGATGGTCTCGCCCTTTTTCTGCTTCAAGGTCATCAGATCGAAGCGAGTCAGCCTGCGTCTCTTATTCCCTGCATACTGGTCCAGAAAAGACTCAGCCAATTCCTCAAAATAATAAATTGACCCCCGCGGCAAGTCCCTGAACCACCCTTGAGCCAACCCTACCAAAGTTGTAGGAAAGATCTTACACCAGGCGGCGTCACCAGCATCATACATTCCCATGTGGCTCTCGTAGGCTGCTAGGTGATCTTGAGGATTAGTAGTCCCGTCGAACTTAACCGTGGGCATCTTAATCCTTTGGATGGGGCAACTCTGAACATCAGGGTGAAGCGGGGTCCTGGTAGGTCTACCTAGTACCTTAGATCTGCTTCCCGTAGAGTGGTAACCGTAGTTGTCCCACCTATCAGGGGTCGGTCTACCAGCGCTATGGGAGCGATGTCTAGGTGTGTGCCTACTTGCTGCATCGTTCTCCTTTTCTGGGGAGTGATGTCTATGTCTCTTTTCTATGGGTGGCTGGGGTTCCGGGCCTTTAGCCTGATGGTGCTCTAATTCCAAGGGTTGACCCTGATTGATTCTGGCTTTCATATTTTTCGACAGCCCTGGAGCCTTTTGTGGTTCCCCAGCAGGTGTTAATCTGCTGAACAATCCACCTTGCTTTGCTCCAAGGCGCTTTGAGATAGGCTCTTTTGGTTTCACCCGCTCTCGCATTTCCTGGGATAGTCCGCCCTTCTCAGCTGATGTGGTGAACTCTACGGTATACGCACACCCTTCCTGCTGCTGAGGTGGCTGCTTCTGGGCGTTAGTCACAGGGCGCTTCTTCACCTGCACGTACCCCCAGACTGCTTTCTTTGCCATTCTCTGGATGTTCCTGGCTGCAGTTCGCTTTGTGCCTCCAGCTCCGTCGTTGCTTGAAAAGCGCAGGCATCTGGGGGTTGTTTCTATTCCGCCAACCAGGTCCTCCGGAGTGACTGGCTTGTCGAGCATCGCCGAGAAGAAGGCGGCAGCCTGCTTAGCCTGAGCAGGGGTGAGCCCCAGGTTTAGACCCTGTTCTGGCTCCTGCTCAGGTGCGGTCGTCGCTCCTTTACTTAACGTTCCCTAAAGGGTGGTCTGCCCAACTCCTCGGATTTTTGCGGCAGGCGTTGCCTCTTTGGTGGTGTAAGGCATGCCGTATCGGGGGACGATCAGCTGTTCGCCGGATCGGCACCTGTTTCCACCTCCTCAATTTGATGCATTTCTTAATGGCTTTTGTTCTTTGAGGAATCTCAACTAGAGATCCCCACAGACGGCGCCAAATTGTTCCGGTATGGAAACAATTGACCCAAAACGGATTCAGATCTTTGAGTTTGTGGTTCTTTGATGGAGTTACTTTGTTCTCCAAGTCTCTCCTTCCTCTCACCCCAGCAGTCGGACCTTCCCAGTAGAGGGGGCCTGATACCTGCACACAAGGAGCGCACAGGGCCTCAGAGGTGTCCGAAGGAACCCTCTCCGATGCCTAAGTCAGTCCGTGAATGCGCTTGGCAAACGTTATTCGTGAGGTGTAAGGTGACCTTTTATAGAGTGAGATTCTAGTGAGAGAAAAATCCATTCCCCTCTCTCATGGGAAACAAATGGGTATTTATAGGTTCCCGTAAGAGAGAGAAAGAGAGAGAGAAAAGGAATGAGTGAATGACACGTGGGAGTGCCTTGTCCACTCGTTTCCTTTTACCTTAGGCATGAACAAGGCTCTGATCGCCTGTCCTGAGCTCGTCAGGGAAAAGACCTTAGACGTCTGGCTGGCAGGGGGAGACGCTTTCTCCTCCGGCTAGAGTGGCCGTAGCTTGACCCTGACGGGTAGGGAGTTAATCTTTGAGCCCAAAGCTTGACACGGCCCTCCAGGGGTGCTCCCTGGGGTTATTCTGGGAAAGTTTTGCGGACTGGCCTGAGTGGCAGGCTCTTCGTGAACTAGGACGGGTTGGCCTCGGATTCTTATGGCGACCGGCCCATAGCAAGCGACCGACCCCCATCAATTAGTATTTTCGCCTAATTCCTTAGTTGCACACAGGTATGCGCCACCTTCTCTTAATGTACTCCATATGTTAGTATAATGCACCCTACGTGATTCGGGTTTAGACTACTCCACTAGATAAATATGTTTTCATTTGTAGGAAATAAGCCTGTGACGATTCATCAAAGAAGATCTGTTTTGGGGAATTACTCAATCTACAGAAAAATCTAATCATCTATCTATTATATTTAGGAGTACCTTGATTACTCAAACTAAATAAGATTCCGTAGAACAAAATCACAACTTCTCAACCTCATAGGTAAATTCACAGCTTTCCAACAAAATCACAGTTTACTTAATTTTTTGCATATCCGAATTTATTGAGTAGTAAGGATCTACTATCATGTTACTAATTACTTAACAACTATGTCAAATTGTCACTACCACCACCAGACCACCCCACTCTACCTTGCGAGTAAATTTGTTTTTTATTATGTTCTTTATGTAGCTATCGTAAACTCAAACATAACTTGATAGATATGAAATTGTTAGCTTTAAAGTAAAACATAATGATATTATCATTCAAGAAGAGAAAACAACCTACGATAAACAAACAAGACATGCTCCTCAGTACGTCACTTAAAAAAGGGGCCAAAAGAGTAAGTATGAAGCCAATTACATTTACAAATAATCGTGTTATATGTCTAATTATGCATGTCAAGTAACCAAGTATGTGTATCATGCATCGCAGAGATGAAACTGTAGAGGAAGAAAAAATCATGGAGGGGACTACTAGAACTGGAAAGCTTTCGAGACTACTATTTCATACTATTGTTAGTTACCTAAATAACTAACATAAATGAACATGTATGTGTCGTACTAGAATAATACTCCCACTGCTTTGAATGATTGCCCTGTTTGATTATAATACTCCTCACATATATTACCAAAATGGGGCAATAATTTAAAACCGGGGGGAGTAAGTGTTGTCATTTAAATACTATTTTCAAATATCATTAACTATTTTTACTTCTTCTTTTTTTTTTTTTAAAAAAAAACTATGTTTACTCTTTTTTAAATGTCGTGCAAGTCGAAAAAATTGGGCCACAAATAAAGGTATAGTAATAAAGAAAAATCGTATATATATACATCGCTAGACCCATGAATTTCACGTGCACGTAAACTAGTTAAACCCTAACTAGGGTGGTTGTTGGAGAAAAAGTGGTGGACATGGTGGTTAGGGTTCTGGACGACGTCGATAAGTGACGAATTGATTAAGATAGAGAAAGAAGAAAAAGAGAGATGGTGGGGATGAATTGATTGAAGAAAAATGAAGAGGGTAATTTGGGAAATGTGAGTATAAATTAGAAAAATAGTGGATATGATTTAGCATATCCAATTTGAATAGATAGCCAATTAATGCACATTTGAATAACTAAATGAAGTTGAACTAATCAATGAGACTGAACTAAACTAAACTCAACTAGACTCAATTGAACTTTCTCAACTAAATGAGATTCAACTAAACTAAACTGAATGATGTTGAACTAAACTAAATGGATCTCAGCTGAATCAAACTGAATTGAATGTAATACTTGGCATCATCAACAAAAAGTTACTCAACCAATTACGAGGGTGAAAATTCATAAATTGATACATACATCCATAATTAATTGCCAAAAAATTGTTACATTCACATCCACATCCACATCATGAAATAAAGTTACTCAACAAAATACAATGATGAAATTCCACCGATTGATACATCCATATATAGTTGCCAAAAAATTGTTACATTCACATCAAAATAAACAACGGTAGGTGATTCAATTTAGTATAGAAGTCACATTGACAAAAGACGTCTAGTACAATAATAATATCAAGGTACAACCATACATTATAAAGTTTGATTGGGGGGGGGGGGGGGGGGTCAAGCTGGAGTACGGTAGGGCCAGAGGGAATTTCCAGTGGAGCGGTGAAATGCGTAGAGATCGGAAAGAACACCGGTGTTAATTTTAGAGTTTGATTTGGGGGTTAAGTATGGGTTTATATTTTGGGAGAGAGTGTTAAGAGTACAATTGTAGGCTCTGAAAGATGATGATTGGGTTTTGAAGATTCTTTTCTGCCAACTCCCAATCAGAAAAAGTTGTCATCAATTCTACTGGATCCTTACCCCTACGGGTGATCGGCTCCAAATCGGATAGGTCGTTTAGAGAAGGATGGGAGATCAAAAAATATTTATAGACTCGCGATAACACAAAAACAACTAGTGTATTCGTGGTAAGTCGAGGTCAGTCCAGCGGAACGGAACGATATTGGGTAAAAAGCAACGTGTTTGGGATCTAGTGGGGGTTTTATGGGTCGAGTCTATACTAAAATGCAATAAATAACAAGAGATGATCAAATAAGGGAAAGGTGTTAGGGGGAAGTCGAGAATCGGAAATGGGGGTCTAAGAAAATTGGAATCGGGTCGGTCACAACATTGGTAAAGGGAGAATTCCACCTTTTGGTTTCTTCACCCAACCCACCTAAAAACCCGCTTTCGCGGCGAAGAAGGGTAAGTCTCAAGTTAAGGTAATTTCTACCCCAAGTTTCCCCATATTGATAGAAATGAGTACGTCATGGTCGGTGTAGTTGGCCGGACTAAAACAACAATGACACAATAACCTCAAGCAAGATAAACCAACAAGCAACCAACCAACCAAAACTCCTCAATTCCAAATAATCCAAGATCCTTTTTTCTAAACCCCCCAACAAGAAATATACTCACACATAATAATGGAAACTAATAAAACAATGACAATAGAGAAAAAAACAAAAACAAACCTAATGATTAAGTCTAGGGAAATAACAACAAAACAATAAGAAAAATTACGATCTAATAAATTAACCACAAAACAATGATGGAAATTGCAATTGCAATCAACAAAATAAACTAGAAAAATAATCTAGAACAACATAAATGAAATCTAGAGAAATTGACAACATAACGATGATCAAAATAACAATCAACAAAATGAAATATAAAACGATCTAAGAATGATAAGGAAAGATCAACATAAACGATAATGAAAGAACAATAAAACGAACAATATTGAAAGAACGAAATTAAATCTAACTAGAGATTAGGGAGAGGAAGAGAGATATACCAACTATGAAGATCAACAATAAAGAAGAAGATTGCATAAATAAATAAATGAAGCTTGATGAAGAGGACAAAAGATTTGTCACTAATCCTTTAATAATCTCCAAAAATCTTCAATAAAAACTTGAATTCTACAAAGCATGAATGTAAATCTAGAGAATTGATGATGAAACTATAAAGATCTAATACTAGCTTACTATCTATCTAAGCTAATAGAATTGTAAAGAACTACTAGAATTACTACTAGAATGATCTACTAAATTGATGGTAAGTAGTGTGCTAATGGAGATGTGTTAGGCAACTAACTAGGGTATACATATACATGGTAAAGCCTTAATGGATCCTTAACCCAAAGCCCAAAGCCCAAAGCCCTAATCCAAGTTTTTGCTCCATTAGTGAGACAATCACCCTTTAAATCTTCATGAGGTGGAACTTCACCCTGTCATACACGGACCAATACCGCCGGGTGAAACTTCACCCGGTGAACTTCTTCCAGTTTTGCATTTTTGGACACCTTTACCGTCGGGCGATGGTCATTTCGCCCGGTGGAGAAGCTTTTCTGAAAATCTTCGGGGAGGTAAAATTACCGTCGGGCAAAACTTCGCCCGATGGTTTCTCATCGGGTGAAATTTCACCCGATGGTTTTCTGGCCTCTTTTCTTGTCTCATTCTTCGTCTTATGATTGGATGGCTTTGAACTCTAAGTTTCGTGCTTTGCTTTTCAGAGGGTATTCCCCTCTCTTGTGCTCGTAGAAGCTCGATCACACTTACGGTGCCAAATCCTATTCAAATTGATAGAAAAACTACCAAAAACACATAAAACACACAAGAGAGACGCTAATGTGAGAAAGAATCAAAATAAGACGATAATCACACTAAGAGAAAAATGAGTCTAAATGGGAGGGAAAACAGTCTAAATTTAGCACACAACAAATCCCACACACTAAACCGTTGCCCGTCCTCGATCAAAGACCCAAAAAGAAATTAGAAACTACTACTAGCTAGACTATGCTAAGCCGATACGGGGCAATTAACGGGCCCGCTCCGTCCCTTCAACTCACATCAAAATACCCATGAGGTAGAGTATTCCCATGCAAGGCAAGTTGGGGCTTGCTCAAAATGGTGGATGCGACTAAACACACAAAAACACGTAACACGAAAGAGTAGACGTATCCAAAACAAAAATAAAACACTAAATCCCTCATCAAGACGGCGGGGAAGACACCGATTACTAAACTAAAACAATCATAAACTTTAAAGATAAATCACCCACGTTGACAAGGACCAAAGCCTAATACTATGACATTAAAGCAATAAAGATATTGATAACTTAGCTAAGTCCTCTAATCTTCTAAAGGGGTACGACGAGGCGTAGAACAGAGTGGAAAAAGTGAATCATGGATTTGTTCGACACTGTAGGTAGGTGCAATCTCACTTTTTTTGGCGAAGCCAAGAAGGTCGTTCCAAACTCAAATTTTCTAAATTACCCAAAACAAAAAGATGGAGTGTTTACAATTTTTGGTGGATCGACTAATCACCGCTATCTTCCTACCTCGGGACTCGGTCCTCTAGTAGGCACTTCACGAGACGAATCAATCAAGGGCTTTTTTTATTCTTTTTTTTTTGAAGGAGATGTTTTTTGATGATATGATTTTCATTTGAAGCTCCTTTTCTCTCCCTTGTTTTTCATATTTTTGTGCCCTTTTCTCTTGCTTTGGTTTACCATTTTTGGCTTTTTGATGTGGTTCGAAACCAAGCTTGGAGGTTATTTTTGTGTAAACTTATTATGGTGAT
Source organism: Agrostemma githago (assembly GCA_958450325.1). Lineage (NCBI taxonomy): Eukaryota > Viridiplantae > Streptophyta > Magnoliopsida > Caryophyllales > Caryophyllaceae > Agrostemma > Agrostemma githago. The sequence goes on from OY288240.1 coordinate 56,691,297, forward strand.
TTATAGGTGGAGGAAAAATAGGTAATCGAGAACGCGCGCCATTTCTGGATAACCCACAAAAAGGCAAAAATAAATTTGGACTAAAGGTGCAATGGTCATTCGAGCACGGTCACCTAGAAAACGAGATGCGGAAACCAAGGCCTAACTCCTCCATGGGTGGTCAAGGTGGTCAAATGCAAACCCCGAAGTAAACCTCTAGTAGAAAAGGTGGACACAAGCTAAAGGATCAACAAGTTCATTGATTTAGAGTCATTCTACTAGACTAAGGTCCAAAATCTACAATGGGTTATCTACAATGGAATGTAAACTCTTGTAATAAGTCTGTAATCGAGTTTTCGAAAACATTTAGTCCTAGACACACTATACAAAGAAAACACACGAAAAATAAAAGGCAAATAAAAGAAAACACAAGTAGAGTCAAGTACTCTCTACTCCATCGAGATTCAAGCGCAAAATCAACCACAACACCCAAGATGTTCATCTTCGAGAGCTTCCAAATATCAAAAACCTAACTCCTCTACAAGAGTAAAGAGGAAAGCGAAGAGGAAAGAAGTTACCAAGCGGGTTTCTTCCATAATCTCTTCAAATTGTGCTATCAAGGTGGTGGTTTCCTGTAAGAGTAGGGAGCAAGACCACACATGGGACACGAAAACATAATGAAACAAGGGAAGAAAATGGAAAAGAAAGGGAAAATATTTTCGGTCTTTTTGGAATTTTTCAAATTTTTATGATTTTTGAAAGTTTTTTGAGAAAATAAAGGATAGTAGTTCCCTTCCCCACACTAAAACTGTACATTGTCCTCAATAATCGAAAAAGACGGAAAAGAAAAAATAAGAAAAATCTTTTTGGATTTTTATGATTTTTCAAATGTTTTTGGAATTTTTGGGAAAAGAAAATAAACGTAAAGAAAATAGTAAAAGAGTGGCGGGCCTAGGTGCATTCACATCACCTAGACCCTAGCCAAGTGGCTAAGAAATCGAGAATGAAATAAAAATGAAATAAAAGAAGAGAAATTAAAATAGAAGGGTGAAAAATCGGGCGTAGGTGTAGTCACAAATTGAAAATAGAAGGGTGAAAAATAGAAGGGTGAAAAATAGGTGTAGTCAAAAATAGAAGGGTGAAAAATTAGAGAAAATTAAAAAGAAAGGAAAACAAATTGAAAGAGAAATGAAGAGAATTTGGTTTTTCAAAAGGTCAATGGCGTAATTACATCGCCTAAAGACCGGGAGCAATACCAAGGCCACTTCGGCCACAACAATCAGACAGTGGGACAACTTGCAAATTTGGTTAGAGGTAAAACAATCACAATGATCATGATAATGATAACGGAACAAGGAATGAAATTAACCCAAGGACATGCAATTATAAACACATAAAGACTCACCGACACAACCCGCACACACACACAACACACACACCCACCACACTACTTACCGACTCCGGGAGAGTGACTTGTCTGAAGTATCATTCCCATAGGATGGACTAGGAGACATAGGGTAAGATGGGATACCCTCGGAAGATGGTTGGGGAGAAAACTCCTCCCGACCGTCGCTAAGCGAGAGGGCATAGTCGGGTTTAATCTCACAAAGGTCGTAGATCGTACGACCTTCGGGCAAAGTGTAGTGCGCATACTCCCAAACTCTTCTTCCTCCCGACTCGGTCTTGGTCAGTCGGAATTCACCGGGTCCCAAAGGTAGGTCCCAATTGTGGTGAATAAAGATAGTGGTTCGGTGTGTGTTAGGAACGATTAAAGCTCTTCCATGGCTAATGTAGACGAGGCGTTGATGGAGTACATGAAAAATCCAAGTCGGAAAATAGGTCTCGTCAAGCCAAATGGAATTATCAAGTGGGGTAAGGTGGTCGGTCAAATAATCCAATTTGTTCACGATTATCGTCACAAGACCTCCACAATCTACGAAGGGGCGTTGGGTGACTGTGATACGGTGGAAATGCAACGCCACGACAAGTTGTAGGTCTAAGAGATTAGGGTTACCGAACAAAGAGTCACAAATTAGTTGCAGGACACACACATTAAGAGTATAGATATTATCGGCCGAGGGTAAAAAGAAGTTTGAGAGCATCTCAAAGTAACGAATTGCAGGGTTACGGATTTCGGAGGCAAAAGATGAGTTAGGCTCGTAACCCCTTTGACAGCGTGATATGCGCTTCCCAAGGTCTCTCCTAGACACATAATCTTGTAAATTGCTCGAGGGTTCACTAAGTCCGGTACCCGATGAGGGTAGGCCTAGCGCGAGGCCGAACTCGGAAATAGTCAAACGATGGGGTTTACCGAATAGTCTAAATTTAACAGCTCTTGGTGTGGTCGGTTTGTCAAGGGCAAAAGTTCCTAGAAACTTACAAGTAAGGTCTTTGTATGTATAAGCCGCGAGGCTAAGGAGCTCACTAGTTCCGGTCCTCGACGATAATTCCTTAATATCGTCTACTATTCCTAAATTGGTCATTGTGTGGGGACAAGGCCACCTAGTGCTCTGAAAGATCTTTTCAGAGAAGGTTCGAGCTAAAGAAGTATTAAGACAAGGTAAATTTAAAGGCTTAGAAGATGTAGAAGATTTAGAAGTTGAAGCCATACCTTGCTTACGAGCGGCTCGCCTTGCTCTTGTCTCCATAATAATATATACTTGCAAGAATAATCCCAAAAACTTTAGCTTCACCTTCTTCAAAAACCCAAAAATAATCACCCAAGATGGAGATGGAAATATGAATGTGGTTAGGGTATGGAAGGTGGTGGTTTGATTTTATGAGGAGTGATAAGGTGGAATGAAGAGTGAGGTGAAGGTGATATAAATAAAGGGAGTGGAAGAGGGAAATGAAAGTTTTAAAGTAGATTGTGAAAATTTTGTGTTTGAGTTTTGGAGGGAAAGTTATGTGGGACATTTGGAAAGAAGGGAATTGATAGTGTAGTGAGTATATAGGATAGGCGATCCAACCCATGTCGTCGGGTGAAGTTTCACCCGGTCAAGCACCATCGAGTGAAGTTTCACCCGACGGATTTTTGTCGTGAAAATCACTTCTGCGAACTTTTTCCACGGGGTGAAGTTTCACCCGGTGAAATCTCATCGGGCGAAATTTTGCCCGACGATAACTTGTCAATTTTGGCAGCTTTGGCAATTCTGAGATTTTTTCGTTGGGCGAAGTTTCGCCCGGTTATGACCTCATCGGGTGAAACGAAAATTTTTCAGCAAATCCCTTGGCGTGGCAAAAATTCCATCGGGTGAAATTTCACCCAACGGAAAACCGTCAATAATCTCACTGGGCGAAGTTTCGGCCGACGGTCTTGTATGCTTCATTTTCCGCCTTGCCATTCCTTGGCTCTTCAATAATCGCCTAATGTTTCAAATAACAAAATGACTCACATTACATAATCAATTTCTCCCACAAACATTCTTGTGGTCTTCAATTTAAGCTCCATAACCTTCCAAAAGCTTGATCTTCATCCAAAAAAATGGTCTATGGTGAAATCCAAGTTCATCCATTCTTCTCAAACTAACAAAACTAACAAACTTAAGGAATATGATACATATATACAAGGTGGTTGTTGAGGATACCACCAAACCTACATCAATTTGAGAGGGTGTTAAACAATGCTCCCCAACGGGAGCTCATCAAGTTTCATGGTAACAAAGATCTCACGAACGTGACCGGGATGTTAAATCTTCAAACGTTTCCCATTGACTATAAATTTCCCGGTTTCCGGGCTTGATATCTCTATTGATCCATATGGTTGCACCTTGGTCACTTCAAATGGACCCGACCATTTTGATTTCAACTTACCGGGGAAAAGTTTAAAACGAGAGTTGAAGAGTAGTACCTTATCACCAACGGAGAAGTCCTTACGAAGTATTCGAGAATCGTGCCATTTGCGTGTTTGGTCCTTGTAAATCTTTGAATTTTCGTAGGCTTCAAGTCTTAGTTCTTCCAATTCTTGTAGTTGGAGAAGGCGATTATTTCCAACAACATTCTCGTCAAAGTTTAGCTCTTTGATAGCCCATTTGGCTTTGTATTCTAATTCCACCGGTAAATAACAAGATTTACCATACACAAGATGATAAGGAGTGGTTCCAATCGGCGTTTTGTAAGCCGTTCTCAATGCCCAAAGGGCGTCATTCAATTTCAATGACCAATCCTTTCAGTGTGTATTTACAACTTTTTCCAAAATTACTTTGATTTGACGGTTAGAGATCTCGGCTTGCCCATTTGATTGAGGGTGGTAGGCTAGGGACATCTTGTGAGTGATACCATATTTCCTAAGAAGGTGTTCAAAGGTATCTTTCCTAAAATGAGAGCCCCCATCGCTAATTATGGCTCTAGGCATACCGAATCTCGGGAAAATTACATTCTTGAAAAGCTTAATTAAAACCTTGGACTCATTGGTGGGAGAAGCTACGACCTCGATCCACTTTGAGACATAATCAACCGCGACTAGGATATATTTTTTGCCAAAAGATGATGTGAACGGACCCATGAAATCAATGCCCCAAACAACGAACAATTCAATTTCCAAGATAGGTTGAAGGGGAATCTCATTTCTTCTTGTTATGTTGCCACTTCTTTGGCAAGCATCGCATGTGAGAATGAAAGCTCTAATATCTTTAAACATGGAAGGCCACCAAAACCCGCTTTGGAGAACCTTGGAAATTGTCTTTTGGTTGGCCAAGTGTCCACCATAAGGTGTCGAGTGAAGGTGCTTCATAATATCAAATCCTTCGTCGACCGTCACACATCGTCGATAGATTCCATCCATACAACGACAGAACAAATAGGGCTCATCCCAATAATAGCGTCGGGCTTCATAACGTAGTTTCTTCCTCTCTTGCTTGGAATAATCGTCCGGAATAAAATGAGAGACTAAGAAATTGACGATATTGGCATACCAAGGTGTAATAGTTTCAATGGCCATCAAGGCCTCATCTCTCATAACTTCATTGATGGGTATACCGTCATCTTCATTATTGCTTTCTTTACTAACTGTTAATCTACTAAGGTGATCCGCTACCAAGTTCTCCGATCCGGCTTTGTCTTTAATCTCAATGTCAAATTCTTGTAAAAGAAGAACCCACCAAAAAAGTCGGGACTTGGTCTCCTTTTTGGACAAAATATATCAAATGGCCACATGATCAGTATGAATAATGACTTTGGAACCGGTAACATATGTTCGAAATTTTTCCATGGCATAGACAACGGCTAACATCTCTTTTTCGGTTGTGGTATATCTTGATTGGGCTTCATCTAAGGTCTTGATCGAATAATATATCACATGTAACTTCTTATCAATCCGTTGACCTAAAACGACACCAATGGCAAAATCGGAGGCATCGCCCATGATTTCAAATGGAAGATTCCAATCGGGTGCTTTGATAATTAGAGCTGTGGTGAGAGCGATCTTTATCCTACAAAAGGCCTCAAGACACAAGTCATCAAAAACAAAAGGTGCATCTTTCATAAGCAAAGAAGTTAAAGGCTTGGCAATCTTAGAAAAATCTTTAATAAACCGCCTATAAAAACCGGCGTGACCTAAAAAACTCCTCACCCCTTTGACATTTGTTGGTGGTGGCAAGTTCTCAATCACAGAGACTTTAGCCTTATCAACTTCATCTCCTCTATTAGAAACAATATGACCTAAGACAACACTTTGCTCAACCATAAAATGACATTTCTCCCAATTTAAAACAAGTCTATACTTTTCACATCGAGCTAATACTTGATCAAGTTTTTTAAGGCAAGAATCAAAAGATGTACCATGGACACTTAAGTCATCCATAAAGACTTCCATGGATTTTTCAATAAAATCGGAGAAAATAGCCATCATACATCTTTGAAACTTTCCCGGCGCATTACACAATCCAAATGACATCCTTTGATAGGCATAGATGCCATATGGACATGTGAAAGTGGTCTTCTCTTGGTCATCGGGGTGAATAGGAATTTGATGAAATCCCGAATGACCATCGAGGAAAAAAAATAAGAATGATGCGCTAATCGTTCAAGCATTTGATCAATGAAGGGAAGGGGGAAATGGTCTTTGATGGTGGCCATGTTTAATTTTCGAAAATATATACACATGCGCCAACCGGTAATAGTCCTAGTAGAAATCAATTCACCCTTTTCTCCTTTCACAACCGACATTCCTCCTTTTTTCGGCACAACTTGTACGGGGCTAACCCATTTACTTCCGGTTATTGGGTATATAATGTTAGCCTCATACAACTTGAGGACTTCCTTCTTGACAACCTCTTTCATGGTGGGGTTCAACCTACGTTGACCCTCAACCGAAGGGCGTGGTCATCATCTAGGATGATCCGATGCATACAAACATTTGGGCTTACGCCTTAGAGGTTGGCAATGCTATACCCGATGGCCTTTTTGTGTTTTCTCAAAACAATCAAAAGTTTTTCCAATTGAGGTCCATCAAGTGTGGCATGGAATATAACGGGATAATTAGTTCCTTCAAGGAAGGCATATTTGAGGGAAGAGGGGAGTGGCTTAAGTTCAAGATTAGGAGGAGAGGATACCATACTCTTACCCACCGGTAGTGGTTCTACCTTTTCTTCTTGTAAACACTCATCTTCAAGTGGTGGGGAATCAAGTGGTTCCTCTTCTTTCTCATCATCTATCAAGCTATACTCAACCAAACTATCAATAACTTCAAGGGAATACATTTGTTCAATAATTCTTTTTGGTAAAATGTGAGTATATTGTCAAAAAAATGTCAATGAGAGCATTTACATCATAGGAACATCAAATCCTAACAGGAACATCACAAATAAAATACATTGCATTAGAAATCAAGTCTCCAGGCATTAGGTCCAATGGATCGTGTTCATTGTTGTCTTTCCTAGGACTCTAACTGTTATCTCCTTCTTCAAAAGTTTTGTTACTTGTTCAGGTCTCAACATCCTTGCTTCATACCACGCACTATTTCGTTGTCTCCATAGGTGGTAATAGAAAGCATTCAGCACCGTAGCATCTGTTTTCCATCTCGTGTCATATTGATTTGCAGCTGAAGACACCCAGATTTGGACCTGGTGGCTACATGAGTGCCCAACCAACACCCGATGACGATAGGACTGCAACGCGACGCGGGTTCGCGATGTTGTAGATAGTTTTTCTATAGAACGGATCAAATAATAACTCGGAAAAATTAAAACTAACGTGATTTCTAAAAAGGGAAAAAACATTTTTAGATGCCGTCATCATGGCAAATTTTACACTCACCATCTTAAAAAAAAGTATAATATTTTCAATGCCATCACCTTGGCCAAATTAAAACCCGTCAACAACGAACACCGTTAATACCACCGAGACTCCCGATCAATGGGATCGAGGTACACTAAACGGTCACATTTTTTATTTTCAAAAAAAATATTTTTACACACATACCGTTAACACAACCAAAACTTCAATTATTGAAGTCAAGGAGCTCTAAAAACGGTTACACTTTCAAACACTTTTTTTACAATGCACCCTCCCACCGTTAAATGTTAGTTAACGCAACCAACGAACGTGGGTCACCCGCTTTAAAAGATTTTCTAAAAATACTATTCACCACCTAAATCCCTCACTAAGGATTTAGTCACACTTTTAAGAACACTGTCACTAGACTTCATGCTCTACCACGAGCGTCACATACACCATCAGTATCGAACTAGCAAATTAATAGTAGTTTCGATAACAGAGTCACACAATCATTTTCAAAACCGGTTCCCCTAAAGAACTGTACTCCTTTAAAAAAAACATTTACACTTCATCATCGGATTCCCGACGCACACATATAGCAACACACCTTCACGTCACACTATTTCTATAAATCATCCTTTTCAAGGAAAAAAACATTTCTTTTCTGCAAAGAATTGGTCGTTTTCAGGAAAAAAAACATATATCAAAATTCTTTGATCCTAAGCCGGGATCGTGATCAACTTATTACATCGTACAACCGTGTGTTTAACTGTCTGTGTTAGTTACTAGGATCACCTCTACTCGAGGTCTTACCTTTTGGGTCGTCTCATTTCGACAAGTCCTCTTTAAACCTCACCTTCGAGGTTTGGGACAAATCGTCTCGTTGTGGAGACCTAAAATTCGTTAGGCGTTTCGCCGAATACACCAAGAGACTAAAGCACCTGAGTCCCTAAGACAATGACTGCACGCACACGAGTCAAGGGTCTCATTCTCGTGTCCCTCAGTCACGAGCATCCCTCGAGTATCTTACGTCGTCCGGTGGATCCCTTCTGACCTTTTGATCATTTCTCACTAGAATCACTCCCCAACATGTCGGTAGATTCGAGCGCCATCAAAAACATCCGCAACGATGTCAGTACCCTAACCAAATTGGTTGGCAACATCCATACTTCGGTAACCCGTTTGACTTTCTCCGTCCATTACATCGATAACTGCCTCAATTTCCTTGAGAGTAGAGACCCAGAAAGCGAAACAAACGCCAACCCGGGCAATTACCACGCCCAAGAGCCTACCCAGGATAGATTATCCCAACGCTCCGCCCGATCGTAGCTCACCAAAGTCGATACGGAAAGAACACCGAGACCTTATAAGACTACATCCAACAAATTTGAAAGATCACCGAGCGAGTTTACCCTAATCAATTCATCTTACGCCAAAGCCCTTAAGCACCTAGTCGATCAAGGGTTGCTCTTGCCCAGGAGTCCCACTCCGGACCCACCAGTCGGCAAACGAGGCAAAAATTGGACCCCTAATGCTTATTGCCTATATCATCGAGGTAACGGGCACGATACTGAATCCTGCTATCGACTCAAACATGTCATACAAGACATGATCGAAAATGGGACGATCCCTCTCCCTTCACCCAAGAAACCACACAATGCCACAAACCTCCTTAGCATTCACGCTGTCCCTGGCGACACCTTCGGTTGTTCCCACCGCGACCCTAGAGAGGATAATGCCCTGACTATCGAGGAAGATGCCGACAACTCACGGGCATCCACCGAGATGAGTAAATTTGTGTCTGAGTCGGAGTATACTTCGTCTTAGGGCCTAGACCTAATAGTATAACAAATGTCTTTTGTTTTTACATCAAATCAGGAGGTGCGAGGGGATCTGTCCTAAACCTCCCCGATAACAATATCTCGGGCGTATAGCCTGCTTATTACTATCAATAAAAATAAATGAACTTTTCTTCCTTTATGATACGCCTAGACAATCGCTTGATTTAATAATGCACTTTCTTGCTTATAACTTGGTACTATGCCATTTATCGATAACAATCAAACATACATCGAAACAACGAGGAGTTACAAGAACTGAGATCTCGTGTTCTTTTTTTACCTATTCCATGCCTGGTACAGAAAGCCACAAACTATCCCTTAGAACGTGAATTCCCGAATCCTATGACAAACCTAGATAGTCTTTTAGCTTGTGATCAAAGACGGAAGGCAAACCCATTTCCCACAATAAACATCCCTCAAATAATGACCGACCAATTCCTACTATAGGTGCTAGTCTGACAAAAAAAAGAAAAAAAAGAAGAAGGGTCTGAAATGGCCAAAAGGAGCCAAAGAAAGAATGAAACCAAGGCCAAATTAAACCGGCCCAATTCAATGATCAAGACCAAAATCAACGGTCATTGAAACCCCCAATCATCCAATTCAACTTTAAGTGCAAAGTCTGAACAAAAAGAAAAAAAAAAGGAGAGAAAAAGAAAAACGAACAGGCCAGTCAGCTAGCACCCAAATACTAGCCTCCCTACATTACAACCCTTAAAACCTTCCCGAGACACTTGTTAGGAGACACTCCGGAATTTCGAGGATTCAAGCTCAATAGGATAATCCCAACCGTTAGGGCCAGACATGGAAATCAGATCCCACGTAATTTACAACCCACCCGATTGAAGTCTGAGTCATTTTTACTCAGATTCCCCTTTCCTACCACATTACGAAACCGTAACCCCATAGCCTTAACTACACAAAAATCAAGCTCCAGATCTTAGTTCATCAGAGCCACTCACTACCTAGCTCCACATTCCGAAACCGTCCAAGCCAGTCGCCCTAACCCAAACACGGTATCTCGGTAATTGTCACTTTCAAGAGGTCACACCCAATCACTCCACCTTACTTCTATAACTAGGGTGAATACACTCTAAACATCTCACATCGATAATTGGCATGACGAGTCTAAAGCAAAATCACTCACATCTATATTGGACTACGAACATGGTTGGATTCTGTCTAAACACAGATACGTAGGCAACCCTTCCAAGGGTACAACCAACAAAAAAAATAATAACAAAAAAATCGATTACTCGATTCACGTGCAAATCGGAACCTCTTTCCCGCGTTCCGGTTATGGAGTGATTTCAATGACGAAGCACAAACGACGAGCCAAGGACGGTGCGAAAACCCGAAAGGGAGGCCCGGGCAAAATGAAGAAATGAGTTGCGAGCCGTCGTAAAAAAAAAGAGACAAAAAAAAGAAAAAAAAGGGAACAAAAGGTGGGCCGAGGACGGGGCGAAAACCCGAAAGGGCGCTCCGGGTAAAATGAAGAATCGAGTTGCGAGCCACCAAAAAAAAATTAATAAAAGAAAAATGTGCTTCTCATTAATAAAAAAAATCAGTTAAATAAAGCCATTGTCGAGGCCCTTTACGTCAAGCATCCAAAATCCGGCTACCCTGGAAAATGACGACGTGTCAAGCAAAACCCTACAAAAACTAGTACTAATACGCCACATAATATCAATTAATACAACATAGTACTAAACGGTTGGGCTCTACCGCTCCAACTTTTTCCTTTCCCTTGCCATTCAGGTGTGCTCGCTTGAGTCACTCACCATTGACCCTCCTAACGCAAGCTTCCACCTCCCTAGCCAAAAGCGAGCCCAGCCAATCTCACTTCCCCTCCTCACTCACATTTTCAGTATGGGTCCTGTCGGTCTTGGCCCATTTAGATGAACTGACGAATACTGGGATCAGTAACGCCGTCTTCGGTCGGGCACCTAGTCACATTAGCCCACATAGCTTCCTTATTCTGTAGTACGGTCATCTCCACAATCCTAAACGTTTCTCTCACACCCGACAACCCCAGACGTCAGGAACGACAACCTGAAGTCGCAAAACCCCTTTCCAAAAGCCAAAATGCCCACGCAAGAGTAACATGTCCTCGCTGGTATCACATTTCACCCGTCGGACGCTCGGGACTTAGACGTTTTTTTTAGGGGGATAAGCTACCCCACCTAGGCGTGTTGTAGCCTATTGGCAGTCATCGTCAAGTCGCCTTTGTAGCCTAACAAGGCAATCTTATGAGTACAAAATGTGGTCTAACTTTTTCAAAACATGTTAATGTTTTACGTTAGCATTTACATCTCGTCCATCTCGAGTCAAAACATTTTAATCGACGTACTATCAGATTCGATTCTCGGCTCAAATTGACGCATTTCAAAACATCCAAAAGGAACTGTTTTCATACCTCTGTGCAACATCAGCGCACCCTAAACTAGGTCTGATCGCAAATGAATAAACGCAAAAGTGATTACTTGTCAATCTGGGTAAACAATTCGCCAAACAAAAACACAAGACTAATCCAGCTAATTCAAGTACTAAAATTTAAAAACAAATATACAACATTTACAAATTCATACACAAATCGAGGCTAGGATGGACCCCTAGAAGCCGCACCAATAGCTATCACTACCTCGCAAAGGTTGCCATCTAAACCTAGATCCTCCAAGTCTATAAGAGGAGACTCACTACCATCCATCCCCGACAACATGTCTAAGGTAGCCGTCTCGGGGACTCCTCCGATCTCCTCACTAGCACCCGTAGCCTCAGCCTCCCTTTCAACCCGATGTCTGGCTTCACCTTGCGCAGAGGTCTCACCTTGAGACCGAGCCAGCTTTTCCTTTAGGAAGGCGATATCGTCAGCCCGAGATTTCAGGAGCTGTCGCGCCTCAGCCGCTTCCGCCTCGAGCTCGGTCACTCGAGTCTCTAGTTGCCCCACCATATCCGAGACATCCTACAAATGTAATCCCCTAGGAATTCTAACGCATTACAGTGGCGGAAACACTGTAGAAGTGGGATTATAACACACTGTAGCTATGTCTTGATTAAATAAAAATGGTAAGTCAATACATAAGCCATAAAATAAAAATGGCTACAAAATAAAATAAATAAAATAAAATCCATAAAAAGGGTTTTTTAACAATCCATAATACAGTGATCTTATTAAAACAAGCAGGATCCATAACTGCTCGCTAGCCCACCCGAAGGGAAACACATACACCTGCCATGTTAAAAACATAACATCCACAATTAGTGGGGAGCAACGTCAACGTTCTCCCAGCTGCATAATAGGATTTTAAAACAATAATTACTATTATAGGAAAAATAGTAAAAACGGAAAACAGTAAAACATTATAATGAAAATAAGTTTTCAATGAAAAACTTCACGTATCGAAACAATATAATAAAAATGAGTTTTCCGAAGAAAACATAAAACATTTGCCAACCTGCAACGAAATTATATCGATAATAATAAAAAATATTCAAAATGGCGTTATGGATAGGATTAGTGATGAAGGACTATTTTTTTGTTGTTTATGAAAAAAATGAATGTAAGAAAATGGATGGTTTCTTAAGAATGAATGGAAATAAATTTTGATGAAAACAAGGTGGAACCATAGCCTAAATGAATCAGCCAAATGAAGAGGAGAGGGAGTATGAAAAGTTTGATCTTAAAGCATCGAATAAATGAAAAGAAAAGAATTACGTAATTATGTTTTAACGTAATAAAATGGAACGTATTATGAAAACGTAGTGAGGGTGTGACAAGGAGATGCGTCGGTCCAAAACATGGGGAAGTGGCCTCAAATAATTTGTAAGTTGATAAAAAAAGAATTGTAAAATCGTTAAAGGTATTTCAAAGCAAATCGAGTAAATCTCGCGTTAGAAAACAATTATTTACGAAACTTCGTAATAAAATCTTTAATGGCTAAATTTCCGTAAATAAAAATAATTATTAGTTGAAAATATTATATAAATATATTTATACATTTTTAGGATAAGAAATAACTTAAATCCGAGCTTAAAAATGTCAATTCAAAGAAAAAATAGAATTCCTTGCGGAAAAATAATTAATTTACGAAGAAAACCAAATAAATGAATTTAAGGGAAATAAAATCTTTAAAAATAAAAATAAATATCATTAAACTCTAAAATGAAAATAGAGCTTGGAAAAAGATGAAATGCAAGGCCGAAATGTGAAAGAGTTAGGACAGAGTCATAACGGTAAAGACAAAAACGCTAAGAAAAATAGCGGGTGTTACAATCCTCCCCACTAAAAGAAAGTTTCGTCCTCGAAACTAAGGATAAGTAGAAAGTAATAGAAATTAACTCACTCGAAAAGATGGGGATACAAAGTTCGCATAAAAATTTTACTTTAAAAGAAAACTTTACAACTTTCAAAGTGACACGAAATTGAATGATAATATTTATTCCAAGAGGAAATTGGGCTAAGCTACCCGAAGTTTAAAATCTCTTAATTAATGAAATCGTAAAGTAAAGTTTATTTGATAAAATAACGACGTCAAATAATATTTGTAAACAAACTCGAAGGAAATGGGGTAACCAAAACTTTTTAAACTAAAAGTAAAACAATTTGATTAAGAAATTCGATAACGTTTCTTTTTCTGAAGAAACAAAATTTAGTTTGGAGAAATCAAATTTTGTAGTTAGTAAATATCGAACCAGTTGTCAAACATTTTCAATAACAAATTCAAAAGTCCACCAACAAAAAAACGAAAAATAATTTCAAAACGTTAAAATTTCGAAAATGTTATCAAAGTAATTATTAAAGTTTTCAAAAATATTATCAAACTTGAACATAGAAAATAATTTCGACAATGTTAAAATGTTTTACATAATAATCCTATAGAAATTGAAATATTTGGAAATATTAAAGTCTTCATAAAATTTCGATTGCTTAAAAATCAAAAATTGAATTAATTTCGAAATAATTTAAAATAAATTATTAGGGCATTTTTAAACATATCTAAAAATAAATATCAACCAAAGATAAAACAAAAGTGAAGTATAAAGTTCTGAAATTATAATTCAAAAATGTTAAATTTAACGATATCCGAAAAGTTTAAGTTAGTCAAACTTTTTACAAAACTGGCAATTTCACAATTAGAAATTATTAACTCAAAATGATAATATTTTACGTTAGTCAAACTTTTTATAAAAATGGGGAGTTCGAAGAATGGTTAATGGGGAAGTAGAACGAGGATAAATAAATAAATTACAATAAGAGATTTCAAAATCGATAAAAGTCGAAGGGATTAGCAGCAGATGCGGTAACAGAATTCAAGAGAAGTAGAAAGGAAGACGGAGTTGAGAGTCGAAAAGAGCTCTCAAGGATTATAGAAGAAATTAACCATCTCGAGATTCCTAGCACGACTCTCAAAAACACGGGTTCCTAATTTGCCCATCAAATAACGCTAAATCCAATATCAGTACAGGGTGGTCATACTCAATCTACAACCTCCAAAATCATCAACTCCTATAGCCTCCAAAATTAAGCCTTACATACTTATATAATCTTTCAATTAGTATGGTAAGAATCCAAAAATGATTTAGGCTAATCCATTAATTAAGATTCCAACGGTCATCAAAACATACCCAAACTTGTAATCACTAAGGCTCATAATTCAAAGCTCATAAGGTCTGAACTCGAGGTATACTTCAAATTCTCGAGTAAGGAACACTATATAAAATCCACCAATTAACAATGTTCGGGCACAGAATCCTTAGATTACCAACATGTTATAATGCCACAAGTAAAGAAGTTGGGGAAAGTATAACAAGTCCTCAAACACGCTCAAACCTATTGGTAATGGCGCAAACGCTCACATCTTCAAACACGTCATTGGGCTAAGGTTTCTAAAAATTCCACCAAATTTCACATTGTATCAGTGAAACCACCAAAATATTTATTAACTCAACGAAGCCATAATTTCGTTGGTCTAGGGTTGTAACAGTCCCAATAAAATGATCCGTATAATAGTATTCCTCAAAACAGCACAATAAAACCAAACTGTGATTGTGCAAGATAGTTCTCTTCTCCAGGGACAACAACAATTTATCCAAGTTAGATCACTCAACTCCAAAGTTCATAGATTACAACCTTAAACAACGATCAACGATCTAATCCTTAAGAAATACGGGTAATCTATGTCAACCAAAATTTACTAGGCATTAATGAGGACTTGAAATGGTACCACAACACTCAGGCTAACATCTTAAATAGTGATTTATTATCCCAAAATTCCACAATTAGTCCATTAAGTCAACATTAGGTAGGAATCCCAAGTAATATTATTATTTACACTTGACTAGGTTCTATGTTGGGTATTAGGTATCCATCAAAATATGATATAATTCTCACTATCCAGAAATTTACTCAACTCTAAGTCCTCTATACGATCAAGTAATTCATAACCCAAGGTTCAGTGTCTAAAGTATCATCCTAGTTCCATCAAGCAACATTTTGCTAATCAAATTAATCCTCAAGAATTTGTTACTTGCTTAGAAAGTAGGGCAGACTCAAAATCCTCAAACCAGGTAACAAGGGTTTACTAAACCTCTAACATCTATAACACGGGTTCACTAAGACAGAATTCGGTCTAACTAAAGAATCTCAAGAGAAAGATGGTAGAATAGAAGAATAGAACAAGGATTCACCAATAGAATGAAGATGAGAATATATAAGAGATGAATTGGAAGAAATAGAGGAAGGAAGAAAAGAATCGATGATCCTATATTACTAAGTTCTTGAACCAGAGAAGAATCTTCGGGCCTCCAGAGTTCACGAGGGAACAAAAAGGTATTACTTCATCTTCTTGTAGAGGAACGAGCACACAAGTCTTGGGTCGCTCCATCTAGATCCACTACTGCAACGTCACGGAACATGGATCTACTCTTAATCATCTAACCTGTAGCTTGAGCAAACTAAACCGGAGCTGAAAAGTCACCATCGACCTCTTTCTTGGAGCACAAAGTTGTCCACTCGAGTCAGCAGGCGTTGAGAGTGCTAAGCAAGCCTTGTCCCGATCTGGAGCAGTATATCAGCATCTTGTTCTTTCATCTTCTTCTCGATAAAAGAAACAAATATTCAATGCTAGTCATTGAGTTACAAGAACAAATATTCCTAACAGTTAATTCCTTATTTGTTTCTACCCATTTCTAATAATATTTTTATTTACTGTTTAAATCATTTACTGGTATTTTCCCTAATTTCAGGCGTAAGCGTTGGGAGCAGCGATGCTCTGATACCAACTGTAATCCCCTAGGAATTCTAACGCATTACAGTGGCGGAAACACTGTAGAAGTGGGATTATAACACATTGTAGCTATGTCTTGATTAAATAAAAATGGTAAGTCAATACATAAGCCATAAAATAAAAATGGCTACAAAATAAAATAAATAAAATAAAATCCATAAAAAGGTTTTTTTAACAATCCATAATACAGTGATCTTATTAAAACAAGCAGGATCCATAACTGCTCGCTAGCCCACCCGAAGGGAAACACATACACCTGCCATGTTAAAAACATAACAGCCACAATCAGTGGGGAGCAACGTCAACGTTCTCCCAGCTGCATAACAGGATTTTAAAAGTGTAATTACTATTATAGGAAAAATAGTAAAAACGGAAAACAGTAAAACATTATAATGAAAATAAGTTTTCAGTGAAAAACTTCACGTATCGAAACAATATAATAAAAATGAGTTTTCCGAAGAAAACATAAAACATTTGCCAACCTGCAACCAAATTATATCGATAATAATAAAAATATTCAAAATGGCGTTATGGATAGGATTAGTGATGAAGGACTATTTTTTTGTTGTTTATGAAAAAAATGAATGTAAGAAAATGGATGGTTTCTTAAGAATGAATGGAAATAAATTTTGATGAAAACAAGGTGGAATCATAGCCTAAATGAATCAGCCAAATGAAGAGGAGAGGGAGTATGAAAAGTTTGATCATAAAGCATCGAATAAATGAAAAGAAAAGAATTACGTAATTATGTTTTAACGTAATAAAATGGAACGTATTATGAAAACGTAGTGAGGGTGTGACAAGGAGGTGCGTCGGTCCAAAACATGGGGAAGTGGCCTCAAATAATTTGTAAGTTGATAAAAAAGAATTGTAAAATCGTTAAAGATATTTCAAAGCAAATCGAGTAAATCTCGCGTTAGAAAACAATTATTTACGAAACTTCGTAATAAAATCTTTAATGGCTAAATTTCCGTAAATAAAAATAATTATTAGTTGAAAATATTATATAAATATATTTATACATTTTTAGGTAAAGGAATAACTTAAATCCGAGCTTAAAAATGTCAATTCAAAGAAAAAATAGAATTTCTTGCGGAAAAATAATTAATTTACGAAGAAAACCAAATAAATGAATTTAAGGGAATTAAAATCTTTAAAAATAAAAATAAATATCATTAAACTCAAAAATGAAAATACAGCTTGGAAAAAGATGAAATGCAAGGCCGAAATGTGACAGAGTTATGACAGAGTCATAACGGTAAAGACAAAAACGCTAGGAAAAATAGCGGGTGTTAAAACAAATACACTTAAACATTAGGAGGGTACGCCAACAGCCTTGAAAACCACCCTAATCGCACAAACTCACCGATCAAGGTCCCGAAGTATAACGGGAAACCCTCGAGGCATAGGCTCGGAAGCGGTTGGCGGCCTTCCACAACCGCTGATGGCAAGCTGATGAAACCTGAAAAGTGAAATCACAGAAGTTAGACAAACCAATCCTAACTCTTAGAACACACGCCCAAAACTAAAGCCAAAACTTACCCAGTACACTCGGTCACGCCACTCTATCCCAGCATCCATCTCCTCAGCAGTACACGGGGGGAGAGGCTCGGTGAAAGGTATCCCAGCCGCATCCACCCTAAGCAGTGTCAGGGGAAAATCTGGGGGCTGGATTTCATCAGCCGGATCGGCCAGCTGAGAAAACAACAGATTGGTCGGTCAGAGGGCAAGGAAACGACAAACTGCAAAACAAATCTCAGGACCAAAATTAGAACATTACCACGAGGCGGTACCAAACCTACCGCCGGGTGACGTGAGATAGGTAGTAGGCACCTGGCACCAAGAGCACATCGCCTCCTTCTCCGCCTATCCTCGAGGATCTCTGCGGTGGTCGATGGTCTAAACATGGTCCGGGGAGGATAAACCGGCACCCTAAAATCGTCATATAGGCACTGACGCACCAACCGCTCGTCCAGATACCAAACTGGGCGAAACAATGCGGGAAGGAGCATCTTCCTGTAACTTCTAGGCCTCAGCTCCACGGCCACATACTCTGGCACGCCCTCATAACCAGCCCAAGGGCGGGCCACAAACTACACAAATGAGCCAACACTCCGATAAATCCTAGACCTTGGGGGCTACTAAGCTAAGTAGGACATGAAAAAAGAAAACTTACATCCTCGAGGCTCAGCTTGTTAACCAGCGCATTCTCTGACGGGTAGTGGCTGATAGTGCTCTTAGGCTGAGCCAGCCTCCACTCGATTCCCGTTGGGAATCTCTTCGGGTGAACCAGCACCGTCTTGGGTGCCAAACAAGGAAAATAGGAGTAGATCCAAGCCTGCAACAAACCCAGAATACATTTAGCAAACACTAAGCCAAAGCCAAGCAAAACTGGAGATAAAAGAATAAGAATGGTAACTAACCTCCAGTATAAGGCCCGGACCCACAATGGGCACAGCTGAGGCCGACTCTATCGCCAACGGCCTCACCATAACTTGCAGGCAGCAAATCATCTCCGCGAAAGTCGCAGTTACCCAATCATAACGACCCAGCTGAGCAGGTCCTCTAGGAGAGGCAAAATGCTAGTGCAAAACCTCTTGCCTTTATCCGAGAAGTGGTTCGACCCTAGGAAATTCCACAACCACAACCGGGCATCCTGCTCCGGCGTGTTGGGTTCCCGACCCTCTAACACCGCCACTCGCTCGAAGTGATCGGTGATATACGAACTCCACAAGGCATGAGGCGCACTATATGCCTCGTGCGGCAAACAGTCGCCGATGAGGCCCCGCACCCCATCACTATCTAGCCTAGGACCCTCGGCGGCCCACCTAATTCTATCCGGCCCCCAGGGCAAACCCGTAATCATCCCAAAATCCTCTAGGGTCATCCCGACCTCCCCAAAAGCCATGTTGAAGGTCGAGGTTGTATCGTGGAAGCGATCTATCATCGCTCTAATCACCATAAGGTTGCACTTAGTCTTGCAACCCACCAACCTAACCCACTGCTCAACCACGAGACCTAGAGCAATCCTCGCGATAATCTCTTTTACTGCGGGGGTCAACTTCTGAAAATAAACCTCGAGACACGTAGTAAAACCCGAGAAAGTCCTCATTGGACCTGGGGGTGCAAACCGAAACAATACGGGCATAAACAAAACTAGTCCAGCCTAGCCAGAGTAAAAAATCTAAGACATAGCTAACAAGCCCAAATAGAACACTCACCAGACCCCGCACGATACGGTGAGAAATGTGAAGGTCAAGGTGGAATAGCAGCTGATGACCGTTCCAATCCCGAGCCCACTCAGGATCCTCGTAGATAATCTCCTAATCCTCCGGTACAGGAACCGGAACGTGAGCCCTCCTAGCAACAACCATCTCTGGAAGCCTACGCTTTCTCACTCTATCAAAATCGGCCTCATTAATGGCCTCAGGGTCACGACGCTAAGACGAGTTACTCCGTCGTCTCCTACGAATCCCTCGGGGAGTCTGTGAACTCGTCCCGACAATCTCATCACTAGGAGCTCCCTCGAG
Organism: Agrostemma githago; assembly: GCA_958450325.1. Classification (NCBI taxonomy): domain Eukaryota; kingdom Viridiplantae; phylum Streptophyta; class Magnoliopsida; order Caryophyllales; family Caryophyllaceae; genus Agrostemma; species Agrostemma githago. The sequence goes on from OY288240.1 coordinate 56,711,145, forward strand.
ACGCTCGATGTTTCCTCTTACTACAAAATCACAAAAAAAAAGAACATTCGCGCCTCAGGTCAGGCTAAAGCAGCTCAAATAGGTCAAAATAGGGTCAAAATTTCGAATAAGGATATCAAAATTCCGAAAAGGCCGTTAGCACCCATTTTCGATCCTGGTCACGATGGAAGTGGTTTCGGAAAAATCCGGCGTCGTTACGACACCTTTTGGTCCGTCTTAAGACACACAAAGCCTCACGGAAAGCCCTAGGAGCCACCCTAGCCCATAAAAACCGACAAGAGAGCTACCCACATCCTCACAAACACTATTTGAATGAGATTACACAAAATAAACACGGGAATAATCGGGAAAACGGTCCCTAACCCTAGCGTTTCGAACCTATCACCCTAGGAAGCCATTATCGCACCTCGAGAACCTCTATCAAGCTTATAACTACCCTAACAAGCTCTAATCGACCCTAATTTAACAATGGGACTAAGCATAAGCATCGAAACTTAACGAATCAAAAAACCCAAAATCAATTTTCTAGGGTTTTCAACGAAACAAACTAATAATCAATCAAATCAAGCAAAAACAATAATAAACAAGTAAAGAACGATTACACGGAGTCGACATTGGCGCGTACGACGGAAATCGAGGCGAACTTTGACAAGAAAAGTCGAAAAATCAATTTGTAGGCGAAGGGAGTGACGCGCTCGAGTCTTAAAACAAATGAACAAATCACCCCAATTTTCGATTACTTAAACAGACCCGATCCCCGGAAACCCGACCGCTTCAGGTGACGCTTCCGAGTCTTGGCACGCTGGGAGCTAGGCGCCTGAAGATTGGAGCGCAGACAAATGCACGTCCGAGCTGCCCAGTTCAGACTAAAGTAAAACAAACGAAACTCTAAATTCGATGCACATAAAGAACGCACCCTTTTAAAGGCAAGACAAATCATCAACAATAATGAAACGAATACTAATCAACATCGACGAAACACGATACCAAGACAAGCAAAAAAACCGCACTTAACACAATCACGCTGCACCCAAATGCATAACAAAACAATTTAAACCAAAACTAATCTAGCAAACTCTGAACAAATCCCAAATGCCTAACAAATTAAAACAAAGCAAGAACAAACCCGAATGAGATAAAACAAATACACAGAACAAAACCAACTCAACCAAAACAAATAAGCAAACAATAATTTTCTCGCCTAACGGGTTTTAGTTATCCGAGGCGCGAAGGAGTCGGATACCTCCACAGCAATTTGATTCGAGTAGATACCAACGCTCTCGAAGGAGTCTGATACCTCCTCAGCATTTTGCCCGAGGGACTTTAGTATCCCGGAGGCACAACATTTTGCCCGAGGGACGTTAGTATCCCAAAGGCACAACATTTTGCCCGAGGGACGTTAGTATCCCGAAGACACAACATTTTGCCCGAGGGACATTAGTATCCCGGAGGCACAGCATTTTGCCCGAGGGACGTTAGTATCCCGGAGGCACATTATTTTGCCCGAGGGACATTAGTATCCCGGAGGCACAACAATTTTGCCCAAGGGACGTTAGTATCCCGGAGGCACAACATTTTTCCCGACGGACGTTAGTATCCCGGAGGCACAACATTTTGCCCGAGGGACGTTAGTATCCCGGAGGCACAGCATTTTGCCCGAGGGACGTTATTATCCCGGAGGCACAGCAATTTTGCCCAAGGGATGTTAGTATCCCGGAGGCACATCATTTTGCCCGAGGGACGTTAGTATCCCGGAGGCACAGCATTTTGCCCGAGGGACGTTAGTATCCCAGAGGCACAACAATTTTGCCCAAGGGACGTTAGTATCCCGGAGGCACAACAACAACAATTTTGTCCTAGGGGTTAGAGGCATCCCGAAGGACAGCTACTCGAGTGGAGACTAACGCCCTCGAGTAGTTTTGCCCGAGGGTCTGAGTTATCCCAGAGGCACAACAACAACAATTTTGTCCTAGGGGTCAGAGGCATCCCGAAAGACAGCTATTCGAGTGGAGACTGACGCCCTCGAATAGTTTAAATCGTTTTGTCCTAGGGGTCAGAGGCATCCCGAAGACAAGTGTTCGAGAGGAGACTAACGTCCTCGAATAGTTCTGTTTCGCTTTACTTTGTCCTAAGGGTCAGAGTATCCCTAAAGACGGCCGCTCGAGTGGAGACTAACGCCCTTGAACGTTTCACTCAAGGGTTCACAAGCACCCCAAAAACATTCATTTAAATAAAAGACAACATGTAAGAACGTTCTTTTCACGTACGCTTAACGCGTCACATACACACAAAAACATTTAAAACTAAACAAACCGTTTAAATAAGCCAAAGAAGACAAAGCGCGCGCGCATAAAGAACTAAGAACGAGATATCAAGCAACGGCCCGGGCCCAAACAAGCAACCACAAGCGAAGACGTCAGGTATGATTTCTAAGCCTTGGCTGGCGAGCCTCAACACGTAGTCGAATGGACTTAAAACGACCCGACCGGACAGCCACCAGGTCGTAATCTTCGATTGACCTGGGCGGCTATACTTTGACTTTCGCCTTGTCCAAGCCTCAGTCAAAGTGAGGGCTTTTGTAGACACCTAGATTTGGACCTGGTGGCTGCAAAAATGCCCAAAAAACACCCGATGACGATAGGACTGCAACGCAACGCGGGTTCGCGATGTTCTAGATAGTTTTTCTATAGAACGGATCAAATAATTACTCAAAAAAATTAAAACTAACATGATGGCAGCCTTAGTTGTGTCGTTACGGTCGCATAGACACTAATTAGAGTCAATTCCGACACCGGGACCCCGAGTCGGTCCCGAAACTCAAACCGAGTCAGCACCGCGCCAAGCGAACCTCGAGATGCACGCCCGAGGCCCACTAATGTTCACGGCGCTAGGGTAACACGCGGGAACTTTAATCCCCAAGTATCATACTATCCTCCTCCCTCTCAATTTTGAAAAGTATCAAAATCGTATCTTCAAAATCCCGACCGTCCCACCTCACGCACCTTAGTATCTCCGCGCCTTAGCCCAGGCGCCTGAGTCTTGATGCGCCCTAGCTCAGGCATCCATATGGGCGACGAGGGCCGAAAACACCCGTAAATACCCCCCTCCGCCTCATTCATTCGACACAATTCTCATCTTCTCTTCTCCCTCTAACTCTCTCGCTAAGGGCTCGCACTCCGACACCTGAGGCAAACGATCGACTCGATCGTAGTTCCGATAAAAGCGACATTGACGCTACTCCTCGCCTTCGAGCACCCCACTCAATACCAAGGTGCTTGAGATCCACTAGCTCAAGTCTAGTAGCGAAGCTCTGACGGATTAGCCACAGAACTAGTCCATAGTAACGAAGCTCTGCCGGAGTAGCCGCAGGAAGGGTAAACGGTAACGGAGCACTGCCGGAATCACTGATCAAGCTAGGAGGATCCGCCTGTTGAAACCGAGTCCTCACTAGGTTATCATCAAAACAAAACTTTTCATATTTGCACTTTCTTTTATTATGCACTACGATAACACTAGACGTGGACACTAGGTCCACAAACATCTACTAAAACACGTAACGTCCTAACTTCAATCACAAATACTAAAACACACTAAATAGACCCGAGTAATTCCGAGATCCGTTCTCAACTATCTATGCATCGAGTCCCGTATAGTGTACACTCCGAGGGTGCAACTTCTCACAATGTGATTTACTTACATTCGCATTTACAGTTTTTCGTATGATTTATTGCTATTATGACCTTATAATCGCATGCTAAATCACCTAACACGGAATTTAAAACTGAAAACAATTAAAACTAAACAAAGCGATGGTCGGGTTGCGTATTAGTCCGGGTGCTCACCATATTAGGTTCGACACATTCCTATTAATACCGAACCGACGCATCTTAAGCAGAATACCAGGTAAGGTATACCACGAGAACGACTAATATCCGTATTATCGCGTTAAAACTAATTTGCTAATACGTATAATATTAGTACTCTCTACTCTCCTACGTGCATCTTTTCATGGCCTGCCTGTCATGTGAAATCGCATGCAAAGAATGTAAACATAATTACTTTGACAACAATACTTTCTTGTCCTTAAAAAACCGACGTAGTAAAAGGTATAGGGTTAAAACAACATATGTTACAGTATTTCCGCCACAACGAAAGAACTAGGTTATCAGCCCACCGATTGATTAGTAGAGATCAAAGTTGACTTGAACGGTTTCCGATTCCCCATAATTGACTCGGTGGCGACTCCACAAATCGGCAACGAATTCAGTTCACTAAAAAGGGCGCCTTACCAAAAGAATCGGCCTTTAAACATTTACAACCACGACTCGATCGATTCCCAAACGGAAACACGGATGCCCGCACCCGTCTAGTACAAGTCCGGATCGTCATCCGAATCGAGGTTCAAAACATCGTCCCGTACGCGAGATCGGACCGACCCCCGACAGGGAGGGGGCCGCGTGGGTGGCCGCTGCCACACGTTGAAAAACCAAATCGGTCTCGCGCGGGGCGCCGTGCGGTGCGGACGGATGTCCACAGCAGCTGCCAGTTCCTGTATCCGCCGTGTATCACCATACCAACTTATGATTTCATCCCTAATCCTGCCACTATACAGGCATGTTTCAAAAATATGCTCAATCGACTCCTCTTCTTGCCTACATAGACAGAAGAAATTATCTTGGGTACATTCAATCTTAGTTAATTTCTCTTTTGTGTTCATGCCTTTACTCAAAGCCAACCAAGTGACTAAGGAGTGCTTTGGGATGTTCCAATTATTCCAAAATACTTTGGCCCAATTTTTTTCATCCTCTTTATTCCTCAGAACATTGTAACCTTCCTTGACAGTGTACTGTATAACATCCCACATATCTTGCTGATAAGCTTCCTTCATAACTTCCTTCACTCTACATATTTGTTTCCACAACCAGTTGTCACCTTGCTTTGGCTTGTAAGTGGACCACCCTTGCCCCTTTATATACATGTGATTCACCCATCTAACCCATATTTTTTCTGGGTGAGAATGAATCCAACTAGCTAGCTTTGCTATAGCAGCTTGATTCCAAGTCTTGACATTTTTAATGCCCAATCCACCCTCTCTCTTAGGGACGGTGATTCTATCCTAGGCTACTAGAGGCACTTGAATATAGTCAGCTGAACCAGCCTGGAAAATATTCCTACAGATGGTCTCGACTCTTTTAACAATGGTGCTTGGGAGCACAAAGATTGACGCCCAATACCAATGAAGAGTATTCAACACAGAGTTTATGAGATTTAATTTTCCTGCATACGATAGCTTTTGGGCTCCTAAACTCCTTATCCTAGCCACAATTTTGTCAATCCGCATGTTACATTCTTTCTTGGTTAGCCTCCCTGGTTTTATTGGTATACCGAGATATCTGAATGACATTGTCCCTTTACTGAATCCAGTTACATTCAGTATATCCTGCATTAGCTCATCTGACATATCATTAAAATATACCTCCGACTTGCTATTATTCTTCTGAAGACCTGAAGTGTTGGAGAATGTGGCGAAGGCTTTCATCATAAGGATAATGGAGCCTGGTTCCCCTTTGCTAAGTAGTAATAAGTCGTCGGAGAACATCAGATGAGTCAATTTCATGTCTTTGAACATCAAATGATATTGGAATGGCTATGTGGATGTAGCGTACTTAATAGTTCTTGTTAAATATTCCATACAAATGCTGAAAATTAAGAGGGATATTGGATCCCCTTGTCTTAATCCTCTTTTCCCTCTAAAATAGCCAAAACTGCTTCCATTCATTGAGACGGTGTAAGTCGGAGTGGTTATGCATTTCATTACCTGGTTAATAAACAGAGGAGGAAAATCCAAAGCCTTCATCATCTGCTCAACAAAAACCCATTCAACCGAGTCATATGCCTTTTGTAAATCTATTTTGAATATGCATCTTGCTGAAACTCCTTTCTTCTCATACAATTTAACAAGATCCTGACATATCAGGATGTTCTCGATAATTGATCTCTCTTGTATAAAAGCACCCTGCGTGTCTTCTATGATAGCTGGCAGAACTCCTGCTAGTCTATTGCACATCAGCTTAGATATTATCTTATAAACGGTGTTGCAATAGGCTATTAGCCTCAATTGAGTGACAGAGCTAGGCCTCTCAATTTCAGGGATTAAGGTGAGCGTAGTAGCATTTATCTATTGTAACAGTTCACCAGTATCAAAAAAATCTTTAACAGCTGCTTCTACATCCTCACCAATTATTTCCCACGCATCCTTAAAAAATCCACTTGTATACCCATCTGGCCCCGGAGCTTTATCTTGTGGAATTGATAACATAGTATGCTTAATCTTCTCAGTAGTCACAGGGGTATTCAAGATGTTCCAGTGCTGTTCATTGCATTTCTTGCCTTGTTCAATTATGCATCTTCTCATATTCTGAACTGCTTTCGAACTACCCAGCAGATCCTGATAATACATAATAAACGCCTCTTGGATTGCATCAGGAGAGTTGCAAAGTTTACCCTCCATGTCATGAACTTGGATCACCTAGTTCCTATTCTGCCTTTGTCTGATACAAGTGTGAAAGAACTCAGTATTCGCATCACCGTCTTTAAGCCATAAGGCTTTGGCCTTCTGCTGCAGGAAGCTCATCTTGCTATTCTGCAGTTGCCTGACTTGTTTCATCATTACATTTTCTGCAGCAATAAGGTTAGCATTCTGCATATCATTCATCAGTTCTTCCTGAATTCTGTCTAGGTTCCTTGCTGCCTCATCTACCATATTAACAATGTCTTCAAAATATTCTGCATTCAGTGTCTTCAATCTAGGCTTAAGATTCTTCAAATTCTTTGCTACTGTAAACATCTTAGTGCCACTAATCACATCATCCCATACCCCTTTCACCACTTCCTTAAACGAAGGTGCGAGCCCTCACATATTGAAATACTTAAAGCTCCTTTTACCATGGCCTGATGAAAGTCTATTTCCAACAACACACGAAGTATGATCTAGCAAACCTTCATGATAATAATGAGCATTCATATCCGGGTATTCCTCCATCCAAGCTTTATTGACTAAAAATCTATCAAGCTTACTATGCTTTCTATCCCCATCCTATTGTTTATTAGTCCAGGTATAGTACGCTCCAGTAGCTGGTATGTCATGTATGTCATAGATGTCCAAACATTCTGCAAAATCTTCAATATCCTCCTCCTTACTCTGACCCCCCAATCTTTCATCTCTACTCAACACAGTGTTGGAGTCCCCTGCAATGGCCCAAGGGCCATCCATAGTCATAGAAAAAATCTTAAGATCCTCCCATAGTGGCCTTCTATCAGTCTGATGGTAGGATTTGTCGCGAATCCCACCGATCAAATAAATAACCGGCTAATCCTAACTGGGTAGATAGGGCAAGTCGGGTCGAATCCACGGGGACGGTAATGTGTAGCCTAGACTAGGTCGGCCCAAATACGAGACCAAGTCAACGAGCTAAGCTAGAGAATGATAGAGGGGGAGAGAGCTAGACTAAGACTAAGGAGAACAACTAAGAGAAAAGGGCTAGGATTAGGTCGGGGTCAAAGGGGTAACGGAATGGTCAAGGAGGAGTTAGAGTGAAGGAGGTAGTAGGGTAATCTAGGTAATCTAACTTAAACTCACCTAGAGGTTCCTCATGGAACCCATCCGGCGACACACACGATAAAGGAAGGCAAAAAAAAATAGCATTCCAACCTACTTAGTCATTCAAGCATTCCAACAAACATGTAATATGCATCACTCAAGAAGAAACCCAAATCTTCCACCAACATCTCCAACAAACCCTTAATCATCCAATTAACACCCTAATCACCCTACTAACCCTAGCAAGAACACTACTCTAACATATCTAAACTAAAACTAACACTAACAAGATGAATCAACACAAACAACAAAACATCCATAATGAAACTAGTGAAAACAATGAAATATGAACAATAAAATGAACAAAGATTAAAACTTGGATGAACAAACAAGATTAAGAGTAAAGAAAAGAAGATTATACCATTCTAGAAGATGAAAAGTAGAAGGAAACTTGCATAAATGGAAGAACCCAAAACAAACATCCAAGGTTGTCAAGCTTGAATGAAGATCTTGAAGAATTCCCTTAATACAAGACTAATTACTAAGATTAACGATAAACTAAAAACTAATCTTCACTAATCTAATCTAATCTATGCTAAAACTAGGCTAGGGTTTGTGGGTAATGAAGAACATAAGCTTTACAAAACAAGGGAAGAGTATATATAGGGTTACAAATGGAAGGGAGAAGAAAGAAGAGAAGTCCGGCTGGAACTGGGTGGTCCCGACCGGGACAGGTCATCCCGACCGGAACGGACCCACCATCACGACCGGGACGGACCCACCATCCCGACCGGGACGGCCTTGCAGTAACACTTCCAAATGCGCACTTCATCCCCGACGGGATGAGGTGCATACCTGTCGGGGATGAGTCTTGTAGGCCTCCAATATGACCCTTTTGGTTCCTCCTTGCCTCACATGGATTTTTCATCGATTCTCGGGACTCGGGATCGGGTCTCGGAGGCTCAGGATTTGGTCCCAAGGTCTCGGGGTCGATTCCAAAGCATCGAGTCGTCGTTCCTTTACTCCGTTGGCTCCAAAATGTGTATGTATAGAGTCGGAATCGCTCCAACTCTTCCAAATCGGTCTCGGGAACCTGAAACGAACTAAAGGAAGCATAAGAAGCCCCTAAACCGCTCCCAAGGAGCGATTATACAAGGAAAATGGGACCAAAACACTACAAAATAGGCACTACAAACCACACTTATCAACTCCCCCACACTTAACCCTTACTCGCCCTCGAGTAAGCACATACTAACTACTATACTAGCCGAATGGGTATTAGCGCACCCTACGCCCTTTCAACTCACGCGAGTGCACTTAGAGGAAAAGTGCATTCCGCAAGGCAAGTGGGGTCTTGCGACAAAACTGTGGATGCAACCAGACACAAGACACAAAAACAAACAAACACACAAACGAACACATAATCGGTTGCACCCAAAGAAAAACAAATACCGCTTCCCTCTAAAAGCGGTGAAAGAAGCACCGGTTTAGGACTCGAGGTAAGTGCCAACGTTCCCAAGCTAGCAATACAAACCGAGGTGGACTAAACCCTAATAGTATGACGATAAAGCAACAAAAACGTTGGTAACTTACCTAGGTCCTCCTAACTTTCGAAAAACGTACTACGGGAGGATCGGCGGAGTGGGAAGTGATGATCCACGGTGTTAGTCGACACTGTAGGTAAGTGAGACCCCGCCCCCTTTAGCGTGAGCCAAGACGGTCGTCTCGTGTCCAAAACCGCCTAACTAGTCTAAGTAAAAAGGGGAAATGATTGCAAAATGAGGGAAGACCGACTAATGCCGCTATCATCCTTCCTCGGGACTCGGTCCTTTGGTAGGCTCTTCACGGAAAAGGTCGGAAAAAGGCTTATTTTTGTGGGGATATAATCTTTTTGTGAGACGATTTTCTTTTGGCATTTTCTCTTTTCTTTTGCATTTTTGCTTTGTTTTGCCATGCCATTCTTTTTCTTCTTTTCTATTTTATATTTTTTTTTTGATTTTGTGCCTTTTCTTTTTCTTCAATCTTTTCTTTCTTTCATTTTTTTTCTTTTTTTTCTTTTCTTTGCCCTTTTTGGCAAGATTTGGCTTTTTGGCATTTCTTATTGCAACAAGAAAGATGACTTCAACTTTTTGCAATTTATTGTGTGGATATGTGTAGGAGGTAGGGTAATGGGTGAGTCGGGGAGCGCCCTTCCCTTCAAACCCACAAAAAGGTGGAGAACTTGGACTAATCAAACGATTCTAGACACGGTCACCTAAGGAACGGGACTCGGCAACCAAGGCCTTTTCACACCGTGGGTGGTCATAATGGTCAAAATGCAAATCCCGTCGTAAATCCCTAGTAAGCTAGGTGGACTCAAGGTAAAGGACCAACGAAATCATTGATTTAGGGTCATTCTACTAGATTAAAGTCCAAGACTCGGTTTACACTACTAGGAAGGGAAAATACACACTCACACATTAGCCTCTAAACCGGGTTTTCGAAAACGGTTTACACACAAAACACAAAACATAGCACAACACAAAATTAAAGACATGACGAAAATGAACGAAAGAAAAAGAAGCAAAAGCAACAAAACAAAAACAAAACAAAACGAACACATACACAACATAAACACCACCCCGATCATCCAAACAAGCCACCAAATCATCCACACTTTACAAAGCTCCACCCGAGCACACAACATCACAATCTCCTCCAAACTCCGCAAGAGGTAAAGAAGAAAAAGAGATAAGATGTTACCGGGAGTCTTGAAAGCCTTCCAAAGTTAATGGCGATTAAAGTAACCTATAAGGGAAAGGGAGGCAAAACACGCACACAAAACAAATATACGACACAAAGACACAAAAGGAAAACACACAAAAGAAAAATCTTTTTGATTTTTGTGAATTTTTTTCAAATTTTTATGGATTTTTAAGATTTTTTTTTCGAAAAACTACAAAAATAAAGCTAACTATGCTAGAATAGCACTCCCCCCACACTTAAACCGAGCCATGTCCTCATGCTCGATCGTAGTGTGCGGAGAGACAAAAGAAAAGAAGAGAAACTACGAAAATAAATCTAAAAATCAAAAATAAAGTGGAGAAAAGGGTAGAAGGCGTCCGGCCGGGGTGTAGTCAAGTCACCATGGGCCGAGACTAGAAAAGATATGGATGGGGGAAGAAAATAAAAAGAAGGAAATAAAGGGAAATGGGAGGGGAGGGCTAGGTGTAATCAAGTCACCTAGCCCGGATTCCGCCTAAATCCGACTAAATCCTCAAAAAGAAAGAGTGAAAAACTTGTAAAATTTGGATTTTGAAAATGACTCTCGATGTAGTCACATCATCGAGAGTCGGGAGCAACCAAAACCAAGGCCTCGAAGGCCACCATGACAAAGGGGAAGGGGAGAAACAAGGGGAAAACAAGCAATAAAAAACGGAAAAGAAAGGATAGTTGCCATACCGACCGGTTAGCAACTCACTCTCTCCATCGTCTCAATGATCAATATAGGTACTTGCTTGTTGTCGTCATTGTCATCCTTCTTCAAGCTTGAGAAAACCGCATGGCTAGAGGTAGAAATGGTGCGAGGGGGTGGGATTTGATGTGAATATCGGACTAAAGTGAGGAGGAAATGAGGTTAAGGTATGTAAATGAGGCACATGGGTGGTGTGATATGAGAAAGGAAGGTAGGGAGGTTGGGTGGGGGTATATAATGGTTGGGTGGGCTTGAATATCGAAGAAGAGGCACCAAAAAGGAGTAGGGGATCATCCCGGTCGGGATGGGTGATCCCGGTCGGGATGACATACCCGTCCCGGTCGGGAAGCCTCCTTCCCGATCGGGATGACACTCCAGTGAACTCGATTTTTGGCACCCTCATCCCGATCGGGACGGCCCCATCCCGGTCGGGATGACACACCCTTCCCGGTCGGAAAGGGTCTTCATGACTCCCATGACCCCAAAAACCGGCTCCCTTGCTCACGATCCAATCTCTATCACTAACCACTCCTTTCTAGGAGTCACCTTCACTTCACCTATCACACTAAACTCAAACCAAACATCAAATTCACTCCCTCACATCGCTCATCCAAATACCAAATCAATTACAAGAGCTTCACAAAACTAACAAAAATCAAGAGAAAAATCACACAAATACAAACACAAGTACTCTAAAGAAGAGGAAGGGGGAATATACAACATGACGGTTCTTTAGGAACTCCGTCAAACCTAGGATGGTGGAATCTTCTTCAACCGTAGCCCTCAAGGGCATGGAGGAGCAAGTCGAACGCGCTACCGACATCATAATGAAGGCCCAAGAAGCGCTCGAGCCTAGCCAACCTCCACGGCCTCCAAGGAGGAGGCAAGAAGTAGGAATCCCAAGACCCATCGTCATCATTCATGTTGTCTCCGGGGTCTATCCATCCTACGAGCTTCACCGACCTCTTCCTCCCTAGGCATCGCCTCCAATCACAAGCAAGCTTCATCTCCAAGAAACAAGGCACAAAAAGCGGTTTTGGCCTCATCTCCTCAATGCACACCCCCACACTTTCCTCAAGTTGTGGTTCCCCATCTTCATCACTCGGCCCCACATCATCATGGAGGAGAGGATTGAAACTTCTACCGGCTGTTTCAACCTCTTCCAAACCATTGCTTGGTTTACTTACAAGGGGCTCTTGATGCTTATCCACATTCTCGGACAAGGGCAACTCAAGGCTATCAACTTCACCCAACATCCTCACAAATTCCACCAAACCATCCAACTCACCATCCTCCTCCAATTCCTCACCAATGTTGTCTTCACCGAGGGTCATCTCCTCATTCGTCTCTTTTTGGGTAGACGATTGAGGTTCTTCAAAGCAAATTTCTCTTTCAAAGGGAACTACATCGGCGGCTTCGTGATTAGGTTGCTCCTCTCTCTCAAGTGGGCACCCTTCATCTAAATGTGATGCTCGGGATAAAAACATTACGGTTTGAACCGATAATGCATTTAATCGAGCATCCCTCGCCTCGTTTGCCCTTCGAATTTGGGCCATTAATTCCTCTTGTTCTTTTTGCAATTGAATGGCCGTTTCTTGGATGCTCCTTTGCATTTGAAGAAACGATTGAAACTCCTCCATGTCGGGCAATTGGTGATCATTGGGGTCTTGTAAAGCTCCTTGATAATCTTGATAATCTTGATGATAATCTTGATAACCTTGATTAAACATGGTGTCTTGATGATGCCCAAGGGGTGGGGCATCATATTGTTGGTAGTGAGGTTGAGGTGATTGGTAGTATTGTGGGTCATGGGGTTCATATTGTGGTTGGGGTGGAGGGTAATATGGTGGGTTTTGGTGGTATTGGCTTCCATAAGGTGAATCTTGATTGGACATGGTGGGTTCACATTAATAACTCGAGTAATAGTCACCATGATCGTAGGATTGGTAATCGTTCACTTGTTGGTAGCCATTTTCATAATCTTGAAGTTCATACCCACTAGAGTCTTGATCCCCCCAAGAAGCTTGATAGTAATTAGGAGTCATCATGTCATAGCTTTGGTTCATAGAAGAAGAGGAGTAGCTCATATCGGCTTCCATGTGTGGGGAGTTTAGATCAAACCCCATGCTTGCTCGAAAATCGTAGTCCATACCCGGTTGGAAACCACTCATCCTAGCAACCGTCCGTTTAAGCGGCTCTTAGTTGCAAGAAAAAGATAGTCACCACCTCTAAGCACAAATGTAGACTAGGAACAAACGTGAGAAGTCTAGTGCTTTTTGGGCACTAGACAAGAGAGAAATAAACCACACACACACAAGAAGCAAGGTAACAAAAAGAAAAAAGAAAAACACAAACACAAAGACAAAGTCAAGTAATTAGGAAAACAAAGTCTAAACTAGCACCGTCCCCGGCAACGGCGCCAAATTGATGGTAGGATTTGTCGCGAATCCCACCGATCAAATAAATAACCGGCTAATCCCAACTGGGTAGATAGGGCAAGTCGGGTCGAATCCACGGGGACGGTAATGTATAGCCTAGACTAGGTCGGCCCAAATACGAGACCAAGTCAACGAGCTAAGCTAGAGAATGATAGAGGGGGAGAGAGCTAGACTAAGACTAAGGAGAACAACTAAGAGAAACGGGATAGGATTAGGTCGGGGTCAAAGGGGTAACGGAATGGTCAAGGAGGAGTTAGAGTGAAGGAGGTAGTAGGGTAATCTAGGTAATCTAACTCAGACTCACCTAGAGGTTCCTCATGGAACCCATCCGGCGAGACACACGACAAAGGAAGGCAAGAAAAACAAGCATTCCAACCTACTTAGTCATTCAAGCATTCCAACAAACATGTAATATGCATCACTCAAGAAGAAACCCAAATCTTCCACCAACATCTCCAACAAACCCTTAATCATCCAATTAACTCCATAATCACCCTAATAACCCTAGCAAGAACACTACTCTAACATATCTAAACTAAAACTAACACTAACAAGATGAATCAACACAAACAACAAAACATCCATAATGAAACTAGTGAAAACAATGAAATATGAACAATAAAATGAACAAAGATTAAAACTTGGATGAACAAACAAGATTAAGAGTAAAGAAAAGAAGATTATACCATACTAGAAGATGAAAAGAAGAAGGAAACTTGCATAAATGGAAGAACCCAAAACAAACATCCAAGGTTGTCAAGCTTGAATGGAGATCTTGAAGAATTCCCTTAATACAAGACTAATTACTAAGATTAACGATAAACTAAAAACAAATCTACACTAATCTAATCTAATCTATGCTAAAACTAGGCTAGGGTTTGTGGGTAATGAAGAACATAAGCTTTACAAAACAAGGGAAGAGTATATATAGGGTTACAAATGGAAGGGAGAGGAAAGAAGAGAAGTCCGGCTGGAACTGGGTGGTCCCGACCGGGACGGGTCATCCCGACCGGGACGGACCCACCATCCCGACCGGGACGGGTTGGTCCCGACCGGGACGGCCTTGCAGTAACACTTCCAAACGCGCACTTCATCCCCGACGGGATGAGGAGCATACCTGTCGGGGATGAGTCTTGTAGGCCTCCAATATGACCCTTTTGGTTCATCCTTGCCTCACATGGACTTCTCATCGATTCTCGGGACTCGGGATCGGTTCTCGGAGGCTCGGGATTGGGTCCTAAGGTCTCGGGGTCGATTCCAAAGCATCGAGTCGTCGTTCCTTTACTCCGTTGGCTCCAAAATGTGTATGTATAGAGTCGGAATCGCTCCAACTCTTCCAAATCGGTCTCGGGAACCTGAAACGAACTAAAGGAAGCATAAGAAGCCCCTAAACCGCTCCCAAGGAGCGATTCTACAAGGAAAATGGGACCAAAACACTACAAAATAGGCACTACAAACCACACTTATCACAGTCCCATCGTTTAACGCATACACCATTGTCAGATAGAAATTCCTTCCATTACATCTATCCACAACTCTGACATGTATATATTGTGGGCTGGTTGCTAATACATCGATAATAAAACATCTGGTCGCCGTAGAATCCATACTCTTCCTCCTTTATGCAATCTACAATTTGTTGTAAGGCTACATCCATCTAGCATTTTATTAGCAATATTCCCAACATTATTACTATTAACTTTGGTCTCCAATAATCCAAAAATAGCCACCTGCTGTTTGTTCATAAAATGTTTAACAACTTCTTGTTTATTTACATTATTAAGGCCTCTCACATTCCAAAATCCTATATTATTCATTGGAAGACTGTTGGAATGGAGGGTTACCAATTCCATCACGCCCTATTTGCACTGCAGCCACCACATCAATATCAGGATCATCCTCCAATACTTCCATATATGTTCTTATGGAGGATGAAACTAACGTCTCTCCCTCATTTAAAACACCTGGATGCATATTCAGAATCCTCTTTGTATTTGGGGATGCAGTAATTTGTACTAGTGCCTGTACAGTCTTTTGTACTGGCTTCCATATCTTCTTAAACACCTGCATCGTCCCTCCTTCCTTTCTTATTGTCTTCTTCCTGCACTGAGTGTCTTCATGTCCAAGCCCCTTAAAGTGGTTGCATAGGCTAGGCTTCCATTCATACTCAATTCTTATGCTTAATTTCTGTCCTTCTTCATCCAGAAAACTTACCTTTTCTGGATATTTTTGTCCTACCTGTAGTTCCACCATTGAACGAGCATATCCAAGTCTTGTTTTGGCCAATGTAGCCTGATCAGACTGAATAAAGTTACCCACAAGGTTTGCTATAGCAGGCAAACATTTACCCAAAAATCGAAGAGGTAACGCATGTAATCTAATCCAAGCAGAAACAACCTTAACATCCTCTTTCATCAAGTCAACTCCTGCCGTCCAGGCTCTCACAACCATAGGTTTGCTATCGAACATATGATACCCAGCAGCCAAAACTTTGTCTTTGTCCTCCATGTTCTGAAATCTGACTAAGAATATGCCAATCGGAAGAAAAAACACTTTGTCTACGTTATGACTCCTCCAAATACGTCGAACAAATCCATCCACTACTTCCCAAGGTGGATTCGCCCCCAGGATGTAACAGTAGACAACCTGCTCCTAGTACGTTATCTCATCCTTAGTATCATCCTTGGTGAATTGTATTACATTTTCCTCTATTGCAGTCTCCTTCTCCTTCAATTTCTCTTGAATTTTTGACGAGTACTCCCCATGTCTTCCTCTCTGGGTTATCCATGGATTATTCACATCCAATTCTTCATCATCCTCATCAAAATTTAGCCCAGGGATAGCATTCAACTCATGCATAGGTTTTGAACGTAAAGCCTCGCCCTCACTTGGGCCAGTTGCCTTCTTTAGATTATTATCCTTCTGTCCCATTGGTGTCTGATATGGGTTAAGTCGTCTCACCCAATCAAAATAAACCTAATGCTACTAACAAGAAGATAGCGGCAAGCAATGTATCGAATCCACAGGGAAACAATCAATTTTCGTCTATTAGCTATGGCGATTCTAAAATGCTCTAAACGGTTGATTGATGGAAAATAAATAAAAGATTACTGAAATACGATAATAAATAATTGAATCTAACAACGAGATGAAAACTAAGGTCACGGGTTCACGATAGATGTTCGACAATTATGCGACAATAATAATAAACACATAAACATGCTAGTCGGCTATAACACGTTCTCTCGAATCTTGTCAACCTAGGAAGGATCTAACGGGCTCTTGCAACTTATTAGACTCCCTACCAAATCGCGCGTGATCTAATCCTAATTCGGCTTTCGCACAAGAACTAGAATTTCCCAAACAGATTAAAATGTTGTGGCCTTTAATAAATTAATCGACAAACAAAACACGCGAAAGTGGTACTAGCATAATTATAAATTTAGTATCAAAGCAACATAATCGTATAATAATCCATCGATCCCCCTCGACCCTAGCGAGGAACTTAGCTACGCATGACGATTACGAAACAACAAATTGCATACATATAATTCATGATAAAAAGTGAATCAAATAAATCTAACGATAAACGAACGAAAATCTAACGAACTAAACGGAGCAACGAATTGTGAATAGAGAAGATTACGACAAACTAAGTAATTTACGATGAAGATTGAAACGTAAAACTGAAAATTGCATAAAACAAAATTATCAAAATCGAGTACGAGTTGAAACCGAGTGCTAGAATGCTAAGAGTCACGAGTTTTCTAAAGAAAATAATCTAAGTATGAAAAATGATAGTAGTCCCCCTACAACTCCTTAGTTATACAAAAATAGACGGAAATGGGCTGTGTAATCCCCTAGAAAATCTAACGCGATACAGTGGCGGAAACACTGTAGAGTTGGGATCAAAACACACTGTAACTATGTCTTAGAAAATTAAAATGGTAAAGTCAAACAATAGGCCTAAAATAAAAATGGCCAAAATTTAAAACAATCCACAAAAGGGGTTGAACAATCCATAAGACATAATTATTAAAATAAACAAGCAGGATCCACACTGCTCACTAGCCCACACCCGGAACACGTATACCTGCCGTGTTAAAACATAACAGCCATAATCAGTGGGGAGCAACGCCAACGTTCTCCCAGTCGTATAACAGGATTTTAAAACTGTAATTACTATTATAGAAAAATAGTAAGAAAAGGGAAAACAGTAAAACAATATTATGAAAATAAGTTTTCAGTGAAAAACTTCACGTATCGAAACAATATAATAAAAACGAGTTTTCCAAAGAAAACATAAAACATTTGCCAACCTGCAACCAAATTATATCGATAATAATAAAAATAGTCAAAATGGCGTTATGGATAGGATTAGTGATGAAGACTAGACTTTCACTAGGAGAATACTAAAAACTAGTTTCGAAAACTTAGTTCAAACAAATCAAACTTCGATCTCTAACTAGGCTACTCAACCATAATAGGACGGCGACTTATAAATGCGTGGCCCTAGTTTAAGATAATATGTACACCCCTCCCGAGCAACATAAATACTCAGTTCAACCCGACGGCGTCTTACACTATGAGGCACGAGTTTAAGGTCGAAATGTACACACACTTCCGAACACCATATATGCTCGGTTCAACAACCAGTATGCCCCATAAAGACACACCAGCCTTATAGTTGATGGCAAAAACGTAAACCCCATAATATATTACTCTAACCTCACACTTGTCCTTATTCCATAACTCCAAAACAAAGCCGTTATCGATATATTTAAGAGATATAATCGTTATAAACAATAAGAGAACAAAAGGAGTAACCATCATATTCCAAAAGAGGAAACTCTCTATTTTAGGAAACTTATATTTTTAGAAACTTTACTAAAAATAGCATTATATTAAAATATCGAAAATATTAGTTCATACTAATACAACATTTTTAGTAAACGATATAGATTTATAAAACTAATACTTTCGGCCTTAACGATATTAATTGATAAAGTACGAACATTTAGGTTTATGAAATTAATTAAATATCATACGAGTATTTATAAAATGATTAAAATGTCAAACAATTTAACACTACTAATCAGGGTGTTTTTAAAATTTATAAAAGTAAAATTCCCTAATTATTAATAGTTTCGACAATACGAACATAAATAGGATTTTATCGCAAAGGTCAAATTAAATCTTTTAACGTCTTTTATTTACTTAAACCAATGAATATATTTATAGTATGTTAAGGGATGATTTAACTCTTAAAGTTTCAGATTTAAATATTTTCAAAATTTCTGGAAAAATAATTTTTTTAGGTAAGACGAAGCATTTTAACGATAAATCGTAATTTTGTCCAAAAATCATTACTAATAATTAAAGACTTTAATAAATAGTACAAAAATTACGTAAGATAGCTAAAATATATTTTTAGACATTCTGTCCAGAAAATAAAATTTTCCAGAATCTTTAAACTTGGTTTTTAAAGGGTTTTCTCGTTAATCGTCTAATCTTGACAATAACGATTAATAAAAATAGTAATTACAAAACGATTTACGTATTAATATCCAAAAATTATAATTAAACTTAAAAATGATGATTTTTCAGAATATACTAATTTTTCAGATTTTCCAAAATTCCAGATTTAACAAATTCCAACAAAACCGTCATTTAAAACCCGTTTTCACAATTAACGATTTCATTAATAAAACTTATCATTCCTAACATTTTATTAAAGCACTAAAAATCATAAAATTATATTTTATCATGAAATTATCAGAATCATAATTTTTTTCCAGATTAAATCAAAAGACAAAAAATCGAGAATTTAAACGACAAACACGGTTTTAACGATAAACGATGATTTAAAGTGATTAATTAATTCATTCACTTAAAAATTCCGAAAAATTATGAAAAACTTCAGAAAAATCTATTTAATCAGAAAGTTTCACCACGTCAAAAATCAGATTAAAATAAAATGTTTAAGTACTAGAACTAAAAATCAGTTTTTAATCGTTTTTGTCCGTAAACGGTAATAATTCAATAATCGATATCAAAAATATAAGAAAAATACCAAATTATTAAAAATCATCAAAAACTTATTTGTTTTACAGAATATAATCATATATTACAAGTTTAGGCCGAATATTACGATTTTACAAATTAATACGACGATTTAATCGTTAATCTCGTAAAAGCGATAAAAATGCCGAAACATGCAAATTTTCAAATTTTAAAATTTTTTCAGATTATATGACATATATATATAGTCAAAAATAAAATTATAATAATATACATGCAATTACACAAATAAAATCATGCAATACCGAGTAACATCGACGTTACCTCCAATCCAAATCCGAGTCTATGTTAAATTCATCGGCTTCGGGGTCGTCCAAGAATCCTTCAATACACGAAATACATGGTACAAAAATACCATGAGAAAACTAAAAGAATCGAGGTAAATAACGATCGGAATTAACATCGATTATTACCTTAACGAAGGGAAAAGAAAGACGATTAATTTGGAGATGAAAAAGGGACGATCAAGACTCGATTTGAGACCAAACATGACCGGAAAATACTGCTGGAGTTCATGGCCAAAGAAGACGAGATAGAGAGTATTTGCCTTGATTATTTTTGTGTAAAAATGAATGAATAACAAAGTGAAAAGTTTAGGCTTAAATGATAATTAAAATTTGATAAAAACAATGCTATGCATGCATGAACTAGGCAGCCAAAATATGTGAGAAAGGGAGTGTGAAGAGTTTGATCAATTCATCACAATAAATAAGAAGAAATAAAATATCTAAGGCTTAATTTATTTGTAAAATAAAAAATGTATACAAAGTTGTAGTGTAAAAATGTGACATGGGTGTGTCACGGTCCAAAACATGGGGAAAATGTCCCAAATAATTTCTAAGTTGATAAAAAGATGAATCGTAAAATTATTAAAGGTATTTCAAATCAGTTCGAGTAAACCGCGTGTTGGAAAATAATTATTTATGAAATTTCGTAATAAAATCATTAAAGGTCAAATATTCTTAAATAAAAATATTTCTTAGTTGGAAATATCATATAAACGTGTTTTGATATTTAGGAAAAACAAATAACTCAATTCCAAGCTTAAAACGTTAGTTCGTCGAAAAATAGAACTTCACGCGCAAAAATAAATAGTTTACAATGAAAAACAAATAAATAGGTTTAAAGAATTAAAATCTTTTAAAATAAAAATAAATATTATTTGACTCAAAAATAATAAGAATTCAGAAAGATGAAGAAAATAGAAGACGAAATAGACATAGAGTCATGACGGAGTCACAACAGAATAAATAACGGCACTAGGAAGATAGTGGGTGTTACAGGCTGCGTGTCACGCCGGCCGGCTGGCAGGCCGCCTGCCACATGCAGGGGCCGAAGCACAACAAAAAATGAAGCTCAAATCGCCTTTGTGTCATGCCGGCCGGCCAACAGGCGGCCTGTCGGGGCAGGCTGGCACGCACAACACTAATAGAAGAAGTAATAGGCCGCTTTCCAAGGCCCAATGAATCGACACTTCTCATTTCTTCTTCGCCTAGACCTCCTAAAGCACAAATTTTGTCTCGGGATCGTTCTTCCAACCAGATATGAGTGTAAATGCACGCAAAGACCCGAAATCGTGTAGAATCTACAAAAACATTCACTCAAAGCAAAATGTTAGAAGAAACGGCTCTAAAGAGCGCGTTCCGACCGGAAAAGACAACGGAATCGAGGGAATAAACCTATATAAACACGACACATCAGTGTCTTTGTCGTGTTTTGCTTGGAACTAGTTTGCTTAGCCTTCGTCTTTGATGCCGAGTTTCTCGCCATGATGATCAGTATCTATCACGCTGATAATCGTTCGCCTGATGATCGTCTCCTTTAGAGAGCATTAGGGTCTTGCATCATTTTTCTTTAGATTATACATTTGTTCAATCATTGGTTGTTTAAAAGCTTGAGAAAGGGAAAACTCTAACGACTCGTTCCCTATGTTAAATGACAACTTACCATTCTTTACATCAACTATAGTATCACCGGTAGCCATGAAAGGTCGACCTAAGATAATGGGGTAATAATGTGTTCAGGCATATTCATGACAACAAAGTCGGAGGGGATGAAAAACTTACCAACTTACACGGGTACATCTTCAAGTATCCCAAGTGGGTACTTGACGAACCTAACCGCAAGTTGAATTGACATACTAGTGGGTCTCATCTCCCCCACACTAAGTCTCTTAGCTATAGAATAAGGTAACAAACTAACACTAGCCCCTAGGTTACACAAAGCTTGACTAACAACAACATTTGCAACCCGACAAGGGATGGAAAAGCTACCGGGATCCTCTAGTTTCTTTGGCATTTGATTCATAAGAATGGCACTACATTGTGCCGTAAGAGAGATGATAAGCTAGTCGTGTAACTATCAAAAATAACCAACTACGGTCCAACTAAAAATATAGTCAGGAAAGTCGGGATCGTATCCACAAGGAGACAAATAAATTGTACTCACAATTAAAGTTTATCTAAGTAACCAAATCGGGGGTTTTGTTTTTGTGTTTAACTAATCTAAAAGTAGTGAAAGAAAGAGAAATAAAAAGAAGAATAACTAAATTTAATAAGACGAATAAGGATGAATAAATAAAGAGAGAAAACTAGGATTGTCGGATCACTACGAATCTCATATGGTCACGGTCTAGGTCACAGATCTATCGCAGATATTGGTCTAAGGGGTAGTGAAAAGGTCCTTCCGGTTCGCTATTCACCCTAGCATGCGTCTAAAGGCTTCCGATCTTATTAGGGCATATTAATGTGTTGTAGCAGGTCTAACTTTTACCAGGCTTCCGATCTTCTGTTCAAGTTTACCAATTCAATTAATCAATTACGTCGACTTAATCAATTAATCTCAATTGAATGCTACAATTGACAACTCGATCAGATGCAATATTATTGACAAATCTATAAATTATTTAGCGACCACATTCAATTCGCAGATCCCCTAAATCCTAGCGAAGGAAATTAGCTATTCATAATTAAATCAAGAACAACAATATTATTGAACGATTTTACTAGATTAAGCATGGTGAATAATAATAAAATTACGACAAGCATAAACAAAGATTAAGAATAATTAATTATGAAGAAGAAGAACAATAAAAAATTAAGAATAATTAAGAATGAAGAAGAAGAACAATCAAGAATGAAGAAGAAAGAAGAAGGAAGAAAGATTAGATTAAATTACCAAGAGGAATGATGGCGATTCGAATGTTGAAATCTTACAATAACCGAGTTTCTAAGACGAAAATTAAACTAAAAGTAATTCCAAGAGAATAAGGAGAAGAGATCTAAATAAAAGTCTAAGGAGAAGTGGAGATGTATGGAGAAGTGTAGAAGTAAAAAGTGGCTGAAAAGCCCTATTTATACAATTTAGAGAGAGTTAAAACTGATTAGGAAACTGCTTGCTGAACACGATATCTGTCCGTGGCCTAGAAAATAGTCGGCGGACTATTTTAATAGTCGGTCGACTATTATTGACTGAATTGATCTTCTGCTGTCACCCAAATAGTCGGCCGACTAAAACAACTGTCGGTCGACTATCGTCATGGTCGGCCGACTATTCTGATAGTCGGTCGACTATTACACCCAGTTCAGCGATCAGCTCTTTCCAGCTTCGTTTTGGCTCAGTTTTGGTTCGTTTTAGCTCCTGTGACTTCCGTTCCTGGAAAAAGACAAGACACACCACAAAGTAGCCAATTCGGGGCAAAATAGTAGCTTACACTACTCAATAAACACGGGAATGCGCATAATAAAAGCATAAAAAGTGTATATAAAATACGCGCATCAAATCTCCACAAACCAAACCCTTGCTTGTTCTCAAGCAAGCACAAAATGATGAACTCAATCCTAATGAAATGTATATAACTCATAGCGGAGTATGCTTCAAGTTACCCAAACCAATGCGCAACGATTAAAATTAATGTAAACAACCACATACAACAAGCTTGACCAATGACAACAATACTGAACCTTCAACCTTGCAAGACTCATCTATGTCGGACTCTCACAGATCGCTCATCACACAAAACGGGTGATATTGTGAGTTTATGTAAAAATGGAAAGACAAAATACTCACCTAAACTGCGACCTACAAAAACATGCATGCAATCTAACATGAAATCAATCTCTGTCAACTGTACATACGCATTCTATCGGGTAAGACAAGTGCCAAGGACTTACATATGGTATAAAGTGAGGCTAATCGGGTAAGAAGGGGCAAAACAATATGGATATGAGGAGGTAAAAGTCATGCTAGTATTCCTTACACCCATCAATAATAAACATTCCGTTCTCACCAAACTTCAGTCGAAGAAATTAAGCATAGCAACAAGCGCCTTATCAAAACCGCTTCCCACTAATAACTATGAAATTAGAGAGATCAATTCTTTTCTCATAGCAAAAACACATTCTTCTTATAGTTTCACTTCATTTTTTTTCCTTTCTTTTGTTTATTGTTTTTCCTCATTTTTTTTCATTCAAATAAATCTCCTTTTTTTTTCATTCCCTTCTCAATTGTCATGATACCAAGATCAACCTGAAAAAAACAATTCCGTTCAACTAATCTACTAGCTTGACTAGGGTAGGCAAATCGTGGCATGTAGTTGATAAACAGGTCAAA
The DNA here is from genome assembly GCA_958450325.1 of Agrostemma githago. NCBI lineage: Eukaryota > Viridiplantae > Streptophyta > Magnoliopsida > Caryophyllales > Caryophyllaceae > Agrostemma > Agrostemma githago. Next base: position 56,735,329 of record OY288240.1, read on the forward strand.
CAGGTCAATTTGGCTATGTGAGGCTTACAAAAATCAGATAAAATAAAGGATTTGCCTTTTTCGCACATGTCAAAACCACGAGTAAAAAACGTACAGGTACTTAAGAGACGAATGTCATGCTTATGCAGTTTGATATACACGCCTCGTAAGGAGTACTACTCTCAACCTAAATGAAACTGATCATGAATGTCATCAGTTTAAGGCTTCTAAATCCTTACAAATCTGAGTAGTTTGCCAACAATGAGTCATGTTTATTCATTCAGTACAGTTAACTAAAGATGCAAGAATGCCGCATGTAATTATGTACAAAAAACGCTAACGACGCACGAGCATAAGCAACTAAATGAAGACATAGAAGCATTATCATCATCGCTACATAGCATTCCAACTCAACTAAGATTCGACTAAATTCAAAAACATATTTTTGATTTTTTTTATTTTTTTTATGCATGCGGAAATGCAAGAAATATGCAGATGGGTGAAAACAAACAGATGCATACCCTCCCCAAACCAAATCACACAATGCCCTCATTGTGTACAGCAAACAATAAGAGGCAACAATAATTATGGGGAAAAAAATGCAAAACAATGGAAGTGCAAAAAGAAAAAGAAAGAACTACTTACAAGATATATACAAACAAAGACCTCCCCAAACCGTTCTAATCAGAGCCCTCGCCGCTCTCCTCGCAACTACCACTTCCACTATCGTCACCGTCATACTCATCGTCGTCATCTCCCTCCGGGTCATCATCATCCTCGACGTCGACCATATCCTCGTTCTGGTCATTGTTAGCATAACCTCCCGTGGGATAGGTGTAGTAAGTCGGGTGCAAGCTCCAGGAGAGGTCTGACCGAGTTCCACTGAATTGTCGTAAAGTGGAAAGTCGTAAATGGCCTGATTTAGCCTGTACCGTGGCTATCCGGTGGCACAACTCATTAAGCATTCCAGGGACTGCCGCTTGCTCGATGACCGCAGGTGGAATATATGGTGGAGGAGGCACGAAGTGGTCAGGAAATGCGGGCACATTAGAATAATCAATATATGGAAATGCATAAGGAGGACGTGGCGGTGGACCTGAAGGCCCAGCTACAAAAGATGGTGTATCTGATGCGCGGCTGGTCGATCGAATGGCTCCTCCTCAAGATTGTCGAGGTGGCCGAGACGGTTCGCCCGTCTCGGGTGTGAAGTGTGTGGCGGTCTGAAGATCCCTCCTAAGTGGTAGAAAATAGGAGGGATACTGTGGAGGGTCCATGTCAGGACTAAAGGGGAGCTGGGGGAAGGGGGTGAGAGGTGGTAGATTATACGGGAGAATAACCGTGTGATCTTTTGCTATGCGCCAACGCAAATTTGGACCTATCCAAAGAAAACCTCTAAGGAAAGAAAAGTTAAGAAGGCGACTATCAAGTCGCGTGGAAGGTGGTAGGTCATGTCCTATATGTTCTTTCTCGCATGGGAAGTCCTGAAATAGCTGACGACCGATATGGGAGACGAGACCCCCACAATGAAAGACAGCTAGAAGCCCATGCCCGATATGTTGGAAATGGTGGGCAACGGGGGCGGCCACGTTCATGACATATGGACGTCTGCTATCGATGTTAAGATAGCCTGCTAGAATCTCTAACTCAACAACATTAACGTTATTCGGCTCTGTACGTCCATAAATGGTGCACCCTAACAAACGAAGCCAGTATCGGATGGCCGGGTGGTGGACTTCGTTGCCCCACTTACGACTCGTATTACGGTTAGAAATACAAGACCATATTTTGTTGGCTGGACGGCGAGGGGAATGTATTGAGTCCCCTTCGCTAGTGACACCCAAAAGCTGACCGAACTCCCGAATGGTCCTAGAAAAACTCTGAGTAAAGAGTCTAAAAAAATACAAGGTGTGTCCCAATTCGTGTCACTAAAGAAGTTGAAACTACTAAAAAACTCTAGAGTCAGACTCTTATATGTGAATTCAAGCATGTAAATAAGCCCGCTCATACCAGTACCATTCAGTAAGTCAACAACAGTCGGATATATGACCAACACGTTAAAGAACTCGCGGTCTAGAAACCGTGTCGGGACTACCTTAGTAGCTGCCAACCGTACAAAGTGCTCCCTCTGATCTTCCGAGGTAAACCAAATGTCGGGGTATTCCGGTATGCTCTGCTCAAAATATGAAACGAGATCCTGAGTCGGTGCTAACTCTCGGCTATGATCGACCCGACGCCTCGTGCTTCCCCGACGTTGTCTTTTCCTTGTATCCATTTCGACCTGAAAAAGCAAAAATTTAAATCAGACTAGTGTGCTACTCAAACGAAAACCTCCAAATTGATTGAAATCAAAACCCTAATTTTATAACTGAAATTTGGGTAAAAACGTGATAATGTGAAAGAAATCAATTAATTTGGGTAGAGAAATGAGCAATACCGAAATCTGAGACAAAACTAAGCCAAAATCTGAAACCGTATGCTGAAAACAGACCCCAAAGAGTCACGACATACACCGCCTAAAAATCGCCCGACAAAATGATAGTCGTCCGACTATCGCAATGGTCGTCCGCCTATCGCAATGATCGTCCGACAATCAAAATAGTTCTCCGAATATTCCGATGGTCGGTGACTCCCGGCGGACAGCAGAAAACGCAGGCGGAAGACGAAAAACACAAGGAAACTTATTGATTTGGCAAGACAGCAATAGAAACTTCAAATAGAGACAAGAAAATAGCAAAAGAAGACAAGGTTAGAGAATAGGGATGGAGAAAAGGAGTTGGGTAAGGAGGTTGAAGATGAAGATTGATGGGTAGAAAATGAATATTAAGAATGGAGGTAGGTGGGAGGAGTGAGAGAGAGAATAGGGTTTAAGGGTTATTTTCTTTTTCAAAATAATGAACTGAAGTAATAGAGTAAGGAGAGAAAAATACGACTTATGCAACAGAAATAGTCAGCCAAGGCGCGCGAATTGTTGACAGACTAAATCAATGGTCGTCCGACAGTAAAAATAGTCGGCCGACTATAAATATAGTCAGTCGAATATTGTTAACCCATTCCAGCTTTCCCTCAGCAGCCTGTTTCTCTGCCAAAACTTAATTTCAGCCTTTAGACACTCATCCTCACTCACACAAAATTTTCAATGCAGAAAATTAAATATGCTCTAACTAACTAAATGCAGGTACAAATGTCTTACAACCCGGGTTGCCTCCTGCTCAGCGCTGGTTTAAGGTCCCGCACGACCTTAGTCAAGCCAGTTTAACATGGCTTCAAGGTACAAAACCTCGACTTCTCCTCTTGTCTCATCCTTAACATGGTGATGTTGGTCATTCTCCTTGAAGTGATTTCTTGCGGTGGACTTCTTCTCTTCTACTTTATTACTTACGATGACGGGATAAGACTTAGAATCGTCTAGAGATACATGCTTCGATATATATTATGTATCTCCAAACATATCCCACACAGCATCATTGTTAAGCTCATCACCTGCACAAGTGTCTAAACACATCAAAGCCTCGAGTAGGTCCCTACTCAGGGAACCCATACAAACATCATAAACAACATCATCAATGATATCGAGAGCATATCACGTGTCCTCTATCATAGGCTTAGCTAATGTGTTAGCCAAGTTAAAGGTCACCTTATCGTCCCCCACCTCTAGAGTCAAGCGTCCGTGCTTGACATCTATAATGGCCCCCGTAGTATGTAGAAACGACCTACCCAAAATTATAGGAATTTGGGTATCCTCAACCATATCTAGGATAATAAAATCGACAGGTATCAAGAATTTACCTATCCTGATGGGGACATCCTCTAAGACTCCAAGGGGACGTTTGACTGACCTGTCAGCCATCTAAAGAGTCACACTTGGGACTTTTAGCTGACCCATATTCAGTTTCTCGCAAACTGAATAGGGCATAACACAGACAATCGCACCCAAATCGCATAAAGCTTTATCAATTACATGGATACCTATGGTGTATAGTATGGAAAAACTACCTGAGTCTTTTAGTTTGGGAGGAGACTTACTTTGGATTAGCGCACTACACTCAGCAGTAAATGCAATGGTCTCATGTTCATTAAAGTTCCTCTTACGGGTCAAAATATCTTTCATAAATTTCGCATAAGAGGGTACCTGGGTAATTAATTCCGTGAAGGGAACGGTTACCTGGAGATTTTTGACGACCTCCATAAACTTACTGAACTGATTCTCGATCTTCTTATTCTTCAACCGGTTAGGAAAAGGAACTTGAATTTTGATCTGTTTAGCAGCTTTGTCCTGTACAACACATGTTTCCACTTCAGTAGCAGATGTCTTTTCAGCAGCGACCGTCTCGGATCTAGATTCTGTCTCTGGAATAGTTGGTCGACTATCAGGAATAGTCGGTCGACTATTATCAATAGTCGATCGACCATTTACAATAGTCGGTCGACTATTTTTCTCCTCCCTTGAACTTTCTGATAATGCGTCAATGATAGTCGGTCGACTATCCGAAATAGTCGGTCGACTATTATTGACCAGTTTGTCATTCACAACAGTTTCAGTAGTTTTTAACGATACATCATCAATTACATCCTCCACAATAACATAATTATCATGACTAGGCATCTTGGGCTCGTCATAAGTAATCGCGTTGGCCGTATCATAAGGTTTTTCCGACTGTGAGGGTAGTGTGCCCGGTTGCCTAGTAGACTGATTTGTGGCAAGCTGCGCCACCTGCGTATCCAATATCTTAATCTGTGCATCTTTAGATTGGTCACTTTTCTGCATTTGGATCATAAGAGATTGCATCATACGCTTCAATTCCTGATATTCGCTAGGAACTGGAGCCCGAGTCACAGGCGGTGGAGGAAGAATAGCGGAGGTTCAGTCGGCGGTGGAAGAGCTAGAGGCTTTTGGAAGCCTTGTTGTTGTCCGCGATGAGGCGGAACATACGATTGTTTCTTCGGCTGAGGAATTGGGTTCAACACCTTCTGACTTGTCCAACTGAAGTTCGGATGCTCCCTAGTCCTCTCATTATCATAATTAGAATAAGGATTACCTTGTTCGTAATGTTGAAAAGCTAGAACTTGCTCCATCCCGGTCATACATTCCCCCGCGGTATGGCCTACGGTACCACATCGCTCACACATGGCCTCCTGTTTGATCATAGCTTGAACAGTTTGCTAATTCGACTCATTTCTATGAGGCGGATTCTGAACTTTATCGAGACGAGCATGAAGATGATCAAATTGAGCCATAATCTCCCCAGTTTCAGCTGCGGCTACCCGAACACTACCCCTCGGATTTCCGTACTCGGCTCGATGCGTGGCCATCTTCTCGATCAATTTCCAACCCTTATCATCATCAACATTGTTTTGGAAACGTTCGTTAGCTGCACCATCAAGAATAGCACGATTATCATCAAGTAAACCGTTATAAAATTGATTACATAAGAACCATGGCTGGAATCCGTGGTGAGGAATAGAACGGACTAGATCCTTAAATCTAGTCCATGTTTCGTTTAGATCTTCCAACGGTCCTTGCTTAAAACTGGTTATTTGGCTCCGTATCTGATTGGTGCGCTGAGGAAGGTAGTAATGCTAATAAAAAGCAAGCGCCAACCAGTTCCAGTCATTTATACTGGCAGCTTCTTTATCCAAGTCTCGATACCATCTACATGCTGGATCTGCAAGAGAAAATGGAAATAAGGACTCCATTACTTGTTCCTGAGTTACCCCGGGAGCAACTGGAATCGAACAACAACAATCAGTGAATATTTCCATATGTTGTCCGGGGTCTTCATCTTTCTTGCCCGAGAAGGTATTTCGCTCCACTAAATTGATATAAGCGGGACGAATCTCGAAAGAGCCGGTGGTAGGAGTGGGTAGCTTCCATCCTTTCGGGATGTTAGCCTAAGTCGGTTCAGAGTGAGCGGAAAGCTTCGGCGGCATGATCGGAACTGAGATGTTTGACTCAGCGTCTGATTTGGTGCTTGAGTCATCCTCTTCGTGGGAAGAATATTCCACTTCTAGGTTAGTGGAAACTGAGTCAAGCGAATTACATTTTTCCGCTTGACGTACTTCCCTCCAAAAACTCTGTCTAGCTCGTAAAGTCTTCTCAGGTTCGGGATCAAATGGATGAATCTAGGACCTGTTAGACCTGCGCATACATAGAACTAAGATGGAAAATATGAAAACCGTCCCAAGGAACGAAAGTTCCCTGAGACAAAGGATAAACTAAAACGACAAGTAAAATTAACCGTCTCCCCGGCAACGGCGCCAAAATTTGATAAGCTAGTCGTGTACCTGTAAAAAATAATCAACTACGGTCCAACTAAAAATATAGTCATGGAAGTCGGGATCGTATCCACAAGGAGACAAATAAACTCTACTCGCAATTAAAGTTTATCAAAGTAACCAAATCGGGGGTTTTGTTTTTGTGCTTAACTAATCTAAAAGTAGTGAAGGAAAGATAAATAAAAAGAAAAATAACTAAATTTAATAAGACGAATAAGGATGAATAAATCTAGAGAGAAAACTAGGATTGTCGGTTCACTACGAATCTCATATGGTCACTGTCTAGGTCACAGGTCTGTCGCGGATATTGGTCTAAGGGGTAGTGAAAAGGTCCTTCCGGTCTGCTATTCACCCTAGCATGCGTCTAAAGGCTTCCAATCTTATTAGGGCATACTAATGTGTTGTAGCAGGTCTAACTTTTACCAGGATTCCAATCATAGGTTCTGATGGTGGGATTTGTCGCGAATCCCACCGATCAAATAATTAACCGGCTAAACCTAATTAGGGTAGCTAGGGCAAGTCGGGTCGAATCCACGGGGACGGTAAGAGGCGTCTAGACCAAGGTCGCCCAAATACGAGACCAAGTCAACGAACTAAGCTAGAGAATGATAAGAGGGAGAGAGGCTAGACTATGACTAAGAAGAACAACTAAGGAAAACGGGCTAGGATTAGGTCGGGGTCAAAGGGGTAACGGAATGGTCAAGGAGGAGTTAGAGTGAAGGCGGTAGTAGGGTAATCTAGGTAATCTAACTTAGACCGACCTAGAGGTTCCTCATGGTACCCATCCGGCGACACACACGACAAAGGAAGGCAAAAAAAAACAAGCATTCCAACCTACTTAGTCATTCAAGCATTCCAACAAACATGTAATATGCATCACTCAAGAAGAAACCCAAATCTTCCACCAACATCTCCAACAAACCTTTAATCACCCAATTAGCACCCTAATCACCCTACTAACCCTAGCAAGAACACTACTCTAACATAATCAAACTACAACTAACAAGAACAAAAGGAATCACCATAAGAAACAAAACATACTTAGACAAACTCAATCAAACTAACAAGAACAAGAACAAACAATAATAAAGATTCAAACTTGATTAAAGAACAAAGATTAAGAGAAAAGGAAAGAAATTATACCATACTAGCTAGAAGATGAAAAGAAGAAGGAAACTTGCATAAATGGAAGAACCCAAAACAAACATACAAGGTTGTAAAGCTTGAATGGAGATCTTCAAGAATTCCAAATTACAAGCACTAATCTATAATTAACGATAATCTAAAGACTAATCTACACTAATCTAATCTAATCTAACCTAAAGTAGTCTAGGGTTTAATGGGAAGTGAAGAACATAAGCTAAGATGGTGCCTTAATACAAGAGGGGGGTATATATAGGGTTACAAGTGGAAAGGAATTGAAAGAAACAAGGCGGAGCTGTAACTGGGTCATCCCGGTCGGGATGGCTTCATGGTCCCGTCCGGGATGGTGATCCCGTCCGGGATGGCTTCATGGTCCCGTCCGGGATGGCTCGATTTATACCACTAGGAAGGGAAAGTAGACACTCACACACTAGCCTCTAAACCGGGTTTTTGAAAACCGGTTACACACAAGACACACAACAAAACACAAAACAAAGACTCAACGAAAACGAAAGAAAAAGAAACAAAAGCAACAAAACAAGAACAACACAAAACGAACACAAATGAAAACACAAACACCACCCCTATCTTCCAAATGAGCAACCAAATCAACCTCAAGCATTACAAAGCTCCACCCGAGCACACCGCATCACAATCTCCTCCAAACTCCGCAAGAGATAAAGAAGAAAAAGGGATAAAGATGATACCGGAAGTCTTGAAAGCTCCCCAAGGCTATCGGTGATTCAAGTAACCTATAAGGAAAAAGGGAGACAAAACGCGCACAACACAACAAATACACGATACAATGACATAAAAGGAAAACACACAAAAGGAAAATCTTTTTGATTTTTGTGAAAAAATTTCAAATTTTTAGGGTTTTTAAAGATTTTTCGAAAAACGACGAAAATAAAACTAACTATGCTAGAATATCGCTCCCCCCATACTTAAACCGAGCATTGTCCTCATGCTCGACCGTAGTGCATGGGAGCACAAAAGAAAAGAAACTACGAAAATAAAGCTAAAAATCAAAAAGAAAAGTGGAGAAAATGGTAGAATGTGTCCGGCCGGGGTGTAGTCAAGTCACCATGGGCCGAGACAAGAAAAGATATGGATGGGGGAAGAAAATAAAAAGAAAGAAATAAAAATAAATGGGAGGGGAGGACTAGGTGTAATCAAGTCACCTAGCCCGGATTCCGCCCAAATCCGACTAATTCCTACAAAAGGGTGAAAATCTTGTAAAATTTGGATTTTGAAATGACTCTCGATGTAGTCACATCATCGAGAGTCGGGAGCAACCATATACCAAGGCCTCGAAGGCCACCATGACAAAGGGGAAGGGGATAAACAAGGGGAAAACAAGCAATAAAAAACGAAAAAGAAAGGATAGTTGCCATATCGACCGGTTAGCAACTCACTCGCTCCATCGTCTCAATGATCAATATAGGCACTTGCTTGTTGTCGTCATTGTCATCTCACTTCGAACTTTATAAAACACATGGTAGAGGAAGTAATGGTGTGAGGGGAGTGGGATTCGATGTGTAACTCGGTGTAAAGGGAAGAGAAATGAGGTGAGGGTATGTAAATAAAGTGTAATGGTCATATGACATGAGCAAGGATGGGTAGGGAGGTTGGGTGGGGGTATAAAATGGTTGGGTGGGCTTAAATGTCGAAGAAGAAGCACCAAAAAGGAGTAGGGGGTCATTCCGGTCGGGATGGATGGTCCCGGTCGGGATGACATACCCGTCCCGGTCGGGAAGCGCCCGTCCCGATCGGGATGACACTCCAGTGGACTCGATTTTTGGCACCCTCATCCCGATCGGGACGGCCCCATCCCGGTCGGGACGACACACCCTTCCCGGTCGGGAAGGGTCTTCATGACTCCCATGACCCCAAAAAAACGACTTCCTTACTCACGATCCAAGCTCTATCACTAACCACTCCTTTCTAGGAGTCATCTTCACTTCATCTATCACAATAAACTCAAAGTACACATCAAATTCACTCCCTCACATCGCTCATCGAAATACCAAATCAATTACAAGAGCTTCACAAAACAACAAAAATCAAGAGAAAAATCACACAAATACAAGCACAAGTACTCTAAAGAGGAGAGGAGAATATACAACATGACGGTTCTTTAGGAACTCTGTCAAACCTATGATGGTGGACTCTCCTTCAACCGTAGCCTTCAAGGGCATGGAGGAGCAATTCGAACGCGCTACCGACATCATAATGAAGGCCCAAGAAGCGCTCGAGCCTAGCCAACCTCCACGGCCTCCAAGGTGGAAGCAAGAAGTAGGAATCCCAAGACCCAAAATCATCATTCGTGTTGTCTCCGGGGTCTATTCATCCTACGAGCTTCACCAACCTCTTCCTCCCTAAGCATCGTCTCCAATCACAAGCAAGCTTCATCTCCAAGAAACAAGGCACAGAAAGCGGTTTTGGCCTCATCTCCTCGATGCACACCCCCACACTTTCCTCAAGTTGTGGTTCCCCATCTTCATTATTAGGCCCCATATCATCTTGGAGAAGAGGATCGAAACTTCTACCGGCGGCCCCAAGTCATCGCTTGGTGTACTAGTAAGGGGCTCTTGATTCTTATCCACATTATCGCACAAGGGCAACTCGAGGCTAACAACTTCACCCAACAACTCCAAAAATTCTACCAAACCATCCAACTCACCATCCTCCTCCAATTCCTCACCAATGTTGTCTTCACCGAGGGTCATCTCCTCATTCATCTCTTTTTGGGTAGACGATTGAGGTTCTTCAAAGCAAATCTCTCCTCCAAAGGGAACTACATCGGCGGCTTCATGGTTAGGTTGCTCCTCTCTCTCAAGTGGGCACCCTTCATCTAATTGCGATGTTCGGGATAAATACATTACGGTTTGAACCGATACTGCATTTAATCGAGCATCAAACGCCTCGTTTTCCTTCCGATATTGGGCCAAGAATTCATCTTGATCCTTTTGTATTTGGATGGCCATTTCTTGTTGGCTCTTTTGCAATTGAAGAAGTGAATGATACAACTCCAAGTTTGACGATTGGTGATCATTGGGGTCTAGTAAAGCTCCTTGATAATCTTGATGATAATCTTGAAAATCTTGATTAAACATGGTGTCTTGATGATGCCCAAGGGGTGGGGCATCATATTGTCGGTAGTGAGGTTGAGGTGATTGGTAGTATTGTGGGTCATGGGGTTCATATTGTGGTTGGGGTGGAGGGTAACATGGTGGGTTTTGGTGGTATTGGCTTCCAAAAGGTGAATCTTGATTGAACATGGTGGGTTCACATTGATAACTCGAGTAATAGTCACCATGATCGTAGGATTGATAGTCATTCACTTGTTGGTAGCCATTTCCATACTCTTGAGGATCATACCCATCTTGATTACCCCAAGAAGCTTGATAATGGTAGGGGGACGTCATGTCATACCCTTGGTTCATGGAAGAAGAGGGGTAGCTCATATCGGCTCCCGAGTGTGTGGAGTTTAGATCAAACCCCATGATCGCTCGAATATCGTAGTCCATACCCGGTTGGAAACCACTCATTCTAGCAACCGTCCGTTAAAGCGGCTCTAAGTCGCAAGAAGAAGATAGTCACCACCTCTAAGCACAAACTGTAGACTAGGAACAAACGTGAGAAGTCTAGTGCTTTTTGGACACTAGACAAGAGAGAAATAAACCACACACACACAAGAAGCAAGGTAACCAAAAAGAAAAAAAAGAAAACACAAACACAAAGACAACGTCAAATAACTAGGAAAACAAAGTCTAAACTAACACCGTCCCCGGCAACGGCGCCAATTTGATGGTGGGATTTGTCGCGAATCCCACCGATCAAATAATTAACCGGCTAAACCTAACTAGGGTAGCTAGGGCAAGTCGGGTCGAATCCACGGGGACGGTAAGAGGCGTCTAGACCAAGGTCGCCCAAATACGAGACCAAGTCAACGAACTAAGCTAGAGAATGATAAGAGGGAGAGAGGCTAGACTATGACTAAGAAGAACAACTAAGGAAAACGGGCTAGGATTAGGTCGGGGTCAAAGGGGTAACGGAATGGTCAAGGAGGAGTTAGAGTGAAGGCGGTAGTAGGGTAATCTAGGTAATCTAACTTAGACCGACCTAGAGGTTCCTCATGGAACCCATCCGGCGACACACACAACAAAGGAAGGCAAGAAAAACAAGCATTCCAACCTACTTAGTCATTCAAGCATTCCAACAAACATGTAATATGCATCACTCAAGAAGAAACCCAAATCTTCCACCAACATCTCCAACAAACCTTTAATCACCCAATTAGCACCCTAATCACCCTACTAACCCTAGCAAGAACACTACTCTAACATAATCAAACTACAACTAACAAGAACAAAAGGAATCACCATAAGAAACAAAACATACTTAGACAAACTCAATCAAACTAACAAGAACAAGAACAAACAATAATAAAGATTCAAACTTGATTAAAGAACAAAGATTAAGAGAAAAGGAAAGAAATTATACCATACTAGCTAGAAGATGAAAAGAAGAAGGAAACTTGCATAAATGAAAGAACCCAAAACAAACATACAAGGTTGTAAAGCTTGAATGGAGATCTTCAAGAATTCCAAATTACAAGCACTAATCTATAATTAACGATAATCTAAAGACTAATCTACACTAATCTAATCTAATCTAACCTAAAGTAGTCTAGGGTTTAATGGGAAGTGAAGAACATAAGCTAAGATGGTGCCTTAATACAAGAGGGGGGTATATATCGGGTTACAAGTGGAAAGGAATTGAAAGAAACAAGGCGGAGCTGTAACTGGGTCATCCCGGTCGGGATGGATGGTCCCGTCCGGGATGGCTTCATGGTCCCGTCCGGGATGGTTCCATGGTCCCGTCCGGGATGGCTCATCCCGTCCCGGTTGACTCAGCAGAAGAGCTTCTTTGTTTGCACTTCATCCCGGACGGGATGAGGTCATACCCATCGAGGATGAGTCTTGTAGGCCTCCAATATGATCCTTTTGGTCCCTCCTTGCTTCACATGGACTTCTCATCGATTCTCGGGACTCGGGATCGGGTCTCGGAGGCTCGGGATTGGGTCCCAAGGTCTCGGGGTCGAATCCAAGGCTTCGAGTGATCGTTCCTTCACTTCGTTGGCTCCGAAAAGTGTATGTATTGAGTCGGAATTGCTCCAACTCTTCATGAATGGTCTCGAGAACCTGAAACGAACTAAGGGAAGCATAAGAAGCCCCTAAACCGCTCCCAAGGAGCGATTCTACAAGGAAAATGGGACCAAAACACTACAAAATAGGCACTACAAACCACACTTATCAGGTTCAAGTTTACCAATTCAATTAATCAATTACGTCGACTTAATCAATTAATCTCAATTAAATGCTACAATTGACAACTCAGATGCAATATTATTGACAGATCTATAAATTATTTAGCGACCACATTCAATTCGGAGATCCTCTAAATCCTAGCGAAGGAAATTAGCTATTCATAATTAAATCAAGAACAACAATATTAATGAACGATTTTACTAGATTAAACATTGAATAATAATAAAATTACGACAAGCATAAACAAAGTTTAAGAATAATTAAGTATGAAGAAGAATCACAATCAAAGAATAAGAATAATTAAGAATGAAGAAGAAGAACAATCAAGAACGAAGAAGAAGGAAGAAGGAAGAAAAATTAGATTAAATTACCAAGGGGAATGAAGGCGATTTAAATGTAGAAATCTTAGAATAACCAAGTTTCTAAGAGGAAAATTAAACTAAAAGTAATTCTAAGAGAATAAGGAGAAGAGATCTAAATAAAAGTCTAAGGAGAAGGGGAAAAGTATGGAGAAGTGTAAAAGTAAAAAGTGGCTGAAAAGCCCTATTTTTACAATTTAGAGAGAGTTAAAACTGATTAGGAAACTGCTTGCTGAACAAGAAATCTGTCCTTGGCCCAAAAAATAATCGGCCGACTATTTTAATAGTCGGTCGACTAATATTGACTGAATTGATCTTCTGATGTCACCCAAATAGTCGGCCGACTAAAACAACTGTCGGTCGACTATCGTCATGGTCGGCCAACTATTCTGATAGTCGGTCGACTATTACACCCAGTTCAGTGATCAGCTCTTTCCAGCTTTGTTTTGGCTCGGTTTTGTTTCGTTTTTGCTCTAGTGGCTTCCGTTCCTGCAAAAAGACAAGACACACCACAAAGTAGCCAATTCGGGGCAAAATAGTAGCTTACACTACTCAATAAAAACGGGAATGCGCATAATAAAAGCATAAAAAGTGTATATAAAATACGCGCATCAAGAGACACATTCTTTATCCTCTATTCTTTTCTTTTTAGTCAAGACTTCTTTCAAAAATTTAGAAGAAAGAGGCATTTGAGAAATTACGTCGGTGAAGGGTAAAGCTACCTCCACTTTCTTCAACATATCCACAAAACGGCTAAATTAGACATTCTCCTTATATGGCTTAGCTCGTTCGGAAAAAGGCAATGGTGGGACAAAAGCGGGAGGCGGTGGAACATTGGATTCTTCTTCTTCGACTAATCGCTCCGCCTCCTTTCTTTTTGCTTCTTCCGCTTCCATTTGCTCCTTTTTCTTTCTTTTAAGTTCTCTTTATTCAATCTCCGCATTTTGGAGGATATCAAACTTCGCTTGTATTCCCCGGTTTTGTTTAGGGGAAGTGGGCGATGTTGCTTATGGTGAACTTGGTTGATTCACTTTGTTTGTGGTGCCTTTGGTGTTCAAGTTCAAGTTCTTGTACGGGTCCTCAAGTTCTTTGCCACCCCTCAAAATGACGGCATTTGCTTGGTGTGGAGGGTCTCTTGGATTTTGGGGTTGCCCAGGCAAACTATGGGGTGGATGAATTGGGGCGGCTAAGGCTTTTGTTGCTTCTTGTGATTCCAAACCTTTAGCCTTGCTTTTGTGTCTAGATTCTCACTCCATAAATGCCCAATGGCTCTTTGCAAATCACTAGTATTATCCCATGGAACTCCTCCTTGACCATATTGGAAATTGATTGATTGGCCATAAGATTGAGAGGGTTGATTAAATGGTAGTTGATTGTAACCTTGATTACCTTGAAAATTACCTTGGAACCCTTGATTGTATCCATGATTAAATTGGTTACCATGTTGATTTTGGTAATTGTTGTAATTGTTTGGAACATGGAAGTTGCTACCTTGTTGATTGAAGTTGCTCCTTTGGTGAGGAGGCAAATATGGGGGCATCTTTGGAGTACCTTGATTAAAGGGCCTTTGTGACTTTGATTAAATGGCCTCGGTTGACTCCCTTGGGCACGTGGTATTGGATTTTAAACATTTTGATTCCCATAAGAAAAATTGGGATGAAACCTTGTGCCGACATTGTAAGTATTAGAAAAGGGATCAAATTGAGGTCTTTGCCCATACACTTGTATAACTTGGACTTCATTTGGCTCTTCAAAATAAGTTTCTTCATTAGGAATACAAGAGCTAGAATCATGGCCATAATTGCCACAATGATTACAATGAACTTCCCATGTTATTTGTTGCTTAGGAGGTGCGATGGCTGCCTTGTTGGAAAACTCCCTTGAATTTGGTACATACCTCTAGGAGTAGGCTTAGAACTCATGGCATCCATTCTCTTTATTAATTCTTCAAGTTGTGCTTCAAGTTTAAATTCATTAGAACTCTTAGATGAGTTCACTTCAACTTTCTTTCTAGAATCCCTCGATTGACCCACTCTAGAATCACTCATTGCCATCTTTTCAATAAGATTTTTAGATGCCTCATCGGTAAGGGAAGAGAAATATCCTCCGGCGGCCGAATTGAGGTTTTCCTTGGTTGGGTGTTATAGAATGTTTGGGTTGTTAGCCAATCGGGTATTCCATGGTAAGGGCACTTGCGTAATAAATATCTAAATCTTTCCCAAGCCTCACTTAGGCTTTCAAATTCATCTTGCTTGAATGTTCGTATTTCCATGCGATATTGGTTAGTCTTTGATGGTGGATAATATTTCTCCAAGAAGACATTAGATAATTGAGCCCATGTTGTGAATGTATTAACGGGATGGCCTTGAAGCCATCTACGAGCTCCATCTCTCAATGTCTTTAGAAATAATAATCGGTGCAATTGGCATGAAGATAACCCATTAAGACGGGCCCCTACTAATTTTTCTTTAAATGAAGCGATATGCTCTTGGGCATCTTCTTAGGAAAAACCATGAAAGGTATCATTGTTGAACCGCATTTGTCAAAGAAGCTTTCAATTCATAATTTTCGGGTATCACTTCGAAATCAACTGGTGAAGGTGTTTCTTCATGTGTAAGTTGGGAATGGGAACCTAAGGTCGCCATTGGTTGGATTGGTGGTGTTGGTGGATTTGGATTTGGATGATTTGGAGGGGTTAGATTTTGATTTTGTGGTGGAGTTCTTGATGATGGTGGGGTTGGTGGTGAATTTTGTGAAGTAGATGATGTGGAAGGATTATTTGGGATGAGATTATTTGGTGTAGAAGGTGTAGAGGGTAAGATTGGATTAAGGTTAGGAGGTGATAATGAAGGATGTGGAATAATAGTGGTTGAGTTATTACCCCGAAATCGCAAAGCTCTAAATGTCCTCTCCGGCTCCGGATCGAACCACAAGGGCGATGATATATTCCTGAGCATAAACTCAATTAAACGGTAAGTCTCCTAGCACCTATCGGTACTAGGGAAAAGAGAGAAAAAGAAAATTAAGACAAATAACCAAACACAATAACCAAAACTAAATTAAATTGTCGTTCCCCGGCAACGACGCCATTTTGATCGGCTCCAAATCGGATCGGTCGTTTAGCGAAGGATGGGGGATCAAACAATATGTATAGACTCACGATAACACAAAAACAACTACTGTATTCGTGGTAAGTCGAGGTCGGTCCACAGGGAACGAAATGATATTGGGTAAAAAGCAAGGTGTTTGGGATCTAGTGGGGATTTTACGGGTCGAGTCTATACTAAAATGCAATAAATAACAAGAGACGATCAAATAAGGGAAAGGTGTTAGGGGGAAGTCGGGAATCAAAAATTGGGTCTAAGAAAATTGGAATCGGGTCAATCACAACATTGGTAAAGGAAGAATGCCACTACCTTTCGGTTTCGTCACCAAACCCACCTAAAAACCCGCTTTCGCGGCGGAGAAGGGAAGGGTAAGTCTCAAGTTAAGGTAATTTCTACCCCGAGTTTCCTCATATTGATAGAAATGAATCAAGGTCGGTCTAGTTGGCCGGACTAAAACAACAATGACACAACAACCTCAAGCAAGATAAACCAACAAGCAAGCAACCAACCAAAAGCTCCTCAATTCAAATAATCCAAGATCCTCTTCCCTAAACCCCCCCAACAAGAAATTTACTCACACATAATAATGGAAACTAATAAAACAATGCCAATAGAGAAAACAACAAAAACAAACATAATGATTAAGTCTAGGGAAATAACAACAAAACAATAAGGAAAATTACGATCTAATAAATTAACCACAAAACAATGAAGGAAATTGAAATCAACAAAATAAACTAGAAAAATAATCTAGAACAAAATAAATGAAATCTAGAGAAATTGACAACAAAATGATAATCAAAATAACAATCAACAAAATGAAACATAAAACGATCTAAGAATGATAAGGAAAGATCAACAAAAACGATAATGAAAGAACAATAAAACGAACAATATTGAAAGAATGAAATTAAATCTAACTAGAGATTAGGTAGAGGAAGAGAGATATACCAACTATGAAGATCAACAATAAAGAAGTAGATTGCATAAATAAATAAATGAAGCTTGATGAAGAGGACAAAAGATTTGTCACTAATCCTTTAATAATCTCCAAAAATCTTCAATAAAAACTTGAATTCTACAAAGCTTGAATGTAAATCTAGAGAATTGATGATGAAAACTATGAAGATCTAATACTAGCTTACTATCTATCTAAGCTAATAGAATTGTAAAGAACTACTAGAATGATCTACTAAATTGATGGCAAGTAGTGTGCTAATGGAGATGTCTTAGGCAACTAACTAGGGTATACATATATATATATAGAGTAGAGATCAAATAAGGTCACCATGTGTCAGTAAGTCTATATTAAAGTTACAGATGACATATGATAAAGTTGCATTTGTTTAAAATTGATATGTAACTATAGCATTCAGCTCTTTTATCACTTCAAGTGATAAAGTGCAACTTTATCACTCATCTCGTGTAACTTTAAGCACTTTTTGTGTAACTTTAACACTGGAACTTATGACCTTAAAATAATTGTTGACCTTATTTGAACCTACCTCTATATATATATATATATATATAGTAAAGCCTTAATGGATTCTTAACCCAAAGCCCAAATCCAACTTTTTGCTCCATTAGTGAGACAATCACCCTTTAAGTCTTCATGAGGTGGAACTTCACCCTATCATACACGGACCAATACCGCCGGGTTCTTCATGAGGTGGAACTTCACCCTGTCATACACGAACCAATACCGCCGGGTGAAACTTCACCCGGTGAACTTCTTCCAGTTTTGCATTTTTGGACACCTTTACCGAAGGGCGAAACTTCACCCGGTAGGTGAAAGTTTCGCCCGGTTATTTCGCCCTGTGGAGAAGCTTTCCTGAAAATCTTCGAGGAGGTAAAATTATCGTCGGACGAAACTTCGCCCGGTGGTTTCTCATCGGGTGAAATTTCATCCGATGGTTTTCAGGCCTCTTTTCTTGTCTCATTCTTCGTCGTATGATTGGATGGCTTTGAACTTTAAGTTTTGTGTTTTGCTTTTCGGACGTTATTCCCCTCTTTTGTGCTCGTAGAAGCTCGATCACGCTTTCGGTGCCAAATCCTATCACAATACGTAAAACGCACAAGAGGGACGCTAATGCGAGAAAGACTCAAAATAAGGCAATAATCGCACTCTAATCTCGCAAAACGAGGGAAAAACAAGTCTAAATGGGAGGAAAAACGGTCTAAATTTAGCACACAACAACAGGAGATTTTACGGCTAAAAAGTGGTTACAAACTTGCTTTTAAAAGTTTTTTCAAGCATAAGATTAAGTGTCCGCCTCTTGATGAGAAGCTTAAATTGTTCTATGGTAAGCGACTATGGAATCTTGATGGTTCTGCAAAGTGGAAAACCTTATGAAAAATATTTAATGATGCTCTTCCGATTGGGGTTGAATTTTGGAAACGTGGAATTCAGGGCAATTCCTCCTACTCTCTATGCAAGAGGGAGGGAACTCTTGAAACTCCGGATCACCTTTTCCGAGACCTCCCCTTCGCCTCTCGAGTTTCGCATGGTTGTGATCTAGGAATTCAGACTATTTGTAAGTCCTTCATCAACATTAAATTTTGGATGGTGGATTGGATCATTGAGCTTCGTAATCACGCTTTTCCATCCGATGGAGTCTCCAACTTCCTTAATGTTTTGTGGACTCTATGGCTTGTCAGGAATGTAAGTATCTTTCAAGGTATCGTACGAAATGAAGCCAACACTATAAGCTTGATTAGATTTCAACTATCGAGAGTTCTACAAGTAGTTCGTGAAAATGCCAAAGATAAAGGTTCGCTCTCCACTCCGTCTGGTGATTATAAAATAGTTCACCCTCCCTAACAGATAAAGAATGGTTCTCCTATTCCAATCATTCGCACAAACTCTGATAATGCCGCGACAGGTTGGTTTGTTTATGATTCTTCTGGAAGGTGTGTGATTGAAAAGCGTATGAGAATCAATGTTGCTTCGCCTATGGAAGCAGAAAGTCTTGGCCTTTTCAAGGCAATCTCTTGGGTCCTCGATCAAGGCTTCTTCATCTTACCTTGTTCAGCGATTGCTTGCAGTTGGTTCTTTAGATCGCAGAAGTGGACCAGATATCTCCGCCAATTCTCAGAAATTTTAGAGAATCTGCCTACTCTTTTTTCTTAATTTTGAAACATCCATGTTGATTGAAGATGTCATATTTTTGAGCTAAATGACTAGTTCTTAAAGGGGTACTACTCATATCAATAAAGTGCACTTTCTTTTCTGGTCATCCATGCAAAAGAACTCCACAGTTAAGCATGCTTGAGTGGGAGAAGTCTTAGGATGGGTGACCTCTTACGAAGGTTTCCGAAATGCGCATGAGTGAGGACAAAATGCATGCGCTGGAAAGGACTTGGGTTGGTCTGTGGGAGGAGTTCTTATCATGGGCAAACCAGAAAAGAAAGTGCACTTTGTTGATATGAGTAGTACTTTCAATCCCTTTAAGCACTAGTCATTCAAGCTCATAAGTAGGACATCTTCAATAAACTTGGGTTGTTTCAATTTATTGCTTATGTACCTAGAGAGTAGAACCAGAAAGCCCATAACCTAACAGCTGTGATGCTAGCTTCTTAACTCTCACTATCTTTCATGCTTAAAAAAAGAAGCGACTATCTAAACTAAGCTTTATTTTCAGATTAAATATAGTTGAGATTATTCATGTTAAATATACAATATTCTCATAGGTAATTCACACAAAATCCCGACGACGATGATGACGACAACGACAACATCAAAGCCTTAGTCCCAAAAATTTTTGGGTCGGCTAACATTAATCATTATCCGAAGTCGTCAAGCCGTTACCAAATAAATCGAGGAGGAGAAGAGTGTTAGTGTGCCCCTTTTGAGTCTAACAGATCAACTTTTGTGGGGGTTGGATGAGATCTCTTGGCTTTGAGTCATTTTGTCCCGAGGAAACTAACTTCGTGTTTATTCTGAATTATACTACTATCATTATTCCTGATCATGAAATTCGATTCCTGAAATCTTCTGTAGTTACCTTCAACCAGACTTACGACTCTATGATTTACATTTTGAAGTTTGAACCCATCAAATAAATGCAAATTGCAGGCATTTTATAGTAGCTTCAAGTTCAACTTCAGAATAATATTATAGACGTATTTACTTGCAACGCTTGTCCAGCAGTCCTTATTTGCTTCCAGGATTCGAACACGTGATCTTTGGCATGCTGGCTTTAATAACTTGATAGATGAACCATCTCAACCAAAACCTTAATTAAGAGGATGATTGATTCCCAACTAATATACTTAGGGGGCGTTTGGTTGGAACAGGGGAAAGTGAAAGGGAATAAACATTAGAAGCAAGGGTAAAGCAAAGGAAATCAAAGAAATTCCCTTGGATTTTCCATGTTTTTTTCCAGCCAAGAAAGAAATGGGTTACAGAGTTCGAAGACCCATAGAAGCTAGTTCATGGACATTCTTATTAAGAACCCTAGGAACATGAGATAAACTCACAAACAATGAAAAGAAGAAGATAAGAGTAAGAAGTTTTCAATGATGCTAGAAATCACGGGTGTTGGCTTCGAATTACCTCCAGCCTATAACACCAACATCAAGCTGTCAGAGAAAAGGTTAACATGAAGAAAATTCATATTTATGGCCCACATGGTAGCCTCATAGAGAGCCAAGGCCTCAGTTTGTAAAGGAAATGAGGCAAAGATCTTTTTGTGAACATTCCCTAAGCAATGACCATCAGAAAAATGAGCAGTCCAGCCAGCAGCAGCTTTATTGTGATCTTTCCATGAAGCGTCAAAGAAAATGATGATCATTGAACATCGACCTACAGTCCCAACAATCAATAGCTTAAGCAGCTTAAGCCCCATTATGATAGTTTCATCCCCCACATTCAATAAATAGTGGGGGAGGGAAAATCGGCCGGTGGACCAAAGTGATCTTTAGATAGGTAAAGTGTTCCCATTTGAGATCTTAGCGGGATCATAGTGGCATGTTCATTGGGTGTTGTTCCTTGAAAGTTTGTAGCATTACGTGTACGCCAAACAACCCAAAGAACAGCGAGAAAGTACAAAGATTTGGATTGATCTTTCACTTCAGAGTCCAAATAATTGATCCTGTCAATAAGCCAATCCTTAAAAATTGGCATGCGAATTGATAGTTGATCGGATACCAAGATCACATCCACTCCGCACCTTTGCCGTGAATGGACAATCACAGAATAAGTGACGTGTACTTTCAATGCAATTATTCGTATTACACAAGGTACATGAAACAGAACCTAAGATACCTCTTTTGAGAAATTCAACATCAACCAGGAGAGCGTAATTAAGGATTTTCCTTAGGAAGATCCTGAATTTGCCGGACCACATAATTTCCATAATTTCTTTCTATAAAAATTCTTAATCTTTGGATCAGGCAAAGATTTGGGCTTTTATCATCGAGAGCTATATCAAGAGCTAGTTTATACCCACTCTTTGCAGTGTAGTCGCCAGATGGCGTAAGAGACCAATAAAAGCGGCCAACCTAATCCATGATCCGCCGGGAGATGGCAGCAAAGGATTTTGAGGACCCACTCGTCCTCAAAGTACTGGTGAAGCTTGGAGATGTCCCAATTGTAAGAATCGTCCACAAGATCACCGATGTTGGACGATGCTCTAGCGACGACATTCTTAAGCTGTTGGGTGCAACCATTGATCCATTTGTCAATGCATACGCTAATAATACTAGGGTATCCGGGGAGCCAAACAATGCCTTCCTTAAGGAGGAGAAGACCTAGTTTATGCTCTTCCAACCCCAAGAGCTATTGTTATAAGGTAAGTTAGTGGCCACCAAAATCTTTACAACATCACAATGATATTTTGTAGCCATAAGCTGCCCAAGGACTGAAGACGGATGCCTTAGGATCCTCCATCCCAGTTTGCATAAAAGAGCTTGATTGACGCAATGAACGTTCCTTATGCCTAAACTTCCTTCAATTTTCTGATGGGAGAGAAATCCAGTACTTCTCCAGTGGATTGTCCTACCCCTCCGCGTTCCAGCCCACCAAAAATGGGCAAATAGTTTATTGATACTATTTGCCACACTTGCCGGTATATCAAATATCGATAGGAGATGGACAAATATTGAGGCTAGAACAAAAGAGATTAGAGTAAGGTGTGGACGTCCGTCCGCAACGCCTAGCACCCTGTGCGGGACTGACCCGTTTTCTCAACATGTGGCTGTGGCCACCCACGTGGCCCCCTCCCGATCGGGGGCCGGTCCGATCTCGCGCACGGGGCGATGTTTCGGACCTCGATTCGGATGACGATCCGGACTTGTACTAGACAAGTGCAGGCACCCGTGTTTCCGTTTGGAATCGATCGAGTCGTGGTTGTAAATGTTTAAAGGCTGATTCGTTTGGTAAGGCGACCTTTTTAGTGAACTGAATTCGTTGCCGATTTGTGGAGTCGCCACCGAGCCAATTGTGGGGACTCGGAAACCGTTCAAGTCAACTTTGATCCTTAGCCGGCTCAAAGCTCATTGGCACGGGACCTAAAGATAAAGACATGTACCTTTAAGCACTTCATGCCTGGAATGACTCTCATTGCCAATGGTTTCGGACATCCGGAAACCGGTGATTCTGAGTAAGGGGTAAGGGTGCGTATTGGGAAGCCAACATCCGATAGATGTCAGCACCAAATTCCGCCCGCACTATAGCGGCCTCTACTAATCAATTGGTGAGCTGATAACTTTGTTCTTTTGTTGTGGCGGAAGTACTGTAACATCCATCGTTTTCACCCTATACCTTTTTCTACATCGGTTGTTTAAGGACAAATAAGTTTTGTCACCAAAGTAGTTGCGTTTGCATTCTTTGCATGCGATTTCACGTGACAAGCAGGCCATGAAAAAATGCACGTGGGAGAGTAGAGAGTACTAGTATTATACGTATTAGCAAATCAGTTTTAACGCGATAATACGGATATTAGTCATTCTCGTGATATACCTTACCTGATATTCTGCTTAAGATGTGTCGGTTCGGTATTAATAAAGATGCGTCGAACATGGTAAGGCGAACATCCGGACTAATACTGTAACACCCCGGCTTTTGGGACATAATTATTATATTTGTTTCATGGATTTTAATATCCAAAATAATTATTTTAATTCAATTCCTATAATTTTTCTATTCGGATATTCCCTTTTCAAATTTAATTGTCCGGAAATCGTACCCTTGTAACCTTTTGTCGGTTTAGCTTGGAATTTGGGCCAAGGTTAACCCATCCTTGTTTTCCACATTTTGGATTGATGAGAGAGCATTGAGATTTGGGCCCAAGTTGGGTTTACCCATGATCCTTGCCTATATATACATGTGATTAGGTGAGAATTTCACCCTTACTTCTCATTTGCAAACCCTAGAATTAGGTTTTCATTCTCTCCTCTCTTCCTCTCCTCTTTGCCACGCCTATACTCCCTCCGTACCTATATTTTCTTGCCTCCGTCATCACTATTATGCATTATTAATCATCCTCTTCAAGCCTATTCGATCCTAGCTCAATTGTCCGCATTGTTTCGTAAGTTTCACTCCCTTTCGCGCTAGTTTTTCGTAATTGTTTTTAGTAGTGTTTAATTGGGGTTTTGTTTGGTGTTAGCACGTGATTGATGATGGTATAGACAAGGATATGTGCTCGGGGGAAGACGTTTATATCGTTGAAGAACAGATCGTTGATTAAATCGCAAATTGGTAACTAGATGTGATTCTTTTCGTGTTTATGCATTTTGGATGTGTTGTGTGATTTTAATGATTTGTAACATGATTTAATTGATTTGTGTTGTATCTTTATTCATGATTTAAAGAGTCTAATTAATTATTATGTTAATTGAATGATTTATTATCATCGTTAGATCTATAATTGTCGTTTGCGCTTATATTATAATTGTTAGATCTAATCCGTTGTAACATCTAAAAGTCGTACGTGAGCCGCTTGGACTCTCCATTTTGAGATTCTAGGGTAGTTTCATCGATGGCTTTAGGGATCCAACCCTAAGTATTAGATGACTCGTCCTATCATCACCTGATGTTGAGGTTAGGGTTAAGGTTAATCTAACCTTGATTGAAAGTCATGTAACTTTATTGGAAAGTTACTATACAACTTCACTTAAGATTAAGGTAACTTCAATGTGGGGTTATAGTCTCGTTGGGGCTCAATTTAAGTGACTTCACGAGGTTATGATCAAGGTTAATATAACCTTAGTAGAGGTTTACGTGACTTTATTGTAAAGTTGTTGTACAACTTCACTTGAGGTTAATGCAACCTTATCATGTGTTATAACCTCACGGAGCTTAACGCAACCTCACGAGGTTATGACAAGGTTAGTGTAACCTTACTTGAAGTCAACGTAACTTCAATGGGAAGTTACGATACCCTTCACTGAGGATTACAGAACACCGTTATGAAGCTATAATCTCTCTGAGGTTAATGTAAACTCACAAGGTTATAGTCAAGGTTAATGTAATCTTAACTTGAAGTTGACGTTATAGTAGTTATACTATGATACCACCTTCGGGTTGACATTATATACATAACTTCATTTTAGTAGACAAGGTTAATGTAACCCTACCTTGACCTTGAATACTAATACACGTAAGATGTTCAGGGTTACAGTTTGTTAGACCTTAACCCTATCACAATTTAAAAGTTATAGTTGGTTATAATATAACTTCACTATGTTATCGTTGTTTGCTTACTTCTATACTCTTTCTTTTGGAACAATCAGTTATATTGTTCTACCCTTGAGTCGTGATGTTTACCACGAATGGTTAACACTTGGTATAGTCAGTTACGATATCTAGGGTATGATTTTCCCTGGTATAGTTAGTGACGCTATACTAGGTCTGATTACTACTTAGTGCAGTCAGTTACACTGTACTACGTAGAAGTCGTGAGGTTGCTCACGCAGTTGGCAGTCAGTTACACTGTGCAACGTACATGATGGTTAGTGATATAGATGACGGTAGTATCAGTTACATACTATCGGAATGAACCAATACTGCTCGCAAGAGGTTTAATTGGTCTATGTTCGGTGGGTCCAGATTCGTCAGTTACACGTTCTGGGTTCCCGTGTGTCGTTCGACGTACAGTCACTGCGTCGAGAGTTCTGGCCAGGTCTTAGACATATAGTCGTCAGTTACACGCTATACATAGTACCGTGGAGTATCGGTTACATACTTCACAAAACGGAGGGTCAGTTACACGCTCCGTGTCAGAGGGTCAGTTACATGCTCTGACTAGTTAGAGTATCAGTTACATACTCTAGCCGGTGTTCATTCTTTATCCTACACGTCTTTGTATGAAGTCTGTTGTTACTTACTCCGACATGTACGGATGGATACGTAGTATCTATCTCGATCGTTATGATTAATTATAGATTGCAATAATTATATGATCGTGTGTTATAACATGTTGGTCATGTGTATTGATATCTTCACAAGTTGTTTAATTGTGTTATCTTTCATTATTATTGCTATTCATGTTCAACTTGTTATAACCATGACTGTGAGAACATCTAGTTGATCCCCACTGACTGTGGACCCCCTTTTCAGGTTTTTCGAGATGCTGTTGCATGTGATGATGTTGGGAAAGACTTGTTGAGAGAGACCTTTATTTAAGTTTCATTTGATTTTCATTTTGAACACGTTTGAATAATGTATTAGTTGAATGTCGAGATAGTGGCGATCCCGATTCGGTCAGGTGTTTCCGCCACCTTTGACCCTATATTTCATACTATTTATATTATTATAAGTTTTTAAAAATTCAAGTTGTTACAAATACCGAACCCGACCATCACTTTGTTCAATTTTAGTTGTTTTACGTTTTAAATTCCGTGTTAGGTGTTTTAACATGCGATTATAAGGTCATAAAAACGATAAATCATACAAAAGCGGTAAATGCGAATGTAAGTAAATCACATTGTGAGGAGTTGCACCCTCGGAGTATACAATAAACGGGACACGATGCATAGATAGTTGAGAACGGATCTCGAAATTACTCGGGTCTATTTAGTGTATTTTTGTGTTTGCGGTTGAAGTTGGGACGTTACGTGTTTTAGTATGTGTTCATGGACCTAGTGTCCATGCCTAGTATTGTCGTAGTGCATAATAAAAGAAAGTGCGAGAATGTAAAGTTTTGTTTAGATGACAACCTAGTGAGGACTCGGCTTCAAAGGCGGATCCTCCTAGCTTGCCTAGTGATTTTGGCAGAGTTCCGTTACTGTTGACCCTTCCTGCAGCTACTCCGGCAGAGCTCCGTTACTACTGGCTAATTCCGCGGCTAATCCGGCAGAACTTTGTTACTAGAATATAGCTAGTCGAACAAAGGCACCTCGTGATCGAGTGAAGTGCTCGAAGGTGAGGAGTAGCGTCAATGTCGCTTTTTTGGAACTACGATCGAGTGGATCGTTTGCCTCGGGTATCGGAGTGCGAGCCCTTAGCGAGAATACTAGAGGGAGAAGAGAAGAGTTGTAAATTGTGTGTCGAATGAATGAGGTGAGAGGGGTATTTATAGGTGTTTTCGGCCCTCGTCACCCATGTAGACGCCTGAGTCCAGGCGCAACAAGACTCAGGCGCCTGGGTTCAGGCGTGTGGAGACCCAGGCGCGCAGGGTGAGGCGCTTGGTGTTTTGAAGATACGATTTTGATACTTTCCAAAACCGAGAGATGGGTGTATAATACGTATCTTGGGGACTAAGGTTTCCCCGGGTTTGACCTAGCGTTGTGAGTTTAGTGGGCCTCGGGTGTGCATCCCGAGGTTTGCTTAGCGCGGTGCTGACTCAGTTTGAGTTTCGGGACCGACTCGGAGTCCCGGTGTCAGAATTGACTCTAATTAGTGCCTATGCGACCGTACCAACACGACTAAGGCTGCCATCATGTTAGTTTATTTTTTCCGAGTAATTTATTTCATCCGTTCTATAGAAAAACTACCTAAAACATCGCGAACCCGCGTCGCGTTGCACTCCTATCGTCATCGGGTGTTTGTTGGGCACTTCTGCAGCCACCAGGTCCAAATCTGGGTGTCTACAGAAGCCCCCACTTTGACTGAGTCTTGGACAAGGCAAAAGTCAAAGTATAGCCACCCAGGTTAATCGAGGATTACGACCTGGTGGCTGTCCGGTCGGGTCATTTTAAGTCCATTAGACTACGTGTTGAGGCTCGCCAGCCAAGGCTTAGAAATCAGACGTGACGTCTTCACTTGTGGTTCTTGCTTGGGCCCGGGCCGGTGCTTGTCATCTCGTTCTCAGTTCTTCAAGCTCGTGTATTTTGCCTTTTCAGATTGTTTAAAAGTTTGTTCAATTTTAAATGCCTTTGTGTGTAGGTGACGCGTTAAGCGTAGATGTGAAGAATGTTCGTATGTGTTGGCTTCCACTTGAACAAATGTCTTTGGGATGCTTGTGAACCCTTGGACTCAATGAAATAAAACGTTCGAGGGCGTCATTCTCCACTCGAGCGGTCGTCTTCGGGATGCTTGTGACCCCTTGGACGAAATAAAGCGAAATAAAATGTTCGAGGGCGTCAGTCTCCACTCGAACACTTTTCTTAGGGATGCCTCTGACCCCTAGGACAAAATAAAATAAGATAAAGTACTCAAGGGCGTCAGTCTCCACTCGAATAGCTGTCTTTCGAGATGCCTATCAACCGTACGACAAAGTAAAACGAGATAAACTACTCGAGGGCGTCAGTCTCCACTCGAATAGCTGTCTTTCGGGATGCCTATGATCCCTAGGACAAAAGTTGTCGTTGTTGTGCCCTCAGGATAACTAAGACCCTTTAGGCAAAATTGTTGTTGCTTTGCCCTCAGAATGACTAAGACCCTTTAGGCAAAATTGTTGTTGTTGTGCCTCCGGGATAACTAAGACCTCTCGGGCAAAATTGTTGTTGCTATGCCTCCGGAATAACTAAGACCCCTCGGGCAAAAATTGATGTTGTTGTGCCTCCGCGATAACTAAGACCCCTCGGGCAAAAATTGTTGTTGCTTTGCCTCTGGGATAACTAAGACCCCTCGGGCAAACATTGTTGTTGTTGTGCCTCCTGGATAACTAAGACCCCTCGGGAAAAAATTGTTGTTGTTTATTTGTTTTAGTTAAGTGGCTTTTGTTTTGCAGGTTTGTCTTATTCTGTTCGGGTTTGCTTTTGCTTTGTTTTGGTTTGTTATGCATTTGAGATTTGTTTAGAGTTTGCTTAGATTGGTTCGGTTCAGTTTGCTTTATTATGTGTTCGGGTGCAGCGTTCACGTTAAGTGCGACTCTTATGCTTGTTTCATTATAGTTTTTTGTAGTGGGCATGCTTTATTAATTAGTTAATTATTTCGTCATCGTTATTTTGCTTGTCCTAAAAGGGTGTGTGTTTCGTGTATATCGAATGTTAAGCCTCGTTTGTTTTTGCTTTAGTGTGTGTTGGACTGTTCAGACGCGCGCTCATCTGCGTCGCAATCTTCGGACGCCTAGCCCTCAGCGGTTCAGAATCCGGGCGCGTCACCTGAGGCGGTCAGGTTCTCGTGGACCGGGTTTGCTTTAAGTAAACGAAGGCTGGGGGGTTTCTTCATTCGACCCACAAGCCGAACGCGTCACCCCCTTCGCCTCTAAATCGCCTTCTCAATTTTTCTACGCGACTTCCGTCTCGAGTTCCGCCATACGCAAAAAATGTCGACTCCGGGTAAGTGTTCTTTACTCATTTATTGTCGGTTTTGCTTGATTTGGTTGATTGTGAGTTTGTTTTGTTGAAACCCTAGAAAATTGATTTGGGTGATTTTAATTTACTAAGTTTCGATGCTTGTGCTTAATCCCATTGTTAAATTAGGGTCGATTAGAGATCGTTAGGGTAGTTATAAGCTTGATAGGGGACTTCGAGGCACGACAATGGCTCCCTATAGTGATAGGTTCGAGATGCTAGGGTAAGGGACCGTTTTCCCTGATATTTCCGCATTTGTTTTGCGTAATCTTGCTTAATTGGTGTTTGTGAGGATATGGGTAGCTCCCTTTTCGATTTCTATGGGCTAGGATGGCTTTTAGGGCCTTCCGCGAGGTTTTGTGTGTCTTACGACGGACCAAAAGGTGTCGTAACGATGCCGGATTTTCCCGAAACCACTTCAATCGTCACCGGGATTGGAAATGGGTGTTGGTGGCCTTTTTGGAATTTTAATATTCTTATCCGAAATTTTGACCTTATTTTGACCTGTTTAAGCTGCTTTAGCCTGACCTGAGGCATGGGTTCTTCATGGTTCCTTTGATTTTATAGCTAAAGGTGATACCGAGCGTCCCGAGGGAGCTTCCACGGTTGGTGCTAGTGGCGAGAACGCCGGGTCATAAATGAGGCCGATTTTGATAGGGTGAGGAAGCGCAGGCTTCTCGAGACAGTTGCTAGGAGGGCCCATGTTCCGTTTCCCGTACCGGAGAATGATGAGATTGACTACGAGGATCCCGAGTGGGCTCGGGACTGGGATGGTCATCAGTTGTTGTTCCATCTCGATCTACATGTTTCTCACCGCATCGTGCATGGTCTGGTGAGTGTCCTATTTGTGTTTATTAGTTATGCCTTGGATTTTGGCTCGGGTTAGGTTAGGTTTGTTTCGTTTATACTTGTATTATTTTGGTTTGCAGTCCCCAGGTTCGATGAGGACTTTCTCGGGCTTTACTACATGTCTCGAGATTTATTCTCAGAAGTTGACCCCCGCGGTAAAGGGGATTATCGTGATGACTGCTCTAGTTCCCGTGGTCGAGCAGTGGGTCTGGTTGGTGGGTTGCAAGACTAAGTGCAACCTCATGGTGATTAGAGCGATGGTAGATCACTTTCATGATGCTACCTCGACCTTCAACATGGCCTTTGGGGAGGTCGGGATGACCTTTGGGGATTTTGGGATGATTACCGGTTTGCCCTGGGGTCCGGATAGGATTAGGTGGGCCGCCGGGGGCCCTTGGCTAGATAGTGATGAGGTGCGGGGCCTTATCGGGGATTGTTTGGAGCGTGAGGCATATAATGCGCCTCATGCTTTGGTGAGCTCGTACATCACCGATCACTTCGAGCGGGTGGCGGTGTTAGAGGGTCGAGAACCCAACACGCCGGGGCCAGACGCTCGGTTATGGTTATGGTACTTTCTAGGGTCGACCCACTTCTCGGACAAGGGCGAGAGGTTTAGTAATAGGATTTTGCCTCTCCTGGCTGACCTGGCTCAGCTAGGACGTTATGATTGGGTAACCGCGGCTTTTACGAAGATGACTCGCTGCTTGCAAGTCATGGTAAGGCCGTTAAAGGTGGAGTCGGCCTCAGCCTCGCCCATCGTGCGTCCAGGCCTTGTACTGGAGGTTTGTTGTTATTCTCGTCTTTGTATCTTAGGTTTTGCTTAGTTTTGGCTTAGTTTTGCTAAGGTGTTTTGGGATTTTGCAGGCTTGGATCTTTTCCTACATCCCCAGTTTGGCACCTAAAACGGTGCGGGTTCATTCGAATAGATTCCCGACTGGGATCGAGTAGAGGCTGGCTCAGCCTAAGAGTACAATGAGCCACTACCCGTCAGAGAACGTGCTAGTTAACCAACTACGCCTCGAGGATGTAAGTTTTCTCTTTATAGCCTATTTTATTTAGTAGCCCCCAAGGTTTAGGATTTATTGAGATGCTGGTTTTGTTTGTGTAGTTTGTGGCCCGCCCTTGGGCCAATTACGAGGGCTTGCCTGCGGAGCTGAGGCCTCGGATTTATAGGAGGATGCTCCTTCCTGCATTGTTTCGACCGGTTTGGTATCTGGGCGAGCGGTTGGTGCGTCAGTGTTTGTATGACAATTTTAGGGTGCCGGTTGATCCTCCATGGACCATGTTTAGACCACCGACCACCACAGAGGTCCTCGAGGGTAGGGATGGAGAAGGAGGCGATGCGCTCCTAGTGCCTGGTGCCTCCTATCTATCTCATGTCGGCCAGCGGCTAGCTTGCCACCGCCTTGTGGTAAGGTTTTAATCTTTGGTTCTAGGGTTTTTTTCATAGTTTAGTGCTTTCTTGCCCCCGACCAACCGATTTGTTGCTCTCTCAGCTGGCCGACCCGGCTGATGTTATTCAGCCCTCAGAGTTCCCCTTGACGCTTCTTAGGGTGGACGCGGCCGGGATAGCTTTCACTGAACCTTTCCCCCGTGTTCTTCTAAGGAGATGGACCCTGGGATAGAGTGGCGTGACCGGGTATAACGGGTTTCGGCTTTCATTTTTGGTTTGGGTCTTAAGGGTTAGGGTTGGTTTGTCTAACTTCTGTGGTTTCACCTTTCAGGTTTCATCAGCTTGCCATCAGTAGTTGTGGTAGGCCGCCAACCACTTTCGGGTCTACGCCTCGAGGGTTTCCCGTGACATTTCGGGACCTCGATCGGTAAGTTTGCGTGACTAAGGTGATTTTCTAAGCTGCTTGTGTGTTTTCCTAATGTTTAGGTGTATTTGTAGGATGTCTCGGATATGGTGGGACAGTTGGAGACTCGGGTGACCGAGCTCGAGGCGGAGGTGGCTGAGGCGCGACAGCTCCTGTAATCTCGGGCCGACGAGATCGCTCAGCTAAAGGAGTAGCTGGCTCGGTCTCAGGGTGAGACCTCTGTGCAGGGGAAGGCTGAGGCTACGGGTCGAGTTACGGGTGCTACCGAGGAGGTTAGAGGAGTTCCCGAGACGGCTTCCTTAGACATGTTGTCGGGAATGGATGGTAGTGAGTCTCCTCTTCTGGATCTGGAGGATCTAGGTTTGGATGACGCCATTTGTGAGGTCGTGATATCCATTGGCGTGGCTTCTAGGAGTCCTCCCTATCCTCGATTTGTGTATGAATTAGTATGTTTAGTATATTCTCTTGAGATTTTTAGTATTTGATTTAGTTGGATTAGTCTTGTGTTTTCGTTTGGCGAATCGTGTACCTAGATTGACAAGTAATCACTTTTGCGTTCATTTATTTGCGACTTGATCTTAGTTTAGGATGCGTTGGAGTTGCATGGGAGTACGAAAACTGTTCTTTTCGGATGTTTTGAAATGCGTTAATTTGAGCTGGGAATCGGATCAGATGGTAAGTCGATTAAAATGTTTTGACTTGAGATGGACGAGATGTAAAATATTAACATGTTCTGACCGAGTGTATTAGGAGATGAATGTAGTTGTTTTGACATTCAGAATGAGGTCGAAGTTAAAATCCAAGTGATTTTTGGAAAAAAAAGTTAGACCACTTTTTGCATACTCATAACATCGCCTTATTAGGCTACAGACGCGACTAAACAATAACCGTTAAAAGGCTACAACACGCCTAGGTGGGGTAGCCTATCCCCCTAAAAAAAAAAAGACACCTAAGTCTCATGTGTCCGACTGGTGAACTCGCGTTCCTGTAAGTCTTGCATGGGTATTTCAGTCTCCGGAGAGGGTTTCAGTGACTTCGGGAGGTCGTTCCCGATGTCCGAGGTGTCATCTGGTAGCTATGGTGACAATGCGGGACCGGTGTCTCTATTTCTGGGTTGCTCTATATGTTGTCTGCCTAGGGATAGGCACCGGGACTGAGGCTCTCGGGTTCTGGGTCGCCTGGGCTCGGGCGGCTGGAGACTCGGGTGCCTGGGCCAGAGCGGTTCGAGTCCCGTTTATGGAATATTTTGTTGTTTCCAAATTGTTGTGGGATTAGGGCTATATATACGGGTTGTGGGTGCTCGTTTTAGACATATTAGAATATCCATAGGGTCTAGAACATCCACTTTTTAGTGTCATGTCAGGTTTTGGGAATCTCCTAACCGAGTGGGCGGGTTCTTTTAAGAAATGTGATCCCGAGGTTTATTCAAATGATGGTTTGTCAACGATCGTTGCGCTGAGTCAAGTCTAGGTACAAAATGACTTCTTATTGGCATGTTCTAAGTTTTGGGACTCAAGAGGCCATGTTTTTGCTTTCCCTGGGGGTAAAATTTGTCCTCTTCCCAAAGAGATAGATGCTATAGGTGGGTGGAGTTCGGTTCGGCCATGCGTGCCTTCGGGGAATGATGCTTATGTAGAGCGGTTTTGTCACTTTTTGGATCTTTCTTCATTAGAGGAGGCTAAGGTTGTCTTTGCGAGAGATGGCATTAACTTAGGGTTGCTTTTTAGGACATTCTCACAGGCTGGTTCCTACGACATTTCGGCTTTAGCATGTAGGCGTGCTTTTAACATCGTGATGGCTTGTTATCATCTTTTCGAGGATGCGAGGGCGCGTGAAGGTTGGGGTAACCCTCGAGTTTTGGATTTGGTGATGGGAATGGAACATGGACGATCACCCTCTTTGCTTATTTTGGGTGAGCTTATTCTAGGTCTCGATGCTCGTGCCCGACTTCACAAGACACCTTTTCGGGGTTCCAGGATCATTTTACAGGTGTTTTTGGTTTCATGTTACCTTGTTGCTTGGCTTTCTTCTTCTTTTTTGTTTTTTTTTGTTTTGTGGTTGCTTTGGTTTGGAGGTGTGACGTTTTGATGTGGTTTGTGCATGTTTGGTTACAGGAGCAGCTTGGTTTGGTCGACTCTCCCTGGGGCTTCAAAGGTTACAACTACAGGGGGTTCACGGGCCGGAAGACGGTGCAGGTGTGGATTAAAGGTCATACTGAAGGGGAGTGGTTCTCCTACTTGTCTAAAGGGCAGTTGGTCCTTAGGTGGTCCATCCCGTGGTGGAATATCAGTGAGCGCGTCGTGTTTCCATTTTTGTCTTCGACCGAGGCTTTGTTAATATTATCCACGAGGGATCCGATTTATGTTTATCCGCGTGTGTTGTCGAACTAAATGGGCGTCAAACCTCCTACTTCGGAGACTGATAAGGATATTTCTAGTTTCGACTCATGGACAGAGGATTCGTTTAGGGAATTTAGGGTGTCCTGGGAACAGAGTTTTTCGTGTCCCGTCGTTATTGAGAGCGTCCCACCGACCGACATTGCTTCCGTCCGGCGGGGGGTTTGTGAACACCCGTCAGGACAGAGCAACTCAAAACTTAAGAGGACAGCGCCGCTAGGGAATGAGGAGGTGACTCGACGGAATGTCACTAAGTGCCTTTCCAAAGACAGTGTTACCGATCCTAGTTCTGTCAGTTCATCTATGTGGGCCAAGACTAACGAGACCCGTTGATAAGTGTAGTTTGTAGTGCCTATTTTTTTGTGTTTGGTCCCTGTTTCTCTTGTGAAATCGCTCTTTGGAGCGGTTTCTTGGCTACTTATGCTTCTTCTAGTTCGTTTTAGGTTCCCAAGACCATTCATGGAGAATTGGAACGATTCCGACTCGTTTCCTACACTTTTGAAGCCAACGAAGAGAATGAACGATCACTCGGTGCCTTAATTTCGATCCTGAGACCTTGGAACCCATTCCCGAGCCCCTTAGACTTGATCCCGAGCACCGAGAATCGATGAGAAGCCCATGAGAAGCATGGAGGGACCTTAGAGATCATATTGGAGGCCTACAAGAGCCTTCCCGGCCGAGAACAAGTGCCTTCTCGGTCGGGAAGGAGTGCGCGTTTCAACCGGCTGCTGTTATGGGCTGTCTCGGGCGAGACCATCTCGTCTCGGCCGAGATGAGTCCCGTCTCGGGCGAGACCATCTCATCTCGGCCGAGATGAGCCACCTGCAGCTCCGCTTCGCTTCTTTTCTTCTCCTTATCCATTGTAACCCTATATATACCCCCCTCTTGTAATCTTATGGAATGTTAGACATTACCCACTAAACTCTAGACTACTTTAGCATATATTAGCATAGATTAGTGTAGATTAGTCTTTAGTTTATCCTTAATCTTAGATTATCCTTGTATTAATTGAATTCTTGAAGATCTCTACCAAGATTGACAACCTAGGTAGATGTATTTGGGGTTTCTCTTCTATGCAAGTTTTCATTCCTCCTTTCATCTTCTAGTATGGTATAATCTCTTTTTCCTTCTCTTTATCTTTGTTTTATCATTCAAGTTTCAATCTTTAGCTCTTGTTTATTGTTTTGTTCATCATCCTTGTTAGTTTTACGTATGTATGCTCTTGTTCTTGTTTTGGTTTCTCTTGTTAGTGTTAGTTTTAGTTTAGTTATGTTTGAGTAGACTCCTGCTAGGGTTATTAGGGGGATTGGATGTGATTAGGGATGATTAGGGTGAGATGGGTGGTAGTAGATGTTGTTTTTGTTGTTTCCCATTTACCTTGCACTCCACATGTTTGATGAAATGCTTGTGAGACTAGAGATGATCAATCCTTGTTTTTCTTGCCTCTTCTCTTGTATGTGTGTGTTTGGTTGTAGGTTTGGTTCCCTCATTAGTAGCGAGAGCGTGGTGAGGATGACCCCTAGGCTGTTTAAGTAGCGAGAGCCCGAACGTGACCTAGGCTACGAAAGCACGCTAGTAACCCCGTTTTTCCCCTTCTTGTGCCCTTGACATCCATGAACCCGACCTAGCTCTAGTTTCTTCCTATCGATTTGTTAGCTTCATTTTGTCTTTAGTTATTCGTTTAGCCTTGTTAGTTCGTGTTTTAGACCTTAGCTTAGTCATTAGTCTATCCCCTAGATTAGCTTGTCTTGAACCTAGCCTTTGACCGTAGCATACCTTAGTCCGACACCCCGTCCCTGTGGATTCGACCCGACTTGCCCTAGATACCCAGTTAGGAATAGTTGGTTTTATTTGATCAGCGGGATCCACGGCAAATCCCACCCGTCAAATTGGCTGGACTCGCCTTTGGCTTGGGCGGTAGAAGCTTGTGTTCGAAAGATCGATGATGAGGAACACAAGCAGGTACACCGGAATGGCAAGGGAAAGAAAAGGTTGGACCTGTAGAGTTCAGCCGTTTTGTATTATGTCTTATTAGCTGATATTATGTGGCGTATTAGTACTAGTTTTTGTGAAGTTTTGACACGTTGTTGCTTTCCAGGATATCCGGGTTTCAGACGCTGGATGTAAACGCCTCGACAAAGGCTCGATTTAACCAAATTTTATTATCAGAAGCACATTGTTATTATTTTTTTCTTTTTTTTATGGTGGCTCGCAACTCGATTCTTCATTTTGCCCGGAATGCCCTTTCGGGTTTTCACTCCGCCCTCGGCTCACCCTTTTTGTTTTTTTTACGGCTTGCAACTCGATTCTTCATTTTGCCCAGGGCGCCCTTTCGGGTTTTCACCCCGTCCACGGCTCGTCGTTTTTTTTTTCACGACGACTCGCAACTCGTTTCTTCATTTTGCCCGGGGCGCCCTTTCGGGTTTTCACCCCGTCCTCGGCTCGTCGTTTGTGCTTCGTCACTTAAATCACTCATTAGCCGGAACATGGAATGAGTCCCGGTTCGTACATGAATCGAGTATTTGATTTCTTTATTTGTTTGTTTGGTTGTTTGGTTGTACCCGAAGGAGGGTTGCCTACGTATCCGCTTTTAAACGGAATCAAATCATGTTCGTAGTTCTTTCAAAAATGTGAGTGATTTTGCTTTAGACTCGTTACGCCAATTATCGATGCGAACTTTGTTTTTTTTGTCGTTTTGCATGGCTTCCCCCTAAATCGGAGGTCGGGATAGGGTTGTCGGGATGTTTATGGGTAGTATCGTTTGAGTTGATCAATGTTGGTTGGAGTTGAGAACTCTTGACCGTCTAGGTCGGTGAGGATCACGGCGCCCCCGAGAGTATTTTCTTAACGAGGTATGGGCCCGCCCATTTTGGTTTGAATTTCCCTCTAGGGTCGACGGGAAGGGGTGCTCTAATGGATTTGGTCACTAAATCTCCCTCGTGTATGTTTTGGGATTTCACTCGTTTATTAAAGGCTCGTTGTATGCGTTGCTGGTAGGCTTGTACGTTGGATAAGGCATGTATCCTACGCTCGTCAAAAAGTACTAGCTCGTCATATCGTTTTTGGTTCCATTCTTCTTTGAGAATACCGCTCTCAGCTAATATCCTTAGTGACGGTATTTCTAGCTCTACGGGGTGTACGGCTTTGGAACCGTAGGTTAGGTAATATGGTGTGGCTTCGGTGGGTGTTCGATAGGATGTTCAGTACCCCCATAAGGCGAAGGGGATTTTGTTTGGCCAATCCCGATAATTGTCTGTCATTTTCTTAAGGATCGTGGTGATGGTTTTGTTGCCTGCTTCTACGGCCCTGTTTGTTTGAGATCTATAGGGTGAGGATTTGTGTCTTTGGATTTTGTATTTGTCGAGGAGTTTTTTGGTATCGGCCCTGAAGTGAGCCCCCTGATCACTGATGATTTCGTGAGGTATACCGTAGCGGCAGATGATGTTATTTTGTAAGAATTTGACTACTTGTTTTGAGGTTAGTACCGTGTAAGAGGCGGCTTCTACCCATTTGGTGAAATAATCGACGGCCACTAGTATAAAGCAGTGTCCGCCAGTTCCGGATGGGTGTACT
The DNA here is from genome assembly GCA_958450325.1 of Agrostemma githago. NCBI lineage: Eukaryota > Viridiplantae > Streptophyta > Magnoliopsida > Caryophyllales > Caryophyllaceae > Agrostemma > Agrostemma githago. Next base: position 56,772,836 of record OY288240.1, read on the forward strand.
TTTCCTATGATGTCTATTCCCCAAGTAGAGAAGGGTCAGGGTGTGGCTATAGTGTGGAGAGGATATGGCGGTAGGTGTTGGATGTTGGCAAATATTTGGCAATTGTGGCAGTGACAAACGTGACGTTGACAGTCTGCCTCTAAGGTAATCCAGTAATAGCCCAGCCTCATTATTTTTCGGGCTAGTAGATGTGCGCTCATGTGGGGTCCGTACTCTCCGTCATGTACCTCTTCCATGACTCTCTCGGATTGGTTTTTACTTACAACTAAGGAGGACTCCTTGTGGGGTTTGTTTGTATAATAGTCCTTGACTCAAGACATAATGGGCGGCTTGTATTCGTAGGGCTCTTTTGTTCTTGGTGTTAGTGCTGGGTGGATATGACCCGTGGGTTTTAAAGTCTAGGATTGCTTTGTACCAGGGTTCCCCGGGGGCATCGTCGGTTTCGAGGTTATGAATGTGGGCTGGTTGTTCGCTTCTCTCCACGCATATAGACATATAGAAAAGGTGATCGGGCATGTTTATTAGTGAGGCTAGTTTGGATAGCGCGTCAACAAATTGGTTTTCTTCGCGGGGTATATGTATGAAGTCAATTTCGGTAAATTCTCGGGATATTGTTTCCACTTTGGTTTGGTATGGGGTTAGGCTTTCGCTATAAACCTTCCAGGTACCCGTGGCTTGGTTGACTACTAAGGATGAATCCCCGTGTACTCTAAGGCTTTTAACTCCTAGAGATATGGCTGCTTTTAGACCTATTAGGCAGGCTTCGTATTTGGCTGTGTTTGGGGAAGTCTAGTTTAATGGAGGTTCGTTCGTTGCAAGCTCATTGTCGTTTAGTCAGGGGGTCAGCGATGGGTTGAACCTAGGGCTATTGTTCCCGATCTCTTTTTAGGGTGAAGTTAAGCGGGCCGTTTGTTGTAGCCCTAGCGTTTTAGTCAATTGTTATCGATAAGTGGCATAGAGTCGACTCTTTAAGCATTAAAGTAAGTTATTGAAAGAAGTCAAGCGATTGTCGAGGCATGTTTGTAAAGAAAAGAGAGTTGTTTTATTGATAGATAGTAAAACGGGCTAGGTGCCCGTGATTAAGTTTATTTTGGGGGGAGGTGGAGGACATGTCCCTTCGCACCTCCCTGGACTCGACGCGTAAAAAAAGACATTATTATTATTCTTAGTAAGCCTAGGCCCTATAATGAACTAGACTCTATCTAAGATCGGCCTACCGCCCTTGGGGGGGGGGGTATCGTGACTCAATCACCTCGTGACACTGCCGTCATATGCTGTCTGTGTTTTAGAACCCGTCATCGTCCTCCGAAGACGTTCCCCTCTAGGGGCGCCTGGTGACCTTCTGAGGTGGCTCATTGAGAGGCTTAAAGTTACTTGTGACGGCCACTGATGTCACTATTTCTCCCTCGACAACTGAAAAGGTAAACTCTGCCTTTTGCCGCTTTGCCGGGGAGAACGTTCCTCCTTCGATTAGGTTTTGGAAGACGTGCTTCAATGTGAAACATGCCTCAGTGTCGTGCCCATTGCCTTGGTGGAAGAGACAGTAAGCATTAGGACTCCATGTTTTGCTCCGCTTACCAACGGGTGGGTCTGGGGTGGGACCCAGAGGTTTGAGCAGCCCTTGATCTATTAAGTGTTTAAGAGTTTCGGTATACGACGAGTTGATCTTGGTGAACTCTTTTCGGGGCGTCCTGGTTTTGTTGGGTAATGCTTTGCGGGGCATTGAGGTTACCTCTCTACTGATCTTAGGGGATCTTGCCCTTTCGGAGCACCGGGGTGACCTTTTCGGAGTGGGTTCTTGGGTGTGGTAATTGATTAAAATGGTATCTGTCCCGTTCTCCGTTCCTCCACTTTCGAGGAAATTAAAACGACTGTAAATATGACGAACGAAATAGGACAGATGGTCTATCGAGGTGCGAATATCATGAACCACCTCGGTTAGGGTATTGACGTTGATGCAGAGGTTTTCGATTACTCCTGGTTCTGAAGACATGTCGGGGAATGATTTGTGCAAGGTTACGTCGATTAGAGACTGATGGGAGGGATTTGTCGTGGATCCCCACCGATCAATAAAAAACCAACTATTCCTAACACGTAGATAGGGCAAGTCAGGTCGAATCCACGGGGACGGTAAAGAGGATTTGGACCAAGTTTCACCCAAATACAAGACTAGGTCTCGGGACTAAGCTAATCTAACCTAAAGTAGTCTAGGGTTTAGTGGGTAATGTCTCCCATAACATAAGATTACAAGAGGGGGGGGGGGTATATATAGAGTTACAAGAACAAAGGAGAAGAAAAGAAGCAAGTGCGGGCTACAGCTGCCTCATCCCGTCCGGGACGAAATGGTCCCGAACGGGACGGGGTGATCCCGACCGGGACGGACCCAAAACAGACCCTTCGCATTTGTGCACCTCATCCCGGACGGGATGAGGTCCTTCCAGACGGGGATGGGTCTTATAGGCCTCCAATATGATCTTTAAGGTCCCTCCTGGCTTCTCATGGGCTTCTCATCGATTCTCGGGGCTCGGGATCGAGTCTAAGGGGCTCGGGAATGGGTCCCAAGGTCTCGGGATTGAATCCAAGGCACCGAGTGATCGTTCCTTCTCTTCGTTGGCTTCAAAAGTGTATGAAACGAGTCGGAATCGTTCCAATTCTCCACGAATGGCCTTGGGAACCTAAAATGAACTAGAAGAAGCATGAGTAGCCCAGAAACCGCTCCCAAGGAGCGATTCCACAAGAGAAACGGGGACCAAACACAACAAAATAGGCACTACAAACTACACTTATCAACTCCCCCACACTTAACCCTTACTCGCCCTCGAGTAAACACAAACTAACTAAAAGAACTATAATACTAGCCGAGCGGGTATTAGCGCACCCTACGCCCTTTCAACTCAAGCGAGAACACTTAGAGGACAAGTGCTCTCCGCAAGGCAAGTGGGGTCTTGCGACAAAACTGTGGATGCAACCGGACACAAAAACACACAAACAAACAAACATACAAACAAACAAGCAATCGGTTGCACCCAAGAAGAAACACATACCGCTTCCCTCTAAAAAGCAGTGAAAGAAGCACCGGTTTAGGACTCAAGGCAAGTGACAACGTTCCCAAGCTAACAATACAAACTGAAATGGACCAAACCCTAATAGTATGACGACAAAGCAATAAAAACGTTGGTAACTTACCTAGGTTCCTCCTAACCTTCTAAGAACGTACTACGGGACGATCGGCGGGATGGAAAAGGATGATCCACGGTGTTAGTCGACACTGTAGGTAAGTGAGACCCCGCCCCCTTTATCGATGTGCCAAGAGGGTCGTCCCATGCTTAAGAACCGCCTAACTAGTCCGAGTAAAAAGGTGGATGTGATTGCAAAATGAGGGAAGACCGACCATTACCGCTATCATCCTTCCTAGGGACTCGGTCCTTTGGTAGGTTCTTCACGGTAATAGTCGATAAAAGGCCTATTTTTGAGATGTGGGGATTCTTTTTGTGAGACAGTTTTCTTTTGACAATTTTTCTTTCTTTTGCATTTTTGCTTCTTGTGTTGCTATGCCATTTCTTTTTCATCTTTTGTATTTTCTTTTTGGCTTTTTGTGCCTTTTCTTTTTCTTCAATCTTTTCTTTCTTTTTCTTTTCTTTGACCTTTTGGCTAGATATGAGTGTAGGCATTTCTTTTTCGCAACTAAGAAAGAGAGAGATTTCAGCATATTGCAACTTTATTTTGTGGAAATGTGTAGAAGGTAGGGAAATGGGTGAGTTGAGGAGCGTCCTTCCCTTCAAATCCACAAAAGGGGAGAAACTTGGACTAATCAAAGCAATTCCAAACACGGTTACCTAAGGGACGGGACTCGGCAACCAAGGCCTTTTCACACCGTGGGTGGTCATAATGGTCAAAATGCAAATCCCGTAGTAAATCCCTAGTAAGCTAGGTGGACTCAAGGTAAGAAACCAACGAAATCATTGATTTAGGGTCATTCTACTAGACTAAAGTCCAAGACTCGATTTATACTACTGGAGAGGGAAAGTAAACACTTGCACACTAGCCTCTAAACCGGGTTTTCGAAAACCTTTTATTACACAAGACACAACTACACACCACAAAACAAAGACACGATAAAAACGAAAGAAAAAAGAGACAAAAGACAACAAAACAAAACAAAACAAAAACATAAAGATACAAACACCACCCCGAACTTCCAAACAAGCCACCAAATCAACCACCAACTCTACAAAGCTCCTCCCGAGTACACATCATCACAAATATCCTCCACACTCCACAAGAGAAAAAGAGGAAAAAGAGATAGAAAGGCGTTATCGGATGTCTTGAAAGCCTTCCAAAGTCGACGGTGATTAGGCGACCTACAAGGAAAAAGGGAGGCAAGCACACACAACACAACACAACGACACAAAAAGAGAAAGACACAAAAGAAAATCTTTTTGATTTTTGCGAAAAAAAATTCAAATTTTTAGGGTTTTTAAGATTTTTTCGAAAAGAAACTATGAGAAAATAAAGCTAACTACGATAGAATATCGCTTCCCCACACTTAAACCGAGCAATGTCCTCATGCTCGACCGTAGTGTATGAAGACACTAAAAAGGAAAGAAACTACGAAAATAAAGCTAAAAATAAAAAAGAAGAGCGGAGATAATGGTAGAATGTGTCCGGCCGGGGTGTAGTCAAGTCACCATGGGCCGAGACAAGAAAAGATATGGATGGGGGAAGAAATAAAAAGAAAGAAATAAAAGGAAAATGGGAGGGGAGGACTAGGTGTAATCAAGTCACCTAGCCCGGATTCCGCCCAAATCCGACTAATTCCTACTAAAGGGCGAAAATCTTGTAAAATTTGGATTTTGAAATGACTCTCGATGTAGTCACGTCATCGAGAGTCCGGAGCACAGTTAACAAGGCCCCGAGGGCCACCATGACACAAATGATAAGGGGAAAGGGAACTAACAAAAGAAGACAAGCAACAAAAGACGGAAAAGAGAGGATAGTTGTCGTACCTTGCGGGTAGCAGCTCACTCGCTCCATCGTCTCATAGGTCGATATCGGCACATAGCTAGTCGTCGTCATTGCTATTCCTCTCCATTCATGATATGGTTCCACGGTTGGAGCACAAAGGTATAAGGAGGTGGGATTTGATGTGAAAGTCGGTGTAAAGTGAAGAGAAAGTGAGGTTAATGTGTGTATATGAAGTGTAGGGGTCATATGATGAGGGCAAGGATAGGTAGGGAGGTTGGGAGGGGGTATAAAATGGTTGGGTGGGCTCGAATGACAAAGAAGAGACAAAGGATGAGCAAGGCATCATCCCAGTCGGGATGGATGGTCCCAGTCGGGATGACAGACCCGTCCCGGTCGGGAAGCTCCCATCCCGGTCGGGATGACACTCCTGAAAACCCAATTTTTGGTACACTCATCCCGATCGGGATGACATCCTTCCCGGTCGGGATGGTACATCCTTCCTGGTCGGGATGCACTCTTCTCGGTCGGGAAGAGTCCTCTAACCCTCTATAACCCCAAAAGCTTATCCAAAGCTTCAAAAACCGACTCCCTTGCTCAAAATTCAAGCTCTGACAATGACCACTCCTCTTTAGCATTCATCTTCCCTTCACACCAATCAAACAAGCTCAAAACATCCATCAAAATCCCTCCCTCACATCGCTCATCAAAAATTCCAAGATTACAAGGATCCCACAAAAGAAACAAATCCTAGAAACAAAATTATAAATAACACAATTACAAACACAAGAACTCTAATGAAGAAGAAAGGAGAATATACAACATGACGGTTTTTTTAGGGACTCCGTCAAACCGAGGATGGTGGACTCTCATTCTTCAACCATAGCCCTCAAGGGCTTGGAGGAGCAAGTCAAACGCACGACCGACATCGTAATGAAGGCCCAAATAGTGCCCAAGACAAGCTATCCTCCACGGCCTCCAAGGTGGAGGCAAAAAGTAGAAATCCAACGACCCAACGTCATCTTGCATGTTGTCTCCGGGGTCTATCCATCCTACAAGCCTTACCGATCTCTTCCTCCCTAAGCATTGTCTCCTAGCACAACCAAAGCTCAAAATTCTAGCACAAGTGTCGAAAGGGAGCTTAACCCTCTTCTTATCATCAAGCAAACCCAAGTAACTAACACAGACAGTTAATCACACGGTTGTACGACGTAAGAAGTTGATCGCGATCCCAGCTCGGGATCAAAGAATTTTGATATATGTGTTTTTTTGAAAACGACCAATCTTTGCGGAGGAAAGATTTTCTTGAAAAGGACGATTTGTAAAAATGCGGTGATGATGGCGTGACGACATCACTTGTGACATGAAAGTGTGTTGCTATACGTGTGCATCGGGAATTCGACGATAGCGAAAGTGGAAATTTTTTGAAAGGACCATGGTTCTTAGGGGAACCAGTTTTGAAAATGATGACGTAGTGCTTTTATCGAAACTACTATTAATTAGCAAGTTCAATAGTCGTGGTGTATGTGGTGCTCGTGGTAGAGCGTGAAGTCTGGTGATGGTGTTTTGAAAAGTGTGACTTAATCCTTATCAAGGAATTTAGATAGTGAATAGTTTTTTTTTCAGAAAAACTTTTAACACGAGTGACCCACATTCGTCGGTTGCATTAACTAGCATTTAACGGTGGATGGTGATGTATTGTGAAAAGTGTTTTGAGAGTGTAACCGTTTTGGGTTCCTTGACTTCATTAATTGAACCTTCGGTTGTGTTAACGGTATGTGTGTAAAAAAGCATTCTTTCTTTTTTTTGAAATAAGATGTAACCGTTTGAGGTACCTTGATCCAATTAATTGAGAGTCTCGGTGGTATTAACGGTATTCTTTGTTGACGGGTCTTACTTTGGCCAACGTGATGGCACTTAAAAATTTTTGAAAATAGTGAGTGTAAAATTTGTCATGATAACGACATCTAAAATGTTTTCCTTTTTTTGGAAATTATGGTTTGACCGGAGTATCGGTGTTCAAAAAGTCGTTTTGAAAAGAGGATGTAGTTTTCGAAAACGGAATTGGGTGTGGTTGAATATGTTGGCATGGTTGAATCCAGATTTTTAGTGTTTTATTTGGGTTGTTCAAACACGCTACACGTAACTAGGAATGCATACATTCATGCAGGATGCAGACACGAGTAGGTTAGGGTAGGCTACCGCCCACGAATAGTCTTTGCTTAGGTATTGACAAATCATCTGGGGAGACGAGTGTCATACCGTCCGTTCGGAACTATCCGCTTATTATTCCCGCGAGGTACGCGTTAGGCGGCCGTAGCGTCAATCGAGAATCTCCCCACATGTCCCTAAGGATCTTACCGCGAAGAGGTCGATAGGTCCTGATATTGGTTAGGGTGGGCTTTTTAGGGCTAAAACATGTAGTGACCACAACTAGGAATTAGGAAATGAGCTTCACCGACCTCGTTCAAGTTACACCACCACTAGAAACTTGTTTCCAAATCCCCAGCGGAGTCGCCAAACTGTGGACGTCCGTCCGCACCGCTAGGCGCTCCGCGTGGGACCGACCCGGTTTTTCAACGTGTGGCCGCGGCCACCCACGCGGCCCCCTCCCGGTCGGGGGCCGGTCTGATCTCGCGTACGGGGCGATGTTTCGGACCTCGATTCGGATGACGATCCGGACTTGTACTGGACGGGTGTGGGCACCCGTGTTTTCTTTTGGAATCGATCGAGTCGTGGTTGTAAATGTTTAAGGGTCGATTCGTTTGGTAAGGCGATCTTTTTAGTGAACTGAATTCGTTGCCGATTTGTGGAGTCGCCACCGAGTCAATTATGGGGACTCGGAAACCGTTCAAGTCAACTTTGATCCTTAGCCGGCTCAAAGCTAAGGGGCACGGGACCTAAAGATAAAGACTTGTACCCTTAAGCACTCCATGCTTGGAATGATTCTCATTGCTAATGGTTTAGGACATCCGGAAACCGTCGATTCTGAGTAAGGGGTGAGGGTACGTATTGGGAAGCTAACATCCGATAGATGTCAACACCCAATCCTGCCCGCACTATAGTGGCCTCCACTAATCAATCGGTGGGCTGATAACTTTGTTCTTTTGTTGTGGCGGAAGTACTGTAACATCCATTGTTTTCACCCTACACCTTTTGCTACGTCGGTTGTTTAAGGACAAGTAAGTTTTGTCGTCAAAGTAGTTGCGTTTACATTCTTTGCATGCGATTTCACGTGACAAGCAGGCCATGAAAAGATGCACGTAGGAGAGAAGAGAGTACTATTATTATACGTATTAGCAAGTCAGTTTTAACGTGATAATACGGATATTAGTCATTCTCGTGACATACCTTACCTGGTATTCTGTTTAAGATGCGTCGGTTTGGTATTAATAAAGATGCATTAAACCTAGTAAGGTGAGCATCTGGACTAATACGAAACCCGACCATCACTTTGTTCAATTTTAGTTGTTTTACGTTTTGAATTCCGTGTTAGGTGATTTAACATGCGATTATAAGGTCATAAAAGCGATAAATCATACGAAAGGGGTAAATGCGAATGTAAGTAAATCACATTGTGAGGAGTTTCACCCTCGGAGTATACACTAAACGGGACACGATGTATAGATAGTTGAGAATGGATCTCGGAATTACTCGGGTCTATTTAGTGTATTTTTGTGTTTGCGGTTGAAGTTGGGACGTTACGTGTTTTAGTATGTGTTTATGGACCTAGTGTCCATGCGTAGTGCATAATAAAAGAAAGTGCGATAATGTAAAGTTTTGTTTAGATGACTGATGGTGGGATTTGTCGTGGATCCCGCCGATCAAATAAATAACCAACCGATCCTAGTGGGTAGCTAGGGCAAGTCAGGTCGAATCCACGGGGACAGTAAGAGGCATCTAGACTAAGGTCACCCAAATATGAGACTAAGTCAACGAGCTAAACTAAACTAGAGTAATGGGAAGGGAGAAAAGGCTAAAGCTATGCCTACGGTAACGGAGAGAACAACTAAGGAAACGGGCTAGGATTAGGTCGGGTTCAAAGGGGCAATAGAATGGTCAAGGAAGAGTAAAGGTGAAGGGGGTAGTCGGGTAATCTAGGTGTGGTCCGGGCTCTCGCTACTTAGACGAACCTAGAGGTTCCACCTAAAACCCATCTTGGCGACCCACATGACAAACGGGGCTGCTAGCGTGTTAGTGTAGCCTAGGTCGCACCCGGGCTCTCGCTACATAGACCGACCTAGGGGTCGTCCTCACCGGGCTCTCGCTACTTAGTGAGGGAACCAAATCCACAAGCAAACTATCACCCACAAGAGAAAAGGCAAGAAAAACAAGTATTTGCAACTACTAGTCACTCAAGCATTTCAACAAACATGTAATATGCATCAAACCAAGAGGAAACCCTAATCTTCCACCAACATCTCCAACAAACCCTTAATCATCCAATTAACACCCTAATCACCCTACTAACCCTAGAAAGAGTCTACTCAAACATATCTAATGCTAAAACTAACAAGAATAAGATGAATCATCACAAACATAAAAACATCCATGAAGAAACTAGTGAAAACAATGAACAATGGACAATATAATGAACAAAGATTAAAACTTGGATGAACAAACAAGAATATGAGAAGGAAAAGGAGAGATTATACCATACTAGAAGAGGATGAAAGATTGAAACTTGTATTAATAAGAAAAACCCAAAACAATCTCCCAAGGTTGTCAATCTTGGTTGAATCTTGAAGAATTCCCTTAATACAAGACTAATTACTAGGTTTAACGATAAACTAAGGACTAATCTACACTAATATAAGCTAATCTAACCTAAAGTAGTCTAGGGTTTAGTGGGAAGTGAAGAACCTAAGCTTAGATTACAAGAGGAAGGGTATATATAGGGTTACATTGAGTAGGGAGATGAAACAATGAAGCGCGGAGCTACAGGTAGGCCTTCTCGGCCGGGATGAGGTGGTCCCGGTCGGGATGAGGTTGGTCCCGGCCGGGATGACCTGCTCCCGGTCGGGAGGGACCCAAAACAGAAGCATCTCTTTTGTGCACCTCATCCCGGACGGGTTGAGGTCATACCCGTCGGGGATGAGTCTTGTAGGCCTCCAATATGATCTTAAAGGTTCCTCCTTGCTTCACATGGACTTCTCATCGATTCTCGGGACTTCGGATCGGGTCTCGGAGGCTCGGGATTGGGTCCCAAGGTCTCGGGGTCGAATCCAAGGCATCGAGTGATCGTCCCTTCACTTCGTTGGCTCCGAAAAGTGTATGTATTGAGTCGGAATCGCTCCAACTCTTCATGAATGGTCTCGGGAACCTGAAACGAACTAGAGGAAGCATAAGTAGCCCATAAATCGCTCCCAAGGAACGATTCCACAAGGAAAATGGGACCAAATCACTACGAAATAGGCACTACAAACAACACTTATCAACTCCCCCACACTTAACCATTACTTGCCCTCGAGTAAGCACATACTAACGAATAAACTAGCCGAGCGGGTATTAGCGCACCCTACGCCCTTTCAACTCACGCGAGTACACTTAGAGGGAAAAGTGCACTCCGCAAGGCAAGTGGGGTCTTGCGACAAAACTGTGGATGCAACCGGACACAAAAACACATAAACAAACAAACATACAAACAAACACACAAAAGGTTGCACCCAAAAGAAAAGAAATACCGCTTCCCTCAAGCAAGCGGTGAAAGAATCACCGGTTTAGGACTCAAGGTAGGTGACAACGTTCCAAGCTAGCAATACAAACCAAAATGGACAAAACCCTAATAGTATGACGACAAAGCAATAAAAATGTTGGTAACTTACATAGGTTCCTCCTAACCTTCTAAGAACGTACCACGGGACGATCGGCGGGATGGAAAAAGGATGAACCACGGTGTTAGTCGACATTGTAGGTAAGTGAGACCCCGCCCCCTTTAGCAATGAGCCAAGAGGGTCGTCCCATGTCTAAAACCGCTTAACTAGTCCAAGTAAAAAGGTGGAAAAATTTGCAAAGTGAGGGAAGACCGACCTTTGCCGCTATCATCCTTCCTAGGGACTCGGTCCTTTGGTTGGCTCTTCACGGCAAAAGTCGGAAAAAGGCTTATTTTTGTGGGGTTAGGATCTTTTTGTGAGACGATTTTGTTTTGGCATTTTCTCTTTTCTTTTGCATTTTAGCTTTTTTTGTTGCCATGCCATTTCTTTTTCTTCTTTTCTATTTTCTTTTTGGGTTTTGTGCCTTTTCTTTTTCTTCATTCTTTTCTTTCTTTCATTTTTCCTTCATTTTCTTTTCTTTGCCCTTTTTGCTTGATTTGGCTTTTTTGGCATTTCTTGACAATTTAGAAAGAGAGAAATCAACAAGTTGCAAATTATTGTGTGTAACACCCGCTATTTTTCCTAAGCATTTTTATTCTATCCGTTAGGACTTTGTCTTAACTCTGTCACTCTTGGCCTCATATTTTATCATTTTACTAAGCACTATTTTAATTTTTGAGTTTAATAATTTTTATTTTTAACTTTAAAGATTTTAAAATTCTTTTAAATCCATTTATTTGGTTTCTTCGTAAACTAATTAATTTTTCCGCAAGGAATTCTATTTATCTTCGAATTGACATTTTTAAGCTTGGATTTAAGTCATTCCTTTTCCTAAAAATGTTTGAATACGTTTCTATAATATTTTAAACTAGTAAATATTTTTATTTACAAAAAAATTAGTTGTTAATGATTTTTATTACGAAGCTTCGCGAATAATTATTTTCTTACGCGAGGTTTACTCGAATTACTTTGAAATGCCTTTAACTATTTTACGATTATACTTTTTATCAACTTATCAATTATTTGAGACCATTTTCTCACATTTTGGACCGACTAAGCTCTTGGTCACAAGTTTTATTACGTTTTATTTAAACGTTTCATTTTATCACGTTAAAACGTAAACGTAAGATAATTTTTATTTCATTCAATTGTTGCATTATTATCAAAACTTTTCATGCTCCCTTATCTACTCATTTTGGCCGGCCATTTCCTCATTGTGCACATAGTTTTCATCAATCATTTAACCTCATTTATATTTTTGAAGACCTTCCATCCTCCTTATTCATTCTTGTCATAAAAAAAATATTCAACCCTTCTTCACTCTCTTTTGGCCGTGTGTCCCTCCTCCATCTTAGGCAAATTTTTGCTCCATTTCGAGTCCCAATCGCATCATTTTTATCGTCATAATAATCCTCTTTCCGTTCTCTTCGTTAAGGTATTAATCGGCGTCATTTTCGATCAATTTTTACCTTGATTTTTATTAGTTTTCTCATGGTATTTTTCTGCCATGCATTCCGTGTTTGGTAGGATTTTTGGACGATCCCGAAGCCGACGAATATATTATCGACTCAGACTTGGAGTAGAGGTAACGTCGATGTTACTCGGTATTTCACGATTTTAATTGAGTATTTGCATGTATATATTTTTATATTTTATTTTGGCAATATATGTATGTCACGGATTCTGGAAAATTTTTAAAAGTTGAAAATTTGCATGTTTCGATATTTTTATCGCTTTTACGAGATTAACGATTAAATTGTTATATTAATTTGTAAAATCGTAATAATCGGCCTAAACATGTAATATATATTTATATTCTGGAAAAATGTTGTTTTTGATGATTTTTAATAATTTAGTATTTTTTTTCTGGTATTTTTGATATCGATTATTGAATTATTACCGTTTTCGGACAAAAACGATTAAAAGCCGATTTTTAGTTCTAGTACTTAAACATTTTATTTTAATCTGATTTTTGACGTGGTGAAACTTTCTGGTGAAATAGAATTTTCTGAATTTTTTCATAATTATTCGGAATTGTTAAGTGGATGAATTAATTAATAACTTTAAATCATCGTTTATCGTTAAAACCGTGTTTGTTGTTTAAATTCTCGATTTCTGTTCTTTGGTTTAAATCTGGAAAAATTTTTGATTCTGATGATTTCATATTAAAATGTATTTTTATGATTTTTAGTGCCTTAATAAAATGTTAGGAACGATAGGTTTATTAATGAAATCGTTAATTGCGAAAAACGGGTTTAAATGACGGTTTTGTTGAAATTTGTTGAATCTGGAGTTTTGGAAAAATCTGGAAAAATTTATATTCTGTAAAATCAGGATTTTAAAGTGTAATAATAATTTTGGATATTAATACTTAAATCGTTTTGTAATTACTATTTTTATTAATCGTTATTGTCGAGATTGGACGATTAACGAGAAAACGCTTTAAAAACCGAGTTTTTAGAATTCTGGAAATTTTCTTTTCGGGACAGAATGTCCATAAATATATTTTAACTATTTTACGTAATTTTTGTACTATTTATTAAAGTCTTTAATTAATAAATATTGATTTCCGGACAAATTTTGATTTATCGTTAAATGCTTCGTATTAACTAAAAGAATTATTTTTCTAGCAATTTTGAAAGTATTTAATTCTGAAACTTTAGGAGTTAAATCATCCCTTAACGTACTCTAAATTTATTTGTTGGTTTAATTAAATAAAGACGTCCAAGTATTTAATTTAGTGTTTGCCGTAAAATCTTATTTATAATTTTATCGTCGAAACTAATAATAATTAGGGAATTTTAGCTTTATAACTTTTGAAAACACCCTAATTAGTAATATTAAAATGTTTAAGATGTTTCTAATCATTTTATAACACTTCTACGATATTTTAATAATTTCATAAAATCAAATGTTCTTACTTTAGTAATTAATATCGTTAAGGCCGAAAGTATTAGTTTTATAAATCTATATCGTTTACTAAAAATGTGGTACTAATATGAACTAATATTTTCACTATTTTGATATAATGCTATTTTTAGTAAAGTTTCTAAAAATAGAAAGTTTCCTCTTTTAGAATAAATGTTCCCTTCTTTTATCCTCATATTGTTTATAATGATTATATCTTTTGAATATCGATAATGGCTTTGTTTTGGAGTTATGGAATAAGGACAAGTGTGAGGTTAGAGTAATATATTCTAGGGTTTACGGTTTTGCCATCAACTATAAGGCTAGTGTATTAGAAATCGGTACATTGGTTGTTGAACCGGGTGACAGGTATCCCGGGAGTTGTGTACATTTTGACCTTAAGCTTAGGCCTCGCAGTAAGTCGCCGTCATAGGTTGAACTGGGTGACAGGTAATCCCAGGAGGGGTGTGCATTATCTTAGACTAGGGCCACGCATTTATAAGTCGCCGCTCTATTATGGTTGTGTAGCCTAGTTAGAGACCGAAGTTTAATTTGTTTGAACTAAGTTCTTGAAGCTAGTTTTTAGTATTCTCCTAGTGAAAGTCTATCCGTCTACACTACTCCTGTCCATAACGCCATTTTGATTATTTTATTTATTATCGATATAAATTGGTTTGCAGGTTGGCAAATATTTTTATGTTTCTTCGGAAACCCTTTTGATTAATTTGTTTTACGCTAAAGCTTATTTTATTATGTTGTTTTAATGTTTTCCATTTTTACTATTTTTCCTACATTAGTAATTACTGTTTTAAATCCTGTTATACGGCTGGGAGAACGTTGGCGTTGCTCCCCACTGATTGTGGCTGTTATGTTTTAACATGGCAGGTATACGTGTTTATTTTCCGGTGGGTGTGGGCTAACGAGCGGTCTTGGATCCTGCTTGATCTTTTTAATAATCATGTCTTAAGGATTGTTTAACCTCTTTATGGATTGTTTTAAATTTTTAGCCATTTTTATGTATGGCGTATGTTTGACTTTACCAATTTAATTTATTAAGACATAGTTCTGTGTGTTTTAATCCCGACTCTACAGTGTTTCCGCCACTGTATTGCGCTAGAATTTTTAGGGGATTACAGTTGGTATCAGAGCATCACTGCTCCCGACGCTCACACACCTGAAATTAGGGAAAAATACCAGTAAATTATTTAAACAGTAAATAAAGATATTATTAGAAATGGGTAGAAACAGATAAGGACTTAACTGTTAAGATTATCTGTTCCTGAACTCGATGATTAGCATTGATTTTATGTTGTTATTTGTGAACTTCAAGATGGCCGGAAGAGGTAACAGAAACAACAACAACAACAACAATGACCAAGGAGGTATCGAAGCTCTGGCTGACACGCTACGCAACATAGCGCAGGCCATGAACGAGATGAACAACCGGAACCAGCAGAGGCCCTTCAGCTTCTCTCACGCAGCTGAAGGAATGGCTAAAAGCAGATTGGACTATTATGACGGTTCCGTGGATCCTGAAGTCATGAACCGTTGGTTTCGAGTGATGGAAAGACAGTTTGGAATTTACTCCGCCCCCGAGGATCAGAAGGTGGGCCTAGCTGTGTTGTACCTGTCAGACGATGCAGACAGATGGTGGAGCCAGGTTGGCCCGACTGCTCTTCAGACTCCAGGATTCAACTGGACTCAGTTCAAGACTCTCTTAGAGCAGAGATTTTATCCCGAGGAGCTGAGGCGTCAGAGGATGACTGAATTCAACACTCTAAGCCAGAATACCATGTCGGTTGAAGCTTACACCACTCGGTTCCACTTTCTGGCGAATTATGCTGGAGATTTGTTACCCAATGAGAATGCCCGAGCTTTCTTTTATCGAGGAGGACTTCGAGCCGATATCCCTCTCAACATGCCCCGGAGTCTCTCAACTGTTAATGAGCTCTATAATGCCGCGCTTTACGCGGAGTCTTCGATTGAGCGGGTGAAATCTATGAACCCATCGTCTGGTTATAAAAGACCTTTCACCCATTCTGGGAATAACTCTTCATCTTCTTCTAAGAAGTTCAACTCTGGAGGTCTGGATTATTTTTCCTTTCTCTTCTTCTTTTACTTTCTTTTCTTCTGAAATTTCTGACTCTACTGTATGCTATTACAGGTAGTGGTTTCAAGAAAAACAATTTCAACTCGAAGCCCAACAGCAAGAAGGATTCAGCATGCTTTAGGTGCCGACAACTCATTCATCCCGGCAAAAACTGTGATGGTTCCCCTATTACCTGCTTTACTTGTGGAGAACCGGGTCACCGCTCCCCTCAGTGTCCAAAGAAGCCAACTGCCAACATCGCTACTGCAGCTGGCGCTGTCTCTACTTCTGCTCCTCGTAAGGGACGCATCTTTGTGATGAGCCGTGCTGATGCTGAGGCTAATCCTGATGTGGTTACGGGTATGTTTCTGATTTCTGGTGTTAGTGCTTATATATTATTTGATACCGGCGCTTCCACATCTGTAATATCTTCTACTTTGGCTCCAAAACTATCCTTAACCCCCTGTCTAGCTGAGCCTATAGCTATTTCCCTTCCTTCTGGTGAAGTTGTTGACTGTTCTAAAGCTTATCAGAATGTACCTATTCTCTTTGTTGGTACTATTCTTCCTTCTACTCTCCTTGAGTTCCCTCTCGCTGAGTTCAACGTTATTTTGGGAATGGACTGGTTAGCTCAGTATGATGCAAGATTTCAGTGTCGAGATCAGAAGATTTCTCTGAAGACCCCCGAAGGTGTTCGAGTGTCTTACCGTGGTGGTCGAAGACAGAAGGGTATCAAGATTATTTCTGCCATGAAGGCTATCAGAATGCAGAGAAAAGGTTGCCAAGCATTTCTATGTACGGTTACTGTAACTACTGAACTCCCTAAACTCGAAGAGGTGCGCATAGTGTGTGATTATGCTGATGTATTTCCCGAGGAGTTACCGGGTATTCCAACCGAACGAGATGTGGAATTCACTATTGAACTCGTGCCTGGTACAGGCCCAATCGCCAAAGCACCTTACAGAATGGCTCCTGCTGAGTTGCAAGAGCTACGCAAGCAATTGGATGAAATGATTGAGAAAGATTTCATTCATCCAAGTTCTTCCCCTTGGGGCGCTCCTGTACTTTTTGTCAAGAAGAAAGACGGTTCGATGCGCCTGTGTATTGATTATCGTGATCTCAACAAGGTTACGATCAAGAACAAATATCCTCTGCCCAGAATTGATGATCTTTTTTATCAACTTAAGGGTGCTTCCGTGTTTTCCAAGATCGATCTAAGGTCTGGATATCACCAGATTCCCGTCCGTGAATCAGACATTCCGAAGACGGCTTTTAGTTCGAGGTATGGACATTATGAATTCAAAGTCATGCCGTTTGGACTAACCAATGCTCCTGCTGTTTTTATGGATCAAATGAACAAAACTTTCAGGGAGTATTTGGATCAGTGTGTTGTGTTCTTTATTGATGACATCCTGATTTATTCCAAGTCAGAGGTTGAACATGCAGAACATCTCAAGATTATTCTTGGCATTCTACGAGATCAGAAGTGGTATGCTAAGTTTTCCAAGTGTGAATTCTGGCTTTCCGAGGTAGCTTTTCTGGGTCATGTTATCGCAAAGGAAGGTATTATAGTTGACCCTGCTAAGATTTCAGCTATCGAGAGCTGGGCAAGTCCCAAAGATGTTGGCGAGATCCGAAGTTTCCTAGGTCTTGCCGGCTATTATCGAAGATTTGTGCAAGACTTTTCTAAGTTAGCACGACCTATGACTCAATTACTCAAGAAAGAGAATAAATTTCTGTGGAGTCAAGCTTGTGAAGATGCTTTTTCTGAGCTCAAGAGAAAGCTCACTTCTGCTCCTATCTTGACCCTGCCTGAAGAAGGCGTTGGTTTTGATGTGTACTGTGACGCTTCTAAGAATGGTTTGGGTTGTGTCCTTATGCAGAACGGTAAGGTGATCGCTTATGCCTCCAGACAGTTGAAAGTTCATGAGGTGAATTACCCTACCCACGACTTGGAGTTAGCAGCTGTGGTGCATGCCTTGAAAGTTTGGAGGCATTATTTGTACGGAGTAAGATGCAAGGTTCACACTGACCATAAGAGCCTGCGATATCTCTTCACGCAGAAAGATCTGAATGCGAGACAGAGACGCTGGATCGAGTTAGTGAACGACTATGACCTTGAATTGGTGTATTGTGAGGGAAAGGCTAACGTGGTTGCTGATGCCCTTAGCAGAAAGATCCTCCATTCCTTGTCTCCGTGTTCTGGCTTGCCTGAGAAGTTGTCCCAAGATTTTGCCAAGATGTCTATTGATGTTATGGATGAAGAGTATGATGGTCGCATGTATGCCCCTGTTGCTGAACCAACTATTTTCCGTGAGATTCGTGAGAGGCAGTTGGATGACCCTTTTGTAGCTGGTATCCGAGAAAAGATGAATCTTGGTAAGGCTCTAGATTTTTCTGTGGATTCCAGTGGAGCACTGAAATTTAAGAACCGCTGGGTTGTCCCTGGTGATGCTGAGGTGAGAAAGCAAGTTCTAACCGAAGCACATAAGACGAGGTACTCTATTCATCCTGGTGGTGACAAGATGTATCGGGATTTGAAGCTCCATTTCTGGTGGCCTCATATGAGAGAGGACATTGCAGAGTTTGTAAGTAAGTGCTTGACATGTCAGCAAGTGAAGTTCGAGCACAAGAAGCCTGGAGGTTTGCTACAACCACTCCCTGTTCCAGAGTGGAAATGGCAGTGCATATCAATGGATTTTGTGATGGCATTACCTAGAACCGTGAATGGTAGAAACGGTATTTGGGTTATTGTGGACCGCTTGACCAAGTGTGCACGATTCGTCCCTATTCGCGACACTTGGAGTTTGGAGAAGCTTGCAGAAGTGTATGTTGCCGAGATCGTCCGTCATCACGGTGTACCGCTCGAGATTGTTTCGGATCGAGACCCGAGGTTCTGCTCTAAATTTTGGAAGGCTTTGCAAGATGCTTTGGGAAGCAAGTTATTGATGAGTACCGCTTTCCATGCTGCTACAGATGGACAGTCCGAGAGAACGATCCAAACTTTGGAGGATTTGTTGCGGGCTTGTGCCTTGGATTTCCAAGAGAGTTGGATCCGACATCTTCCGCTGGTAGAGTTTTCTTATAACAACAGCTACCATGCTTCTATTAAGATGTCCCCGTTCGAAGCACTTTATGGTCGGAAGTGCCGTAGTCCCGTCTGTTGGGATGTTCCCGGTGAAGTGAAGATTTTGGGCCCGGATTTGTTGGCTCAGACTATTGACGTAGTGAATGTGGTCCTATCTAGGATGAAGTCTGCCCAGGACCGACAGAAGTCGTATGCTGATGTTCGTCGCCGACCTTTGGAGTTTTCGGTTGGTGATCTTGTGTTCCTGAAGGTATCACCTATGAAAGGGGTGAAACGGTTTGGGATTAAGGGCAAGCTCAGCCCTAAGTTCGTTGGCCCATACCCTGTGATCGAGAGAGTGGGCGAAGTTGCTTATAAACTGGAATTGCCTGCATCCATGGGTAAGGTTCACGATGTATTTCATGTTTCTCAGTTAAGGAAATATGTTAGTGATCCCGAGCACGTGTTGGAGCCCGAGATTGTGGATCTCGAGCCGGATTTGACTTATGAAGAAAGGCCGGTGAAGATCACTGATCGCCGCGAGAAGCGTTTAAGGAACAAAGTTGTACCTCTGGTGAAGGTTTTGTGGCGCTGTAATCGGTTTGAGGAAGAAACGTGGGAAACCGAGTCTTCGATGCGAGCTAAGCATCCTCAACTCTTTGAGTAAGGTAAACCTCGATTTCCTATCTGCTTATTCTTAGTTTCGAGGACGAAACTTTCTTTTAGTGGGGAGGATTGTAACACCCGCTATTTTTCCTAAGCATTTTTATTCTATCCGTTAGGACTTTGTCTTAACTCTGTCACTCTTGGCCTCATATTTTATCATTTTACTAAGCACTATTTTAATTTTTGAGTTTAATAATTTTTATTTTTAATTTTAAAGATTTAAAATTCTTTTAAATCCATTTATTTGGTTTCTTCGTAAACTAATTAATTTTTCCGCAAGGAATTCTATTTCTCTTCGAATTGACATTTTTAAGCTTGGATTTAAGTCATTCCTTTTCCTAAAAATGTTTGAATACGTTTCTATAATATTTTAAACTAGTAAATATTTTTATTTACAAAAAAATTAGTTGTTAATGATTTTTATTACGAAGCTTCGCGAATAATTATTTTCTTACGCGAGGTTTACTCGAATTACTTTGAAATGCCTTTAACTATTTTACGATTATACTTTTTATCAACTTATAAATTATTTGAGACCGTTTTCTCACATTTTGGGCCGACTAAGCTCTTGGTCACAAGTTTTATTACGTTTTATTTAAACGTTTCATTTTATCACGTTAAAACGTAAACATAAGATAATTTTTATTTCATTCAATTGTTGCATTATTATCAAAACTTTTCATGCTCCCTTATCTACTCATTTTGGCCGGCCATTTCCTCATTGTGCACATAGTTTTCATCAATCATTTAACCTCATTTATATTTTTGAAGACCTTCCATCCTCCTTATTCATTCTTGTCATAAAAAAAAATATATTCAACCCTTCTTCACTCTCTTTTGGCCGTGTGTCCCTCCTCCATCTTAGGCAAATTTTTGCTCCATTTCGAGTCCCAATAGCATCATTTTTATCGTCATAATAATCCTCTTTCCGTTCTCTTCGTTAAGGTATTAATCGGCGTCATTTTCGATCAATTTTTACCTTGATTTTTATTAGTTTTCTCATGGTATTTTTCTGCCATGCATTCCGTGTTTGGTAGGATTTTTGGACGATCCCGAAGCCGACGAATATATTATCGACTCAGACTTGGAGTAGAGGTAACGTCGATGTTACTCGGTATTTCACGATTTTAAATGAGTATTTGCATGTATATATTTTTATATTTTATTTTGGCAATATATGTATGTCACGGATTCTGGAAAATTTTTAAAAGTTGAAAATTTGCATGTTTCGATATTTTTATCGCTTTTACGAGATTAACGATTAAATTGTTATATTAATTTGTAAAATCGTAATAATCGGCCTAAACGTGTAATATATGTTTATATTCTGGAAAAATGTTGTTTTTGATGATTTTTAATAATTTAGTATTTTTTTCCTGGTATTTTTGATATCGATTATTGAATTATTACCGTTTTCGGACAAAAACGATTAAAAGCCGATTTTTAGTTCTAGTACTTAAACATTTTATTTTAATCTGATTTTTGACGTGGCGAAATAGAATTTTCTGAATTTTTTCATAATTTTTCGGAATTGTTAAGTGGATGAATTAATTAATCACTTTAAATCATCGTTTATCGTTAAAACCGTGTTTGTTGTTTAAATTCTTGATTTCTGGTCTTTGGTTTAAATCTGGAAAAAATTTTGATTCTGATGATTTCATATTAAAATGTATTTTTATGATTTTTAGTGCCTTAATAAAATGTTAGGAACGATAGGTTTATTAATGAAATCGTTAATTGCGAAAAACGGGTTTAAATGACGGTTTTGTTGAAATTTGTTGAATCTGGAGTTTTGGAAAAATCTGGAAAAATTTGTATTCTGTAAAATCAGGATTTTAAAGTGTAATAATAATTTTGGATATTAATACTTAAATCGTTTTGTAATTACTATTTTTATTAATCGTTATTGTCGAGATTGGACGATTAACGAGAAAACGCTTTAAAAACCGAGTTTTTAGAATTCTGGAAATTTTCTTTTTGGGACAGAATGTCCATAAATATATTTTAACTATTTTACGTAATTTTTGTACTATTTATTAAAGTCTTTAATTAATAAATATTGATTTCCGGACAAATTGTGATTTATCGTTAAATGCTTCGTATTAACTAAAAGAATTATTTTTCCAGCAATTTTGAAAGTATATAAATCTGAAACTTTAGGAGTTAAATCATCCCTTAATGTACTCTAAATTTATTTGTTGGTTTAATTAAATAAAGACGTTCAAGTATTTAATTTAGTGTTTGCCATAAAATCTTATTTATAATTTTATCGTCGAAACTAATAATAATTAGGGAATTTTAGCTTTATAACTTTTGAAAACACCCTAATTAGTAATATTAAAATGTTTAAGATGTTTCTAATCATTTTATAACACTTCTACGATATTTTAATAATTTCATAAAATCAAATGTTCTTACTTTAGTAATTAATATCGTTAAGGCCGAAAGTATTAGTTTTATAAATCTATATCGTTTACTAAAAATGTGGTACTAATATGAACTAATATTTTCACTATTTTGATATAATGCTATTTTTAGTAAAGTTTCTAAAAATAGAAAGTTTCCTCTTTTAGAATAAATGTTCCCTTCTTTTATCCTCATATTGTTTATAATGATTATATCTTTTGAATATCGATAATGGCTTTGTTTTGGAGTTATGGAATAAGGACAAGTGTGAGGTTAGAGTAATATATATTCTAGGGTTTACGGTTTTGCCATCAACTATAAGGCTAGTGTATCAGGAATCGGTACATTGGTTGTTGAACCGGGTGACAGGTATCCCGGGAGTTGTGTACATTTTGTCCTTAAGCTTAGGCCTCGCAGTAAGTCGCCGTCATAAGTTGAACTGGGTGACAGGTAATCCCAGGAGGGGTGTGCATTATCTTAAACTAGGGCCACGCATTTATAAGTCGCCGTTCTATTATGGTTGAGTAGCCTAGTTAGAGACCGAAGTTTAATTTGTTTGAACTAAGTTCTCGAAGCCTGTTTTTAGTATTCTCCTAGTGAAAGTCTATCCGTCTACACTACTCCTGTCCATAACGCCATTTTGATTATTTTATTTATTATCGATATAAATTGGTTTGCAGGTTGGCAAATATTTTTATGTTTCTTCGGAAACCCTTTTGATTAATTTGTTTTACGCTAAAGCTTATTTTATTATGTTGTTTTAATGTTTTCCATTTTTACTATTTTTCCTACATTAGTAATTACTGTTTTAAATCCTGTTATACGGCTGGGAGAACGTTGGCGTTGCTCCCCACTGATTGTGGCTGTTATGTTTTAACATGGCAGGTATACGTGTTTATTTTCCGGTGGGTGTGGGCTAACGAGCGGTCTTGGATCCTGCTTGATCTTTTTAATAATCATGTCTTAAGGATTGTTTAACCTCTTTATGGATTGTTTTAAATTTTTAGCCATTTTTATGTATGGCGTATGTTTGACTTTACCAATTTAATTTATTAAGACATAGTTCTGTGTGTTTTAATCCCGACTCTACAGTGTTTCCGCCACTGTATCGCGCTAGAATTTTTAGGGAATTACATTGTGTGGATATGTGTAGGAGGTAGGGTAATGGGTATGTCGGGACGACGCCCTCCCTTCAAACCCACAAAAAGGGGAAAACTTGGACTAGTCGAGCAAATTTCAAACATGGTCACCTAGGGGACGGGACTCGGCAACCAAGGCCTTTTCACACCGTGGGTGGTCAAAATGGTCAAAATGCAAATCCCGTAGTAAATCCCTAGTAAGCTAGGTGGACTCAAGGTAAAGGACCAACGAATTCATTGATTTAGGGTCATTCTACTAGACTAAAGTCCAAGACTCGATTTATACTACTAGGAAGGGAAAGTAAACACTCGCACACTAGCCTCTAAACCGGGTTTTCGAAAACCTTAACACACACAAGACACAACTACACACACAAAACAAAGACACGACAAAGAATGAAAGAAAAAGAAGCAAAAGCAACAAAACAAAACGAACACTTAACCAACACAAACACCACCCCAAGCTTCCAAACAAGCCACCAAATCAACCACAAGCATTACAAAGCTCCACCCGAGCACACCACATCACAAACCTTGTCCAAACTTCACAAGAAATAAAGAGGGTAAAGGGATAGAAGATGTTACCGGATGTCTTGAAAGCTTTCCAAAACTAACAGTGATTAAGCAACCTATAAGGAAAAGGGAGGCAAAACACACACAACAAAACAAATATACGACACAACGACACAAAAGGAAAACATACAAAAGAAAATCTTTTTGATTTTTGTGAAGATTTTTCAAATTTTTAGGGTTTTTAAAGATTTTTCGAAAACTACCAAAATAAAACTAACTACGATAGAATATCGCTCCCCCACACTTAAGCCGAGCAATGTCCTCATGCTCGACCGTAGTGCATGGGAGCACAAAAGAAAAGAAACTATGAAAATAAAGCTAAAAATCAAAAATAAAGTGGAGAAAAGGGTAGAATGCGTCCGGCCGGGGTGTAGTCAAGTCACCGTGGGCCGAGACAAGAAAAGATATGGAAAGGGGGAGAAATAAAAAGAAAGAAATAAAAGGAAATGGGAGGGGAGGACTAGGTGTAATCAAGTCACCTAGCCCGGATTCCGCCCAAATCCGACTAAATCCTACAAAAAGAAAGAGAAATCAAAGAAAAAGTGAAAATACTTGTAAATTTGGATTTTGAAATGAATCTCGATGTAGTCACGTCATCGAGAATCAGGAGCAACCATACTAAGGCCTCGAAGGCCACCAAGACACCATGACTCAAGGGAAAGGGGGGAAAACAAGAGAAAACAAGCAATAATAGACGGAAAAGAAAGGATAGTTGCCGTACCCATCGGTTAGCAACTCACTCGCTCCATCGTCTCAATGGTCAATATAAGCACTTTGCTTGTCGTCATCATTGTCATCCCGCTTCAAACTTGAAAGTATCGCATGTTTTAGGTAGTAATGGTGTGAGGGGGTGAGATTTGATGTGGGTCTTGGTGTAAAGTGAAGAGGAAATGAAGTGATGGCATGTAAGGGTCGTATGATAGGAACAAGGAAAAGAAGGGAGGTTGGGAGGGGGTGTACAATTGTTGGGTGGACTCAAATGACGAAGAAGAGGCACAAGGGGGAGTAGGGGGCCATCCCGGTCCGGATGGGTGGTCCCGGTCGGGATGACATACCCGTCCCGGTCGGGATGACATACCCGTCCCGATCGGGATGACGCTCCAGTAAACCCAAAATATGGTACCCTCATCCCGATCGGGATGGATCCTTCCCGGTCGGGATGCTTCACCCTTCCCGGTCGGGATGACTTCTTCCCGGTCGGGACGCTCTCTTCGTGGCTTCCAAAACCCCAAAAGCTATTCAAAGCTTCAAAAACCGTTCCCTTGCTCACAATCCATGCTCTATCGATAACCATTCCTCTCTAGGAGTCATCTTCACTTCACCTATCACAATAAACTCAAACACACCATCAAATTATCTCCCTCACAACGCTCATCAACAATCCAAATAACAAGAATATCACAAAACAAAGAGTCCTAGGAACAAAATCACAATAAACATAATTACAAACACAAAGCTAAAGAGAAGAGAGGCAGGAGAATGTACAACATGACGGTTCTTAAGGAACTCCGTCAAACCGAGGATGGTGGACTCTCATTCTTCAACCATATCCCTCAAGGGAATGGAGGAGCAAGTCGAACGCACTACCGACATCATAGAGACGACCCAAAGAGTGCTCGAGCCAAGCAATCCTCCACGGCCTCCAAGGTGGAGGCAAGAAGTAGGAATCTCAAGACCCAACGTCATCATTCATGTTGTCTCCGGGGTCTATCCATCCTACGAGCTTAACCGACCTCTTCCTCCCTAAGCATCGTTTCCAATCACTATCAAGCTTCAAATCCAAGAAACGAGCCACAAAAAGCGGCTTTGGCCTCACTTCCTTATTGCACACCCCCACACTTTCCTCAGGTTGTGGTTCCCCATCTTCATTGCTTGTCCCCACCTCATCTTGGAGGAGAGGCTTGAAACTTCTACCGGCGGTTTCAACCTCTTCCAAACCATTGCTCGGTTTACATACAAGGGGCTCTTGATGCTTATCCATATTATCGGACATGGGCAACTTGGGCTTGTCAATTTCACCCAACAACTTCACAAACTCCACCAAATCATCCAACTCACTATCCTCCTCCAATTCTTCACCAACGATGCCTTCACTAAGGGTCATATCCTCATTCGTCTCTTTTTGGGTAGACGATTGAGGTTCTTCAAAGCAAAGGTCACTCCTCAAGGGGACTTCATCGGTGGCTTCACGATTGGGTTGCTCCCCTTGCTCAAGTGAGCACCCTTCGTCAAGTTATGATGTTTGAGTTAAAAACATAACGGGTTTAGCCGATATAAGATTTAATCGCGCATCAATCGCCTCGGTTTCCTTTCGATATTGGGCCAAGAATTCATCTTGATCCTTATGCATTTGAATGGCCATTTCTTGGGTGCTCCTTTGAAATTGAAGAATCGATTGATACAACTCCAAGTTTGACGATTGGTGGTCATTGGGGTCTTGTAGGGCTCCTTGAAAATCTTGATGATACCCAAGGGGTGGGGCATCATATTGTTGGTAGTGAGGTTGAGGTGATTGGTAGTATTGTGGGTCATGGGGTTCATGTGGTTGGGGTGGAGGGTAATATGGTGGGTTATGGGGGTATTGGCTTCCATAAGGTGAATCTTGATTGAACATGGTGGGTTCACATTGATAACTCGAGTAATAGTCACCATGATTGTAGGATTGGTAATCGTTCACTTGTTGGTAGCCGTTTTCATAACCTTGAAGTTCATACCCACTAGAGTCTTGATCCCCCCAAGGAGCTTGATAGTAATTGGGAGTCATCATGTCATAGCTTTGGTTCATAGAAGAAGAGGAGTAGCTCATATCGGCTTCCATGTGTGGGGAGTTCAGGTCAAACCCCATGCTCGCTCGAAAATCGTATCTCATACCCGGTTGAGGACTTCTCAATCTAGCAACCGTCCGTTAAAGCGGCTCTAAGTTGCAAGAAGAAGATGGTCACCACCTCTAAGCACAAACTGTAGACTAAGAGAAAACGTGAGAAGCCTAGTGCTTTTTGGGCACTAGACAAGAGAGAAATAAACTTCACACACACAAGACACAAGGTAACCAAAAAGAAAAAAGAAAAACACAAACACAAAGACAAAGTCAAGTAACTAGGAAAACAAAGTCTAAACTAGCACCGTCCCCGGCAACGGCGCCAAATTGATGGTGGGATTAGTTGTGGATCCCGCCGATCAAATAAATAGCCAACCGATCCTAGTGGGTAGCTAGGGCAAGTCGGGTCGAATCCACAGGGACAGTAAGAGGCGTCTAGACTAAGGTCATCCAAATACGAGACTAAGTAAACGAGCTAAACTAAACTAGAGTAATGGGAAGGGAGAGAAGGCTAAAGCTATGACTACGGTAACGGAGAGAACAACTAAGGAAACGGGCTAGGATTAGGTCGGGTTCAAAGGGGCAATGGAATGGTCAAGGAAGAGTAAAGGTGAAGGGGGTAGTCAGGTAATCTAGGTGTGGTCCGGGCTCTCGCTACTTAGACCAACCTAGAGGTTCCACCTAAAACCCACCTTGGCGACACACATGACAAACGGGGCTGCTAGCGTGTTAGTGTGGCCTAGGTCGCACCCGGGCTCTCGCTACTTAGACTGACCTAGGGGTCATCCTCACCGGGCTCTCGCTACTTAGTGAGGGAACCAAACCCACAAGCAAACTATCACTCACAAGAGAAAAGGCAAGAAAAACAAGTATTTGCAACTACTAGTCACTCAAGCATTTCAACAAACATGTAATATGCATCAAACCAAGAGGAAACCCTAATCTTTCACCAACATCTCCAACAAACCCTTAATCATCCAATTAACACCCTAATCACCCTACTAACCCTAGCAAGAGTCTACTCAAACATATCTAATGCTAAAACTAACAAGAATAAGATGAATCATCACAAACATAAAAACATCCATGAAGAAACTAGTGAAAACAATGAACAATGGACAATACAATGAACAAAGATTAAAACTTGGATGAACAAAGAAGAATATGAGAAGGAAAAAGAGAGATTATACCATACTAGAAGAGGATGAAAGATTGAAACTTGTATTAATAAGAAAAACCCAAAACAATCTCCCAAGGTTGTCAATCTTGGTTGAATCTTGAAGAATTCCCTTAATACAAGACTAATTACTAGGATTAACGATAAACTAAGGACTAATCTACACTAATCTAAGCTAATCTAACCTAAAGTAGTCTAGGGTTTAGTGGGAAGTGAAGAACCTAAGCTTAGATTACAAGAGGAAGGGTATATACCGGGTTACAATGAGTAGGGAGATGAAACAATGAAGCGCGGAGCTACAGGTGGGCCTTCCCGGCCGGGATGAGGTGGTCCCGGTCGGGATGAGGTTGGTCCCGGCCGGGATGACCTGCTCCCGGTCGGGAGGGACCTAAAACAGAAGCATCTCTTTTGTGCACCTCATCCCGGACGGGTTGAGGTCATACCCGTCGGGGATGAGTCTTGTAGGCCTCCAATATGATCTTTAAGGTTCCTCCTTGCTTCACATGGACTTCTTATCGATTATCGGGACTCGGGATCGGGTCTCGGAGGCTCGGGATTGGGTCCCAAGGTCTCGGGGTCGAATCCAAGGCATCGAGTGATCGTTCCTTCACTTCGTTGACTCCAAAAAGTGTATGTATTGAGTCGGAATCGCTCCAACTCTTCATGAATGGTCTCGGGAACCTGAAACGAACTAGAGGAAGCATGAGTAGCCCATAAATCGCTCCCAAGAAGCGATTCCACAAGGAAAATGGGACCAAAACACTACGAAATAGGCACTACAAACTACACTTATCAATGACAACCTAGTGATGACTCGGCTTCAAAGGCGGATCCTCCTAGCTTGCCTAGTGATTTCGGCAGAGTTCCGTTACCGTTGACCCTTCCTGCGGCTACTCCGGCAGAGCTCCGTTACTACTGGTTGATTCTGCGGCTAATCCGGCAGAACTTCGTTACTAGACTATAGCTAGTCGAACACAGGCACCTCGGGATCGAATGGAGTGCTCGAAGGTGAAGAGTAGCATCGATGTCGCTTTTTCGGAACTACGATCGAGTGGATCGTTTGCCTCGAGTATCGGAGTGCGAGCCCTTAGCGAGAATAATAGAGGGAGAAGAGAAGAGTTGTGAATTGTATGTCGAATGAATGAGGTGGGGGGTATTTATAGGTGTTTTCGGCCCTCGTCACCCATATAGACGCCTGAGTCCAGGCGCACCAAGACTCAGGCGCCTGGGTTCAGGCGTGTGGAGACTCAGGCGCGCTGGGAGAGGCGCTCGGTGTTTTGAAGATACGATTTTGATACTTTCCAAAACTGAGAAGGAGGTGTGTGATACTTTGCTTGGAGCCTAAGGATTCCCGCGGCTTGACCTAGCGCCGTGGGTTTAGTGGGCCTCGGGTGTGTGTCCCGAGGTTCGCTTGGCACGGTGCTGACTCGGTTTGAGTTTCGGGACCGACTCGGGGTCCCGGTGTCAGAATTGACTCTAATTAGTGTCTATGCGACCGTAACTACACGACTAAGGTTGCCATCATGTTAGTTTAATTTTTTCGATTAATTTATTTGATTCGTTCTATAGAAAAACTACCTAAAACATCACGAACCCGCGTCGCGTTGCAGTCCTATCGTCGTCGGGTGTTTGTTGGGCACTTTCGCAGCCACCAGGTCCAAATTTGGGTGTCTACATAAGGCGGCCCGCAAGAGATAGTAAGGTCCCATTCCAAGATGAGATCCACCCGACAACAAAATCATAGATATCATTGTAGAAGGATTTACTTTTACGATTGACATCTAACAGAACACCAAGGTAGTTACCCTTCATGTGGTTGGAGAAGATTCCAAAAGTTTTCTAACATGATTTGGCGATGGCAAGGGTGGTATTCGGGCTGAACGTGATGGATGATTTCTTTTTATTGATACATTGGCCCGATGCATCTCTATATTCCACAATCGTATATAATTCAAGTTCTCAATACTTGTCTTGTGACTCTCCGTGAAGAATAAAGCATCGTCATCAGCAAAAAAAAGATGGGATATATTCGTGGAATTAAGATTATCCATGTTGTTTGTTTAGAAGTTATAGGAATTAGAAATGAAAAAAATCAAAACAAGCATTATCAACCATTATAAACCACCACCATCTACCACAATTTACTCTATCACCTACATCTTGAGGTCGCCGGCGAGTGAGATCACCCCGGCCTGTTTCGACAAACTTGTAACCCTTCAAAACTCACCCTCACCAAACTTTAAATTCCCCCTAACAATTACAATTGACCACCCACATCACGATGGTGGTGGTGTTGGGGTGGTAGTGTGGTGGGTCTTTTTCGATGTAAGGTTATGTCATTTTTTGCGGGGATGACTAGGTGGTGATGGTGTCGGGGTGGCGGTATTGATGACATCGGTGGTAGTAGTGGTTGCGGTGGTTTTAAGGTCGTGGGTTGTTATGTTAAGTAGGGTGGGGGTGAAACAAAATCCAAACCCTATGGGTATGGGGAAAGAAAGATAGAGGAGTATGTGAGAGAATATAGAGGGGAAAAGGAATGCACAAAAGTTAAATCAAACAACAGCAAAAGAAATAAAAGATGTTACAAGTATAAAGTTAAAACGAACAACGACAAAGGAAATGAAAGATGTTATTCCCTTTCCCTTTCCTATAACCTCTCAATCAAATGCCCCCTTATATTCTACTCCCTTCGTTTTTTAACTTTTGCTCCGTATTCTTTATTTGGCAAGTTTTTATTTGTTGCCCCATTTATCTACTTCCCTTATTTGTTCTGTGTATATTACCACATTACCCTTATACTTTTCTATTATTTACATATTTTGCCCTTATATTAAGCATTGCCCATTTAATTTTGATGAGTCATTGTTCTTAGTCATCAAATTTCCATCATCATTTATCTCTTTATCCATATTTCTTAATTTTTGTGCAAAATCTAATGGGGCGAAAAATTAAAAACGGAGGGAGTGTCTTGTTTGACCCCTTTTTTGTATCTACTACATTAGTTCGTCGGCATTTCAGCTAGGTCGTCGGCGCTTTATACATGATTTTATCCTTTTGCCCTCCTTTAATTATGATTAATGATATTAATTTCTTTACTTAATTAATCTATTTATTATTTCCCGAATACTTCAAGATTACGGTTTTGATAACTTTTGACGGTTTTAGAGGCACGTGTCTCAATAAAGCTCGGGATTCTTTTCAGGAAATTTCTGTATAAATCCCTCATTGTTTCTCATAATTCACTTTCACTTCTTTTTCTCTCTAAACAAATTCCTTAAAAAGTCATTTCTCAAGTATAAAACCGCTTCCACTTCCACTCCACTTCACTTAATCCTTAGTCAAGTAAGTATATATCGATTTTTTAGTACTTTAAATTTGTAAGTGATTTTGTTTAGGTCGATTAGTTACATTATAATTGTGATTAGGTTGATAGTTTAGGCTCCCTGTAGCTAGCATGTGGTTGAATAATCATTAACGTATTCAGTTTTAGTGGTTACGATTTGACGTATTCGATTTTAATCGTTCCTTTCATTGATTTCCGTATGAATTTTTGAAAAAAAAAACCGAAAACCCTTAAAGCGTCAAATTTTGACGCCATATCGACCAGAATAGCGTCAAAAATCGACGCTATATTGGCCGGTATGACGTAAAAAATTGACGCTATTCTGGTCGATATGCCGTCAATTTTTGACGCTATTCTGGTCGATATGGCATCAATTTTTGACATTATTTTGGTCAATATAGCGTAAAAAATTGACGCCATACAGTAATTTGCATATTTTTTATAAGAAATCGTACGAGTATTATTATACGACGTTATACGTTACGAAATACGTTTAGTTTGTTTT
Source organism: Agrostemma githago (assembly GCA_958450325.1). Taxonomy (NCBI): domain Eukaryota; kingdom Viridiplantae; phylum Streptophyta; class Magnoliopsida; order Caryophyllales; family Caryophyllaceae; genus Agrostemma; species Agrostemma githago. Next base: position 56,804,301 of record OY288240.1, read on the forward strand.
CATTTTTCAATAAATACGTATATTTAAGTTCCAATCCTTGGCTCAGGTGTTAATATTATGAATTTTGAATATTATGATAATACAAAAATGATAATATTGTGAATTTTTAATATTATTAACAATCCGTTTAGTATATTTTCATTTTTCAATGATAACAATGTGAAATTTTAATATTATTAACAATTAACTTAGTTTTCTTTATCGTGACATATTATCAAAAGTAGATGGCTGATAAGGGGAAGGGTAAGGTTGGGGGTAGCCGGATCGACGGTAGGGTTGTCACGGCTTCGACGCGCGCTAGGGCTAGGGCGCGACAACCACCTACCGGGCCACCAGAGGCTTCGGCTACCACAGAGCCATTACAGACACCGGCTGCGCAGGTGGAGGGTAGGAGCTCGTCTGGGGGAGGGACACAGTCTTCTGTTCTTCATTTTCATATCATGCGCAGTGGCCGACCGTTATTTCAGAGGGTACCGGAAGCGCTGGTGTCCCCGATGACTCTAAGTCGTTTCAGACTGGCGACCTATACGTGGAGTTTGACGCGACTGAGAGGTGGTACGATCTTTCGGATGAAATCCCACAGTACGCCGACGAAGAAGAGGAGCAGCCAGACGCTGACACACTGAGGAGCGGTAGGGCTGTTCTGTACAAGAAGGTCGGTTTCAGAGGAGCGTTGGTTCTTTGAGCACGAGAGCCGCCCAGGGTATGCGGGAGGACACTTCTTGGCGTCTGCATGGATCTAGCCTCGGAAGTTCTGTCGATCCGGCGGTGATCCCGAGCTTTGGTCACTAGATTGTGGTCTCATCCAGGGACGCCACCGATGATGCTGAAGGTCTATCATTGTCCTAGGCTTGTTAGGGAGTTGGGTCCTTACGATATCCTCGAGCCTTTAGTGGCTGCCATTCGGAAGGCTGGTCTAATCCATCTACGGGCCTGCGTTCTACCCCATTTAGATGTACTGCTTATTACTGCGTTCGTTGAGAGGTGGCACCCTGATACGAACACATTTCATATGTCGTTCGGGCAGATGACGATTATGCTACACGATGTTGCTAGGATCTTAGGGCTCCCTATGGAGAGTGAGTCATGGGTCGTTCGTAACGATACAGGGGGACTAGCTGATAGAATGGTCGCTGTGATGAACTTCTTCGGTCGGAGTGATGAGCAGCTCAAACTGCCCATGCACGGATCATCTACACCCATTTACAAGAGCGGTAGTGTACTAGCGGGGGCCGTGCATGAGATCATGAGTACTGGAACCACGGAGCAGACTGTGCAGGGGTACTTGGTCATGTTGCTGGGGGAGCTTCTCTTCGACAATAAGTCTAGCGATCGTATTCATCCGTCCGCCTTCCCACTGACGAACAACATGGCGGCTGTTCCCAGTTTTGCATGGGGTGCTGGTACATTGGCGTACCTGTGCAGGCAGTTGGGGATGGCTACAAGGGCGGAGTGCACCAAAATTGTCGGTTGTTTGACGTTGCTTCAGGTCTAGATATATGAGTACTTCCTTGACTTTAGGCCAGACGCACCCCACCAGATTCAGCCGACTTCTCCACGTGCGACTGCTTGAGTTGGTGTCGGTAAACCAGCGGTGAAGGAGAGAAAGGTGTTGGAGTACCGAAGAGCACGAGATCAGCTCACAGCAGATCGTGTCACTTGGGAGCCTTTTGTTCACCGTGCGCAGACGCTGTACCGGAATACTGCCTTCATGGGGACACTGTGCTTCATGGACATTGTTGAGCCGTACCAGGCTGACTGGGTCCTGAGACAGTTAAGATACATTCAGATCATACCCGAACCCATGCCCCGACCCACTAGGGAGCACCGTCCTGCCCACGGAGGTAAGAGTTAGAGTGTCATTTACGCCAGGGGTTTCGAGGACCATCCGTGGAGGAGTTTCATGGGTCATCATACTCACCCGAAGACTATCTCGAGGGTTATGGATTACCCGGAGGAGGTGGCTCCGGATTACATGCCATGGTATAGGAAAGTTTCACATCCACGGATCATCCCACCAGCCGCTGACGAAGTTAAGGAGCGGCGATGCTGTCCGGGGGGTCGCAACAGGTAATAAATACATTCTCTTCAAATATTTATTTACGAATATTTTTACGTATATAAATTTTGTCCACTTTGTTTCAAGTCGCAGTTTCATTGATGCAGCGTTTCTCCGCAGCCCAGCACTTCCAGAATGACCCTGAAGCCCAGTTAGCGTACTTGGACGAGCTCATGGAGTCGTACATGCCTGTTCTTCCACACCAGGGCGACCAACCACCCAAACGTGACGGGAAACAGGGTAGCCGTTGATTGATCAGTGGTTATATGTAATTTGTTGAATGATGGATTGTTTTGAATTTTATGTTGTGTTGAATACTCTTTTCTGGTTCATCTTCGGATGATTTGTATTATTTATGTATTAAATTTAGGTTTTCCTGAATCACAAGTTCAACGCGCAAAATTACTATCACCGGAATTAATTGTACAACGACCTACTAAGTAAATAATACTAAATTAATTTACATACGTAAATAATTTACTAAGTAAATAATCACAACCTACTATCTGAACTACAAAACATACTAAAATATACAACACTCTACTAAGTAAATAATTTACTACGTAATTTACATTTCTAGTAATCGAAGAGATTGAAATCGAAGAACTGATCCTCTGTCGTGTAACCCCTAAAGGTGGCAGTTCGGTGTAGAGGTTTTCGATTACTCCTGGTTCTGAAGACATGTCGGGGAATGATTTGTGCAAGGTTACGTCGATTAGAGACTGATGGGAGGGATTTGTCGTGGATCCCCACTGATCAATAAAAAACCAACTATTCCTAACACGTAGATAGGGCAAGTCGGGTCGAATCCACGGGGACGGTAAAGAGGGTTTGGACCAAGTTTCACCCAAATACAAGACTAGGTCTCGGGACTAAGCTAATCTAACCTAAAGTAGTCTAGGGTTTAGTGGGTAATGTCTCCCATAACATAAGATTACAAGAGGGGGGGGGGGGTATGTATTGGGTTACAAGAACAAAGGAGAAGAAAAGAAGCAAGTGCGGGCTACAGCTGCCTCATCCCGTCCGGGACAAAATGGTCCCGAACAGGACGGGGTGATCCCGACCGGGACGGCATGGTCCCGACCGGGACGGACCCAAAACAGACCCTTCGCATTTGTGCACCTCATCCCGGACGGGATGAGGTCCTCCCGACGGGGATGGGTCTTGTAGGCCTCCAATATGATCTTTAAGGTCCCTCCTTGCTTCTCATGGGCTTCTTATCGATTCTCGGGGCTCGGGATCGAGTCTAAGGGGCTCGGGAATGGGTCCCAAGGTCTCGGGATCGAATCCAAGGCACCGAGTGATCGTTCCTTCTCTTCGTTGGCTCCAAAAGTGTATGAATCGAGTCGGAATCGTTCCAATTCTCCACGAATGGCCTTGGGAACCTAAAATGAACTAGAAGAAGCATGAGTAGCCCAGAAGCCGCTCCCAAGGAGCGATTCCACAAGAGAAACGGGGACCAAACACAACAAAATAGGCACTACAAACTACACTTATCAACTCCCCTACACTTAACCCTTACTCGCCCTCGAGTAAACACAAACTAACTAAAAGAACTATACTATTAGCCGAGTGGGTATTAGCGCACCCTACGCCCTTTCAACTCAAGCGAGAACACTTAGAGGACAAGTGCTCTCCGCAAGGCAAGTGGGGTCTTGCGACAAAACTGTGGATGCAACCGGACACAAAAACACACAAACAAACAAACATACAAACAAACAAGCAATCGGTTGCACCCAAGAAGAAACACATACCGCTTCCCTCTAAAAAGCAGTGAAGGAAGCACCGGTTTAGGACTCAAGGCAAGTGACAACGTTCCCAAGCTAACAATACAAACCGAAATGGACCAAACCCTAATAGTATGACGACAAAGCAATAAAAACATTGGTAACTTACCTAGGTTCCTCCTAACCTTCTAAGAACGTACTACGGGACGATCAGTGGGATGGAAAAGGATGAACCACGGTGTTAGTCGACACTGTAGGTAAGTGAGACCCCGCCCCCTTTAGCGATGTGCCAAGAGGGTCGTCACATGCTTAAGAACCGCCTGAACTAGTCCGAGTAAAAAGGTGGATGTGATTGCAAAATGAGGGAAGACCGACCATTACCGCTATCATCCTTCCTAGGGACTCGGTCCTTTGGTAGGATCTTCACGGTAATAGTCGATAAAAGGCTTATTTTTTAGATGTGGGGATTCTTTTTGTGAGACGGTTTTCTTTTGACAATTTTTCTTTCTTTTGCATTTTTGCTTCTTGTGTTGCTATGCCATTTCTTTTTCATCTTTTGTATTTTCTTTTTGGCTTTTTGTGCCTTTTCTTTTTCTTCAATCTTTTCTTTCATTTTCTTTCATTTTCTTTTCTTTGACCTTTTGGCTAGATACGAGTGTAGGCATTTCTTTTTCGCAACTAAGAAGGAGAGAGATTTCAATATATTGCAACTTTATTTTGTGGAAATGTGTAGAAGGTAGGGAAATGGGTGAGTTGGGGAGCGTCCTTCCCTTCAAACCCACAAAAAGGGGAGAAACTTGGACTAATCAAAGCAATTCCAAACACGGTCACCTAAGGGACGGGACTCGGCAACCAAGGCTTTTTCACACCGTGGGTGGTCATAATGGTCAAAATGCAAATCCCGTAGTAAATCCCTAGTAAGCTAGGTGGACTCAAGGTAAGAAACCAACGAAATCATTGATTTAGGGTCATTCTACTAGACTAAAATCCAAGACTCGATTTATACTACTAGAGAGGGAAGGTAAACACTTGCACACTAGCCTCTAAACCGGGTTTTCGAAAACCTTTTATTACACAAGACACAACTACACACCACAAAACAAAGACACGATAAAAACGAAAGAAAAAAGAGACAAAAGACAACAAAACAAAACAAAAACATAAGGATAACAAACACCACCCCGAACTTCCAAACAAGCCACCAAATCAACCACGAACTCTACAAAGCTCCACCCGAGTACACATCATCACAAATATCCTCCACACTCCACAAGAGAAAAAGAGGAAAAAGGGATAGAAAGGCGTTATCGGATGTCTTGAAAGCCTTCCAAAGTCGACGGTGATTAGGCGACCTACAAGAAAAATGGGACGCAAGCACACACAACACAACACAATGACACAAAAAGAGAAAGACACAAAAGAAATTTTTTTTTATTTTTGCGAAATTTTTTCAAATTTTTAGGGTTTTTAAGATTTTTTCGAAAAGAAACTATGAGAAAATAAAGCTAACTACGATAGAATATCGCTTCCCCACACTTAAACCGAGCAATGTCCTCATGCTCGACCGTAGTGTATGAAGACACTAAAAAGGAAAGAAACTACGAAAATAAAGCTAAAAATCAAAAAGAAGAGCGGAGAAAAGGGTAGAATCTGTCCGGCCGGGGTGTAGTCAAGTCACCATGGGCCGAGACAAGAAAAGATATGGATGGGGGAAGAAATAAAAAGAAAGAAATAAAAGGAAAATGGGAGGGGAGGACTAGGTGTAATCAAGTCACCTAGCCCGGATTCCGCCCAAATCCGACTAATTCCTACTAAAGGGCGAAAATCTTGTAAAATTTGGATTTTGAAATGACTCTCGATGTAGTCACGTCATCGAGAGTCGGGAGCACAATTACCAAGGCCCCGAGGGCCACCATGACACAAATGATAAGGGGAAAGGGAACTAACAAAAGAAGACAAGGAACAAAAGACGGAAAAGAGAGGATAGTTGTCGTACCTTGCGGGTAGCAGCTCACTCGCTCCATCGTCTCATAGGTCGATATCGGCACATAGCTAGTCCTCGTCATTGCTATTCCCCTCCATTCACGATATGGTTCCACGGTTGGAGCACAAAGGTATAAGGAGGTGGGATTTGATGTGAAAGTCGGTGTAAAGTGAAGAGAAAGTGAGGTGAATGTGTGTATATGAAGTGTAGGGGTCATATGATGAGGGCAAGGATAGGTAGGGAGGTTGGGAGGGGGTATAAAATGGTTGGGTGGGCTCGAATGACAAAGAAGAGGCCAAAGGATGAGCAAGGCATCATCCCGGTCGGGATGGATGGTCCCGGTCGGGATGACGGACCCGTCCCGGTCGGGAAGCTCCCATCCCGGTCGGGATGACACTCCAGAAAACCCAATTTTTGGTACACTCATCCCGATCGGGATGACATCCTTCCTGGTCGGGATGGTTCATCCTTCCCGGTCGGGATGCACTCTTCTCGTCCGGGAAGAGTCCTCTAACCCTCTATAACCCCAAAAGCTTATCCAAAGCTTCAAAAACCGACTCCCTTGCTCAAAATTCAAGCTCTGACAATGACCACTCCTCTTTAGCATTCATCTTCCCTTAACACCTATCAAACAAGCTCAAAACATCCATCAAAATCCCTCCCTCACATCGCTCATAAAAAATTCCAAGATTACAAGGATCCCACAAAAGAAACAAATCCTAGAAACAAAATTATAAATAACACAATTACAAACACAAGAACTCTAATGAAGAAGAAAGGAGAATATACAACATGACGGTTTTTTTAGGGACTCCGTCAAACCGAGGATGGTGGACTCTCATTCTTCAACCATAGCCCTCAAGGGCTTGGAGGAGAAAGTCAAACGCACGACCGACATCATAATGAAGGCCCAAATAGTGCCCAAGACAAGCTATCCTCCACGGTCTCCAAGGTGGAGGCAAAAAATAGAAATCCAACGACCCAACGTCATCTTGCATGTTGTCTCCGGGGTCTATCCATCCTACAAGCCTTACCGATCTCTTCCTCCCTAAGCATCGTCTCCTAGCACAACCAAAACTCAAAATTCTAGCACAAGTGTCGAAAGGGAGCTTAACCCTCTTCTTATCATCAAGGAAACCCAAGTCATCAACAAGTTTCGGCCCAATATCTTCAAATTCTAAGACATCGTTCTTCCCCATATCATCAATAAGAAGAGATTTAAAACTCAAGCAAGCGGTTTCAACCTCCTCTAAACCAAGATCCAAATTACGCACAAGGGGTTCACAATGTTTCATTGGATTGTCACATATGGGCGACTTGATTTCTTCATTCATGTCCCATGACTTCACAACACTAATCACCTCACTCAACTCATCCCAAAGTTCAACATCCTCAACAATAGTCTCACAGGAAGCAACATGAAGCTCAAGAGAAGGGCAAGCGGTGGGGATTGAAGGTTCAACAAGTATAGAGGGGGTGGACTCTTGACTTTCCTCTATTATATCAGTGTTTTCATCAATGAAACTCTTCAAATTCCCACTATCCTCACCCAATTCTTCACCAAAAACTCCTCTATCAAGGATTATCTCCTCTTACGCCTCTTCTAGGGTAGACGATTGAGGTTCTTCAAAGGAAATTTCGCTACCAAAAGGACCTTCATCGGCGGCTTCGTGATTAGGTTGCTCCCTTTGCTCAAGTGAGCAACCTTCATCGAGTTGCGACGTTCGGGATAAAAACATTACGGTTTTAACCGATAATGCATTTAATCGAGCATCCATTGCCTCGACTTCCCTTTGATATTGGGCCAAGAATTCATGCATTTGAATGGCCATTTCTTGTTGGCTCCTTTGAAATTGAAGAAATGATTGATATAACTCCAAGTTGGGCATTTGGTGGTCATTGGGGTTTTGGAGTGCTACTTGTAAACCTTGATGATGCCCAAGTGGTAGGGCATCATATTGTGGGTAAGGTTGAGGTGATTGGTGATACGGTGGGTTTTGGGGAAATTGGCTTCCATATCCTTGAAGCTCATACCCACGGGTTTCTTGATTACCAAATGAAGCTTGGTGGTAGTTCGGAGACATCATGGCATAGTCCCGATTCATGGAGGAAGAGGAGTAGCTTATTGCGGCTTCTATGGGTGGGGAGCTTAGATCGAACCTCATGCTATACTCGAAAATAGTGGCTCGTACCCGGTTGAGACCTCTCAATCTAGCAACCGTCCGTTAAAGCGGCTCTAAGTTGTAAAGAAGAAGATGGTCACCACCTCTAGGCACAAACTGTAGACTAGGAGCAAACGTGAGAAGTCTAGTGCTTTTTGGGCACTAGACAAGAAGGAAATAAACTTCGCACACACAAGAAGCAAAAGAAAAAAAAGAAAAAAAACACAGAAACAAAAGACACAGTCAAGTAAATAGGCAAACAACGTCTAAACTAGCACCGTCCCCGGCAACGGCGCCAAATTGATGGGAGGGATTTTTCGTGGATCCCCACCGATCAATAAAAAACCAACTATTCCTAACACGTAGATAGGGCAAGTCGGGTCGAATCCACGGGGACGGTAAAGAGGGTTTGGACCAAGTTTCACCCAAATACAAGACTAGGTCTCGGGACTAAGCTAATCTAACCTAAAGTAGTCTAGGGTTTAGTGGGTAATGTCTCCCATAACATAAGATTACAAGAGGGGGGGGTATATATAGGGTTACAAGAACAAAGGAGAAGAAAAGAAGCAAGTGCGGGCTAGAGCTGCCAAATCCCATCCGGGACGAAATGGTCCCGTCCGGGACGGGGTGATCCCGACCGGGACGGACCCAAAACAGACCCTTCGCATTTGTGCACCTCATCCCGGACGGGATGAGGTCCTTCCCGACGGGGATGGGTCTTGTAGGCCTCCAATATGATCTTTAAGGTCCCTCCTTGCTTCTCATGGGCTTCTCATTGATTCTCGGGGCTCGGGATCGAGTCTAGGGGGCTCGGGAATGTGTCCCAAGGTCTCGGGATCGAATCCAAGGCACCGAGTGATCGTTCCTTCTCTTCGTTGGCTCCAAAAGTGTATGAAACGAGTCGGAATCGTTCCAATTCTCCATGAATGGCCTTGGGAACCTAAAACGAACTAGAAGAAGCATGAGTAGCCCAGAAACTGCTCCCAAGGAGCGATTCTACAAGAGAAACGGGGACCAAACACAACAAAATAGGCACTAAAAACTACACTTATCAGAGACTGACGCCAAGACGGATTCGCCGGATGGCTTAGAAACTCGAGGAATACCCGTAATCGAGCGACACGGAAATGAGGCCCTTGACTTGCGCGTGTCCGTGGTCACTGGTTTAGGGACTCAGGAGCTTTAGACTCTTGGTGTATTCGGCGAAACGCCTAATAAATTTATGTCTTTGTAACGAGATGATTTGACCCAAACCTCGGAGGTGAGGTTTAAAGAGGACCTCTCGGGATGAGACGACCCAAAATGTAAGACCTTGAGCAGAGGCAGCCCTAGTAACTAACACAGACAGTTAATCACACGGTTGTACGACGTAATAAGTTGATCGCGATCCCAGCTCGGGATCAAAGAATTTTGATATATGTGTTTTTTTGAAAACGACCAATCTTTGCGGAGGAAAGATTTTCTTGAAAAGGACGATTTGTAAAAACGAGGTGATGATGGCGTGACGACACCACTTGTGACATGAAAGTGTGTTGCTATACGTGTGCATCAGGAATCCGACGATAGCGAAAGTGGAATTTTTTTGAAAGGACCATGGTTCTTAGGGGAACCAGTTTTGAAAATGATGACGTGGTGCTTTTATCGAAACTACTATTAATTATCCAGTTCAATAGTCGTGGTGTATGTGGTGCTCGTGGTAGAGCGTGAAGTCTGGTGATGGTGTTTTGAAAAGTGTGACTTAATCCTTATCATGGAATTTAGATAGTGAATAGTTTTTTTTTCAGAAAAACTTTTAACACGAGTGACCCACATTCGTCGGTTGCATTAACTAGCATTTAACGGTGGAGGGTGATGTATTGTGAAAAGTGTTTTGAGAGTGTAACCGTTTTGGGTTCCTTGACTTCATTAATTGAACCTTCGGTTTTGTTAACGGTATGTGTGTAAAAAAGCATTCTTTCTTTTTTTTAAAATAAGATGTAACCGTTTGAGGTACCTTGATCCCATTAATTGGGAGTCTCGGTGGTATTAACGGTATTCTTTGTTGACGGGTCTTACTTTGGCCAACGTGATGGCACTTAAAAATTTTTGAAAATAGTGAGTGTAAAATTTGCCATGATAACGGCATCTAAAATGTTTTCCTTTTTTTGGAAATTATGGTTTGACCGGAGTATCGGTGTTCAAAAAGTCGTTTCGAAAAGAGGAGCTATTTTTCGAAAACGGAATTGGGTGTGGTTGAATATGTTGGCGTGGTTGAATCCATATTTTTAGTGTTTTATTTGGGTTGTTCAAACACGCTACACGTAACTAGGAATGCATACATTCATGCAGGATGCAGACACGAGTAGGTTGGGTAGGCTACCGCCCACGAATAGTCTTTGCTTAGGTATTGACAAATCATCTGGGGAGACGAGTGTCATACCGTCCGTTCGGAACTATCCGCTTATTATTCCCGCGAGGTACGCGTTAGGCGGCCGGAGCGTCAATCGTGGATCTCCCCACATGTCCCTAAGGATCTTAACGCGAAGAGGTCGATTGGTCCTGATATTGGTTAGGGTGGGCTTTTTAGGGCCAAAACCTGTAGTGACCACAACTAGGAACTAGGAAATGAGCTTCACCGACCTCGTTCAAGTTACACCACCACTAGAAACTTGTTTCCAAATCCACAGCGGAGTCGCCAAACTGTGGACGTCCGTCCACACCGCTAGGCGCTCCGCGCGGGACCGATCCGGTTTTTCAACGTGTGGCCGCGGCCACCCACGCGGCCCCCTCCCGGACGGGGCCCGGTCTGATCTCGCGTACGGGGCGATGTTTCGGACCTCGATTCGGATGACGATCCGGACTTGTATTGGACGGGTGCGGGCACCCGTCTTTTCTTTTGGAATCGATCGAGTCGTGGTTGTAAATGTTTAAGGGTCGATTCGTTTGGTAAGGCGATCTTTTTAGTGAACTGAATTCGTTGCCGATTTGTGGAGTCGCCACCGAGTCAATTATGGGGACTCGGAAACCGTTCAAGTCAACTTTGATCCTTAGCCGGCTCAAAGCTGAGGGGCACGGGACCTAAAGATAAAGACTTGTACCCTTAAGCACTCCATGCCTGGAATGATTCTCATTGATAATGGTTTCGGACATCCGGAAACCGTCGATTCTGAGTAAGGGGTGAGGGTACGTATTGGGAAACCAACATCCGATAGATGTCAACACCCAATCCTGCCCGCACTATAGGGGCCTCTACTAATCAATCGGTGGGCTGATAACTTTGTTCTTTTATTGTGGCGGAAGTACTGTAACATCCATTGTTTTCACCCTACACCTTTTGCTACGCCGGTTGTTTAAGGACAAGTAAGTTTTGTCGTCAAAGTAGTTGCTTTTACATTCTTTGCATGCGATTTCACGTGACAAGCAGGCCATGAAAAGATGCACGTAGGAGAGAAGAGAGTACTAGTATTATACGTATTAGCAAGTTAGTTTTAACGCGATAATACGGATATTAGTCATTCTCGTGACATACCTTATCTGGAATTCTGCTTAAGATGCGTCGGTTTGGTATTAATAAAGATGCATCGAACCTAGTAAGGTGAGCATCCGGACTAATACGGAACCCGACCATCACTTTGTTCAATTTTAGTTGTTTTACGTTTTGAATTCCGTGTTAGGTGATTTAACATGCGATTATAAGGTCATAAAAGCGATAAATCATACGAAAGCGGTAAATGCGAATGTAAGTAAATCACATTGTGAGGAGTTTCACCCTCGGAGTATACACTAAACGGGACACGATGTATAGATAGTTGAGAACGGATCTCGGAATTACTCGGGTCTATTTAGTGTATTTTAGTGTTTGCGGTTGAAGTTGGGACGTTACGTGTTTTAGTATGTGTTTATGGACCTAGTGTCCATGCGTAGTGCATAATAAAAGAAAGTGCGATAATGTAAAGTTTTGTTTAGATGAGAACCTAGTGATGACTCGGCTTCAAAGGCGGATCCTCCTAGCTTGCCTAGTGATTTCGGCAGAGTTCCGTTACCGTTGACCCTTCCTGCGGCTACTCCGACCGAGCTCCGTTACTACTGGCTGATTCTGCGGCTAATCCGGCAGAACTTCGTTACTAGACTATAGCTAGTCGAACACAGGCACCTCGGGATCGAGTGGAGTGCTCGAAGGTGAGGAGTAGCGTCGATGTTGCTTTTTCGGAACTACGATCGAGTGGATCGTTTGCCTCGAGTATCGGAGTGCGAGCCCTTAGCGAGAATAATAGAGGGAGAAGAGAAGAGTTGTGAATTGTGTGTCGAATGAATGAGGTGGGGGGTATTTATAGGTGTTTTCGGCCCTCGTCACCCATATAGACGCCTGAGTCCAGGCGCACCAAGACTCAGGCGCCTGGGTTCAGGCGTGTGGAGACTCAGGCGCGCTGGGAGAGGCGCTCGGTGTTTTGAAGATACGATTTTGATACTTTCCAAAACCGAGAGGGAGGTGTGTGATACTTAGCTTGGATCCTAAGGATTCCCGCGGCTTGACCTAGCGCCGTGTGTTTAGTGGGCCTCGGGTGTGTCTCCTGAGGTTCGCTTGGCACGGTGCTGACTCGGTTCGAGTTTCGAGACCGACTCGGGGTCCCGGTGTCATAATTGACTCTAATTAGTGTCTATGCGACCGTAACTACACGACTAAGGCTGCCATCATGTTAGTTTAATTTTTTCGATTAATTTATTTTATTCGTTCTATAGAAAAACTACCTAAAACATCACGAACCCGCGTCGCGTTGCAGTCCTATCGTCGTCGGGTGTTTGTTGGGCACTTCCGCAGCCACCAGGTCCAAATTTGGGTGTCTACAGAAGGCGGCCCGCAAGAGATAGTAAGGTCCCATTCCAAGATGAGATCCACCTGACAACAAAATCATAGATATCATTGTAGAAGGATTTACTTTTACGATTGACATCTAACATAACACCAAGGTAGTTACCCTCCATGTGGTTGGAGAAGATTCCAAAAGTTTTCTAACATGATTTGGCGATGGCAAGGGTGGTATTCGGGCTGAATGTGATGGATGATTTCTTTTTATTGATACATTGGCCCGATGCACCACTATATTCCACAATCGTATATAATTCAAGTTCTCAATACTTGTCTTGTGACTCTCCGTGAAGAATAAAGCATCGTCATCAGCAAAAAAAGATGGGATATATTCGTGGAATTAAGATTATCCATGTTGTTTGTTTAGAAGTTATAGGGAAATAGAAATGAAAAAAATCAAAACAAGCATTATCAACCATTATAAACCACCACAATTTACTCTATCACCTACATCATGAGGTCGCCGGCGAGTGAGATCACCCCGGCCTGTTTCGACAAATTTGTAACCCTTCAAAACTCACCCTCACCAAACTTTAAATTCCCCCTAACAATTACAATTGACCACCCACATCACGATGGTGGTGGTGTTGGGGTGGTAGTGTGGTGGGTCTTTTTCGATGTAAGGTTATGTATTTTTTTGCGGGGATGACTAGGTGGTGATGGTGTCGGGGTGGCGGTAGTGATGACATCGGTGGTAGTAGTGGTTGCGGTGGTTTTAAGGTCGTGGGTTGTTATGTTAAGTAGGGTGGGGGGTGAAACAAAATCCAAACCCTATGGGTATGGGGAAAGAAAGATAGAGGAGTATGTGAGAGACTATAGAGGGGAAAAGGAATGCACAAAAGTTAAATCAAACAACAGCAAAAGAAATAAAAGATGTTACAAGTATAAAGTTAAAACGAACAACGACAAAGGAAATGAAAGACGATATTCCCTTTCCCTTTCCTATAACCGCTCAATCAAATGCCCCCTTATATTCCCTTCGTTTTTTAACTTTTGCCCCGTATTCTTTATTTGGCAAGTTTTTATTTGTTGCCCCATTTATCTACTTTCCTTATTTGTTCTATGTATATTACCACATGACCCTTATACTTTTCTATTATTTACATATTTTGCCCTTATATTAAGCATTGCCCATTTAATTTTGATGAGTCATTGTTCTTAGTCATCAAATTTCCATCATCATTTATCTCTTTATCCATATTTCTTAATTTTTGTGCAAAATCTAATGGGGCGAAAAATTAAAAACGGAGGGAGTGTCTTGTTTGACCCCTTTTTTGTATCCACTACATTAGGTCGTCGGCATTTCAGCTAGGTCGTCGGCGCTTTATACATGATTTTATCCTTTTGTCCTCCTTTAATTATGATTAATGATATTAATTTCTTTACTTAATTAATCTATTTATTATTTCCCGAATACTTTAAGATTACGGTTTTGATAACTTTTGACGGTTTTAGAGGCACGTGTCTCAATAAAGCTCGGGATTCTTTTCAGGAAATTTCTGTATAAATCCCTCCTTGTTTCACACAATTCACTTTCACTTCTTTTTCTCTCTAAACTAATTCCTTAAAAAGTCGTTTCTCAAGTATAAAACCGCTTCCACTTCCACTCCACTTCACTTAATCCTTAGTCAAGTAAGTATATATCGATTTTTTAGTACTTTAAATTTTTAAGTGATTTTGTTTAGGTCGATTAGTTACATTATAATTGTGATTAGGTTGATAGTTTAGGCTCCCTGTAGCTAGCATGTGGTTGAATAATCATTGACGTATTCAATTTTAGTGGTTACGATTGACGTATTCGATTTTAATCGTTCCTTTCATTGATTTCCGTATGAATTTTTGAAAAAAAAAAACCCGAAAACCCTTAAAGCGTCAAATTTTGACGCCATATCGACCAGAATAGCGTCAAAAATCGACGCTATATTGGCCGGTATGACGTAAAAAATTGACGCTATTCTGGTCGATATGCCGTCAATTTTTTATGCTATTCTGGTCGATATGGCATCAATTTTAGACATTATTTTGGTCGATATAGCGTAAAAAATTGACGCCATACAGTAATTTGCATATTTTTTATAAGAAATCGTACGAGTATTATTATACGACGTTATACGTTACGAAATACGTTTAGTTTGTTTTCATTTTTCTATAAATACGTATATTTAAGTTCCAATCCTTGGCTCAGGTGTTAATATTATGAATTTTGAATATTATGATAATACAAAAATGATAATATTGTGAATTTTTAATATTATTAATAATCCGTTTAGTATATTTTCATTTTTCAATGATAACAATGTGAAATTTTAATATTATTAACAATTAACTCTTCGTTTCCTCTGGGGATTTCCGGCGAGCATACGTGAGAACTCCGGCGTGCGTGTTTTCAGGCGTGCGTTGCCCTGTCGGCGACTTGGCAGGCTTTTTTCCTGGATCGTGTTTCAATGAGAAAGAAAAATAAAGCTGTCTCGAGGGGGACCAAAGCAATGAAACCTATAACTCGTAAAGCAAAAGAAGATTTGCTTCGAAAAGTGGTGAAGAATTCGAATTTGGATGATGGTGCTATGAACAAGATGAATTCAAAAGTTACCGATATACCGGGTTTGAATTACGTGTCAGAAACGGATGATGACGACACGGAATTCGTGCCCGAGACTAGTGAGGAAATGGTTGTGGAATCGGGAGGATGGAAACAGAGAGAAGGGAAGAAAATTGTTGACATGGATGACGAAGAGGAATTGATCAAGTTTTCCGTGGAAGACGTCGACGAGGAGATCGAATTTTGGAGTTCCGCTGTTTATTGCTTCATTATGGGCGCTAACCCGCCATGGGAAGTGGTGGAAGGGTTTGTGAGAAGAATTTGGAAGGATCATGGTATTGACAAGATTTCTTTCTTACCTAATGGTATCTTCCTAGTTCGGTTCAAGGACAAGGAGGCTAAGGTAAAAATTCTTGACCATGGTCTGTATATGTTTGATAATAAACCCCTAATTGTGAAAGAATGTACCCCTGATGCAAAATTGGACAAATCTGATGTCCCTGATGTTCCTGTGTGGATTCAGCTACATGACCTACCCTTGAAATTTTGTGGTAGATGCTTGCCTAGGATAGCTTCCCTTGTTGGTCCATATGTCAAGTCTGACTTGGCTACGGAACAAAGATCCAGACTTGGGTTTGCGAGAGTTATGATAATGGCTAAGGTTGGTCAAAAATTTAGGAATGAGATAAAATTTTTGGATGAGAAGGAGAATGTGGTGGATGTGTTTGTCAAATATGAGTGGAAACCTATAGGGTGTTCCAAATGCAAGGGCTACGGGCATGAAGCTCGGGACTGTCGGAGAGATGAATTAAGGAAAGCAAGACAAGAAGTGAAACAGAAAAAGACTGAGGTAGGGGGGCTGCGAAACAGCCTTCGTTGAGGCTCGTTGCGGGTCCCAAACCCCTTACTTCGAAGTCCGTGTTGGCGGGCCCTGGAAAAACTAGGCCCCCAGGTTCGGGGGAGGCCTTCTCGAAGGGTCCGTTACCTGCTAAAGAGGTTGAGAATGGGGTGTCCTACGTAGATATGCTCTTAGGTTCCCCGAGAAAAGGGGCGGTCGAGGGAAATGATGGGGTTGGTTTGGAAATAGTCGTCCATGGTAATACATAATATAGGATGCTGGAATGTGCGTGGTATGTGTAACATAAATAAACAGCGTACAATAAGTGAGTTTGTTAGGAAACAACAAGTAGATGTCTTTGGTCTACTTGAGACTAAAATAAAGAATAAGGCTTATGCGAAAGTTCATCAAAATGTCTTTTCGGATTGGAGTATAACTACCAATAATCATTGTGCTGTGGGTGGCCGGGTGTGGTTATTATGGAAACATGACAGGGTGAATCTTATGATTTTGGAATATAGTGCTCAGAGTATCCACGTTAAAGTCACTACTACCTCGGGTTTAAGTTATTTGCTTACCTTCGTGTATGCATTTAATTCCGTTGCGGAGCGAGGTGAGTTGTGGCAGAAACTTGAGTCCTATGCTCGTATGGGCCCTTGGATGGTCTTGGGTGATTTCAACTGTGTTATTGATGCTCGTGAACGCCTTGGGGGTAATTCCTCGGACGAGGAAATGAATCAATTTCGGGATTGTTTAGCAAACTGCGAAATCGGTGATTTCAGGGCGAGTGGGTCTTGGTTCACTTGGAATAATAAGCACAGAGTTGTGGATACAAGAGTCTTTAGTCGTATAGATCGATGCTTGGTGAATGACGATATGGTTAGGCTTTTTCCGGATGGGTTTGCGAATTTCCTACCGGAAGGGACCTTTGATCATTGTCCGTGTGTTGTACAATTGGGGAACCCACCGAGTAGGAAGAGCCGGCCGTTCAAATACTTGAATATGTGGAGTCGTTCCTCTGAGTTTCTGAAGTGCGTGGGGACAGCTTGGAGTGTGCAGATTATGGGCACCAAAATGTACCAACTAGTTTCGAAACTGAGGAGCTTGAAAACTCCACTTAAACAGCTGAATTCTTCGTCGTTTTCGGATATCGAGACCCGCTGCAGCTTGGCAGAAAAGAAGCTGGCTGATCTGCAAGTCAGACTGAGGTCTGATCGGTCCGCTGAACTGTTGCAGGAGGAGCAGTCTGCGAATGCTGCTGTTCGCACACTGCAGGCTGCCCGGGCCGAGTTTTGGGCTCAGAAAGCGAAACAAAAGTGGATTAAGGAGGGTGATGTGAACTCCGCGTATTTTCACGGTTTGTTGAGAGCTTGTCGTGCGCATAACGCGGTCTCTAAGATCGTAGATGCGGAGGGTCGAGAATGTTCGAACAAGCTTTAGATTGAAGATGCCTTCCTGCGCTACTACACTTCGTTATTGGGGGACTCAAAGGTGGTCGAGCCTGTTCGAGCTGAAATTGTTCGTTTGGGCAGCACCTATTCAGTCGAACAAAAAGAATTACTAGGTGCGGTTGTGACCGAGACGGAGATCAAGAGGGCGTTGCACGATATTCATCGTGATAAAGCTCCGGGCCCGGATGGATTCACTAGTCAATTTTTTATTGACTCTTGGGATATTATTGGAAATGATGTGGTCAGCGCTATCCAGGATTTCTTCATTTCTGGTAAGTTGCTGAAACAGCTGAACTGTGCTATTATTACATTAATCCCAAAATTGAGTAGGCCTCAGTCTGTGAAGGACTTTAGGCCGATTGCGTGCTGTAATGTTGTGTACAAGTGTATTGCAAAAATTATCTGCTCGAGACTGGCCAAAGTCCTTCCCCGGATTATTTCGCCTTGTCAGGGTGGTTTTATAGAGGGTCGAAGTATCGTAGAGAATGTGCTCGTTTGTCAAGATCTTGTTAAGATGTATAGGCGAGGGCGCGTGTCTCCTAGGTGCTTATTCAAGGTTGATATTCATAAGGCCTATGATAGTGTGGAATGGAGTTTTGTCGACCAAATGCTTAGAGCCTTGGATTTCCCGGAACATTTCCGCCGTCTGATTATGGAGTGTGTTACTTCTGTCTCGTATTCCCTCAGTGCTAATGGAGATAGTTTCGGGTTTTTCCGTGGGAAGAGAGGTTTAAGGCAAGGAGATCCTATGTCTCCATTGCTTTTTACTATCTGTATGGAATATTTTTCTCGTATTCTGACCTATGGTAAGATTGACAGGAACTTTAAGTATCACCCGAAGTGTGGTCCGCTGAAACTTACCCACCTGATGTTTGCGGATGATCTGCTTCTCTTTTGCAAAGGGGACACAGATTCGATGGAATTCTTGTGGAGAGCTTTTGCTACTTTTAGCAGGGCCTCGGGGTTGATTATAAGCAATGGTAAATCTCATGCTTATTTTGCAGGAGTCGATGAGGATAAGAAAGCTTCTATTCTAATGTTTTCTGGCTGTGTGGAAGGTACGATGCCCTTTCGATATTTGGGTCTTCCGATCCAAAGTACTCGTCTTGGAAAAAGTGATTGTGAAATTTTGATTGCCCGTATTATCTCGAGAATTTCTAGTATCGGTGCTCGAAAGCTATCCTATGCGGGTAGACTGACTTTGGTTCAGTCTGTGCTGTCTCAACTACATAATTACTGGGCGTTGGTTTTTATTATTCCCACATATGTTATGAACAGAATTATTTCTTTATGTCGCAATTTCTTATGGAATGGTGGGGTGGAAGGAAATAATAGGGCCCTGGTGAGTTGGGAGAAGATCTGCTGCCCTAAGCTGGAGGGGGGCCTGGGACTTCGAGACTTGGTTATGTGGAATCAGGCTGCTGTGGCAAAATTGGCGTCCTGGGTTTTTGATCAACCGGATCGTCTTTGGGTCAGGTGGGTGAATTCCATTTACCTGAAGGGGCGTGAATGGCGTGAGTATCAACCCAACTCGGATGTCACGTGGGCCTGGCGAAAAATTTGTCAGGCTAAGGATAAAATTAAACATATGTTTGTGAATAAGAACTGGCATGGTTCGCGGTCATGTTATATGATATCGGAAGGGTACGAGGGCTTACGGTCGCAAAAACCGAAGGTCCCTTGGGCTCGCCTTGTTTGGAGTGTTTGGAGTATTCCTAAACATAGCTTTATTGCTTGGCTAGTGTTTAGGAGGGCTTTAAACACTAGGATTAATTTGATGCGATTTGGTATTGCTGAATCAGATCGTTGCTATTTATGTGAGGCCCATGAAGAGAGCTTGGAGCACCTTTTCTTTAGTTGTGCCTGGAGTTCACAGATTGTTGGCAATTTGAGCCTGTGGGTGAAAAAACAAATACCAAGTTCCGGTACTTTAACTTGGGCGACCAAGATGCGGGGATCGAAGTTGCAATGCAACGTCATTCGCGTCTTGTTCAATGCCATGATTTATCATGTTTGGCGGCAAAGGAACTTATGTAGAGTGGAAGGAGTGGTTCAGCGACCACATCATATTGTTAAATTGATTCAATTGGATGTACGGGATAGAATTATGGCTAAGATTAAATACCCATTGCGGGCTAGAGATGCTAGATGGCTACGTAATTTGATGTAGCCTATCATGTGTACATAGACCCTCATTTTTTAATACATACTTACTCTTTACCAAAAAAAAAAAAAACAATTAACTTAGTTTTCATTATCGTGACATATTATCAAAAGTAGATGGCTGATAAGGGGAAGGGTAAGGTTGGGGGTAGCCGGATCGATGGTAGGGTTGTCACGGCTTCGACGCGCGCTAGGGGTAGGGCGTGATAACCACCTACCGGGCCACCAGAGGCTTCGGCTACCACAGAGCCATTTGATGGTGGGGATTTGTCGTGGATCCCACCGCCAAATAAATAACCGGCTAGCACCTAACGGTAGTTAGGGTAAGTCGGGTCGTGTCCACGGAGACGGTGTCGCAAGGTTTAGACTAGGTTGGCCTAAAACGAGACTAAATCACCAAACAAACACAAAGAAACAATAAATGGAAAACTATTGTGGAGGAGAGGTAAGGACTAAACTAATGATGAACTAGACTATAACAATGCTAAACAATGCTAATAATCAAACTAACTGGCAAACTAACGAAATGATGCTAACTAAGAAGATGAATCAAATAAGAAGAAGAAGTGGGTTAGGTCGGGTTCATAAGTGTAGTAGGGTGACTTGGGTGGTCAAGGGTGTAGATGCCTCCTAATTGCTAGATTCGGTCCGGGCGGTCGCAACTTAAACCGATGTCAAGGTGGGTTTAGCGTTGATAGCGTCTAAACCCTAGTCCACATGATATGTGTAATGACTATTGTCAACATGTCCACACACAAAACAACAATGAGTAGGAGAAGACTAGCATGAGAAGCATGGCCACTACAACTCAAGCAAGCAATTCAACAAACACATGGTATGCCATGTATGTGACTAACAACAAAGATTCACCCTTTACCCCTAATCAAACCCTAATCACCCATATCCTACCCTTAATCACCCTACTAACCCACAAGTAAACTACTCACTCATAATCAAAGATAAACTAACAATAATAAGAGAAAACAACATCACAATCCAAACATCCATTATCAAGAACAATATGAACAATAACAAGGAATACTAAGTAAAGATTCAAACTTGAAATAATAACAAGAACAAGAGAAAGAAGGATTATACCAACAATAGGATGAAGAAAAGATGCAATCTTGTATAAACAAGAAACCCCAAAATAATCTTCAAGAACTATCCCCAAAATAAGAAAAGATGCAAGGTTGTCAAGCTTGGAGAAATCTTCAAGTATCTTCTTAATACAAGAACTAATTAACTAAGATTAACTAGAATTAACTAAGGATTAAAGAGAGATTTTTGCTAATGTGAGGAACTAAATCTAGGGTTTATAACTTGTAGAGAGGCTTAAGAGAGTCTAAACTAAGGTAGGATACATAAACAATACAAGAGGGAAGTATTTATAGGGGTACAAGAAAGAAGGAGGGAGGAAAAAGAAAGTTCGGCTACAGCTCGCCGGTCCCGACCGGGACGGGATCATCCCGACCGGGACGGCCGGTGGTCCCGACCGGGACGGGTTGGTCCCGACCGGGACGGCCTGGCAGTGGCTCATCTAAAAGCGCACTTCATCCCCGACGGGATGAGGTGCATACCCGTCGGGAATGAGTCTTGTAGGCCTCAAATATGTTCCTTTTGGTTCCTCCTTGCTTCACATGAACTTCTCATCGATTCTCGGGACTTGGGCTCGGGTCTCGGAGGCTCGAGTTTGGGTCCCAAGGTCTCGGGGTCGAATCCAAGGCATCGAGTGATCGTTCCTCCGCTTCGTTGGCTCCGAAAAGTGTATGTATAGAGTCGGAATCACTCCAACTCTTCACGAACGGTCTCGGGAACCTGAAACGAGCTAGAGGAAGCATAAGTAGCCCATGAACCGCTCCCAAGGAGCGATTCCGCAAGGAAAATGAGACCAACACACTACAAAATAGGCACTACAAACTACACTTATCACCATTACAGACACCGGCTGCGCAGGTGGAGGGTAGGAGCTCGTCTGGGGGGAGGGACACAGTCTTCTGTTCTTCATTTTCATATCATGCGCAATGGCCGACCGTTATTTCAGAGGTTACCGGGAGCGCTGGTGTCCCCGATGACTCTAAGTCGTTTCAGACTGGCGACCTATACGTGGAGTTTGACGCGACTGAGAGGTGGTACGATCTTTCGGATGAAATCCCACAGTACTCCGACGAAGAAGAGGAGCAGCCAGACTCTGACACACAGAGGAGCGGTAGGGTTGTTATGTACAGTTTCAGAGGAGCGTTGGTTCTTTGAGCACGAGAGCCGCCCAGGGTATGCGGGAGGACACTTCTTGGCGTCTGCATGGATCTAGCCTCGGAAGTTCTGTCGATCCGGCGGTGATCCCGAGCTTTGGTCAATAGATTGTGGTCTCATCCAGGGACGCCACCGATGATGCTGAAGGTCTATCAATGTCCTAGGCTTGTTAGGGAGTTGGGTCCTTACGATATCCTCAAGCCTTTAGTGGCTGCCATTCGAAAGGCTGGTCTAATCCATCTACGGGCGTGCGTTCTACCCCATTTAGATGTACTGCTTATTACTGCGTTCACTGAGAGGTGGCACCCCGATACGAACACATTTCATATGTCGTTCGGACAGATGACGATTATGCTACACGACGTTGCTAGGATCTTAGGGCTCCCTATCGAGAGTGAGTCATGTGTCATTCGTAACGATACAGGGGGACTAGCTGATAGAATGGTCGCTGTGATGAACTTCTTCGGTCGGAGTGATGAGCAGCTCAAACTGCCCATGCACGGATCATCTACACCCATTTACAAGAGCGGTGGTGTACTAGCGAGGGTCGTGCATGAGATCATGAGTACTGGAACCACGAAGCAGACTGTGCAGGGATACTTGGTCATGTTGCTGGGGGAGTTTCTCTTCGTCGATAAGTCTAGCGATCGTATTCATCCGTCCGCCTTCCCACTGACGAACAACATGGCGGCTGTTCCCAGTTTTGCATGGGGTGCTGGTACATTAGCGTACCTGTGCAGGCAGTTGGGGATGGCTACAAGGGCGGAGTGCACCAAAATTGTCGGTTGTTTGACGTTGCTTCAGGTCTAGATATATGAGTACTTCCTTGACTTTAGGCCAGACGCACCCCACCAGATTCAGCCGACTTCTCCACGTGCGACTGTTTGAGTTAGTGTCGGTAAACCAGCGGTGAAGGAGAGAAAGGTGTTGGAGTGTCGAAGAGCACGAGATCAGCTCACAGCAGATCGTGTCACTTGGGAGCCTTTTCTTCACCGTGCGCAGACGCTGTACCGGAATACTGCCTTCATGGGGACACTGTGCTTCATGGACATTGTTGAGCCGTACCAGGCTGACTGGGTCCTGAGACAGTTAAGATACATTCATATCATACCCGAACCCATGCCCCGACCCACTAGGGAGCACCGTCCTGCCCACGGAGGTAAGAGTTAGAGTGTCATTTACGCCAGGGGTTTTGAGGACCATCCGTGGAGGAGTTTCATGGGTCATCATACTCACCCGAGGACTATCTCGAGGGTTATGGATTACCCGGAGGAGGTGGCTCCGGATTACATGCCATGGTATAGGAAAGTTTCTCATCCACGGATCATCCCACCAGCCGCTGACGAAGTTAAGGAGCGGCGATGCTGTCCGGGGGGTCGCAACAGGTAATAAATACATTCTCTTCAAATATTTATTTACGAATATTTTTACGTATATAAATTTTGTCTACTTTGTTTCAAGTCGCAGTTTCATTGATGCAGCGTTTCTCCGCAGCCCAGCACTTCCAGAATGACCTTGAAGCCCAGTTAGCGTACTTGGACGAGCTCATGGAGTCGTACATGCCTGTTCTTCCACACCAGGGCGACCAACCACCCAAACGTGACGGGAAACAGGGTCGCCGTTGATTGATCAGTGGTTATATGTAATTTGTTGAATGATGGATTGTTTTGAATTTTATGTTGTGTTGAATACTCTTTTCTGGTTCATCTTCGGATTATTTGTATTATTTATGTATTAAATTTAGGTTTTCCTGAATCACAAGTTCGACGCGCAAAATTACTATCACCGGAATTAATTGTACAACGACCTACTAAGTAAATAATACTAAATTAATTTACATACGTAAATAATTTACTAAGTAAATAATCACAACCTACTATCTGAACTGCAAAACATACAAAAATATACAACACTCTACTAAGTAAATAATTTACTCCGTAATTTACATTTCTAGTAATCGAAGAGATTGAAATCGAAGAACTGATCCTCTGTCCTGTAACCACTAAAGGTGGCAGTTCGGTGTGTCGGGCTGGGCTTCGTGCCTGATCGGGTCGGCCCGATCGTGCCTGGACCTGGGCTCATGTCGTGCCGGCACAGAGTCCCCCCCCCCCCCCCCCCGAGGTACGGGCTCGGGTTTCGTGCATGGTCGTGCCCGGTCCATCGTGCTTGTTTTCGTTTGTGCTCGTGCTTCGGTTTTCGTGCCGGTTTTCGGGTTTCGGGTAGTGCCTCGATCTATTTTATTTAGTTTTTTAAGAAAAAATGATGCGCGGTTTGTATGCGATCCAAATATTTGTAGATATTATAATATTTATAGTATCCGGAAAAAATGATTTAGGTGTTTGTAGATAATATAATATTTACTCCCTCCGAGTTCCTATCATTTACCCATTTGTTTTTGGGGTGAAAAATAAGGAAGGAAAAATGAGTGGTTAAAAAAGAAAGAAGGAAGAGAGATAAATTGGTGAATAAATGTGAACCACACATTTATGACCAAAAGTAAAAAAATGGGTAAAAGATCAAATTCAGCCTAAAAAAAATGGGGCAATGTTAGAAACTCAGAGGGAGTATAAGTTATAGTGTTATAATTAATAGTATAATATTTAAATATAATTACAAGTTAATATTTAAATATATTAAGAAGTTATATAACAATTAACAACTATGAAAGTTAAAATTGATTATAATAAGAATTAAATAATATAACAATTAAGAAATAAGAAACGTAAATAGAAGGAAAGAATTATTATTTTTACTGAATAATCATTATACAAACTAAAAGTTACAAATACAATCTTCGTAGTATGTAAAAGAAACTAAAAAATAATTAAAGTGGACTTGTAAAATTGTAATTGAAAAAATAATTATGTCTACGACTCTACGATTCGACACTGCCACTGGAAGGAGTATCGTCGGTGTTGACATCACTATCTCTTGGTTCTTGATCTTGTTTTCGGTTTCTTGCATCCATCCAATCTTTGTAGCAGATACACATGCGGAGGGTATCGCAAGACAAAGAAGTACGTTTATCGTTCAACACCTTTTTAGAGGCACTGAAGCAGCGTTCAGACGCTACAGATGACACTTGAATGGCGAAGAAGTCCATCGCCATTGCAAACATCACCGGAAGACTGTCTGCATTTACTCGCCACCAAGATAGAAGATCAACGTTTAATTTCTCTTGTTCTGTAACGTTGCGAAAATAATCGTATTGTAGGTACATATGATATTCCACAAGATCGGACGTCCGTGTATCTTGAAGAGATGGCATCAGTCGAGACATTTGTGACAAGGCCTTCCCCAATCCTGTAGCAATCGTTGACCAGCTACTGCTAGCACCTACAGCTGATCGTGAAGTAGTACGAGTCGTGGTGTTAGTGTTACATAAATCCACTCGTATTCACTAAATACTATCTATACTAAAGTCGTGTCTAATCGAGGCTGCATATAGGCCTCCTTGTCGAATTTTATGTTCATTTTTTTTTTATAAAATTCAACAAAGTTTATGGCACCTTCAAATTTCAACCTAGGGTCTAAAATCACTGAAAATACAAAGACAAGAGGAATATCGTCCCAATACTTTAGCCATTTGGCCTCCATGTCGGGTAGAAACGCAGCGTAATCAGGTAAACCTCGATATTTTTGGAAAACAACGGTAATATTGATAATGTTAATTTTGCAATGAAAAAAGGGGTCGTAGGCGCACATGCATGAGAAAATGCAGTAGCCGCCTCCTCAAAGGCGCACAACAAGTCGATATACATTTCTATTTTGTCCCAATCATCCTCAAATAGTGGTTGATTGGGAAAACGAGTGTTCCAAAAAGTAGTTAGCAGATCCTTATATTCTAAACATGCCTGCAACATGCCTGCAACATGCCTGCAACATTGTATACATTGAATTCCACCTCGTGTTGTTTTCTGCGGAAAATTTTCCATATTTAATTTTATTTAATTCACAAAAGTCACGCCAATCTTGGCACCTCAACTGACACGTGTTCAAGTGCATAACTACTGCTTTAAATTTGGTGTGATAGTGTCGTAGACCCACCAGACCGTCCTTAACACATAGGTTTAAAATATGACAAGCGCACATCGAACATGTAACAATTTACCATCTAAAAAACATTTTGTAAACTAGTATTCAACATGTTAGCGCACGAAGTTATAGACGTTGCATTATCAAAAGTAAGAGTCAAAGTTTTATCTCTAATTTCATACTCGCATATCGCCCTCACAATAATGTCTTGGATATTAGTAGCGGTATGCGGACTTTCTAATCTACCAAATTCAATTATTCTTTTTTTGTAAAACTCAATCCTCATCTACCCAATGAGCTGTTAAACATAGGTAAGAGTAATCGTAACCAGAGTCCCAGCCATATGACGTTAACGATATTCTAGATTTCAATTTTTTGAAGCATTCTATAAGCTCCATTTTAGCCTCCATATATTGTTTCATTGCTTTAGCTTTAACACTTTTACGGCTCTTTTCTAGATGAGCCGGTTTGTTTACTCTTACGTATTTGTTGAACGATGGGTGTTCAGCTAGAGCAAAAGGTTTTTCGTTTGAATTATCATTCTGGATAATTCATCAGTGCATGTGATAATCGTATTTATAGTCTTGTTGTGCTTGGGTTCGGGTCACAAATTGGTCAATGGATGTTTGACCGACCTCTTGGGAACACATTTTTTAGAGTGTCGATTTAGGTGACCGGTACCCGATGAACTTTTAGCACTGAACACAGCCTTACAGTTATTACACCTAGCATGTTTTTTTATCTACACTCTTAGTGAAAGTTATCCATACTCTACTTGTGATAGCCTTTGCAATTAATTTAGCCATTTCTTCTTCCGTCTTCCAAACTATGTCATCACCGGGCGGTTGGACCGTTCTTGTTTGTACATTTACATTTGTGAACTGTAACATGCTTTGTGTCGATGTGTCGTGTGCAGGCTCTGTATACGTTTGTGGACCTTGTTGTGTAAATTGTTGACCCATTTGTGTAAAAGGAAACGTTGTTGGTGGTAACGGTGGTCTCCCCGACATTGCCCAGTATGCCGATATATCAAAATTAAATAGGTTGGGCGTCATGTTAAAAGGTTGTTGGGACCATTGTCCTCGGTCACCGTAATTTGGAGGCGTTGGGAAGTACGCCTCCCACTCCTTCTCCCACTTGTCTAGACGCGCCTGAAAAATCGAAGGATAATGTACTGTGCTACCATCTTGCTAGTTCTCCCAAAAGAGATGCGTATGAGCTGAGGCATCGAACAATCGTCTTCCATTCTCAACCTAATCCAGTGATCATGCTCAAGGTGCATCATCCACATTACGCCAAATGGTACATGTTTACCTGGCATGGCCCGCAATGGGTAGTAGGTAACACACTCCAAATTAGACGATAGTGGACATATAACTCAGTTGTTGATTATAACAAAACCGAATAAATCAATGTCGTGGAGATAGTGCACTTGGCCCACCGGATCGAGGCACATTGTACCTATACGATACATGGCCGCCTGAACACCTCCTTCACCGTAGGACAACTACACAAGTCCATGTAGAGGAGACTGAATATGCTCAAACAATGTCATCCTCTGCCGAGTGAAACTGGATTGGTCTCTATAAACCGCATGGGACATGACACAGAATCCACAATGACCGTCCCCAATAACGTTTATCCAGTTAACGAGATAACGCTCCATGAAACAAACAAGTTGACGAGAATGAGGGAACGACCCTACCATGTAGTTAAGGTCTAGGGGTGCATTTGGCACACCTTTCCATATGCCAGTTGTTGATTCGGTGTAGTTAGGTGTCGGCGGTCTGATGCTCTTGGTCGACTGACTGTTCCCAGGTGCTGACGTACGGGTAGTCATGGCCGACTTACTCAGAGTGGTTGACTTATCAGTGGTGCCGAACTTCCTTCCTGCATGTTCTACTCCGATGGGCAGCCTCCCCGTTCCCGATGGTTTCCTCGACTTAGGATTCGGGGAAGGGTCGAATAAGCCTGATTCTTCGGGATGTAAGGCTGAACTTAGCACGTTAATGTAATGCTGCCACATACTCGGATGGCTCTGACGAATCTCATCAATCAACCCGTCCAGCTGGAAACTATCACTGACGGGCATAGCTTTTTTCCCGGTGTAGTCGAGTGTTCTCCAAAATACATGCACATCGGTCAGCTGCTCTCGAGAACCCTGCGCCAGCATCCCAGCAAGTTGACACGCGCACGGCAAACCAAGGATGTCCTCAAAACACAGTTGCAGTCGTCAAAAACCCGATCAACCAACTCATGCATCTTCGTCAGTTCCCCCATTAGCTTCTTCAGCGCCTTACGACTAACCTGGAGTCTCAAGTTACTGAAAATCGGAGACAAATCAGATAATCGATTCTTACAGGAGTTCTCCAGTTTCTTCCTCTGTTTTGAATGCTGACGATCGAGTAGCTTGTCAATCCTCTCGAACAAGCGATCTAAGGTAGCCATAGTCATGCCAAGAGCCTTCTTCAAGGCTGCATGTGCAGACTCAGCGGTAGATGTGGTGGTGTTGCCAAAATGGAGGACTCGATCTGTGATCGCGTGATTCCAACTCCTAATAGAAATATACCAAGTATCAGCTATGTACTGCGGAATTCCGAAGATGAACCCCTTCTGCAACATATTAGTCCATTTCCTTTTCATTTCTGGGATACTGTTCGAATATAAGAAAGGGTACCATACTTCTTGCATGAAGTTTGTTGCTCGATCTTTACGCCCTAGCCTGAACAAGGCACGTGTTTTCACACAATTCGATATGTGCCATGTACAGAGCAGGTTATCGGTCTGCGGTGATGGAAACACGTGCGGGATTGTCCCCGTCAACACCAAATCATGGTCCGTGACAATGACATTCGGTACGTTGTCACCAATGAGCAGCTTCAGCTTACGGAGCACCCAAATGTAGGACAACTTGTCCTCATATCGAAGGAGGGCATAGGCAATCACAGAAGGTTTCCCAACAGGTGTTACTACCCCAACCATCTCAACTAATATCATATCGTACATGTTTGTCTTGTATGTCGCATCCATAGTGACAACGTGAGACCACGTACGGAACATTTTCACGGACTCGGGGTGAGCCATGAATATATGTTCAACCTCGGTCGTAGTCTCGTTCTCGCTGATAAAATGGAAGTACCTCCCTAACGTGGTAGTATTATCATCTGCTCTATGGCATTCCTACCTTCTCTTATCGTGGCCCTCATTTTCGCTCCCATATTATATATCGTTTCGATGGGGGGGCGTGGCTTTTCAGGGTGTTGCTGATGAAGGGCCTCCATGATTTATGCCGGTGGAACATGCGCTCTAAGACACGTCATGACGTACTCTTTCTCGGCATCATCAAGGGAAGCTAGACGTCTGTGTCCATCATCATAAACCCGTAACTTGTGATTGTGCATGCACATGGACCAATTGCTAGAATCCATCGTTGCTTATGGAAGCTCTGGCATGCTTTCACCCAAAACTTACATCCGATCTTCTGAGAAATCATGGTACCACCTCTCAGAGTTCCGTTATGGTGACATTTGAAGTAATTCACTCCAAGACGGTTGACAGCTACGTTGCTCTTCGATTTGTTGCTGCCTTTCACCAAATTAAACCCGAGAGCCAACGCGATCTCATTAGCGTAGTTGAGTGCATGGTTGGACGTAGCAAATGGAGGCCCAAAGATAAAGGAGCAACGATAGTCGATATCATCGCCACCAAAATCCTCCTGGTATACCTGCATAATATGACTTATTAATTACATTATTGCCACCAAACACCCGAGCCACGAATTGAAACTTAAATATACGTATTTACTAAAAAATGAAAACAAACTTGTAGACACCCACATTTTGACCGCTAGGTGTCTATAGCAGTTTCCAAAAAACACACGATGATGATCGGACGCAAACGTATTTCTACGCGCTCGGATATGGGCTCCAAACCATTAGTTTCTGGCTTGGGATTCTTACGGAGTACAAATCTCACAAAACTGACCTCAATTTCAGGCCCAGCGGGTCGTTTCCAACCAAATAAGACTAATTTGGGTCAAAACTGACACCGGAAATAAAACCGTCTTTTAGCGACCGGGTCAAAACCCGGTCAAAGCCGTTTCCGAAGAGCAAACCCGCGGTCCTCATTCAGGCGGGCCATCAGATCAAGTCTATCAAGGCAATAAACCCTAGACAACAAGGAGGAGCAATTGCCTATATATACACCCCCTTGCATGCACTTAAAAAACCTAACACATCGACACACAACTTAAAAAAACCCAAAATAAACCCTAATCAATTCTACATCCTAATTACTACCCTAAACCCTAGCAATCTAGGAACCCTAAATCACCATAACTCAACCTTCATAAACCTCGAAACTCTCGTGCTAAAGCCACAACGAAACAAGTTTCATCCGAGACAAGAAACATGTTGGTTGAAGGTGCAAAATCCCGTTCTTTTCTCTTCTCCTTTCTTTCCTCGTGTCGTCCGCGCGTTGTCGTCGTCATTGTCGTCTTTTTTCGTTTTTTTATTATCGTCGCGTCTCTAATATCGGTAATAATCTCTAATACAAAACATTAAATTACTTGCTAATTCGTGTCGAACACGAGGGATGACGGGATAAGAAAATCCGAATATTACGAAGGTAACGCACCTGATGTTGACGGTCGTTTATCCCGACACCCCGAATGTTTGATTGTTGAAGCAAGTCAACGTCAATAATCGTTTTTTGTTTCGTTACGTCGCTAGTCACGTTTTTTTTATTATTCGTGTCGTTATCATCATCGTTCATCGCATCTTTATCAATTTCGAAACTATTTTTTTCAAGTAAGGCATCTTTTTTTTTAGTTAAGGTCGAAACCCGTTGATGCGGATCCGACATCACACAATCCGCAAGGATTTATTACGATGTCGGGATGCGGAGGGAATCAAGTCGAGTCCTTTTTTTAATTCAAGTGTCGATCCACTAGATTCGATACCAATTCAATAATTGGATGTCGAATTTAAACGATCTAGTCAACAAATCCGACTAATACGATTTTCGCTGATGCTAAAAATAGTGATCATAATTCGCAAGAATTAATTCCGACACTATAAAACGCAGAGACAATTTATTTCGTTTTAGATGATTTAAAACAACTTACAAATTTATTTTCTAGATTTCGCTCTAAACATTCGATATCGATTCAATCGAATATCGGATACGACGAGTATCCAAATCCGAATCGAGCATAAATCATACAGTATTTCTGCCCGATTCAATAAAAATCATCATTCCAAGGATGTGATACCGACTCCGTAGTCGAATATCAAATCTAACGGAATTAATCGAAAAAGCCAAAACAGCCCTCCATGCGAGTCGCGCGGGTGTCATGCGAGTCGCTCGGATCTCATGCGAGTCGCACGCTTGTGCAAGTCGCGCAAAGTTCATACAAGTCGCGCGATTGCCTGGAAATTGCGACACAAAACGATTTTTTTTAGTTCAGTTTTAAAACGACTTATAACATCTTTCTTAAACTCGCTCCTAATGTTTAATATTGATTCCATAATCAAATATCGAATATGACGAGCATCGAAATTTTAAAGTCGAGTATAAATCATACCATATTTTTACACGACTTAGCAAAATTATCGATTTTCCAAAATCATGTATCATGTTTACATTATCTTATAGCATTCTATATTTTCGCAAACCGTTATTATCATTATACAGTTACTAACATGTTTGTTTCTATTTTTGTCGATTTATTTTCATTATTCGTTTTATTATACTAAAATGTACCCGCATGCTAAATCCAACTTTGACGTTAAATTTAGATGCATTAAATCGACTAGCAACCCATTCAATTATTCGCATGTTTAGGCAAAACACTATTTGCATATCATTTTTTTCATCGTTCTACTAACACGCGTATTCGAGGGTCAAGCGATATCTTAATAGAGGCCGCTAATGTGCGGGCGGGGTTGGGTGTTCTTTGTGAACTTCCCAACATGTACCCTCACCCCTTACTCAGAACCATGCTTTCCGGATATCTGAATCCATTGACACACGAAAGTCATTCAATACACGGTATCCGATAATGTCGGTATCGGTACCAAATGCAAAGGGACGAACCCAATAAACTCTGACATCCGAATGGGCCGTATTTTGTACACGGTCCACTAAGATATAGAGTGGGTTCGAATGGACCCGAACTCCCACAAAGTTCGGTGGCGACTCCAACTTCAATTTAAATTTCAATTCGACCCATCTCATATGGAGATTCATTCACCTCCCCAAACCCGCGGGTGGCCGCGTCGGGGTGGACCTATGTCATGTCCAAAATTTGGCGACTCCGCTGGGGATTAACTGATGCGTGACTTACCATCGGCATCCTCAGGGTGAGACTCGAATAGAAATCGTTTGACTAGTACAATACGCGTTTTAGTTTTACGGTTCATGCATAACCCATATTTTCCCGGGCCGGTACTGGTGACCGACGTCCCACTATACCGTGATGTACTCCAATATGGATATGTCAAAGGTGTCCATAGTCGATTCGTATGGGTTTCGCGGCATGTTTTAAGTTCAACTCGACTTAGAGAGTCTGTCCCGATTCACGGATAGGCTATGCACACTGGTATAGACCCTTTATAGACCAACCGAGATTTATTGTAAAGCATACATGCATGGCGTCGTTATAATGCTTGCGTGACTATGTGCTACTTGGTTTCTAAGGTCGTTATCAAAAACCGTCAATTTTTCAAAAATACGTCTTTTTCAAAATATCCAATTTCAAAACCCGGGAAGCATACCGAATTTAGGACTTATGATTTTACTCAAAATAGCCTATTTTTTGCCGGTATGCTATCCATTTCAAAAATAAAAAAATTTTAACTTTTCAAAAAATTCGGGCCCGATGACATTTTCGGCAATTTTAAAAGTCGGGATTCTGTTTTCGATTTTCAAATCTTCGGAAATTCATCTTCGATATTCAAAATTCCGAAATTCCAAAAATGCATCCCTTCAAAAAAATATCCAATTTTCAAAAAACTCGGAAAGCTGCCTAAAATTAGACTTAAGATTTGACTCAAAACAAGCCTATTTTTTCTAGCCGGCATGGTGCCCATTTCAAAATTCGAATTTCCGATCCACCATTCGATTTTCGAATTTTCAAAATTCAATTTCGATTTTAAAATTTTCGAGATGCCATTT
Organism: Agrostemma githago; assembly: GCA_958450325.1. Taxonomy (NCBI): domain Eukaryota; kingdom Viridiplantae; phylum Streptophyta; class Magnoliopsida; order Caryophyllales; family Caryophyllaceae; genus Agrostemma; species Agrostemma githago. Next base: position 56,837,534 of record OY288240.1, read on the forward strand.
TCGAATTTCAAAAATTCCGAGATGCCATTTTCAATTTTCAAATCTTCGAGATGCCGTTTTCGATTTTCAAATCTTCATGATCCCATTTCCATTTTTTTCAAATTATCGAAAATTCTTTTTTTCGATATTCAAATTTCAAAATTCCAATTATTCAACTTTTCAAAAACCGGAAAGCTACCGAATTTAGGACTTATGATTTTACTCAAAGTAGCCTATTTCTAGCCGGTATGCTACCCGTTTCAAAACTCAAAATATTTTCGAAACTCCAAAATTGCGGCCCGATGGCATTTTGCCGGTTTCTAAAATCGGGCGGCCCACCGATTTTCTCGGAATTCTAAAATCCCTTTTCAAAACCTTCCTCTTCTTAGGACTTCCCGTATTTAGCAGTGTCGGGTCGTGTCATAAGTAGTCGAAGTCTTTAGCGTCGAAACTATGTCGATCTTACATTACGAGTTTCCTCCCTATCCCAGCCCGCCTTATTTGATTAAGGCATGGCCAACCTACGTAAGACATACTCTTACAAAGGGAAGGTCTGTTACACAATCGAGTCCAAAGTCTGGAGATGTCTCACGTGGACCTTCCTTCGAACAGGACTCGGCCCACTAGCCGGATCCTAAGGGAGACCCACCTTTCACAAGTCACCCGTCTAGGTGTCTTTTCCGAGTCAACTTTTTACAAGGCATAGCCCAATAACAAAAGGTTCGCGGTCCTTACGTCTCAGGGTCACTCGTCCGACACTCGAGTCTTAACAAAGTCTTCAATCTCACTTGGGGGCTACCCTTCAGCAGGGCGATCAATCACGATTGCTCTAAGGGTCATGTCTCACACGCGTCACACGTATCCAACTTTCGAGTCACTTAGATGTCACACCATCTTAGTCCTATCTGAGTCTTTGGTCTCTCCTGAGGGCTATTCTCCGACAGAGCGATTAATCACAGTCACTCCGAGAATCGTACCCTACACATTTGTCTTAGGAGAGTCTAACCCGAGTCAAACCAGAGTCGTCTCTCCTCCCACGCTATTTCCTATGCCTTGGTGAATTCGAGTTCTGAAGCAACTTTTCTGATTACGCGGTATTCTTACAGACAGGCCACCGGTAACCAGACGCCAGAAAATGCAAGAAGCTTTGGACCAATTGGCAGCCTCCCTAGCTAAGCTTGAAGCCCAATTGACGGCTATCTGGACCGACCAAACAACCCTTGCCACCCGTTTGAGTGCCATGGAGAAAGGGACTCCTAATGCTGGATCGGAACCCACTGGGCCCATAGCTGAACTGTTCAGCGTCGTTCGCAAGCTTGAAGAACAGGTCCATTTGTCTACAAAAAACTCAATCCATACGGAAAATGCTCGCTCCTACTCGCCTCTGGATGACGAGCTACCCGTCAACCTTAACCTTACGGGAATACCGATGTTTGAAGGTACTGGAGACCCGGTCCATCACATTCGGGCTTTCAAAGAATTTATGGCTGTCATGGGGGTGAAATCCACCATGTTCAAGCACTTGTTTGCATCCTCCCTCGAGAAGCACCCGAAAGCCTGGTACTACAGGCACGATTCCAAGAAGTACGAGACTTGGGATGATGTCGCAACAGAGTTCGCTCAGAATTACGCCGATAATATCGAGATCCAGACTACGATGCGTACTCTGGAGGTTATGGTCCAAGAGCCCGAAGAAGGTTTCACCAAATACCTTCAAAGGTGGAGGGCCGAAAGTGTGAAGTTGGTAGACAAGCCCAATGAGAAGACACTAGTGGAGGCATTCATCAACAACCTCCTACCTTCCTACCGCGGCCATCTTAGGTATGTCGGTATTTCAAACTTTGCGGTGCTTACCGAAATGGGCATTAGGATTGAAGACGATCTTCGACATAATGAAGATCTGGGTGAAGCTTCTACTGAAGGCTATACCGAACATCAACTCGAGTCCGTAGAAGCCGACGACTAATGACAACATCATCCGAGAGTCCAGATTTGATTTAAGTCCAAGTCTGAGTCTAAGTCTAGGATGTTCTATTTCAATGTCAAAGTCAGAGTCAGAGTCAGTTGTATTCTGTCCTCTTTTCCAAAATTCAATAAAATCAGCTTTCAATATTCTTTCTCATATATACTTTCCTTATGTGTTTCCGAGAACATGATGAACACCATCATACACTGTGAGTACACGCACGTGACTATTATAAGCACATCTATAATGACTGCAGGAAATCGAGTCCCGTGTTTTCCTTTACCTGTTCCATGTCTGGTATAGAAAGTCAAAAAACTACCCTTAGCAGGAGCGGTATCGAATCCTATGACAAATCTAGGTAGTCTCCTAATTTGGGTTCAAGACGAGAGGCAAGCTCATTTCCCACAACAAACACCCATCCAATAAGACTGACCATTCCCCATCTCATGTGTTAGTGTGACCACAAAAAAAACTGGACGAAAAAAAAATCAAAAGTCCAAGGAAAAAAAGAAAAAAACCTAGAAAAAAAAAAGTCCAGGGAAAAAGCAAAAGGCCAAGACAAAAAAGCAGGCCATCATCAAAAAAGATCCACCCATTACCGAGGTTAAACGGTCAACCCAAATGAAGAATCCCATGACTGGGGCTAAGAAGTCGACCAACTAAAAAATATTCAAAAACCCATGACTATACTTAACGGTCAACTCAAGTGAAACGGTCAATTCAAAATTATCAAAACTCATACCATCCAATAGGGGAGTGACAATCAAGCTGGTCAGCTAACACCACACTCAGCCTTCCCACATTACAACCCTCGAGACCTTCCCGAGACCTAGGCTAGAGATAGCCCGGAATTTTGAGGATTCAAGCTCCATAGGATACCCCTAACCATTAGGGCCAGAAATAGAAATCAGATCCCGCATTATCAAACCTGCCCAATCGAAGTCCGAGTCATTTTTACTCAACTTCCCCCTTGCACAACAACACAACACAACACGACATAACAAAATTCACAATCACCATACAAAGACCCGAGATCAAAACTCATCAAAGACCCGAAATCAAAACTCGTCAAAGACCCGAGAGCAAAACTCGTCAAATCCCATCCCAATTCTTCTCATCCAAACCAGTTACCAGCCCCAAACACGAGAACTCAACCTGCGGTTGGCATAGAACATGCCCAAATAGTTCACACCACCTCTGGGGGCTACCGCGGAGAACGCTCACAGTAACAGGATTAACATCCTAACCATTCTAGCCCTTTGACGAAGACGTCATTGGGAATGCACCTAGCCTACACCATCGCTATGGCTAGTTACACACAAAGTCCTATTAGACTAGGCACCATAATATATCTTTCAATCCACTGAACTACGGCATGGTTTGATTTCACTACACGTGAATACGTAGGCAGCCTTTCAACAGAGGCACAACCTGTAACAGCCCTAAATTTTCGCAACCAAAATAACAGAATAAAACCGGAAAATTTAAAGTTGTTACTCCGCATTTAGCTCACAAGGCCAAATGCAAGGCAAAAGAATAGTATAAGAATTAAAAAGAAATATAAATCCGATAAATAATTAAATGAAAACATTGCAGCGGAAGACTTAAGTCCCACAAAATCCAAAACGGTTTAAAACAACTTCAACCCAAAATTCAACATAAATATAAATAGTTTGGAGGTAAACATTAAATAATAAAATCCTTCCTCGCTCAGCATCCCGAACCAAATGCACCCATGCAGCATATTAATTGTACCTATCAACTGTACCCAAAATATAAATAGGTACAGGTTCCAGCGGGGGAACGACCCGAAACAAAAGGACGCCAGCAAAGCTGAGTAAAATATATTATATAGAAAACGCAAAACAATAATTATAATTTGTAGTAAACTGAAATCAGAGTTAAATATTGTTGTTTCAATACCAAACCAAAAGTACTGTAAAACGGTAGTTAAAACCAAAACCAACCAAAATATATTATCTCCACCTGTGTGCCAATGTCCTACCCTTTTGCACGATCTAGAGGTACCACTTATGCTTAGCTAGACTTACTATAGTGCGCACTACTCATATTTGGGCAGTCAGTAGGATGAGGCTGCCAAAGGAGGAAGTCTAACTACCTAGCAAGTGGGGGACCGGAAAAATCCCACTTAACACAACTCAGGCCAGGAGTTCAGTTTCGGGATGAAATCCCAGGGACGTCTCAGACGCACCTTAACCTCATAGCCCAACAGAGCTCCCAGAGTCTGTTATAACCACCAAAATTGTACCAAAATAATTCCAATATATGACTTGTCACAAAGTTCCAATATCCAAAATATTACAAGAGTATCATAAAAATTCATCGTTGACAAAATAATTATAAAACTGTTTCAAAAATATAATTTAAACTGATGGTGGGATTTGTCGTGAATCCCAACCGTCAAATAAAACCGGCAAAACCTAACCAAATTGATGGTGGGATTTGTCGTGAATCCCAACCGTCAAATAAAACCGGCAAAACCTAACTAGGGTAGCTAGGGTAAGTCGGGATCTTATCCACGGAGACGGTGTTACAAGGTTTAGACTAGGTCGGCCTAAAACGAGACTATGCTACCAAACAAACACAAAGAGCTACTAATTGGTGAATTATGATGAGAGGAGAAGAAGAAAGTAGACTAACAATGAACTAGACTATAACAAGGCTAAATGAAATAACTAAACACAAACTAAACAATGAACTAAAGAAATGATGACTAACTAAGAAGATGAATCAAATATGGAAAGAAGTGGGTTAGGTCGGGTTCATAAGAATAATAGGGTGACTTGGGTGGTCAAGGGTATAGGTGTCTCCTAATTGCTAGAATCGGTCCGGGCTCTCGCAACTTAAACAGATGTCGAGGTAGGTCTGGGCTCTCGCTACTTAGACCGATGTCGAGGTAGGTCCGGGCTCTCGCAACTTAGACCCTAGTCCGCACTCTCGTGACTACAACTATCCTCAAAAATATCCTCAACATGACCACATACAAGACAAACAATGAGTAGAGGACGACTAGCATGAGAAGCATGGCCACTACAACTCAAACAAGCATTTCAACAAACACATGGTGTGCCAAGTATGTGACTAACAACAAAGATTCACCCTTTACCCCTAATCAAACCCTAATCACCCATATTCTACCCTTAATCCCCCTACTAACACACAAAAAGACTACTCACACATATTCAAACTAACTACAACAATGAAAAGAGAAAACAACATCATAAACATCAAAACATTCATGGTGAACAATCAAGAACAATAAACAATAATCAATGATTAAAACTTGATGATAAAACAAATATTAAGAGAAGGGAAATTATACCCACTATAATAGGATGAAAAAGATGAGAACTTGAATTAATAACAAACCCAAATAAAACCCCAAGGTTGTCAATCTTGGATGAGTCTTCAAGAATCTTCTTAATTACAAGACTAATTAACTAAGATAAACTAAAGATTAAAGGAAGATTAAACTAATGAGAGGAGAACTAAATCTAGGGTTTATATGTTGTAGAGAAGCTTAATATAGTCTAGGGTAAGGTAAGATGCATAAACAATACAAGAGGGAAGTATTTATAGGGTTACAACAATAAAGGAGGAGGAGGAAAACAATTGCGGGCTACAGCACCTTGGTCCCGACCGGGACAGGATCATCCCGATCGGGACGGCCTGTCATCCCGACCGGGACGGCCTGGTCAGTGGCCTCTTCAAATGTGCACTTCATCCCGGACGGGATGAGGCCATACCCGTCGGGGATGAGTCTTGTAGGCCTCCAATATGATCTTTAAGGTTCTCCCTTGCTTCACATGGACTTCTCATCGATTCTCGGGACTCGGGATCGGGTCTCGGAGGCTCGGGATTGGGTCCCAAGGTCTCAGAGGCTTCGTTGGCTCCGAAAAGTGTATGTATTGAGTCGGAATCACTCCAACTCTTCACGAATGGTCTCGGGAACCTGAAACGAGCTAGAGGAAGCATAAGTAGCCCATGAACCGCTCCCAAGGAGCGATTCCGCAAGGAAATGGGACCAAAACACAGCAAATAGGCACTACAAACTACACTTATCAACTCCCCCACACTTAACCCTTAGCTTACTCGCCCTCGAGTAAGCACATACTAACTACTAAACTAGCCGAGTGGGTATTAGCGCACCCTACGCCCTTTCAACTCACGCGAGAGCACCTAGAGGACAAGTGCTCTCCGCAAGGCAAGTGAGGTCTTGCGACAAAACTGTGGATGCAACCGGACACAAAACACATAAACAACTAACACAAACAAACAAACAAAAATCGGTTGCACCCAAAAGAAAACAAATACCGCTTCCCTCAAACAAGCGGTGAAAGAAGCACCGGTTTAGGACTCAAGGCAAGTGACAACGTTCCCAAGCTAGCAATACAAACCAAAATGGACAAAACCCTAATAGTATGACGACAAAGCAATAAAAACGTTGGTAACCTACCTCGGTTCCTCCTAACCTTCTAAGAACGTACTACGGGACGATCGGCAGGATGGAAAAAGGATGAACCACGGTGTTAGTCGACACTGTAGGTAAGTGAGACCCCGCCCCCTTTAGCAAAGAGCCAAGAGGGTCGTCCCATGTCCGAAACCGCCTAACTAGTCCAAGTAAAAAGGTGGAAATATGCAAAATGAGGGAAGACCGACTAATGCCGCTATCATCCTTCCTAGGGACTCGGTCCTTTGGTAGGCTCTTCACGGAAAAAGTCGGAAAAAGGCTTATTTTGAGAGGTAGGGGTTATTTTTGTGAATCGGGTTTTCTTTTGGCATTTTCTCTTTTCTTTTGCATTTTTGCCTTGTTTTGCCATGCCATTCTTTTTCTTCTTTTCTATTTTCTTTTTTTTGTTTTTGTGCCTTTTCTTTTTCTTCATTCTTTTCTTTCTTTCATTTTCTTTCTTTTTCTTTTCTTTGCCCTTTTGGCTTGATTTGGCTTTTTGGCATTTCTTTGTATGACAAGAAAGGGAGAATTCAACAAATTGCAACTTATTGTGTGGATATGTGTGGGAGGTAGGTAAATGGGAGAGTCGGGGAGCGTCCTTCCCTTCAAACCCACAAAAAGTGGAGAACTTGGACTAATCAAACAATCCCAAACATGGTCACCTAAGGGACGGGACTCGGCAACCAAGGCCTTTTCACACCGTGGGTGGTCATAATGGTCAAAATGAAAATCCCGTAGTAAATCCCTAGTAAGCTAGGTGGACTCAAGGTAAAGGACCAACGAATTCAATTATTTAGGGTCATTCTACTAGACTAAAGTCCAAGACTCGATTTATACTACTAAAAAGGGAAAGTAAACACTCGCACACTAGCCTCTAAACCGGGTTTTCGAAAACCTTTTTACACACACGACACACTAACACAACACAAAACGAGGACATGACGAAAACGAAAGAAAAAGGGATAAAAGGCCACAAAACAAAATAAAACAAAACAAACAAACAAACAAACAACACAAACACCACCCCAAGCATCCAAACAAGCCACCAAATCAACCAAACTTTACAAAGCTCCTCCCGAGCACACAACATCACAATCTCCTCCAAACTCCACAAGAGATAAAGAAGAAAATGTTACCGAAAGTCTTGAAAGCTCTCCAAAGCTATCGGTGATTCAAGTAACCTATAAGGAAAAAGGGAGGCAAAACACGCACAACAAAACAAAAATACGACATAACGACACAAAAAGGAAAAGACACAAAAGAAAATCTTTTTGATTTTTGTGAAATTTTTCAATTTTTTAGGGTTTTTTGAAGAATTTTTCGAAAAACTAAGAAAATAAAACTAACGACAATAGAATATCGCTCCCCCACTATGCTCGATCGTAGTGTGCGGGAGCACAAAAGAAAAGAAACTACGAAAATAAAGCTAAAAATCAAAAATAAAGGTGAAGAAAAGGGTAGAAAGTGTCCGGCCGTGGTGTAGTCAAGTCACCATGGGCCGAGACGAGAAAAGATATGGATGGGGGAAGAAGTAAAAAGAAGGAAATAAAAGGAAATGGGAGGGGAGGGCTAGGTGTAATCAAGTCACCTAGCCCGGATTCCGCCTAAATCTGACTAAATCCTCAAAAAGAAAGAGTGAAAAACTTGTAAAATTTGGATTTTGAAAATGACTCTCGATGTAGTCACATCATCGAGAGTCAGGAGCAACAACTACCACGGCCCCGAGGGCCACCATGACACAAATTATATAAGGGAAAGGGAATAAACAAATGAAGACAAGCTATAAAAACGGAAAAGAGAGGATAGTTGCCGTACCATACGGTTAGCAACTCACTCGCTCCATCGTCTCATAAATCAATATCGGCACGTAGCTAGTCGTCATCGTCGTTATTCCTTCCCAATCGCGATACGGTTCCATGGTTGGGACACAAAGGTAAAATGGAGTGGGTTTTGATGTGAAAATCGTTTTAAAGTGAAGAGAAAGTGAGGTGAGAATGTGTATGTGAGGTGTAGGGGTCATATAATGAGAGTAAGGACATGTAGGGAGGTTGGGAGGGGGTATAAAGTGGTTGGGTGGGCTCAAACGACGAAAAAAAGGCCAAAGGAGGACAGGGGGTCCATCCCGGTCGGGATGGGTGGTTCCGGTCGGGATGACCGGCTCGTCCCGGTCGGGAAGCTTTGGTCCCGGTCGGGATGAGCTGTCAGTAGACCCATCTTTTGTGCACCTCATCCCGGACGGGATGACATCCTTCCCGGTCGGGATGGGCCTTCCATCCCGGACGGGATGACCTATTCTAGGCCGGGAAGAGTCTTCTAACCCTTTATAGCTCCCAAAAGCTCGTTCCAAGCTTCAAAAACCGACTCCCCTTCACTCGATCCAAGCTCAAACGATGACCACTCCTCCCTAGTAATCACCTTCACTTCACCTATCAAACAAAGCTCAAATACACATCAAATTCCCTCCATCACATCGCTCATCAATAATCCAAGTAATCAAGAAATTCACAAAACCAAACAAACTACAAGAGAAAGAGATATATACAAAGAGACGGTTCTTGTGGAACTCCGTCAAACCAAGGTGGTGCATTCTTCAATCTTTTTCAACAACAAAAACTAGTTCCATCTCCATCAAGGGCACGAAGAAACAAGTCAAAGGCCCTAGCAAAGTCTTCAATCAAGCTGGAGACATAAGCATCCAAATACCAAGGCTCTTCATGGCCTTGCCTTGACGTTCCCGGGGCATCCCGATCTTCCAAGTTCAACGACTTGAACTTGTACTTTTGGTCTTTGGGGATATACCCAAACGTCCACCGGTCTTCATGTGGCCCCTAGGGAGGCTCATCTTTCTCCTTGCTTTTCAACTTGTCATCAAGCCCATGATATGGGCACTCATCTTCCTCCAAATCGGAGTCATCATCCTTAAGTACATAAGAGTTCTTGTTCAAGCTTTGTCCCGACTCAACCCCTAGATCAATGTCCTTCGTGGCTTGGATCATTTTGCAAGACTCATCATTGGCGGGCGAAGTGTTACCTTGGAGGTCAAACACTAGCTTCTCTTCGCCTAGTTCGAAGGTGATCCTACCATTCTTCACATCGATCATAGCACCGGTGGTGTGTAGAAATGGGCGCCCAAGAATAATGGGAGTGAAAGCATTTTCCGGCATGTCGAGCACAATGAAGTCAACCGGAATGAAGAACTTCCCAATTCGTACCGGCACATCCTCAAGCATCCCCAATGGTCGGTTGAATGAACTATCGACCATTTGGAGTGTAACAGATGTACGCTTAAGCTCCTTCATCCCAAGTCGGCAACAAATAGAATAGGGGATGATGCTCACACTCGCACCCAAGTCACATAATGCCCTCTGAATCTTGTAGTTGCCTATGGTGCAAGGGATCGAGAAACTACCCGGATCTTTCAACTTTGGAAGCGTGGAACCTTGAATAAACTCGCTCACCACCCTTGTGAACGCAATAGTCTCTTCCTTGTCGATAGATCTCTTCCTAGCCAAGATTTCTTTCATAAATTTTCCATATGCCGGGATTTGGGTAAGTAGCTCGGTGAATGGGACACTAACATCCAATTTCTTCACAATGTTAAGGAATTTTTCATATTGAGAATCTACCTTGGTCTTCATTTGCCTTGTTGGGAAAGGCAACTTGATTTGGATCTTGTTTTGCTCAATAGGGGAAGACTCTTCAAATGATACCTTCCTTTTACCCTTGTCTTTTGCTTGAAGTGGGGGAAGCTTGTCTTCTTGGGGTCTCTCGATCTCCCATAAGACTTGCTCCTCTATTGGATTATCAAAGCTTGATTCTTCTTGATTTGGAGACACAACTTCCTTCATTGCTTCTTTCTCACTAGGAAACACGGGAGGATTATAGGTGGCACCACTTCTTAAGGTGATGGCATTGACATGCTCAAAATTCGGAGTTACACCTTGAGGAGGTAATTGCCCTCTTTGTCTTGAAGAACTTCCCGTTGCAAGTTGTGATACTTGATTCTCAATCATCTTCATGTGAGTTTTCATTTCCTTGTTATCCATTAGAATTTGAGCAATGATTCCATGTTGTGACATTTGTGTCTCCAATTGACTCTTTTGCATTTCTTGAGTATTCCTTTGCATATCCATCATTTGCTTTTGTATGTCGAAATCCCGTGGTGGGGATGATGGATTATGCGGAGTATCGGTGAGGGCTAATGGAGTACCATAGTCATGAATAGGAGACCGGCTCCTAGGCTTGCTTTGTTGTTGATTGCCTTGAGTTGCTTGTTGTTGTTGATGATTCCCTTGGAACCCATGAGAATTTCCTTGATTAAGGCCTTGGTTATTGCCATGGTTGTGGTTTTCTTGCTTTTGAAAGTTTTGGTTTCCTTGGAAACCACCTTGATTGAAGTTCTCTTGTTGGAACCCTTGATTGTTGTTGTGGAAGGTACCTTGGTTATTTTGCTTGAAGTTGTTGAAGGGTCTTGGATTACCCACATAACCTTGATAACCTTGATTGTTGTCCCTTAAGGGAGGTGGAACATAGGGACGAGGTTGCATAGCTTGTTGTTGAGGGACTTGATTGGAGGCTTGGTATTGGTTGGAATAGGAGGCACCTTGCTTGAACGCTTGAAAGGCGTTCACTTGCTCAATACTTCCTTGACAATGCATAGGATCATGACCAACGACTCCACAAGTGTCACACATCCCATAATATGGCAAAGGAGGTGCAAATCCCAAAACATTTACTTCTTCAATTGAGTGTTGATTGGAGGAACCAATGCTTTGAACTTGAGTGAGGTGACCTTGGAGCTTCTTGTCAATGGTCTCCATATGGGTCTTCAATTGAGCTCTAAGGTCAATGCTTAATTGAGTTATAGCATCGACCTCGTGCCTACCTCCTCGATTTGCCTTCCTAGGCCTAGAGTATTGCGAATTATGCACCGCCATCTCTTCGATTCTCGCCCATGTTTGGTCGTCATCGACCTCAGTAAACCTACCATTGGAGCCCATATTAAGTATAGCTCTCGAGTCCTCATAAAGGCCATTCCAAAATTGTTGTACCAAGAACCATTGTGAGAGTCCATGATGAGGGCACGACTTAACCAAAGACTTAAACCGCTCCCAAGCTTCATATAGGCTCTCTTCATCCCTTTGTTGGAACCCGGTGATGGAAGCCCTAAGCAAATTTGTCTTTTCCGGAGGGTAAAACTTTTGGTAGAACGCCAAGGCAAGCTTTTTCCAAGTATCGATCCCCATGATTGCCCTATCGAGACTCTTGATCCATTGCTTCGCTTTTCCAATAAGAGAAAACGGGAAGAGTACCCAACGAATTTGATCTTGAGTAACCCCGGTTTGAGATATAGCGTCACAATAATCGGAGAAGGTCTCCATGTGTTGGTGCGGGTCTTCGGTGGGCAAACCACTAAATTGATTCCTTTCCACAAGTTGGATGAAGTGAGTCTTGGCCATAAAATTTCCGGCATAAGCGGCCGGTAGAGCATTCGGTCCCGGCAAGACGTCTTCCGTGAATGTAGAGTGGGATGAAAACTTCGGCATTATTGGATGTAAGGGAGATGGTGGTGAAGACGGAGTTGAAGTAGATGTAGAGGGGGAACTAGGACTAGAATATCCAAAGGGATTGGTGAAACTCCCTTCGGCCGTCTCTCGAGATGCTTCCTCAAAATCGCTTCCTTGAGCTTGCTCTTGATGAGTATTGCTTGCACTTGGTTGAGAGATCCTAACCCGGTTAATCGTCCGTTGGCGAAAGGCTCGAAAAAGTCTTTCCGGCTCTGGATTAAAGAGAAAGAATTCGCCTCCCCGCCTAGGCATACACTACGCACTAGAACAAACGTGAGAACACCTAGTGCTTTATGGGCACTAGGTAACGACAATAAACAAGCACAATCGAGAGACAAAGAGAAAAGAAGGAAAAAAACTAAGGAAACAAGAAAAATCTAGAGAATATGCACAAGAGATGATAGAAGAGCACAAAGAAGGGTAACTAAGTCTAGCTATAAGCAAACTAAGTCTAAACAATGCACCGTCCCCGGCAACGGCGCCAAATTGATGGTGGGATTTGTCGTGAATCCCAACCGTCAAATAAAACCGGCAAAACCTAACCAAATTGATGGTGGGATTTGTCGTGAATCCCAACCGTCAAATAAAACCGGCAAAACCTAACTAGGGTAGCTAGTGTAAGTCGGGATCGTATCCACGGAGACGGTGTTGCAAGGTTTAGACTAGGTCGGCCTAAAACGAGACTATGCTACCAAACAAACACAAAGAGCTACTAATTCGTGAATTATGATGAGAGGAGAAGAAGAAAGAAGACTAACAATGAACTAGACTATAACAAGGCTAAATGAAATAACTAAACACAAACTAAACAATGAACTAAAGAAATGATGACCAACTAAGAAGATGAATCAAATATGGAAAGAAGTGGGTTAGGTCGGGTTCATAAGAATAGTAGGGTGACTTGGGTGGTCAAGGGTGTAGGTGTCTCCTAATTGCTTGAATCGCTCCGGGCTCTCGCAACTTAAACCGATGTCGAGGTAGGTCTGGGCTCTCGCTACTTAGACCGATGTCGAGGTAGGTCCGGGCTCTCGCAACTTAGACCCTAGTCCGCACTCTCGTGACTATGACTATCCTCAACATGACCACATACAAGACAAACAATGAGCAGAGGAAGACTAGCATGAGAAGCATGGCCACTACAACTCAAACAAGCATTTCAACAAACACATGGTGTGCCAAGTATGTGACTAACAACAAAGATTCACCCTTTACCCCTAATCAAACCCTAATCACCCATATTCTACCCTTAATCCCCCTACTAACCCACAAAAAGACTACTCACACATATTCAAACTAACTACAACAATGAAAAGAGAAAACAACATCATAAACATCAAAACATTCATGGTGAACAATCAAGAACAATAAACAATAATCAATGATTAAAACTAGATGATAAAACAAAGATTAAGAGAAGAGAAATTATACCCACTACAATAGGATGAAAAAGATGAGAACTTGAATTAATAAGAAACCCAAATAAAACCCCAAGGTTGTCAATCTTGGATTTATATGTTGTAGAGAAGCTTAATATAGTCTAGGGTAAGGTAAGATGCATAAACAATACAAGAGGGAAGTATTTATAGGGTTACAATAATAAAGGAGGAGGAGGAAAACAATTGCGGGCTACAGCACCTTGGTCCCGACCGGGACGGGATCATCCCGATCGGGACGGCTTGTCATCCCGACCGGGACGGCCTGGTCAGTGGCCTCTTCCAATGTGCACTTCATCCCGAACGGGATGAGGCCATACCCGTCGGGGATTAGTCTTGTAGGCCTCCAATATGATCTTTAAGGTTCCTCCTTGCTTCACATGGACTTCTCATCGATTCTCGGGACTCGGGATCGGGTCTCGGAGGCTCGGGATTGGGTCCCAAGGTCTCGGGATCGAATCCAAGGCATCGAGTGATCGTTCCTCCGCTTCGTTGGCTCCGAAAAGTGTATGTATTGAGTCGGAATCACTCCAACTCTTCACGAATGGTCTCGGGAACCTGAAACGAGCTAGAGGAAGCATAAGTAGCCCATGAACCGCTCCCAAGGAGCGATTCCGCAAGGAAATGGGACCAAAATACAGCAAAATAGGCACTACAAACTACACTTATCATAAACCGAACATACTCTTTACTTAAAGGTGAAAAGGTCAAAACGTCCTTACCTCTCAAGACGGACAATCCAAGCTAATATTAATCCAAGAATTCTTTCACAACTACAAATAATACAAGTTGCCCGATTATATTGTTGTTTGACCTACGATTATCCAAACTACTTGCAACACAAAAGACCTTATTGATACTTGAGATTCTTACCATTCCTTCCCCCTGAACTTCCTAATAGTCAACTACACTAATCCATTACATATTATTGTAATCATATACACTCCCTTAGTATTTCCATCGCACAAATACAACTCTACTTATCACAATTTGCAATCATCAACACCCTATTAACATCCTAACTTACCATCAATCATCTTATCTTCATTGAAATCAAACGGATGTTATTATCAACCTACTCCACTTCACAAATACGCATATAATCAACCCACTCCACTTCGGTTATAATTGTCCAACCCCGACTCAACTCAAATAGGCTAATTTAAATCAACTTAAGCGTTAAATACTTACATAATCGTTAATTATGTCGAAAAACACAGTTTTAACCAAAAAGGACAAAAGAAAACCGATAGAAACGTAAACAATTTAACATCCTCCATGTTTGGACCAATATTATAAGAAACAAAAAGATTAGTAGACTAAAGTACTTACGATTTGTAAAAACGTGGTGGTTTTAGGGGTCAAGAACCAATTTTCCGACGACGATTGAAGATTTGAAGAAAAGATGAAGCAGGAAACAGATGGAGGGACTAGTGCCGCAGGGAAGAAAGGAAATAAAGGGTTGGTGGTGATGGTGGGTTATGTCACGGGTTATATAGAAATAGGTTTTTTTTCCCTTTTTTTTTCTTTTTTTTTTGTTTGTGTGTTTGAGTCGAAGTCCAAGTCAAAAACAAGTCGATTTTTGAATAAACGTTCTACTTTTAGAAACTATCCAAAATCGTTTTATTTTATAAAGGCCCAAAAATACTTTAATATTTATAACAACATTGTAAATATTTTTTTCCAATTTAAAAACCCGATTTAAATAAAAGTAGAAAAGTCAAGTTTTATAATTGACTCAGAAAATAACGGGGTGTTACAGACTTCCCTCCTTAAAACAAAACTTCGTCCTCGAAGTTTAAACTCATCCTCGAAAATAAAGTCTCACATTACTCACGAATGTCTATAATGACCCACTCACATTATCCACCAAAATTATATCCAAAATCCACCAAAATTCTTCATATATCTCCAAAATAAATCATTTTCTCAATATATCCAAAATCCGTCAAATTAAACACAACCTTAAAGATATCTCACATTTCTAAATCCTCAAAAATCCACAACCACCTAATTCCTCAAATTTCAAAGAATACAACTTCACCACCACCTAAATCCACAAGATAAGATCACCTAATTCCATAAGATAATACCAAAGTTCAAAATCACTAAAATTCTCATATTCCTCTAAGTTAAATATCACTTGCCAAGTTAAGAGCATGTCGGAAAAATAATTATTTCAAAATTTTGAAAATCACAAGTTCAACCATTTTGCAAGTGCATAATTGTAGACACCCGCATTTTGACTGCCAGGTGTCTATGGTAGTTTCCCAAAAAAACACCCGATGATGATCGGACGCTAACGTGTTTCTACGCGCTCGGATATGGGCTCAAAACCATTAGTTGTTGGGTAAAGCACTTATGGAGTACACATCTCACAAAACAGACTTCAAATCCAGGCCCAGCGGATCGTTCCGAGTCAAACAAGACTAATTTGGGCCAAAACCGACACCGGAAATAAAACCGACTCTTTTACGATTGGGTCAACCCTGGTCAAAGTCGTCTCCGAGACATACAAAACAACCATTCACAACATCAAAAGTCCAAGTCAAACACAAACTCATCAAAAAAACCCAAGTCACGGTCCAAAACAATGGACCCGCGCGACCCAGCTGGGCCACTCGATCGAGTGCCCCACTCAATCGATCGAGTGGGCCTATTTCAGGCCCGACTGCAGGCACAACGGGCCACTCGACCGAGTTAGCTGGTTACTCGGTCGAGTAACCCTAGTCGGGGGCCTAGGCTTTCCCTATATAAGCAACTCCATGCAACACACATTCAACAACTTTTTTTCTTGCCCTAATCAAACCCTAAACTTTACACATCTAAAATCCTAATTCAAATTCTACACCAAGCAAACCCTAGCCCTGGCCTAGGAATCGAAACCCTAAACCTAGCTTTAGGAACCAAACACCCTAACCACCAGAACTCAACCTCCATAAACCTAAAAACTCCCGTGTTAAAGCCGCGACTACGAGTACTATCCGAGACAAGAACATGTAGGTTGAGGGTGCAAAACCCGTCTTCTTCCTTCTCCTCTCTCTCTCTCTCGTCTTTCCCCTTGCTCTTTTCGTTTTTTTTTTGTCTTTTTTAATCTTTTGTCGCATCTGTAATATCGGTAGTATAATTAGTATAAGACATTAAAATATTCGTCAATTCGTGTCGAGTATGAGTGATGGTGGGATAAGGAAACCCGAATATACAAGTGTACTGCACAGTCGCTTATCCCATCACCCCGATTACTTGATTGTTGAGACGAATTAACATCAACCTTAATCTTCTTATTTCATCATCGTCATCACGCGTTCATCAATTCTAAACCGATTCTTCAAAAACAAGCATTCTGTTTTAATAAGGGTCGAAACCCGTTGACGCGGATCCGACATCACGATCTCTAGGGATTTATTTCGATGTCGGAAAAGCCGAGGGAATCAAGTCTTTTAATTCAAGCAAAGTGTCGATCCGTTAGAGTCAATACCAATTCCATAATTGGATGTCGAATCTAACGATCTAGTCAATTTAATTAACTAATGCGATTCTTTCATTGATGCTAAAATAATAGTCATACGATTCGCTAGAATCACGATGTTATTAAACGCGGAGAAAATCTATTCATATCGCGGTAGTCAATTTAAAACGACTCAAAGCAATTTTCTTTTATTTTCACTCTAGTATTCCATATCGATTCAATAATCGAATATGGAATACGATGAGCATTCAAATTTAGAATCGAGTATAAATTCCATAATATTTATGCTCAATTCATCAAGTCATCAAAATCAAAAGCAATTTCGAAATCGATAACAAAGTTGCAAACGACATGGTTCGTACAGGTGTCACTCGACCGAGTGCCTACGCCACTCGATCGAGTGACATCACAAAAACTGAAACAGAATGTCTTTATGACCTCCACTCGGTCGAGTCTCACAGTGACTCGGTCGAGTGGCGTTGTACTCGGTCGAGTTGGTCAATAACTCGGTCGAGTAGGGTCATAAAATCCGGACAGAACCTTTTTCGAAGGTCCACTCGGTCGAGTCCCACAATGACTCGGTCGAGTGGCTCTTTATCACGTTAAACCGTGAGTCCTACAAATCACATTCGAGTCTCGTCAATCGTTTTTCGTGACTTAAGTCAACACGTGCCTAATCTATCACGTGAAACATCTTTTTCAAAACCATGCATTAACTCACTAGCATCATTCTACACAATTCATTATTTGCACAAACCGTTAATATCGTTATACCGTTACTAACCGTTTGTTGTTTCTTTGTCAATTTTGGTTGTTTATTTTATCGTACTAAAATGAACCCACATGCTAAATTTACTTTATAGAATTAATTGCATTAAATCGACGTAGAAACCCTTTTCAATTACATTCACATGCTTAGGGAAAATAATCTTTGCATATCAATTTCCCGTTTAACTAACGCGCATATTCAAAAGTCATTCGATATCCTAGTAGAGGCCGCTAGTGCGGGCGGGGTTGGGTGTCCTTCGTGGGCTTCCCAACACGTACCCTCACCCCTTACTCAGAACCTCGGTTTCCGGATGCTCGAAACCGTTGGCGCACGAGAGTCATTCAATACACGATATCCGATAATGTCGGTATCGGTATCAAATGCTAAGGGACGAACCCAATAAACTCTGACATCGGAAATGGGTCGTATTTTGTACACGGCCCACTGCGACATAGAGTGGGTTCGAACGGGCCCGAACTCCCACAAAGTTCGGTGGCGACTCCACTTCGATTTAAATTTCCATTCGATCCGTTTCATATGGAGATTCATTCGCCTCCCCAAACCCGCGCGTGGCCGCGTCGGGTTGGACCTATGTCATGTCCACAATTTAACGACTCCGCTGGGGATTAACTGATGCGTGACTTACCATCGGCATCCTCAGGGTGAGACTCGAATAGAAATCGTTTGACTAGTACAATACGCGTTTTATTTTTACGGTTCATGCATAACCCATATTTTCCCGGGCCGATACTGGTGACCGACGTCCCACTATACCATTGATGTACTCCAATATGGATATGTCAAAAGGTGTCCATAGTCGATTCGAGTGGGTTTCGAGGCATGTTCTAAGCTCAACTCGACTTAGAGAGTCCGTCCCGATCAACGTCTAGACTATGTACACTGGTATAGACCCTCTATAGACCGACCGAGACTTAGTATAGAGCATACATGGCGTCGTTATAATGCTTGTTTGACTATGTACTACTTGGTTTCCGTGTCATTTTCAAAAGCCGTCAACTTTTCAAAATACTTTTTCAGGATATTCAAATTTCAAAACTCGGGACGTATACCGAATTTAGGACTTATGATTTACTCAAAATAGCCTATTTTTAGCCGGTATGCTGGCCATTTCAAAACTCGAAAACATTTTCGAACTTTCGAAACCCGTGGCCCAATACTCTTTTCGTTTTTTTTCGAAAAATGGGCCCTCCACTGAGTTCTCTCGGGCTCCTTTCAAAAACAATCCGTTTTCAAAACCCTCCTATTCTTAGGACTTCCCGTATTTAGCAGTGTCGGGTCGTGTCGTAAGTTGTCAAGGTCTTTAGCGTCGATACTCTGTCGATCTTACATCACGGGTTTCTTCCCAATCCTAGTCCGCCTTATTAGACTAAGGCAAGGCCCACCTACGTAGGACAAACCCCTATAAAGGAGGGCCCATTTACACAATCGAGTCAAAAGTCTGGGGATGTCTCACGTGAACCTTCCTTCGAACAGGACTAGGCCCACCCGCCGAATCCTAAGGAAGGTCCACTTTTTACAAGTCACCCGTCTAGGTGTCTTTTCTCGAGTCATTTCCCTTTTAGTGTTGTTCGGGATGTACTTTCTATTCCGGGATTCGGGCTAGTTTCTGATTACGCGGTGTTCTTACAGACAGGCCACCCGAAACCAGATATCAACGCAAAATGGACGCATTGAAGGATGCCCTAGAGAAGATCGAAGCCCAATTGACTGCCATCCAGGCTGATCAGACGGCACTCGCCACTCGAGTGGGCGCAATGGAGAAGGGAACTCCTCCTCCTGAATCGGAGCCCACTGGGCCCATAGCTGAAGTAGTCAGCGCTGTCCGTAGGCTCGAGGAACAAGTTCACCTGTCAACGAACAACTCAATCCACACTGAAATTGCTCGTTCCTATTCGTCGTTGAATGACGAGCTACCTGCTAACCTCAACCTTACGGGAATTCCAATGTTTGAGGGTACCGAAGACCCGGTCCATCATATCCGGGCTTTCAAAGATTTTATGGCTGTCAAAGTGGTGAAGTCCACCATGTTTACTCACTTGTTCCCTTCCTCCCTGGAGAAGCATCCTAAGGCCTGGTATTACAGGCTCGATTCCAAGAAATACAAAACTTGGGACGATGTGGCAACCAAATTCGCTCGGAATTACGCCGACAATACTGAAATCCAGACTACAATGCGTACTATGGAGGTGATGGCCCAAGAGCCCAAAGAAAGGTTCACTAAATATCTACAAAGATGGCGGGCCGAGGGCGTAAAACTGGTCGACAAGCCCAGTGAGAAGGTCCTAGTGGAAGCTTTTGTCAAGAACCTCCTCCTTTTCTACCGAGTCCACCTCCGGTATGCTGTTATTCCTAATTTTGCTACCCTAACTGAAATGGGTACAAGGATCAAGGACGACTTATGGTTAGAGAGCCTGACTAAGGCCTCTACCAAAGGCTATCAAGGGGCAAGTTCATCTACGAGCAAGCCCACACCTGCAGCTGCAACTCACAGCATCTTTGATGAGGTAAACCTACTTGACACCTCATCCAAAAAGAATACACCAAATCGGGTATTCACAAATATAGGGACTACCTATACTTATGCCTTACAAAGGCTATCTTCAAAGGGTCTGATCCAACCAATAGGCCCGATGCCCGAGCTTCCAGTGGAGAAGAGGCCCAAAAGTTATAACGCCTAAGCCTACTGCCAATATCATTGTGGTAATGGGCATGATACTGAAAAGTGCTGGAAACTGAAGCATCTAATCCAGGACCTGATCGAGAGCGGGAAGATCTCGTTGCCCAGAGACAAGCCGAGCAATAAAGAAAACCCGTTCAGTGCCCACGCAATATTCACCGGTGAGCGCGTAATTGACTGTTCTCACCTCATCTCCCCCTATATCCCACAAATTAACGGGATATGGTTCGATGACGAGGATGATGTATACTTAACCAAAGGGGAAGCTGTCCCCATCACCCTTGAAGAGGTCCGAAAGGCTAAGTCCAAAGCCTTAGCCACCAACCACCTCGCCGCAGTTGGGCGTTCTATTCCTGCATCCGTCACTGAACCCGCCAGGACGGAATCTACCCTTGAAGAACCAAGCAATGACACGGCTTTGGTCCAACAAATGAAGAGGGTTCGAGCTGACTTAACCATATGGCAATTATTAGTTAGCTCACAGGCTCATCGGGAAGCACTAACTAAGGCTCTCGTTGAAATCAAGGTCGACTCACAGGTTACCCCTTCTGAAATGGTAGCCACTATTATGCCTTATCTCGAAGGCAAGTTCAAGGAAGAAGGCCCGCTCATCACCTTCTCCGAGTCTGATCTGCCAGAGTTTGGGCCCAATCATAATCTGGCCCTATACATTACGGTCATTTGCCGAGGGAAGTACCTCCCAATGACCCTTATTGACGATGGGTCCGCTGTGAATGTCCTACCTCTAAGGACCGCTAAGGCTCTCGGCATCACCGATGCCGACTACCTCCCTACGGCACAGACTATCCAAGCTTTCGACGGAAGCCCAAAACCGGTGGCCGGAGCCGTTAAGTTAACAATAATAACGGGCCCAATCGAGAAAGAGTTGGAGTTCCAGGTGATTGATGTCACCTCGTCTTTTAACTTACTATTAGGAAGGCCTTGGATCCACGCAGTCAAGGCCGTATCCTCCACTCTCCACCGAAAAGTCAAGATGCCACTTCGGGACGGCATCATCACACTAGAGGCTACTCCTATTACCGTGGCAAGCTGCAACGCTACGGGCCGGGCTGACCCACGAGGATTTGATTTCGTGGGCATGATCGAAGAAGAGTATCTCTTTAGGCCCTACTTCACAACTAGCATCGACACGATGCTACAGAATCTAGGCTATCTACCGGGAGCAACCTCGAGGCCGAATCTTCCGGCTGGGAAGATCATTGAGGTCCTAAATGAGGGCGAATCACAATTCAGGTTGGGGTATGCTATAACCCCAGAAAATGTGGTTTGGGCCGGTATTCTCCGACAGAGCGATTAATCACAGTCACTCTGATAATCGTACCCTACACATTTGTCTTAGGAGAGTCTAACCCGAATCAAACCAGAGTCGTCTCTCCTCCCGCGCTATTTCCTATGCCTTGGTGAATTCGAGTTCCGAAGCAACTTTTCTGATTACGCGGTATTCTTACAGACAGGCCACCGGTAACCAGACGCCAGAAAATGCAAGAAGTTTTGGACCAATTGGCAGCCTCCCTAGCTAAGCTTGAAGCCCAATTGACGGCTATCTGGACCGACCAAACAACCCTTGCCACCCGTTTGAGTGCCATGGAGAAAGGGACTCCTAATGCTGGATCGGAACCCACTGGGCCCATAGCTGAACTGTTCAGCGTCGTTCGCAAGCTTGAAGAACAGGTCCATTTGTCTACAAACAACTCAATCCATACGGAAAATGCTCGTTCCTACTCGCCTATGGATGACGACCTACCCGTCAACCTCAACCTTACGGGAATACCGATGTTTGAGGGTACTGAAGACCCGGTCCATCACATTCGGGCTTTCAAAGAATTTATGGCTGTCATGGAGGTGAAATCCACCATGTTCAAGCACTTGTTTGCTTCCTCCCTCGAGAAGCACCCGAAAGCCTGGTACTACAGGCTCGATTCCAAGAAGTACGAGACTTGGGATGATGTCGCAACAGAGTTCGCTCAGAATTACGCCGATAATATCGAGATCCAGACTACGATGCGTACTCTGGAGGTTATGGCCTAAGAGCCCGAAGAAGGTTTCACCAAATACCTTCAAAGGTGGAGGGCCGAAAGTGTGAAGTTGGTAGACAAGCCCAACGAGAAGACACTAGTGGAGGCATTCATCAACAACCTCCTACCTTCCTACCGCGTCCATCTTAGGTATGCCGGTATTTCAAACTTTGCGGTGCTTACCGAAATGGGCATTAGGATTGAAGACGATCTTCGACATAATGAAGATCTGGGTGAAGCTTCTACTGAAGGCTATACTGGACATCAACTCGAGTCCGTAGAAGCCGACGACTAATGACAACATCATCCGAGAGTCCAGATTTGATTTAAGTCCGAGTCTGAGTCTGAGTCTAGGATGTTCTATTTCAAAGTCAAACTCAGAGTCAGTTGTATTCTGTCCTCTTTTCCAAAATTCAATAAAATCAGCTTTCAATATTCTTTCTCATATATACTTTCCTTATGTGTTTCCGAGAACGTGATGAACACCATCATACACTGTGAGTACACGTACGTGACTATTATAGGCATATCTATAACGACTGTAGGAAATCGAGTCCCGTGTTTTCCTTTACCTGTTCCATGTCTGGTATAGAAAGCCACAAAACTACCCTTAGCAGGAGCGGTATCGAATCCTATGACAAATCTAGGTAGTCTCCTAGTTTGGGTTCAAGACGGGAGGCAAGCCCATTTCCCACAACAAACACCCATCCAATAAGACTGACCATTCCCCGCCTCAGGTGTTAGTTTGACCAAAAAAAAAACTGGACGAAAAAAAAAATCAAAAGTCCAAGGAATAAAAGAAAAAAAGCTAGAAAAAAAAAGTCCAGGGAAAAAGCAAAAGGCCAAAACAAAAAAGCAGGCCATCATCAAAAAAGATCCACCCATGACCGAGGTTAAACGGTCAACCCAAATGAAGAATCCCATGACCGGGGCTAAGAAGTCGACCAACTAAAAAATATTCAAAAACCCATGACCATACTTAACGGTCAACTCAAGTGAAACGGTCAATTCAAAATTATCAAAACCCATACCATTCAATAGAGGAGTGACAATCAAGCTGGTCAGCTAACACCACACTCAGCCTTCCCACATTACAACCCTCGAGACCTTCCCGAGACCTAGGCTAGAGACAGCCCGGAATTTTGAGGATTCAAGCTCCCTAGGATACCCCTAACCATTAGGGCCAGACATAGAAATCAGATCCCGCATTATCAAACCTGCCCAATCGAAGTCCGAGTCATTTTTACTCAACTTCCCCCTTGCACAACAACACAACACAACACGACATAACAAAATTCACAATCACCATACAAAGACCAGAGATCAAAACTCATCAAAGACCCGAGATCAAAACTCGTCAAAAACCCGAGAGCAAAACTCGTCAAATCCCATCCCAATTCTTCTCATCCAAACCAGTTACCAGCCCCAAACACGGGAACTCAACCTGCGGTTGGCATAGAACATGCCCAAATAGTTCACACCACCTCTGGGGGCTACCGCGGAGAACGCTCACAGTCACAGGATTAACATCCTAACCATTCTAGCCCTTTGACCATGACGTCATTAGGAATGCACCTAGCCTACACCATCGCTAGTTACACACAAAGTCCTATTAGACTAGGCACCATAATATATCTTTCAATCCACTGAACTACGGCATGGTTTGATTTCAGTACACCTGAATACGTAGGCAGCCTTTCAACAGAGGCACAACCTGTAACAGCCCTAAATTTTAGCGACCAAAATAACAGAATAAAACCGGAAAATTTAAAGTTGTTACTCCGCATTTAGCTCACAAGGCCAAATCCAAGGCAAAAGAATAGTATAAGAATTAAAAAGAAATATAAATCCGATAAATAATTAAATGAAAACATTGCAGCGGAAGACTTAAGTCCCACAAAATCCAAAACGGTTTAAAACAACTTCAACCCAAAATTCAACATAAATATAAATAGTTTGGAGGTAAACATTAAATAATAAAATCCTTCCTCGCTCAGCATCCCGAACCAAATGCACCCATGCAGCATATTAATTGTACCTATCACCTGTACCCAAAACACAAATAGGTACAGGTTCCAGCGGGGGAACGACCCAAAACAAAAGGACGTCAGCAAAGCTGAGTAAAATATATTATATAGAAAACGTAAAACAATAATTATAATTTGTAGTAAACTGAAATCAGAGTTAAATATTGTTGTTTCAATACCAAACCAAAAGTACTGTAAAACGGTAGTCAAAACCAAAACCAACCGAAATATATTGTCTCCACCTATGTGCCAAGGTCCTACCCTTTTGCACGATCTAGAGGTACCACCTATGCTTAGCTAGACTTACTATAGTGCGCACTACTCATATTTGGGCAGTCAGTAGGATGAGGCTGCCAAAGAAGGAAGTCTAACTACCTAGCAAGTGGGGGACCGGAAAAACCCCACTTAACACAACTCAGGCCAGGAGTTTAGTTTCGAGACG
The DNA here is from genome assembly GCA_958450325.1 of Agrostemma githago. Taxonomy (NCBI): domain Eukaryota; kingdom Viridiplantae; phylum Streptophyta; class Magnoliopsida; order Caryophyllales; family Caryophyllaceae; genus Agrostemma; species Agrostemma githago. Next base: position 56,862,391 of record OY288240.1, read on the forward strand.
AAATCCCAGGGACGTCTCAGACGCACCTTAACCTCATAGACCAACAGAGCTCCCAGAATCTGTTATAACCACCAAAATTGTACCAAAATAATTCCAATATATGACTTGTCACAAAGTTCCAATATCCAAAATATTACAAGAGTACCATAAAAATTCATCGTTGACAAAATAATTATAAAACTGTTTCAAAAATATAATTTAAACCGAACATACTCTTTACTTAAAGGTGAAAAGGTCAAAACGTCCTTACCTCTAAGGACGGACAATCCAAGCTAATATTAATCCAAGAATTCTTTCACAGCTACAAATAATACAAGTTACCCGATTATATTGTTGTTTGACCTACGATTATCCAAACTACTTGCAACACAAAAGACCTTATTGATACTTGAGATTCTTACCATTCCTTCTCCCTGAACTTCCTAATAGTCAACTACACTAATCCATTACAGATTATTGTAATCATATACACTCCCTTAGTATTTCCATCGCACAAATACAACTCTACTTATCACAATTTGCAATCATCAACACCCTATTAACATCCCAACTTACCATCAATCATCTTATCTTCATAGAAATCAAACGGATGTTATTATCAACCTACTCCACTTCACAAATATGGATATAATCAACCCACTCCATTTCGGTTATAATTGTCCAATCCCGACTCAACTCAAATAGGCTAATTTAAATCAACTTAAGCGTTAAATACTTACATAATCGCTAATTATGTCGAAAAACACAGTTTTAACCATAAAGGACAAAAGAAAACCGATAGAAACGTAAACTATTTAACATCCTCCATGTTTGGTCCAATATTATAAGAAACAAAAAGATAGGTAGACTAAAGTACTTACAATTTGTAAAAACGTGGTGGTTTAAGGGGTCAAGAACCAATTTTCCGATGACGATTGAAGATTTGAAGAAAAGATGAAGCAGGAAACAGATGGAGGGAGTAGTGCCGCAGGGAAGAAAGAAAATAAAGGGCTGGTGGTGATGGTGGGTTATGTCACGGGTTATATAGAAATAGGTTTTTTTTCCCCTTTTTTTTCTTTTTTTTTGTTTGTGTGTTTGAGTCGAAGTCCAAATCAAAAACAAGTCGATTTTTGAATAAATGTTCTACTTTTAGAAACAATCCGAAATCGTTTTATTTTATAAAGGCCCAAAAATACTTTAATATTTATAACAACATTGTAAATATTTTTTTCCAATTTAAAAACCCGATTTAAATAAAAGTAGAAAAGTCAAGTTTTATAATTGACTCGGAAAATAACGGGGTGTTACAGACTTCCCTTCTTAAAACAAAACTTCGTCCTCGAAGTTTAAACTCATCCTCGAAAATAAAGTCTCACATTACTCACGAATGTCTATAATGACCCGCTCACATTATCCACCAAAATTATATCCAAAATCCACCAAAATTCTTCATATATCTCCAAAATAAATCATTTTCTCCATATATCCAAAATCCGTCAAATTAAACACAACCTTAAAGATATCTCACATTTCTAAATCCTCAAAAATCCACAACCACCTAATTCCTCAAATTTCAAAGTATACAACTTCACCACCACCTAAATCCACAAGATAAGATCACCTAATTCCATAAGATAATACCAAAGTTCAAAATCACTAAAATTCTCATATTCCTCTAAGTTAAATATCACTTGCCAAGTTAAGAGCATGTCGGACAAAATAATTATTTCAAAATTTTGAAAATCACAAGTTCAACCATTTTGCAAGTGCGTAATTGTAGACACCCGCATTTTGACTGCCAGGTGTCTATGGTAGTTTCCCAAAAAACACCCGATGATGATCGGACGCTAACGTGTTTCTACGCGCTCGGGTATGGGCTCAAAACCATTAGTTTTTGGCTAAAGCACATATGGAGTACACATCTCACAAAACAGACCTCAAATCCAGGCCCAGCGGACCGTTCCGAGTCAAACAAGAGTAATTTGGGCCAAAACCGACACCGGAAATAAAACCGACTTTTTTACGATTGGGTCAACCCTGGTCAAAATCGTCTACGAGACATACAAAACAACCATTCACAACATCAAAAGTCCAAGTCAAACACAAAATCATCTAAAAACCCAAGTCACGGTCCAAAACATTGGACCCGCGCGACCCAGCTGGGCCACTCGATCGAGTGCCCCACTCACTCGATCGAGTGGGCCTATTTCAGGCCCGACTGCAGTCACAACGGGCCACTCGACCGAGTCAGCTGGTTACTCGGTCGAGTAACCCTAGCCGGGTGCCTAGGCTTTGCCTACATAAGCAACCCCATGCAACACACATTCAACAACTTTTTTTCTCGCTCTAATCAAACCCTAAACTTTACACATCTCAAAATCCTAATTCAAATTCTACACCAAGCAAACCCTAGCCTTGTCCTAGGAATCGAAGCCCTAAACCTAGCTTTAGGAACCAAACACCCTAACCACCACAACTCAACCTCCATAAACCTCGAAACTCCCGTGTTAAAGCCGCGACTACGAGTACTATCCGAGACAAGAACATGTAGGTTGAGGGTGCAAAACTCGTCTTCTTCCTTCACCTCTCTCTCTCTCTCGTCTTTCCCCTTGCTCTTTTCGTTTTTTTTTTGTCTTTTTTACTCCTTTGTCGCATCTGTAATATCGGTAGTATAATTAGTATAAGACATTAAAATATTCGTCAATTCGTGTCGAGTATGAGTGATGGTGGGATAAGGAAACCCGAATATACAAGTGTACTGCACACAACGTTGCCGGTCGCTTATCCCACCACCCCGATTACTTGATTGTTGAGACGAATTAACATCAACCTTAATCTTCTTATTTCATCATCGTCATCACGCGTTCATCAATTCTAAACCGATTCTTCAAAAACAAGCATTCTGTTTTAATAAGGGTCGAAACCCGTTGACGCGGATCCGACATCACGATCTCTAGGGATTTATTTCGATGTCGGAAAAGCCGAGGGAATCAAGTCTTTTAATTCAAGAAAAGTGTCGATCCGTTAGAGTCGATACCAATTCCATAATTGGATGTCGAATCTAACGATCTAGTCAATTTAATTAACTAATGCGATTCTTTCATTGATGCTAAAATAATAGTCATACGATTCGCTAGAATCACGACATTATTAAACGCGGAGAAAATCTATTCATATCGCGGTAGTCAATTTAAAACGACTCAAAGCAATTTTGGTTTATTTTCACTCTAGTATTCCATATCGATTCAATAATCGAATATGGGATACGATGAGCATTCAAATTTAGAATCGAGTATAAATTCCATAAAATTTATGCTCAATCCATCAAGTCATCAAAATCAAAAGCAATTTCGAAATCGATAACATAATTGCAAACGACATGGTTCGTACAGGTGCCACTCGACCGAGTGCCTACGCCACTCGATCGAGTGACATCACAAAAACCGAAACAGAATGTCTTTATGACCTCCACTCGGTCGAGTCTCACAGTGACTCGGTCGAGGGGCGTTGTACTCGGTCGAGTTGGTCAATAACTCGGTCGAGTAGGGTCATAAAATCCGGACAGAACCTTTTTCAGAGGTCCACTCGGTCGAGTCCCACAATGACTCGGTCGAGTGGCCCTTTATCACGTTAAACCGTGAGTCCTACAAATCACATTCGAGTCTCGTCAATCGTTTTTCGTGACTTAAGTCAACACGTGCCTAATCTATCACGTGAAACATCTTTTTCAAAACCATGCATTAACTCACTAGCATCATTCTACACAATTCATTATTTGCACAAACCGTTAATATCGTTATACCGTTACTAACCGTTTGTTGTTTCTTTGTCAATTTTGGTTGTTTATTTTATCGTACTAAAATGAACCCACATGCTAAATTTTACTTCGACGTAGAATTAATTGCATTAAATCGACGTAGAAACCCTTTTCAATTACATTCACATGCTTAGGGAAATAATCTTTGTATATCATCTTCCCGTTTAACTAACGCGCGTATTCAAAAGTCATTCGATATCCTAGTAGAGGCCGCTAGTGCGGACGGTGTTGGGTGTCCTTCGTGGGCTTCCCAACACGTACCCTCACCCCTTACTCAGAACCTTGGTTTCCGGATGCCCGAAACCGTTGGCGCACGAGAGTCATTCAATACACGATATCCGATAATGTCGGTATCGGTATCAAATGCTAAGGGACGAACCCAATAAACTCTGACATCGGAAATGGGTCGTATTTTGTACACGGCCCACTGCGACATAGAGTGGGTTCGAACGGGCCCGAACTCCCACAAAGTTCGGTGGCGACTCCACTTCGATTTAAATTTCCATTCGATCCGTTTCATATGGAGATTCATTCGCCTCCCCAAACCCGCGCGTGGGCGCGTCGGGGTGGACCTATGTCATGTCCACAATTTGGTGACTCCGCTGGAGATTAACTGATGCGTGACTTACCATCGGCATCCTCAGGGTGAGACTCGAATAGAAATCGTTTGACTAGTACAATACGCGTTTTAGTTTTACGGTTCATGCATAACCATATTTTCCCGGGCCGGTACTGGTGACCGACGTCCCACTATACCATTGATGTACTCCAATATAGATATGTCAAAAGGTGTCCATAGTCGATTCGAGTGGGTTTCGCGGCATGTTCTAAGCTCAACTCGACTTAGAGAGTCCATCCCGATCAACGTCTAGACTATGTACACTGGTATAGACCCTCTATAGACCGACCGAAACTTAGTGTAGAGCATACATGGCGTCGTTATAATGCTTGTTTCACTACGTGCTACTTGGTTTCCGTGTCATTTTCAAAAGCCGTCAACTTTTCAAAATCACATCTTTTTCAGGACATTCAAATTTAAAAACCCGGGACGTATACCAAATTTAGGACTTATGATTTTACTCAAAATAGCCTACTTTTATCCGGTATGCTGCCCATTCCAAAACTCGAAAACATTTTCGAACTTTCGAAACCCGTGGCCCAATACTCTTTTCGTTTTTTTTCGAAAAATGGGCCCTCCACCGAGTTCTCTCGGGCTCCTTTCAAAAACAATCCATTTTCAAAACCTTCATCTTCTTAGGACTTCCCGTATTTAGCAGTGTCGGGTCGTGTCGTAAGTTGTCAAGGTCTTTAGCGTCGAAACTCTGTCGATCTTACATCACGGGTTTCTTCCCTATCTAAGTCCGCCTTATTAGACTAAGGCAAAGCCCGCCTACATAGGACAAACCCCTACAAAGGAGGGTCCGTTTACACAATCGAGTCAAAAGTCTGGGGATGTCTCACGTGAACCTTCCTTCGAACAGGACTAGGCCCACCCGCCGAATCCTAAAGAAGATCCACTTTTTACAAGTCACCTGTGTAGGTGTCTTTTCTCGAGTCATTTCTCTTTTAGTCTTGTTCGGGATGTACTTTCTATTCCGGGATTCGGGCTAGTTTCTGATTACGCGGTGTTCTTACAGACAGGCCACCCGAAACCAGATATCAACGCAAAATGGACGCATTGAAGGATGCCCTAGAGAAGATCGAAGCCCAATTGACTGCCATCCAGGTTGATCAGACGGCACTCGCCACTCGAGTGGGCGCAATGGAGAAGGGAACTCCTCCTCCTGGATTGGAGCCCACTGGGCCCATAGCTGAAGGAGTCAGCGCTGTCCGTAGGCTCGAGGAACAAGTTCACCTGTCAACGAACAACTCGATCCACACTGAAATTGCTTGTTCCTATTCGTCGTTGAATGACTAGCTACCTGCTAACCTCAACCTTACGGGAATTCCAATGTTTGAGGGTACCGAAGACCCGGTCCATCATATTCGGGCTTTCAAAGATTTTATGGCTGTTAAAGGGGTGAAGTCCACCATGTTTACTCACTTGTTCCCTTCCTCCCTGGAGAAGCATCCTAAGGCCTGGTATTACAGGCTCGATTCCAAGAAATACAAAACTTGGGACGATGTGGCAACCAAATTCGCTCGGAATTACGCCGACAATACTGAAATACAGACTACAATGCGTACTCTGGAGGTGATGGCCCAAGAGCCCAAAGAAGGGTTCACTAAATATCTACAAAGATGGCGGGCCGAGGGCGTAAAACTGGTCGACAAGCCCAGTGAGAAGGTCCTAGTGGAAGCTTTTGTCAAGAACCTCCTCCTTTTCTACCGAGTCCACCTCCGGTATGCTGTTATTCCTAATTTTGCTACCCTAACTGAAATGGGTACAAGGATCAAGGACGACTTATGGTTAGAGAGCCTGACTAAGGCCTCTACCAAAGGCTATCAAGGGGCAAGTTCATCTACGAGCAAGCCCACACCCGCAGCTGCAATTCGCAGCATCTTTGATGAGGTAAACCTACTTGACACCTCATCCAAAAAGAATACACCAAATCGGGTATTCACAGATATAGGGACTACCTATACTTATGCCTTACAAAGGCTATCTTCAAAGGGTCTGATCCAACCAATAGGCTCGATGCCCGAGCTTCCAGTGGAGAAGAGGCCCAAAAGTTATAACGCCCAAGCCTACTGCCAATATCATCGTGGTAATGAGCATGATACTGAAAAGTGTTGGAAACTGAAGCATCTATTCCAGGACCTGATCGAGAACGGGAAGATCCCGTTGCCCGGAGACAAGCCGAGCAATAAAGAAAACCCGTTCAGTGCCCACGCAATATTCACCGGTGAGGTAATTGACTGTTCTCACCTCATCTCCCCCTATATCCCACAAATTAACGGGATATGGTTCGATGACGAGGATGATGTATACTTAACCACAGGGGAAGGTGTTCCCATCACCCTTGAAGAGGTGAAAAAGGCTAAGTCCAAAGCCTTAGCCACCAACCACCTCGCCGCAGCTGGGCGTTCTATTCCTGCATCCGTCACTGAACCCGCCAGGACGGAATCTACCCTTGAAGAACCAAGCAATGACACGGCTCTGGTCCAAAAAATGAAGAGGGTTCGAGCTGACTTAACCATATGGGAATTACTAGTTAGCTCACAGGCTCATCGGGAAGCACTGACTAAGGCTCTCGATGAAATCAAGGTCGACTCACAGGTTACCCCTTCTGAAATGGTAGCCACTATTATGCCTTATCTCAAAGGCAAGTCCAATGAAGAAGGCCCACTCATCACCTTCTCCAAGTCTGATCAGCCAGCGTTTGGGCCCAATCATAATCTGGCCCTATACATTACGGTCATTTGCCGAGGGAAGTACCTCCCAATGACCCTTATTGACGATGGGTCCGCTGTGAATGTCCTACCTCTAAGGACCGCTAAGGCTCTCGGCATCACCGATGCCGACTACCTCCCTACGGCACAGACTATCCAATCTTTCGACGGAAGCCCAAAACCGGTGGCCGGAGCCGTTAAGTTAACAATAATAACGGGCCCAATCGAGAAAGAGTTGGAGTTCCAGGTGATTGATGTCACCTCGTCTTTTAACTTACTATTAGGAAGGCCTTGGATCCACGCAGTCAAGGCCGTATCCTCCACTCTCCACCGAAAAGTCAAGATGCCACTTCGGGACGGCATCATCACACTAGAGGCTACTCCTATTACTGTGGCAAGCTGCAACGCTACGGGCCGGACTGACCCACGAGGATTTGATTTCGTGGGCATGATCGAAGAAGAGTATCTCTTTAGGCCCTACTTCACAACTAACATCAACACGATGCTACAGAATCTAGGCTATCTACCGGGAGCAACCTCGAGGCCGAATCTTCCGGCTGGGAAGATCATTGAGGTCCTAAATGAGGGCGAATCACAATTCGGGTTGGGGTATGCTATAACCCCAGAAACGTGGTTCGGGCCGGTATTTACAAAGCCACCAACATTCTCAAGGGTACTTACATAGGCCCCTATAGCCCGAAGTTAACGGATTACTTCGTCACTCCAGTCTTCGGAGCCATTCAAGTGGGCCTCCAACCCACCATCACATATCCCGAGACCAAAACGGCTCGGGAATGCAATTTCATCCCCGATGACATATTTGCCCTCGTTCAAACCGAGTCCAAAAAAGGGGAAAATAACTCTGAGCCCGTGTTGGGGCTCTTATTTGGAGAAGACAAAGCCGTCCCTGCTCCAAAATATGACTTGGTCAATCTGATCCTCCGCAGCAATCGGTTCGACCCAACTAAGCTAATCACCGAAGTTGGTGTAGATACAGGAAAAAGGGCATGGAGGAAGACCATCAAGTGGACCGACAGTCAAGGATGGACCTACAAGATAACCACCGGCGAGGGAGACATGCCAGATACCGAGTCTGAGTCTGAGTCTGAGTCGGAGTCTGAGTCCGGGTCTAGAGGGTCTGGTGCTAGAGTCGAGTCTGTAACCCCTCTTCCCTTATCCACTGAGGTCTTGACATGTCCCAAGACCTCTCCCTATCCCGCCACTGACCAACGATCCGATGGCCGCTCTTTTCGAGCTTTTCACAAAATTCACCATTAATAATAATAACGAAAACCGTTCTGCTTACGACTTGTCGTCTTATTTCCAAAACTCTTTCAAAAATTTTATATGCAATGACATTGAGAAGCCCGACGAACAGGTACCTCTACCTCCACATCTGATTGAGCAGCTCGAACAAAGGGAGTCCCGAGACCCGGTAATCGAAGAAACCAAGTCCATCAATGTGGGAACCACTTTAGAGCCCCAGATGCTTAAGTTGGGCCTATCCTTAGATCCAGAGGAGAGAAAACAATTCACATACCTCCTCCAAGAGTTCAAAGATGTTTTCGCATGGTCCTACAAGGACATGCCGGGAATAGACCGGGAAATAGCTGAACACTGAATACCCATCAAAGATGGGTGCAAACCGGTAAAACAAAAACTCCGAAGGATGAAGCCCGAATGGTCTCTCAAAGTCAAAGAAGTGGTAGACAAACAATTCAAAGCGGGCTTTATACAAGTGTCTGAATATCCAGACTGGGTTGCAAACATCGTGCCGGTGCCCAAGAAGGACGGTAAAGTGCGGGTATGTGTAGACTTCCGAGACCTCAACAAGGCAAGCCCAAAAGACGATTTCCCGTTACCACACATCGACATATTGGTGGATAACACGGCCGACCATGCCCTCCTATCATTCATGGATGGGTATGCCGGATACAATCAAATTAAAATGGCAGAGGAGGAGATGAGTAAGACCACCTTCATTACACCTTGGGGTACTTACTGTTACACTGTTATGCCATTTGGGCTTATCAATGCCGGGGCCACTTATCAACGGACCGCCACTTCTTTATTACATGACATGATGCACCAAGAAGTGGAGGTTTATGTGGACGATATGATCGTTAAGTCCAGAGATCGAAGTGGGCACATTGCGGCCCTAAGAAAATTTTTCACCCGACTACGCAAGTACAACATGAGGCTAAACCCTCAAAAATGCAGCTTCGGGGTAACATCAGGCAAATTACTGGGTCATTTCATTAGCCAACGCGGCATCAAGGTCGACCCAGCTAAAATCAAAGCCATCACCTAGATGCAGCCACCCAAGACCGAAAAATAAATACGGGGGTTTCTTGGGAAAGTCCAATACATCAGCCGGTTCATTTCAAAATTAACCATGGTATGTGAGCCCATTTTCAAGAAACTGAAGATAGGGGAACGGGTACTGTGGGACGACAAATGTCAAGCGGCTTTCGATAAAATCAAGGAGATTCTGTCTGCACCGCCCGTATTAATGCCACCTCAACCCGGCTTACCTTTGTCGTTATACCTAACAACGACCGAGACAGCCATGGGAGCTATGCTGGCCCAGACAGTCGATTCAGAAGAACGGGCTATTTACTACATCAGTAAAAAGTTCCTCGAATATGAATGCAAATATACGATGCTCGAAAAGACGTGCCTAGCTCTGGTTTGGGCCACTAAAAAGCTCGGACATTACATGCTGAGTCACGAGGTACATGTATTATCCAAAATGGACCCTATCAAGTACCTGTTCGAGAAGCCCATCCTCAACGGCAGGATGTCCAGATGGACTTTAATGTTATCTGAGTTCGACCTCAGGTTCGTGCCATTAAAAGCCATCAAAGGCCGTGTAGTAGCCGAGTTCCTCGCCGATAGCCCGATATCTGAAGAGGATCACACCGACACTTGGGCCTTTTCTGATGAAGACATATTCCATACTGATACCGAGACATGGGATTTGTATTTTGATGGGGCATCCAACTTCCGAGGATTTGGGGTCGGAATCCTGCTAATTTCACCTGGAGGGGAACACACCCCCTTATCCATCAAATTGGACTTTGACGTGACCAATAACGCAGCCGAATACGAAGCATGCATTCACGGGTTGCAAGCCGCCGCGGATTTAGGGGTAACAAACCTCCGGGTCCACGGTGATTCATCATTGGTCATCAATCAAGCGCTCCAAAAATGGAAAACTCGGAACGCCAATCTTGTGGCTTACCAAGCACGGATAAGGGTTCTAGAGAAACAATTCCAAAAGGTAGAATACATTTATTTGCCCCAGGAAGAAAATCAATTCGCAGATGCACTTTCTAAGTTAGCATCTCTACTGAACATCCCGGATCACCTGACCAGCATGTCGATCTGTGTCGAAAGACGGTCCGAGCCGGCCTACATCCATGCCATTCAGGACATCGAGCTAGCCGACCCGGAACCTTGGTATCAGTCAGTCCTAACCTACTTGGCAACGGGAGAGTATCCCCCGGGAACCGAAAACCGGGCCAAGAAAGCCCTGCGAAGATTGGCAACCCAAATTGTTCGCACGGATGACGGGCAGTTATACAAAAAGACGGCACAGGGGGCTCTCCTCCTATGCATCGACAAAATACAGGCCGAAAAGGTAATGGACGAGGTACACGATGGTGAAAACGGTCCGCATATGAACGCCCATATGCTAGCCCGAAAAATCATGAGGCTCGGGTATTATTGGAACATCATGGAAACAGACTGTCAGGTGTATGTCAAACACTGCCATAACTGTCAGATCTTTGCCAATGTTCAGCATATGCCATCTTCCCTCTTATATACCATGACATCACCGTGGCCATTTTCGACATAGGGTATAGACATAATTGGAAAGGTGCATCCTTCCGGGACAGGAGGTCATTGCTTCATTTTGGTGGCCATCGACTACTTCACCAAATGGGTCGAAGCCGAGTCATACCGTGTCTTGAACGCCAAGCACGTGGCCAAATTTATCCAGAATTAAATAATATGCCGATACGGGATCCCACACGAGTTTATCAGTGATCACGGGACCCACTTCCAAGCTGAAACTGTCGCATTGCTGGCAAAATATAAAATTCAAAGGCATACATCTTCTCCTTACCGACCTCAAACAAATGGACCGGTAGAAGCGGCCAATAAAACAATTGTCACCATACTTAAAAAGATGGTTGAAAATTATCGGAACTGGCCCGACAAAATACCCTTTGCCCTATGGGGATATCGAACCTCAATCCGCACCGCGACCGGGGCAACTCCATATTATTTGACATATGGAATGGAAGCAGTCCAGCCGGTCGAGCTAGAAGTACCATCCCTCAGGATTTTACTTGAAAGCCAAGTACCTGAAGCAGATTGGGTCCAAGCCAGATACGATTCGCTAGTCCTTTTAGACGAACGGCGATCACGGGCCCTCAATAATATCCAAATATATCAAAGGAGGATCCAACGGGCTTTCAACAAAAGGGTTAGGCCCAGAAACATCAAAGAAGGGGATTTAGTCCTAAAATCGGTTCGTGCCTTACTACCGGTTGACCCAAGAGGAAAGTTCAAACCCAATTGGGCTGAGCCATACTTAGTCAAGAAGGTCCTATCAGGAGGAGCAGTGATGCTGACAGATTTGGACGGGAACGAATTTGTCAACCCAACCAACTTGGACCAGCTGAAGCGCTACTACCCGTAAACCCCATCTCAATGTCATTTGCAAAAAATTTATAAAAATTTGTCTTTTTATAAATTTTCAAAATTATAGACAAGTCAATAAGTTAGAATTAATTATTCTACTGTCGCACATCTCGAATTAATAATCTTGATGTATTTCGAAAATTGCAAAAAATCAATCAAATCAATTTTGAACTACGTTTGGTTTGATTCCGCTAATTGTGGATACGTAGGCAACCCCTCAAAAGGGTACAACCATTGCAATAAACGAAAAGACGGGAACAGTATTCATTAATACGTCTTTATTAAACCGATAAACACGGGAATTACAAAAAAAACCGCCAAAAACGGCAAACCACAAAAAATCACACCCAAAAAATAATAATAATATTCAAATAATAATAATGGAGACTAATATCCGGGCATTTTCCCCTTCCCCTTGTCCTTCGGGTCGCGTGGAGCCTGAGGTCTTCGAGGTGGTAGCGAGCGTTCCCGAATCACAAGTGGAACCTCCTTAGCACGAGCTCGTTTCTTCGACGACGGGTCTTCTACTACGGTCTTTGGCCCAAGTCGAGCCCGTACGTACTCGGGTAGTCTATCTCGTGGGCCAAGTCGGTCCTGCACGGTAGTTTTGGGCCTAGTCTCCCTTCCAAGTTAGTCTTGGGGCTCACCTTCCCCCAAGCACCTTTAGCACTAGACCCTCCAGCTTGAGTCTTGGTCTTCTTCTTTTGTCCTGACATAAGACGGACTAGGGTAGCATGAGTGTCTCCTTCGTCAAAAAAGCCCATGTTGTCTTTAGCTTGCTCCCTTCGCAGCAGGTCGAAAGCTTCATCAACCTTCAAAGCAGCTCGGGCTTTAGCATCACCTGCTTTGGTCCACTTCGTGTAAGAGTCTGAAACCCAGATTGAGTGGCGAGATTTGGTGATGGGCCAGGTGTGCCGGGTGTAGCACCTTTGCATCCATGTATCGCACATCACATCAGTTAGTTGGGTAGGGTCACTCACAACTGCCTCGGCTTCAGGGATTCGCTGGGTCCATCCATACTGCCTTAGTATGCAATCCGGATAAAGATGAACCGTTTGCCTGAAAGATAATATCACCTGATAACGGGCTTTGTCCCTCGGGTCCAAGCCGGTCCAAAGAGAGATGGGCCACCACAGAACTACCCATCGAATTAACGGACCACCATGGAATGACAATACCTCGTCCCAATATTTCTGGGTAATCTGACGAGAAAAGTCAATGGCCCGCCTCCTCGTCATCACCTGGTTATGACGATAGTTGCTCGCATCAAGGGGAGGATCTATCACTGATAGCCTCTCATATAGCCAAATTTGAGAAAAGAAACAAAAACATGAGTTTTTAGGGCAAAATAGGCGTCCGCCTAAGGCCACTCGGTCGAGTGCCTGGGACACTCGATCGAGTGGTACCCCTGAACATAAACAGGGGGCTTTTACGAGGGCACTCGATCGAGTGCGAAGGTGACTCGATCGAGTGATACCTCTGAGAGCAGATCAGGAGGTTTCTACGAGGGCACTCGGTCGAGTGCCAGGGTGACTCGATCGAGTGCCCACTGCAGCAGGCAATCCGCGAAAAAAAATCAAAAAAATTGAAAAGTCGAGAAATTGGAAAAATAATAAAAATCCTACATACTTGCAGCAATCTGGTGCTCCCGGTCAGACGAATTTATGAGTCCCTCTTGCGGTTGTCCAATCCTTGGATAATCTCGCCCGTGATCAGCCAAGCCGGGCTGTGTTCAGTCTCCATCAAGTCTACTACGGTCAAAAGACGGGTGTTTCCCATGCAGGATAGCAAATTCATGTGACCCTCAAAAGCATAAACGTGGAGCATGCAGAAAGAAAAAGCCCTACGGCTGTAAGCCGGTCTGACCCGAACATCAAGAGGATTCATAAATTTCTCAGCCAAGTCGATCAGAGAAATATTATCACCCTCCATCATACGGGATACCTCGTTGTGAGAAAGCCCTAGAAATTCTCGAAGCTTCCTCCTCGGGTCATAGATCGAGTACGCACTACTACAAAACATCAAATAGACAACTTCTAATAGACATTAGATATTCTTAACAACTGATGTATAATATTTATACATCTGTTTTGTTTGAGAAACAGATGTCTTTATCTGATAATAGACAACTGGGTTTTATAAAAACAGTTGTCTATATATTATACAACTGTTTTAATTAATCTCAGTTGTCTATTCTAATTTTCAAGACCACTAAAAATTGGTTGTTACTACACAACCATATCACTTTCTCAAATATGTTTTTTTAACTAATCTAATAATAAGTCTCCCACTATACTACTCCCTCCGTTCCAACGAATTGTATACATTTGCTTTTTTGACACTAAGTAGAATGAATTTTCGATATAACTTCTAATATATAAGATCAAATATATTCATGTGGGATCTTGTTTAAATCGTCTAATCGAATACATTCTGAATATCAAATTTTTATAACTTTTAGTAATACGTAACTAAACATATAGACAAAAGAAAACGACTATCGATATACGTGCATAAAACAAACGTATACAAATGGTTGGAACGGAAGGAGTATATAACAATAAATAATCTAATAATAAGTGTCTCAACCCATATCCCTTTCTCAACCCATATCCCTTTCTTCTAATTTACCCCACCCACCTCTCTTTCTCAACATATCACTTCCAAATCCCTAAATATTTCCCACTGAAGCAGCATCATGAAGCAACCCTAATTAATTTCGTTCTCTTCGTCGCTCGATCTTCGTCGCTCTTCTTCTCTAATTAATTTCGTCTCTCTTCTTCGCTGTTTCTTCTTCTTCTTCTCTATTTGTCGCTGTTCAGTGTCCTGCTCGTCCTTCCTAAACGGCGCCAAAACGTGTCGCTGTTCTGGTCTAGGAAGATTGTTTCCTGTTCAATTTGGCGTATAGATGCTGTTCTGAGTTTCGTATTTCCATTGCTAACAGTAGAAGAAATTATCAAGGTTGGTTCAACTTTAGTTAATTTTTGTATTTTCAATTCAGTTTAGAGTATAGATGCTGTCGATTTTTAGGATTAATGTTTTGCCATGATTTGATGAACTTGGTGTTTAGGTTGAATTAATGGCTTTAGACGTTGAAATTCAAAAATTGTTCTGTTTTCAGTTCATATGAATATAGATATGAAATTCGGGTCGGTAGCATTTCTGTGTATTAGCATACAACTCACCAACCCACGTATCCACTTGACCGTAGACTTTATCTTGGCTATACCTTAACAGACAATAACATTTCTGTGTATTAGATGTTGAAATTCGAACATTTATCTTGCCCGTCGGTTTGGGTTGAATCGAGTTGAGTTAAGGTTAAATCGGGTCGAGTCAATATCATTTTGGATCCTATTCGATTCTCGTTTTACCTTCAGGTTGTGTTTCCGGCGGTTTGAGTTGGTTTCTCGGCTTGGGTCGAGTTGAGTTGAGTTTGGGTTGAGTCGGGTTACCTGTCAATTCGATTAATCAAACCACTAACAACCGCGAAATATGGAAAAAAAGCAGATAAGATAGGTAGGGAATGAAACATACCAAGAACATGAAGAATTGAGGAGCAAACAGAGAGAAAAGGGATAGTTGGTATGTTGGGAACTACAACTTCTTGTTCAGGAGAATCATCGGTGTTGTTATTATTAGTAGGAAGAACAGGAGTCGTTATTGGAATTGGAAATGGGGCAGTAGTACTAGAAGATGAAGTAGGAGGAGGCTTGATTATTTTGAGTTTGTTACTAGTACTAATTTTTCTTCAATGGCTGACTTTATTTCTGTTTTCTTCTCATTCTCCATTATCTCACCTATCTTCCTTTTCATTACTAGCTAGGACTATTTTACTTTTCTATCTTATCTTTGAGCCAAGTCTTGTCTTCTATATATACACAACATACAACTCAAACCATTAATATAAATGGCAAATTAATAAAGAAAATGAATGAAGCTTATGCCTTATAGTATAACACAATAGTTTATTACTACAAGTCTTAGTTAGATTCTTTTCCCTACGGTTTTCAACTCCTATATCATCACCTTGATGTATGATCATCTTTGGGACAATTTTTCCAATTTTTAATATTTGTCTTGTTACTCTTTATTAACTTGAACAATGAGATAATAGTTTTTTTTGGTTTGAGTTGGGTTGGGTTCGTTTGTTGGTTTGTTTGGTTGTTTGTTTTTGTTTCTTTGGGGTACATACAGTGATACAAATGTGATGTTCTAAAATACAAGGAGTATACATTATTGATTGATTATAGGTACAATAAAACTGGATACATTCTGTTTTCTGATTTTTCCTGTTGAGATGGAATCCCTGGATCATTCAGCAAATCTGATCAGTGGCGACTTCATCCATAGATATGGGTTTTTTTGTCCGGAGAAGACACATGATACCGATGCTTTGACGACATATATATCTGAATGGATGATGAAAGGGAAAAAAACTAGTATATCTAGCTCCATTCTACAAAGAGTAAGTATATCCTTTTCAAGTAATAAAATGTAAACTATTTGTTATATAAATGATACACACATACTTGATTTAGGGAAGTTGATTTTAATGTTAATAGGTAACATTGGATGCTTGCTTTGATAGATATTATTGAGCATAACCAAGTATATTGGTTTGACCCACTTGGAAAGTCCGACCCTAGTGGATTTAAAACTTTACTTAATACGTGAGTTATCTCAATATATTACTATAGAATTTTTTTCATTTTTACTTATGTTTCTTCTTTAATAGTGACTTAACTTTTCTTTTTTCCGTGCTAGGTCTATAAAAGTGTATGGCTATATAGGGGTACAAGGAAGAGTTCTCAAATTCCGCAGTGGGTGAAAGTTAATGTACGTACTTATTTAAACTTCCCATTTCCTTGTTATTTTTTAGCTTCAGTTTTGAATAATAATCCGTCCCCTGTTTTGGTCATCAAAATTGAAAAACCATATGCTTAACATACAGTTACTAACAGTAACATGCATGGCATTTGGTGCTACATGTCCAATCATCTCGTTTTTTATGATGTGTTTTTTGTAAACTAAGATACCCTTGTTTATGAGAATCACCTCCTCCTTGTTGATCTAAATGCTAACGTAACAGTGATAATACTTGTACTAATGCTAATAGAGTAGAAACCTCTGCAATTTCGAAAATAATAATAATAATATTAATAATAATAATCTACTGTTGAAACCCCTTGATAATTCTACCCCAGTGGGTGCACAGCCTACTCTCTTTCAGAAAAGGGTTGTACTTAGGAAAAATTTCGGTGGTACTAGTTTAGGAAATTTGATGATTCTTGGGTCTGATTCGGGGCTGATTTCAAATGGAGGGGATTAATAAGTATGTTGAGGAATTAAACTCCGTTCAAATGGAAAAGCTAGCCCCCCTTGGATCTTATATAAAATGTTTTTATATAGAATGTATGATATGCCCGCGAAAAACTTCTTTTTTCATTTGTACGACTCTTACACTTCGTTATACTTGTTGCAATATAGCCGGCTCCTCATGCTCGGAAAACAGAGTGCGGTTATTATGTGATGAGATATATGATTGAAATTATCACTCATTCTGATTTGAAGAGAACCGTCAATGAGGTAAGACTTGGGTTTTCACACTCTCTTGTTTCAATCATTTGTTTTATGCAAATAATTGAAACAAAATAATTAGTTCATTTATATTATTGATTTTGTAGCATTTCAACGATATGATGCCATATTCTCAAGAAGATATTGACGAGGTTCGTGGATTATGGGCGGATTATTTTCCTAATAATTAGTCATATATGATGCATCGGATTACCTTATGTGGACAAGAAGTTAGTTGGATTATGGTTTTAGGTACTTTTGGACATTGGATAATGATTTTATGTGTACCTTTTGGATTTTGGATGTTGGATAATGATTTTATGTATCTTTTAGATTTTGGATGTTGGATTTTATAAAAATGTAACTTCTTTTGTTCAATTGTTCGCTATGGTATTCTTTTTTTAAGGTTTGTTAATATGTACGTATTTCGGATTTATTAAGAAAAACATAAAATATGTATGCGTTATATAAGCACATATCTATACGTACGTATTTCGGAAAACAGACAATTAGACAACTGTTGTTTTGGAAAAACAGTTGTCTATATAAGTAATAGACAACTGTTGTTTTAGAAAAACAGCTGTCTATATACATAATAGACAACTGTTGTTTTATAAAAACAGTTGTCTATTAACCAATAGACAACTGTTCTAAAACAGATGTCTATGCTCAGAGTAATATACAACTCCAAACTACTCAACTGTTGTAAGTCAGTTGTCTATTGCAAAAAAAACAGTTGTCTATTTGATATTTTGTAGTAGTGACGGGACAGCGGGACGGAGTATCAGGTTCCATCCTCCTATAGCTGCAATCTCCTCAGGTAAAGGGCAAACTTCGCCCCAAGGAAAGGCAAAGACATGATATATATCGTCCCAGTAAGCCAAGCATGCATCCAAGAAATAACGATCAACCACCATCTGACGGAACGGGTACAACTTAGTTATGCCCGTCTGGTTAAGGGCTACCCTATCTGTGTCCCTGAAGCGTCGGGACCATTCTTACAGCATCACAGTTAATCTATCAATTCCCATGACTACTTTCTTGAGAAGGATGAAAAGGTTTTCTTTTTTTAAGAAGGGAGTGAATTGTAATGGGATTGTGAGGAAAATCAATGATAAGAGGGGCTATATATAGCAATCAACCTTACACCCTCTTTCCATATCTCTCCTTACACCATAGTTTCCTAATCCTAATCAGAATCAACCCACAAGCCTAGTCCCGATACTAGCACAAAATATTCATCCCGAACTTTCCTAATTTCTTTAGGAGTCAAAATTTCAAACAAATTTCAAAATTTCACAATTTTCAAAATTTTCAAAATTTCAAAAATCATTTTCCCCAGCGCGAGTCATTTTACTACCTACGTGTTGCATGCATTTTATGTGACTTATACAGGTACGACTCAAACAGGGACGTGCAACCCACTATATCTCCCCAGCGGAAGCCAACGGCGGTATTTTACGGGATGGGCCTACATACAGGCAGACCCAGGACTTATGCGACAAGTCCAATTCCCCACGGAGTTATCGTCATCAACTCAGGTATGACTTCTAGCTTGTGAATGGCGAGCCCTTCACGCGAGTCTAATGGACTATAAACGACCCGGCCGGAAGTCCGCCAGGTCTCAATCCTCGATTGGCCTGGTGGCTACTCTGACTTTCGCCTTGTCCAAGCCTCAGTCAGAGTGGGGGCTCTGTTAGTCACCCGCATTTTGACTGCCAGGTGTCTATGGTAGTTTCCCAAAAAACACCCGATGATGATCGAACGCTAACGTGTTTCTACGCGCTCGGATATGGGCTCAAAACCATTAGTTGTTGGCTAAAGCACTTATGGAGTACACATCTCACAAAACAGACCTCAAATCCAGGCCCAGCGGACCGTTTCGAGTCAAACAAGACTAATTTGGGCCAAAACTGACACCGGAAATAAAACCGACTTTTTTACGATTGGGTCAACCCTGGTCAAAGTCGTCTCCGAGACATACAAAACAACCATTCACAACATCAAAAGTCCAAGTCAAACACAAACTCATCAAAAAACCCAAGTCACGGTCCAAAACAATGGACCCGCGCGACCCAGCTGGGCCACTCGATCGAGTGCCCCACTCACTCAATCGAGTGGGCCTATTTCAGGCCCGACTGCAGGCACAACGGGCCACTCGACCGAGTCATCTGGTTACTCGGTCGAATAACCCTAGCCGGGTGCCTAGGCTTTGCCTACATAAGCAACCCCATGCAACACACATTCAACAATTTTTTTTCTTGCCCTAATCAAACCCTAAACTTTACACATCTCAAAATCCTAATTCAAATTCTACACCAAGCAAACCCTAGCCCTGGCCTAGGAATTGAAACAATAAACCTAACTTTAGGAACCAAACACCCTAACCACCACAACTGAACCTCCATAAACCTCGAAACTCCCGTGTTAAAGCCGCGACTACGAGTATTTTCGGAGACAAGAACATGTAGGTTGAGGGTGCAAAACCCGTCTTCTTCCTTCTCCTCTCTCTCGTCTTTCCCCTTGCTCTTTTCGTTTTTTTTTTTGTCTTTTTTACTCCTTTGTCGCATCTGTAATATCGGTAGTATAATTAGTATAAGACATTAAAATATTCTTCAATTCGTGTCGAGTATGAGTGATGGTGGGATAAGGAAACCCGAATATACAAGTATACTGCACACAGCGTTGCCGGTCGCTTATCCCATCACCCCGATTACTTGATTGTTGAGACGAATTAACATCAACCTTAATCTTCTTATTTCATCATCGTCATCACGCGTTCATCAATTCTAAACCGATTCTTCAAAAACAAGGATTCTGTTTTAATAAGGGTCGAAACCCGTTGACGCGGATCCGACATCACGATCTCTAGGGATTTATTTCGATGTCGGAAAAGCCGAGGGAATCAAGTCTTTTAATTCAAGAAAAGTGTCGATCCGTTAGAGTCGATACCAATTCCATAATTTGATGTCGAATCTAACGATCTAGTCAATTTAATTAACTAATGCGATTCTTTCATTGATGCTAAAATAATAGTCATACGATTCGCTAGAATCACGACGTTATTAAACTTGGAGAAAATCTTTTCATACCGCGGTAGTCAATTTAAAACGACTCAAAGCAATTTTGGTTTATTTTCACTCTAGTATTCCATATCGATTCAATAATCGAATATGGGATACGATGAGCATTCAAATTTAGAATCGAGTATAAATTCCATAATATTTATGCTCAATTCATCAAGTCATCAAAATCAAAAGCAAATTCAAAATCGATAACAAAATTGCAAACGACATGGTTCGTACAGGTGCCACTCGACCGAGTGCCTACGCCACTCGATCGAGTGACATCACAAAAACCGAAACAGAATGTCTTTATGACCTCCACTCGGTCGAGTCTCACAGTGACTCGGTCGAGTGGCGTTGTACTCGGTCGATTTGGTCAATAACTCGGTCGAGTAGGGTCATAAAATCCGGACATAACCTTTTTCAGAGGTCCACTCGGTCGAGTCCCACAATGACTCGGTCGAGTGGCCCTTTATCACGTTAAACCGTGAGTCCTACAAATCACATTCGAGTCCCGTCAATCGTTTTTCGTGACTTAAGTCAACACGTGCCTAATCTATCACGTGAAACATCGTTTTCAAAACCATGCATTAACTCACTAGCATCATTCTACATAATTCATTATTTGCACAAACCGTTAATATCGTTATACCGTTACTAACCGTTTGTTGTTTCTTTGTCAATTTTGGTTGTTTATTTTATCCTACTAAAATGAACCCACATGCTAAATTTTACTTTGACGTAGAATTAATTGCATTAAATCGACGTAGAAACCCTTTTCAATTACATTCACATGCTTAGGGAAAATAATCTTTGCATATCATTTCCCCGTTTAACTAACGCGCGTATTCAAAAGTCATTCGATATCCTAGTAGAGGCCGCTAGTGCGGGCGGGGTTGGGTGTCCTTCGTGGGCTTCCCAACACGTACCCTCACCCCTTACTCAGAACCTCGGTTTCCAGATGCCCGAAACCGTTGGCGCACGAGAGTCATTCAATACACGATATCCGATAATGTCGGTATCTGTATCAAATGCTAAGGGACGAACCCAATAAACTTTGACATCGGAAATGGGCCGTATTTTGTACACGGCCCACTACGACATAGAGTGGGTTCGAACGGGCCCGAACTCCCACAAAGTTCGGTGGCGACTCCACTTCGATTTAAATTTCCATTCGATCTGTTTCATATGGAGATTCATTCGTGATGGTGGGGATTTGTCGTGGATCCCAACCGTCAAATAAAAAAACCAACTAACCTAACTGGGGTAGCTAGGGCAAGTCGGGTCGAATCCACAGGGACGGGAGGTCGGACTAAGGTATGCTACGGTCTAGGACTAGGTTCGAGACGAGCTAATCTAAGGAGGGGGAGACTAGGGCTAAGCTAGGTCTAAAGCAAGAAAACAAACAAGGAAAACGGGCTAGGATTAGGTCGGGGTCAAAGGGGTAACGGAATGGTCAAGGGAGAGCTAGAGTGAAGGAGGTAGTAGGGTAATCTAGGTCGGTCCGGGCGGTCGCAACTTAAACCGACCTAGAGGTTCCTCATGGAACCCATTTTGGAGACACACGTGACAAAAGGGGTTCTAGCGTGTTATGGCCTAGATCGCATCCGGGCGGTCGCAACTTAGACTAACCTAGGGGTCGCCCTCACCAGGCTCTCGCAACTTAATGAGGGAACCGAACCCATAACAACTAACACCCACAAGGGAAAGGCAAGAAAAACAAGCAATCTAACTTACTTAGTCATTCAAGCAATTCATCAAACATGTCATATGCATCAACCAAGAGGAAACCCAAACCTTCCACCCACATCTCCAACAAACCCTTAATCACCCAATTAACACCCTAATCACCCTACTAACCCTAGCAAGAACACTACTCTAACATATATAAACTAATACTAATACTAAAAAGAAGAATCAAAACAAGAAACAAAACATTCATGAACAAACTAGTGAAAACAATGAACTAAGAACAATACAACAATCAAAGATGCAAACTTGGATGAATTAAACAAGATAAAGAGTAAAAAGGAAGAGGATTATACCATACTAGTGAAGAGGAAAGAAGAAATCTTGCATTAATGAAGAAAACCCAAAACAAACATCCAAGGTTGTCAAGCTTGGTGAAGATCTTGAAGAATTCCCTTAATACAAGTACTAAACTAAGATTAACCACTAATTACCGACTAATCTACACTAATCTACACTAATCTAACATAAAGTAGTCTAGGGTTTTAAGAACATAACATAAGATAGTGTCTTAATACAAGAGGGGGGGTATATATAGGGTTACAAATGGAAGGAAGAGAAGGCAAAAGTCACGCGGGCAGCAGAGGCGAAATCCCGATCGGGAATGGGCAATCCCGATCGGGAAACCTCACTTTCCCGATCGGGAATCAGGGACCCGGTCGGGAACTCTCTCCAGTGGCCGTCTACTTTGTGCACTTCATCCCGATCGGGTTTTAGGCCTTCCCGATCGGGATGGGTCTTGTAGGCCTCCAATATGATCTTTTTGGTCTCTCCTTGCTTCACATGGACTTCTCATCGATTCTCGGGACTCGGGATCGGGTCTCGGAGGCTCGGGATTGGGTCCCAAGGTCTCGGGGTCGATTCCAAGGCATCGAGTCATCGTTCCTTTATCTCGTTGGCTCCAAAATGTGTATGTATAGAGTCGGAATCGCTCCAACTCTTCCAAATCGGTCTCGGGAACCTGAAACGAACTAAAGGAAGCATAAGAAGCCCCTAAACCGCTCCCAAGGAGCGATTCTACAAGGAAAATGGGACCAAAACACTATGAAAATAGGCACTACAAACTACACTTATCAACTCCCCCACACTTAACCCTTACTCGCCCTCGAGTAAGCACATACTAACTACTATACTAGCCAAATGGGTATTAGCGCACCCTACGCCCTTTCAACTCACGCGAGTGCACTTAGAGGAAAAGTGCACTCCGCAAGGCAAGTCGGGTCTTGCGACAAAACTGCGGATGCAACCGGACACAAAACACATAAACAAACAAACACACAAAAGGTTGCACCCAAAAGAAAAGAAATACCGCTTCCCTCAGACAAGCCGTGAAAGAAACACCGGTTTAGGACTCAAGGCAAGTGACAACGTTCTCAAGCTAGCAATACAAACCAAGATGGGCTAAACCCTAATAGTATGACGACAAAGCAATAAAAACGTTGGTAACTTACCTCGGTTCCTCCTAACCTTCTAAGAACGTACTACGGGACGATCGGCGGAGTGGAAAAAGGATGAACCACGGTGTTAGTCGACACTGTAGGTAAGTGAGACCCCGCCCCCTTTAGCAAAGAGCCAAGAGGGTCGTCCCATGTCCGAAACCGCCTAACTAGTCCAAGTAAAAAGTGGAAATGATTGCAAAATGAGGGAAGACCGACCACTACCGCTATCATCCTTCCTAGGGACTCGGTCCTTTGGTAGGCTCTTCACGGTAATGCTCGGAAAAAGGCTTATTTTGAGATGTGGGGATTATTTTTGTGAGGCGGTTTTCTTTTGGCATTTTCTCTTTTCTTTTGCATTTTTGCTTTGTATTTGCCATGCCATTTCTTTTTCTTCTTTTCTATTTTCTTTTTGGCTTTTGTGCCTTTTCTTTTTCTTCATTCTTTTCTTTCTTTCATATTCTTTTCTTTTTCTTTTCTTTTCTTTTCTTTGCCCCTTTTGGCAAGATTTGGCTTTTTGGCATTTCATTGTATGACAAGAAAGAGAGGAATCAACAATTTGCAATTTTATTGTGTGGTAATGTGTGGGAGGTAGGTAAATGGGTGAGTCGGGGGTCGCGATTTCCCTTCAAACCCACAAAGAGGGGAGAAAACTTGGACTAATCAAACGATCCTAGACACGGTCACCTAAGGGACGAGACTCGGTAACCAAGGCCTTTTCACACCGTGGGTGGTCATAATGGTCAAAAGTGCAAATCCCGAAGTAAATCCCTAGTAAGCTAGGTGGACTCGAGGTAAAGGACCAACGAAATCATTGATTTAGGGTCATTCTACTAGACTAAAGTCCAAGACTCGATTTATACCACTAAAAAGGGAAAGTAAACACTTGCACACTAGCCTCTAAACCGGGTTTTCGAAAACCAATTACACCCAAGATACTCAACAAAACACAGAACGAAGACTCGACAAAAACAAAAGAAAAAGAAACAAGAGCAACAAAACAAGAACAACACAAAACGAACACAAATAAAAACACAAACACCACCCCTATCTTCAAACAAGTCTCCAAATCCACCACAATCTTTACAAAGCTCCTCCCGAGCACACAACATCACAAAACTCCTCCAAACTCACAAGAAGCAAAGAGGGAAAAAGGGATGAAGAGATGTTACCGGAAGTCTTGAAAGCTCACCAAAGGTAATGGCGATTAGGCAACCTATAAGGAAAAGAGGGGGGCAAAACACGCACACAAAACAAATATACGACACAATGGCGCAAGAAGAAAACACACAAAAGAAAAATCTTTTTGATTTTTGTGAAAAATTTTTCAAATTTTTTTGGGATTTTAAAGATTTTTTCGAAAAACTACAAAAAATAAAGCTAACTATGCTAGAATATCGCTCCCCCACACTTAAGTCGAGCCATGTCCTCATGCTCGACCGTAGTGCATGGAGCACAAAAGAAAAGGAAAGAAACTACGAAAATAAAGCTAAAACTCAAAAATGAAGTGGAGAAAATGGTAGAATGTGTCCGGCCGGGGTGTAGTCAAGTCACCATGGGCCGAGACAAGAAAAAGATATGGATGGGGGAAGAAATAAAAAGAAGGAAATAAAAGGAAATGGGAGGGGAGGACTAGGCGTAATCACGTCACCTAGCCCGGATTCCGCCTAAATCCGACTAAATCCTCAAAAAGAAAGAGTGAAAAACTTGCAAAATTTGGATTTTGAAAATGACTCTCGATGTAGTCACATCATCGAGAGTCGGGAGCAACCAAAACCAAGGCCTCGAAGGCCACTAAGATACCATGACTCAAGGGGAAGGGAATAAACACAAAAGAAAACAAGCTATAAAAGACGGGAAAGAAAGGATAGTTGCCGTACCAATAGGTTAGCAACTCACTCGCTCCATCGTCTCATAGATCAATATAGGCACAAAACTTGTCTTCGTCATTGCTATTCCTCTTCATTCTCGATCAAACCGCATGGTGAGGTAGTAATGGTGTGAGGGGAGTGGGATTCGATGGGAAACTCGGTGTAAAGGGAAGAGAAATGAGGTGAGGGTATGTAAATGAAGTGTAATGGTCATATGACCTGAGCAAGGATGGGTAGGGAGGTTGGGTGGGGGTATACAATGGTTGGGTGGGCCCAAATGTCAAGGAAGAGGCCAAAAGAGGAGAAAGGGGACCATCCCGGTCGGGATGGATGGTCCCGGTCGGGAAGACACACTCGTCCCGGTCGGGAAGCCACCTAGCAAGCTCCAATTTTTTCACCTCCATCCCGATCGGGACGGCTCCTTCCCGGTCGGGACGGCATAATCTTCCCGGTCGGGCAGCTCCCTTCCCGGCCGGGATGGGTCTTCTTGACCTCCAAAACCCCAAAAGCTTCACCGAAGCTTCAAAAACCGACTTCCACAATCACGAACCAAGCTCTATCATTAACCATTCCTCTCTAGGAATCCTCTTCACTTCACGCCTATGACAATAAGCTCAAATGCAACATCAAATTCTCTCCCTCACAACGCTCATCAACCATCCAAACAACAAGAATTTCACAAAACTAACCATCCTAGAAACCAAGGTACCAAACAAACATATATATACACACAAAAGCAAAAAGAACAAGAAAAAGAGATATATACAATAAGGTACTCTCACCAACTACACCTCCATAGCCATCAAGAGCTCGAAGGAGTAAGTCAAATGCCCTAGCAACATCTTCATTTAAGCTCTCATGGCCGAGTCTAGCCACTGCTAAGAGCTTCCAAGTCGGAGGGAAAAAGCGATCATCTTCATTATGCTCGGGGTTATTGTGATCTTCCGGGTCTTCGGAACCAACATAGCTACGACTCTTATGACCCTCCGGTAGGTATAGTGATCTAGAGTCGTGCTCGGTGTCGTGATGTGGGAGATCACACCCTAGGGGTGTCGCTTCTTCTACGGGGTCGAGAGTGGGACTCTTTTCCACTGCCCGACAAGGATCCTCTTCACCAACCGTCTCACAAGACAAGGGACTAGGCATCGAGTGCGGTAGAGGAGGAGAAGGCATCAAGTTTTCTTCATTGGAGGGTTTAGGATCCTCCAATTTCCCGTTCAAGGCAAGTTCCAAGGCATCTACTTCTTTTTCCCAAGTATTGCGCTCCTTTTCACTCACCTTGTCTATATGGCCTAGAGGAGGTATGTCTTCACTTGGCTTTGGATTGTCTAGTGGTTCATCACGAAGAAAATCGAACAAATCCAATTTGATAGCCAAAACATCGGCTCCCCAAGAGTTATCTTGAGAATCATGCTCACTCCCCTCCTCATTGTTGGCCCTTGAAGCTTCAACTTCCTCTATTCTCTCCCTATCTTCACCGCCCAAGCAACACTCAACAATGATCTCTTGATCGACCCTCTCTTCTTCATTTGTAGCTTCAAGGTTGGGTTGACTTTCTTGTGGAGGCACCCGACCTTCTTGCCCAAATGAACCTTCCTCAACACGTAGTGGAGCTCGAGTGGCCAACATCGTGATATGAGCCATGAGTGCATCGATTCGAGCATCTTGCACCGCTATTTGGGCCTTGAACTCCTCCCTAACCCCTTGGATTTGAGTCACCATCGCTTGTTGAGTCTTTTGCAATAGATCTATCGAATCATGTTGACTCTTAAGCAATTGATGCATCATTTGAATAGTCTCAAAGTTGAGATCTTGTGGTCGTGGGTTATGTGAGGGCGTTTGGTAGTTGTTAGGATGTTGGAATGATCCTTGACAACTTTCTTGGTAACCGTATGGAGGGCGTTCATAAGAATGTTGATGAGGTTGAAATGGTATGTGAAATTTCGGGACTTGGCCTTTTGTCCCAAAGTTGTCCCGTGATGATTGATGGTAGCTTGGACGAGCCATGTTCATAACGTCGCTTTGGTACCTAGGATGAGCTAGAAGCACTTGAGCAAACGTTAGTATCCTAGTGCTTTTGAGGCACTAGGAAGGGAGAGTAACACACAAGAAGAAAAACGGAGATACACGAGGAGAAGAGAACACAAAAATCAAGAACAAAGTCCAAAACTAAGCAAACAAAAGTCTAAACTACGCCGTCCCCGGCAACGGCGCCAATTTGATGGTGGGGATTTGTCGTGGATCCCAACCGTCAAATAAAAAAACCAACTAACCTAACTGGGGTAGCTAGGGCAAGTCGGGTCGAATCCACAGGGACGGGAGGTCGGACTAAGGTATGCTACGGTCTAGGACTAGGTTCGAGACGAGCTAATCTAAGGAGGGGGAGACTAGGGCTAAGCTAGGTCTAAAGCAAGAAAACAAACAAGGAAAACGGGCTAGGATTAGGTCGGGGTCAAAGGGGTAACGGAATGGTCAAGGGAGAGCTAGAGTGAAGGAGGTAGTAGGGTAATCTAGGTCGGTCCGGGCGGTCGCAACTTAAACCGACCTAGAGGTTCCTCATGGAACCCATTTTGGAGACACACGTGACAAAAGGGGTTCTAGCGTGTTATGGCCTAGATCGCATCCGGGCGGTCGCAACTTAGACTAACCTAGGGGTCGCCCTCACCAGGCTCTCGCAACTTAATGAGGGAACCGAACCCATAACAACTAACACCCACAAGGGAAAGGCAAGAAAAACAAGCAATCTAACTTACTTAGTCATTCAAGCAATTCATCAAACATGTCATATGCATCAACCAAGAGGAAACCCAAACCTTCCACCCACATCTCCAACAAACCCTTAATCACCCAATTAACACCCTAATCACCCTACTAACCCTAGCAAGAACACTACTCTAACATATATAAACTAATACTAATACTAAAAAGAAGAATCAAAACAAGAAACAAAACATTCATGAACAAACTAGTGAAAACAATGAACTAAGAACAATACAACAATCAAAGATGCAAACTTGGATGAATTAAACAAGATAAAGAGTAAAAAGGAAGAGGATTATACCATACTAGTGAAGAGGAAAGAAGAAATCTTGCATTAATGAAGAAAACCCAAAACAAACATCCAAGGTTGTCAAGCTTGGTGAAGATCTTGAAGAATTCCCTTAATACAAGTACTAAACTAAGATTAACCACTAATTACCGACTAATCTACACTAATCTACACTAATCTAACATAAAGTAGTCTAGGGTTTTAAGAACATAACATAAGATAGTGTCTTAATACAAGAGGGGGGGTATATATAGGGTTACAAATGGAAGGAAGAGAAGGCAAAAGTCACGCGGGCAGCAGAGGCGAAATCCCGATCGGGAATGGGCAATCCCGATCGGGAAACCTCACTTTCCCGATCGGGAAATCAGGGACCCGGTCGGGAACTCTCTCCAGTGGCCGTCTACTTTGTGCACTTCATCCCGATCGGGTTTTAGGCCTTCCCGATCGGGATGGGTCTTGTAGGCCTCCAATATGATCTTTTTGGTCCCTCCTTGCTTCACATGGACTTCTCATCGATTCTCGGGACTCGGGATCGGGTCTCGGAGGCTCGGGATTGGGTCCCAAGGTCTCGGGGTCGATTCCAAGGCATCGAGTCATCGTTCCTTTATCTCGTTGGCTCCAAAATGTGTATGTATAGAGTCGGAATCGCTCCAACTCTTCCAAATCGGTCTCGGGAACCTGAAACGAACTAAAGGAAGCATAAGAAGCCCCTAAACCGCTCCCAAGGAGCGATTCTACAAGGAAAATGGGACCAAAACACTATGAAAATAGGCACTACAAACTACACTTATCAATTCGCCTCCCCAAACCCGCGCGTGGCCGCGTCGGGGTGGACCTATGTCATGTCCACAGTAATGCACAAAATCAATCAGTCAATCAAATAAGTGCGGTTAGCACTACCAAACCAACAATACGTGCGTTGAGCACAAACAATTCACAAACACGTGCAAACAAGTCAATTTCAAGTAATAACCAATGACATTGTGCTTATTAAGCATCGATAACAGCCAAAATATTATATTTGTGACCAATAAATAGATATTAGCATGAAATCACACAAGAACATGCTTAGTTTACCACAAATACAAATAGTCATCCATATTTCTACCCACCTTAAAATAAAGCTTCGTCCTCGAAGCACGAAAAATTTACCTTAGACAAAAAGATGAGGGTATTTGTATGGTTGGCTCAAGTTTCTCCCAAAATATTGGAACACATATGTTCGCTACCTAGTATAGTATCCTTTGAAACCCCATGAAGTCCTACCACATAATGTATATAAGTATCATCTACTTGCTTCTTCTCTCACATATCCTTCATGAGAATAAAATGTGCACTCTTAGTTAATCAATTAATTATAACCCAAATCATATTATTACCGTTCTCTGTCCATGACAACCCAACTATAAAATCCATAGAGATTGAACTTCATTCCACTCGGAACTTCTAAAGGTTCTAATTTCTCTAAGGTGTCCTATGTTCACTCTTTACCTTTTGACATAACAAGTATCGAACCACAAAATCTGCAAATTTGTTTCTTCATACAAAACCACCAAAAATCCAAATTTCAAATCCACATACATTTTATCACCTCCCAAATAAACATAATACATCTTTTCCTTTAATACTTTGTGGTTAGGTACACAAACTCAATGTCGGAACTTAATCAATACACTCTGTCATCACGCTTGAACAAAGCAAACTCATTCATCAACTTATCCTACAAAAATTTATCACCACCTTTCAACTCTTTAATACACTCATCTATTCGCTTTCAACAGAAAACACACTATACTGGGTTCCTAATTTTGCCATTTTGATTCCAAATATCAGAAACTTTTTCCTCAAATTATCATGGTGCATCACTAACGGTGTTGTATGGGGAAAAGTTTACTCAAGTCATCAGCCACCACATTGACATTTCCTACATGATACTGAATCTCGATCTTATAGTCTCCAATCAAATCCAACCAGTTCCTTTATCTCAGGATTAGCTCCTAATGGGTAAATATATATCTTAAAATTTATGATCATAAAAACTTTAAAGCGTACACCAAACAGATAATGTCTCCAAATTTTCAAAGTAACGACTACGGCTGCTAACTCTAAATCACAAGTAGGGTAATTTCTTCGTAAGGTTCAACTGCCTAAATTCATAAGCAATCACTTTCTTATTCTACTGAAAAACACTAACTAATCCATTCTTAAAATGCATAGGTTAAACTTCAGAAACTTCATTTCCATCCGGTAAGGACAATCCTAAAGCAATGGTAAATTTCCTTTAAAATTCGAAATGATTCCTCACTCCCCTCATCCCAATGAAATTTTATGGCTTTTTTACATCAGTGCAATCATTAATCTATCTAGTTTGGAAAAAAAAACAATAACCTTCACAAATCTCCTATTGTAACCAGCTAAACCCAAATGCTACGAATTTCAGTCACAGATTCCGATTTAGGTCACTCCTTAACAACCTTAGCAGGATCTACTGATACTCCATTCTTATATATAATATTCCCCAAAATTACTCGTACCAGCCAAAAATCACACCTCGAAATATTAACAAATACTAATTTTCTATCAAGATGTCTAGGATAAATCGTAAATGTTCCTCATTCTTTAAAAAAAATAATATGTCATCAATGAATATCACAACAAATTTATTTAGGTAAGTCCTCAAAGTTCGGTTCATCTAAGTCCATAAACACATCAGGTGCACTAATCAACCCAAAAAGCATCACAGTAAACTCACAATGACAATATATATCTAGTAGAAAATGTACTCTTAGATAAATCTTTATGCGCTATCATTAATTGATGGTACTCAAATTGCAAATCAATTTTAGGAAAAATAAAAGCTCCCTTCAACTGGTTAAATAAGTCATCAATCCTAGGTAAGTGAATCTTATTCTAAAAAGTAACTTGATCCAATTCCCGATAATCAATACAAAATCTTAAAGTTTCATCCTTTTTTTTCCACAAATAAATCAAGGTCGCCCCAAGGCGGCACATTAAGCCTAATTCATCCCAAAATAACATCAAAGTAGGGTAATGGAAATTCTATCAGGTTTGCCTTAAAATCATTATCACCAATAAAAACTGACACATTCCTATAAACCCTCTTACAGTTTACTAAGTCCCCAGATGGCATGGAAAAATCATAATCCACAATTTTACTAGATTCGACATTCATTTTATCCACAAACTTAGTCGAAATAAAAGAGTGAGATGCACCAGAATCAAATAAAATATGAGTTAAAATAGAATTCACTAGAAAATTACCCGAAACGATATCTGTGTTTTCGGCTTCCTCCCTATTCATGACATAGAGCTTCCCAGTAGGCTTCTTGTTATTCTGTGCAGCATTTACTTGGCCCGCGGGTTTACTAGCTGCAGTAATGTTGGTCTGAGTCGGAGCTGGATTCCTAAAATTATTGTTAGTTGTGGACCTACCAAAATTCTGTGTGTTCCCCTAACCCTCAAATCGGTTATTCTGATTCACACTAGCACTAGCAGTTTGCGTAGCACGAGGTTTCCTTGCCTTCTTGTTCATACACTCGAATTCTCGATGTCTTAACTTCCCGCACCAGTAGCACGTCACCTTATTTCCTTGACAGTCAACCCCTGGGTGATCTCCCTTGCATATCTTACAGTAGTAATGTGGGGCAAAGTCATTAGTTGTTCCCTTGTTTTTACCTCTCCAGCTATTACCTTCTTCCTTCCCATTCCCTCCAAAAGATTGGGACTTCTGTTGAGTGTTATTGTTAGTATTGAAATTCCCTCTCTTTGTTGGGGTGTCAGATTGACTCCCCTGAAACTCCCTCTTCTTAGTCCCAGTACTTCCCATCTCAACCTCCATCTTCTGGTTACTCCTCTCAATATTAACAGCCCTAGCATAGACATCTCTTAAAGAAGTGAATGTCTCCCCAGCAAATCTACCCTTAATCTTCCAATGTAACTTATCCTCAAACCTAAATGCGTTAATCCCCTCAGTTGGTACTAGCTTCTTAGCAAAACGACTAAGTTCAACAAATTTATTATAAAAGTCTTTCACACTCATCTCATCGGTTTGTTTTAGGTCTCCAAATTCAGCTAATTTTTTATGTTTCACATGTTCTGGGAAAAATTCTGCTTCTAACATTTCCTTAAGAGTATCCCAGTCTTTATCATGTAGTGTGTGTGTGCAATTAGGATTTCTTATTCTAATTGGTTTCATAAAGTCCTCTTTAACGGTCTGCCACCAAATGTCCGCCTCTTCCTTCAGATAGAAGACGGCGATCCTAGCCTGAAATTCATGTGGACAACCTACAACTAGAAAAATTTTCTCCATCTCCCTAACCCAATTATCTAGTTCATTTGGATCCCCTTTCCCAGTAAAAGTCGGTGGTTTCTTCTTCTGTACCGCTTCAGACATTCCAGTAACAGTGGGTGTAGGATCATTCTCATTCTCGACCCTATCATTCATATTTCGGGTAATAGCAGTCATTTGTTGTACAACTTCGATAAGAGCTGCATTCTGAGCTAACAATTGTGCCATCACAGCGGCCATATCATTGTTTTCATTTCCTCGAGACATTGTCACTATAGATGTAAACAATATTCTATTAAGTCTAAGTATAAGAAGATTAAATCACAATATTAATGTAAGTAGCATTCATCTCTATCACATTTTAATTAGGTAAGGATAATAATAGTACTAAACATGACAAATATAAATATATATATATATATATATAACATAATTCATGCGTATGCAATGCACCCCATCCACCCAACACTCTCGGTTTATAAAGAAAGATTTTTTTTTTAATAATAATAATTTCAAATATAAAGATAAAAGTTTTTTTTTAAACCATTTCAAATTTTGCAAAACATTTCGGAAAGACCTATTGCTCTGATACCAACTGTAACAGCCCTAAATTTTCGCGACCAAAATAACAGAATAAAACCGGAAAATTTAAAGTTGTTACTCCGCATTTAGCTCACAAGGCCAAATGAAAGGCAAAAGAATAGTATAAGAATTAAAAAGAAATATAAATCCAATAAATAATTAAATGAAAACGTTGCAGCGGAAAACTTAAGTCCCATAAATCCAAAACGGTTTAAAACAACTTCAACCCAAAATTCAACATAAATATAAATAGTTTGGAGGTAAACATTAAATAATAAAATCCTTCCTCGCTCAGCATCCCGAACCAAATGCACTCATGCAGCATATTAATTGTACCTATCAACTGTACCCAAAACACAAATAGGTACAGGTTCCAGCGGGGGAATGACCCAAAACAAAAGGACGTCAGCAAAGCTGAGTAAAATATATTATATTGAAAACTTAAAACAATAATTATAATTTGTAGTAAACTGAAATCAGAGTTAAATTTTGTTGTCTCAATACCAAAGCAAAAGTACTGTAAAACGGTAGTCAAAACCAAAACCAACCAAAATATATTGTCTCCATCTGTGTGCCAAGGTCCTACCCTTTTGCACGATCTAGAGGTACCACCTATGCTTAGCTAGACTTACTATAGTGCGCACTACTCATATTTGGGCAGTCAGTAGGATGAGGCTGCCAAAGGAGAAAGTCTAACTACCTAGCAAGTGGGGGGACCGGAAAAACCCCACTTAACACAACTCGGGCCAGGAGTTCAGTTTCGGGACGAAATCCCAGGGATGTTGATAAGTGTGGTTTGTAGTGCCTATTTTGTAGTGTTTTGGTCCCATTTTCCTTGTAGAATCACTCCTTGGGAGCGTTTTAGGGGCTTCTTATGCTTCCTTTAGTTCGTTTCAGGTTCCCGTGACCGATTTGGAAGAGTTGGAGCGATTCTGACTCTATACATACACATTTTGGAGCCAACGGAGTAAAGGAACGATGATTCGATGCCTTGGAATCGACCCCGAGACCTTGGGACCCAATCCCGAGCCTCTGAGACCCGATCCCGAGTCCCGAGAATCGATGGGAAGCCCATGAGAAGCAAGGAGGGACCAAAAAGTTCATATTGGAGGCCTACAAGACCCATCCCGATCGGGAAGGCCTCAAACCCGATCGGGATGAAGTGCACGATTAGGGACGCCACAGTGGAGCCTTCCCGATCAGGATGGCATATTCCCGATCGGGAAAGTTGAAGTTTCCCGATCGGGATTTCCCTTCCCGATCGGGAATGTGCTGCTGCTGGCCGCATTTCCTTTGTTCCTTCCTCCTTTCCATCGTAACCCTATAAATACCCCTCCTCTTGTATTCTTGGCTTATGTTCTTCACTTCCCACTAAACCCTAGACTATTTTAGGTTAGATTAGATTAGATTAGAGTAGATTAGTCGGTAATTAGATCTTAATCTTAGTTTAGTACTTGTATTAAGGGAATTCTTCAAGATCCCTCCAAGATTGACAACCTTGGTGGTTTGTTTTGGGTTTTCTTCATTAATGCAAGTTTCAATCTTTCCTCTTCACTAGTATGGTATAATCCTCTTACTTTTTACTTCTTATCTTGTTTAATTCATCCAAGTTTGCATCTTTGATTGTTGTATTGTTCTTAGTTCATTGTTTTCACTAGTTTCATTATGTATGTTTTGATGTTTGTGTTGTTTCCTCTTGTTTATGTTAGTTGTAGTTTGATAATGTTAGAGTAGTGTTCTTGCTAGGGTTAGTAGGGTGATTAGGGTGTTAATTGGGTGATTAAGGGTTTGTTGGAGATGTTGGTGGAAGATTTGGGTTTCCTCTTGGTTGATGCATATCACATGTTTGTTGGAATGCTTGAATGACTAAGTAGGTTAGAATGCTTGTTTTTCTTGTCTTTCTTTTGTGGGTGTTAGTTTGTTGTGGGTTTGGTTCCCTCACTAAGTTGCGAGAGCCCGGTGAGGACGACCCCTAGGTCGGTCTAAGTTGCGAGAGCCCGGATTCGACCTAGGCCACCATAGCGCGCTAGAACCCCGTTTGTCATGTGTGTCGCCGAGATGGGTTCCATGAGGAACCTCTAGGTGAGTCTAAGTTGCGAGAGCCCGGACCAACCTAGATCACCCTACTACCTCCTCCGCTCTAGCTCTTCCTTGACCATTCCGTTACCCCTTTGACCCCGACCTAATCCTAGCCCGTTTTCCTTAGTTATTCTCCTTAGTCTTAGTCTAGCTCTCTCCCCTTCTACCATTCTCTAGCTTAGCTCGTTGACTTAGTCTATACGCCTCTTACCGTCCCCGTGGATTCGACCCGACTTACCCTAGCTACCCTAGTTAGGTTTTGCCGGTTAATTATTTGGTGGTGGGATTCACGACAAATCCCGTCCGTCAGACGTCTCAGACGCACCTTAACCTCATAGACCAACAGAGCTCCCAGAGTCTGTTATAACCACCAAAATTGTACCAAAATAATTCCAATATATGACTTGTCACAAAGTTCCAATATCCAAAATATTACAAGAGTATCATAAAAATTCATCGTTGACAAAATAATTATAAAACTGTTTCAAAAATATAATTTAAACCGAACATACTCTTTACTTAAAGGTGAAAAGGTCAAAACGTCCTTACCTCTCAAGACGGACAATCCAAGCTAATATTAATCCAAGAATTCTTTCACAGCTACAAATAATACAAGTTACCCGATTATATTGTTGTTTGACCTACGATTATCCAAACTACTTGCAACACAAAAGACCTTATTGATACTTGAGATTCTTACCATTCCTTCCCCCTGAACTTCCTAATAGTCAACTACACTAATCCATTACATATTATTGTAATCATATACACTCCCTTAGTATTTCCATCGCACAAATACAACTCTACTTATCACAATTTGCAATCATCAACACCCTATTAACATCCCAACTTACCATCAATCATCTTATCTTCATAGAAATCAAACGGATGTTATTATCAACCTACTCCACTTCACAAATACGGATATAATCAACCCACTCCACTTCGGTTATAATTGTCCAATCCCGACTCAACTCAAATAGGCTAATTTAAATCAACTTAAGCGTTAAATACTTACATAATCGTTAATTATGTCGAAAAACACAGTTTTAACCAAAAAGGACAAAAGAAAACCGATAGAAACGTAAACTATTTAACATCCTCCATGTTTGGTCCAATATTATAAGAAACGAAAAGATTAGTAGACTAAAGTACTTACGATTTGTAAAAACGTGGCAGTTTAAGGGGTCAAGAACCAATTTTTCGACGACGATTGAAGATTTGAAGAAAAGATGAAGCAGGAAACAGATGGAGGGAGTAGTGCCACAGGGAAGAAAGGAAATAAAGGGCTGGTGGTGATGGTGGGTTATGTCACGAGTTATATGGAAATAGGTTTTTTCCCCTTTTTTTTCTTTTTTTTTTGTTTGTGTGTTTGAGTCGAAGTCCAAGTCAAAAACAAGTCGATTTTTGAATAAACGTTCTACTTTAGAAACAATCCAAAATCGTTTTATTTTATAAAGGCCCAAAAATACTTTAATATTTATAACAACATTGTAAATATTTTTTTCCAATTTAAAAACCCGATTTAAATAAAAGTAGAAAAGTCAAGTTTTATAATTGACTCAGAAAATAACGGGGTGTTACACAACCACCCACATTGACACACACCCACAAAGCACCATCATTCCGGTCACGACACTGTCATGTTCTCAACAGTTCGCTTTGTCATCCTTGGGGGCTTCTCTTAGGCAGAAGTTCTCCATCTACTCACAAAATCCAGATAAATTCAAAAAAAATCCAGCCTCCTTTCTATAGTGTGTCCTAATACTCGGCTCAGTCGAAGACAGAATCTGCCAGGACTCGAAGCAATACCCACTTTGGGAATGTATCCTAAAATCAAAAATCCAGAAGAACACTATACTACAACAGTCTCCTAACCGACTACTGCAATTCCCTTATAGCACATCCTTCCCATTTTGATGTTCGACCGTGTTGTCACTCAGGCTACGGAATAGCGCA
Source organism: Agrostemma githago (assembly GCA_958450325.1). Classification (NCBI taxonomy): domain Eukaryota; kingdom Viridiplantae; phylum Streptophyta; class Magnoliopsida; order Caryophyllales; family Caryophyllaceae; genus Agrostemma; species Agrostemma githago. The sequence continues at coordinate 56,899,912 of OY288240.1, forward strand.
ACTTAAGAGTCTTGTCATCTTAAGTGGCCCACCCCCCTACCAAGTCACGGTCCAACCCCTCGAGAGTCCAAGTCGTGTCTGTCAACTCGTCCTGTCACGTCCACTGTCGAGTCCGTCGGCATACCTCTCTTTTCAAATTCTCACTTCAAAATTTGCAAAACTTAGCCATTTGAAAAAAAAACCCCCTTTTTGACAAGGTCAAATCTCGGTCTATTTAAACTGCAAATTTCTTTTCTACCCCTTTCCATTTTGAAAACCTAGCACGTGAGTTGCTCTTTGGATTTCGATTTCAAAAACTAAGCAAAAATCACTATTCCCCAGCGCGAGTCATATTTTTACCTACGTGTTGCATGCAAAAGTTTATGTAACTGATACAGGTACAACTCAAGGCCTCGAAGGCAAGCCCGCACAACTCATATATCTCCCCAGCGGAAAGCCCTAGGCGGCATTTTCCCCGGAATAGCACGGGATGGACCCATATATAGGCATACCTAGGACTTATGCGACAAGTCTGATTCCCCACAGAGTTATCATCATCTGCTCAGGTATGACTTCTATCCTATGGCTGGCGAGCCCTTCACGCAAGTCTAATGGACTATAAACGGCCCGATCGGAAGTCTGCCAGGTCTTAATCCTCGATTGGCCTGGTAGCTACTCTGACTTTCGCCTTGTCCAAGCCTCAGTCAGAGTGGGGGCTCTGTAGACACCCACATTTTGACCGCTAGGTGTCTATAGCAGTTTCCAAAAAACACCCGATGATGATCGGATGCAAACGTATTTCTACGCGCTCGGATATGGGCTCGAAACCATTAGTTTCTAGCTTGGGCTTCTTACGGAGTACAAATCTCACAAAACTGACCTCAATTTCAAGCCCAGCGGGTCGTTTCCAATCAAATAAGACTAATTTGGGTCAAAACTGACACCGGAAATAAAACCGTCTTTTAGCGACTGGGTCAAAACCCGGTCAAAGCCGTTTCCGAAGAGCAAACCCGCGGTTCTCATTCAGGCGGGCCATCAGATCATGTCCATCAAGGCACTAAACCCTAGACAACAAGGAGGAGCAATTGCCTATATATACACCCCCTTGCATGCACTTAAAAACCCTAACACATCGACACACAACTTTAAAAAAAAACCTAAAAAAACCCTAATCAATTCTACATCCTAATTACTACCCTAAACCCTAGCAATCTAGGAACCCTAAATCATCATAACTCAACCTTCATAAACCTCGAAACTCCCGTGCTATAGCCACAACGAAACGAGTTCCATCCGAGACAAGAAACATGTAGGTTGAGGGTGCAAAATCTCGTTCTTTTCTTTTCTCCTTTCTTTCCTCGTGTCGTCCGCGCATCGTCGTCGTCATTGTCGTCTTTTTTCGTTTTTTTATTATCGTCGCGTCTCTAACATCGGTAATAATCTCTAATACAAAACATTAAATTACTTGCTAATTCGTGTCGAACACGAGGGATGACGGGATAAGAAAATCCGAATATTACGAGGGTAATGCACCCGATGTTGACGGTCGTTTATCCCGACACCCCAAATGTTTGATTGTTGAAGCAGTCAACGACAATAATCGTTTTTTATTTCGTTACGTCGCTAGTCACGTTTTTTTATTATTCGTGTCGTTATCATCATCGTTCATCGCATCTTTATCAATTTCGAAACTATTTTTTTCAAGTAAGGCATCTTTTTTTTTAGTTAAGGTCGAAACCCGTTGATGCGGATCCGACATCACACAATCCGCAAGGATTTATTACGATGTCGGGATGCGGAGGGAATCAAGTCGAGTCCTTTTTTAATTCAAGTGTCGATCCACTAGATTCGAAACCAATTCAATAATTGGATGTCGAATTTAAACGATCTAGTCAACAAATCCGACTAATACGATTTTCGTTGATGCTAAAAATAGTGACCATAATTCGCAAGAATTAATTCCGACACTATAAAACGCGGAGACAATTTATTTTGTTTTAGTTGATTTAAAACGACTTACAAATTTATTTTCTAGATTTCGCTCTTAATATTCGATATCGATTCAATTTTCAAATATCGGATACGACGAGTATCCAAATCCGAACCGAGCATAAATCATACAGTATTTCTGCCCGATTCAATAAAAATCATCATTCCAAGGATGCGATACCGACTCCGTAGTCGAATATCAAATCTAACGGAATTAATCAAAAAAGCCAAAAACAGCCCTCCATGCGAGTCGCGCGGGTGTCATGCGAGTCACTCGGATCTCATGCGAGTCGCACGCCTGTGCAAGTTGCGCGAAATTCATATAAGTCGCGCGATTGCCTGGAAATTGCGACACAAAAGGATTTTTTTTAGTTCAGTTTTAAAACGACTTATAACATCTTTCTTAAACTCGCTCCTAATGTTTGATATTGATTCCATAATCAAATATCAAATATGACGAGCATCGAAATTTTAAAGTCGAGTATAAATCATACCATATTTTTACACGACTTAGCAAAATTATCGATTTTCCAAAATCATGTATCATGTTTACATTATCTTATAGCATTCAATATTTTCGCAAACCGTTATTATCATTATACAGTTACTAACATGTTTGTTTCTATTTTTGTCGATTTATTTTCGTTATTCGTTTTATTATACTAAAATGAACCCGCATGCTAAATCCAACTTTGACGTTAAATTTAGATGCATTAAATCGACTAGCAACCCATTCAATTATTCGCATGTTTAGGCAAAACACTGTTTGCATATCATTTTTTTCATCGTTCTACTAACACGCGTATTCGAGGGTCAAACGATATCTTAGTAGAGGCCGCTAATGTGCGGGCGGGGTTGGGTGTTCTTTGTGAACTTCCCAACACGTACCCTCACCCCTTACTCAGAACCATGGTTTCCGGATATCTGAATCCATTGGCACACGAGAGTCATTCAATACACGGTATCCGATAATGTCGGTATCGGTATCAAATGCAAAGGGACGAACCCAATAAACTCTGACATCCGAATGGACCGTATTTGTACACGGCCCACTAATATATAGAGTGGGTTCAAATGGGCCCGAACTCCCACAAAGTTCGGTGGCGACTCCAACTTCGATTTAAATTTCAATTCAACCCATCTCATATGGAGATTCATTCGCCTCCCCAAACCCGCGCGTGGCCGCGTCAGGGTGGACCTATGTCATGTCCACAAAACTAAACGTATTTCGTAACGTATAACATCGTATAATACTCGTACGATTTTAAAAAAAATCGAAAACCCGGTACAGCGTCAAATTTTGACGCCATACCGACCAGTATAGCGTCAAATTTTGACGTTGTACTTGGTTTTCGATTTTTTTTCCCATATTCAACTTATTTACGATGTACTAAGCACTAATACACTGACATAAATAACGACATACTAGTACATAAACAACGAGATATTAAACGAAAAAAGATGATTAAGAGTAATTATAATTAAATTACAAGTGCATTAACCCCAAAATGTGGTTATTGCTCCATTTTATGGAAAGTCGGTTTTTTTAAGGAAATTCGATTTTTTAGGAAAGTCGGATTTTTTTAAAGGAAAGTCGGTTTTTTTAGTGAGAGAAGAGAGCTAACAACGTTGTGGTGAGTGGAGTGTTGTGGTAACACGATTATCGAGTTATTCAGTGGCAATAATATTAAAACAACCGTTTCATTATCGAGTTTCATTATTAACAAAGTTAGTGAATGTAATTAGGAAAGAGCGTTGTTATCTTTTCACATTAAAAAATGCCGACGACACTGAAACGTCAACGACTAACAACAACACTCTTTTTGTGTCATCTGTCCTATTACTCTTTCTGTGTCATCTGTCCTATTTTACCCATTTTAAACCAGGATTTATGCCTTATCTATGAGCCAACAAACTACGTAGTACTATACATAGAGACGTATTGATTCCACAATCGAGACTGAATCCGATATTTAACATCACATGTGGACCCACCAAATGTTGGTTAACATTTTATGAAGAACACGTCTGATGTGAAACTGCTGCGAGTTCATGGTACCCAAATAAAATCATTAAAAAAACCAAAAAATGCCAGACCACGATCCCCACTTGAATTCATATGCCTACTCTACAAACTCAAATCCCCTGGATTTACTCAGTCATAAGTCAACAAAACACCAAAAATTCATTCATTCACTTCATTTTTTGTATTGCTTGCTCATCTTCTGAAAAACCAACATCCCACATCTTCCTTCATCAATCGCCAATCATCATGCTGCCATATACACAACATTCATGCCAGTTTCTCTAGATCAAAGTTCACCTCATTTCTTCACAATCCTAGCTTACAAAAAGTACCTGAAAAATTATCTCTGAATTGGCAATGCCGGCACCTGAAAACCCCAAAGTTGGAGGGTGTTACATATGGTTCATCTCCTTTCTACTCTTCATCTTTACCATATCCGGAGCTGTCTTCTTGCTCTTATACGTGACTCAACCTCCATCAAAAACGACTTCGGTCTTTGCCATTATAGGCGTCTCCCTGGTTTTCCTGCCATGGCTCTTTTGGTGTCTAACCTTCTTTTACCGGGTTGTTTCTCGAAACTGTGGATTTAGAATGGTTTGTTTTGGTCCCTATGGATCCGGGTACCCCAACGATGATGATAATAATAATAATATTATTATTATTAACAGGGGTGGTAATAATATTAATGACAATGGTGACAAAAATAATGGTCCTGTCATGAGTTCTGTCGTTGTGGTCAACGACATTGATGATGTTCCGGTTGTTCATGATGATATGGTCAATGGCGAGGGTGATGATAATGGTGACGGTAATGTTGATCTAGGGAATGGGGAAACGGAGCCAACGGGTCCAAGACGGGTCCGTTTTGGAGGGGTAGTGATTATAGGAGATGAAGATGCTAACCTGCAGGAAAATGATGGGAGCCCGGAAGCTTTGTCACGCTCATCTTCTTCTTCATCATCGTCAATGTCGAGGCATTCCCATGATAGTGAAACACCGCTTAGACTGTCAATGGCATGAGAGTCAATCTACAGTCTTCCAACTTCATTTCTATTTATTTTTCGACCAACGATGGATGGTGCAGCCGTGCAGTTGCTGTTGTAGCGGCTCAATTGGGTAAAAGCCGGGCAAAGGTGACAATCATGTGACTTCATGTTTGACATGTTATTGAGAACATGTCACAGTCAGAGTCAGTCAGGTGCATACTAATCAACATGTTGAAGATGCAGGCAACTGAAATTAGCATCGATCCACGTCGAAATCGGACAGCCTTAGGACTATTGGTGAATTGGTTGGTGACTGAGTGTACAGAAATTAGCTTATTGCTAGAAAGATTTGAACTTATATATTGTCTTCTTGTACTTGATATTTGTAATTTGTGTACTCATAAAAGTCATAATGTCTTATAAAGAACGATTTTATTTAATTTCACGATCATTTTTATAAGGGACGATCTCTCATTAAAGGGATCAATGTAACAATGTACCAAAACTAGTAAAACTAAAAATAGGTATGTGTAATATAAGAGTATATTACTCCCTCCGTTTGTATCCAAAGAGTACGTATTCTTTTTTGGGTTAGTCAAATCCAATTGACCCATTTCCTTTTTAGTCCATTTTTTTGACCAATCTATCCCTAACTTACTAACATATTTACATCATATACCATTGTAATACTACACTTTGGATAATTAAATATTAATTTGTCCCAAATTATTGTACCTTTAATACTCCCTCTGTTTTTTTATTACAAGTCGTTCTCATTTTTTGAGACAACCTGTTCTCTCTTTAATACCTTTCACAACATAAAAAAAATACTATGAAATGTATACTCATTTGAAAGCTCTTTTCGTAAGGAATTTTATGGTACAATTTTTAAACTTTTTGGAATAATATATTTACACAAAAATTAAAGTCAAAGTCTCACCTCAAAAAAGCAAAACGTCATATAAAAAACGGAAATTTCCAATGGTACCCTCGAACTATGTCTACACATGGTACCCTTGCTTTTATGTTTGTTCACATGGTAACCTTGAGTTTTATTGTTTAGTTCCCGATTTGCCCTTACCCAAATTTCTGTCATGACGCCGTTAAATTATGACCAAAATTAATTACATCACTCAACAACTGTTTTTTCAAAAGGAAAGGTGTTCTAATGGTAACTCCAAGTTTTCATAGTTGTTCTCATGGTACCCTTATATTTTCATAGTTGTTCTCATGGTACCCTTAAATTTTCAGAGTTGTTCTCATGGTACCCCTGAAAGGAAAGCAACCACTCATTGAAGCAAAGCAACGACTAGTTTACTGAACTAGTCGTTACACAAGTGCTCATAAATTCACTCTTCTTTCAATTTTGGCAAAAGAAGATCAAACAATCCACACTTACCCAATCAACTTTTTCAACTCCTTCTTCACTTGTACCAAAAAAACGGAAAAACTTCATCACCATAACCTTAAACCTCGATCATCTAAAAACATCAAATTTTCCTTTTTTTGTACAAGTGAAGAAATAGGTGAAAAGGTTGAGTGAGTAAGTGTAGATTGTTTATTCTTTTTCTGCCAAAATAGTAAAGGAAGTGAATTTATAAGCACTTGTGTAACGGTTAGTTCAGTAAACTAGTCGTTGCTTTGCTTCAATGAGTCGTTGCTTTCCTTTCAGAGGTATCATGAGAATAACTATGAAAAACTTAAGGGTACCATGAGAACAATTATGAAAACTTAAGGGTACCATGAGAACAACTATGAAAACTTAAGGGTACCATGAGAACAACTATGAAAACTTAAGGGTATCATGGGAACAACTATGAAAACTTAGGGGTACCATGGGAACCCATCTCCTTTTGAAGAAAAGTAGTTGCTGAGTAATGTAATTAATTTTGATCATAATTTAATGGTGTCATGACAGAAATTTGGGTAAGGTCAAATCGAGAACTAAACTATAAAACTCAAGGTTACCATGGGAACAAACTTAAAAGCAGGGGTACCATGTGTAATGTGACATAGTTCGAGGGTACCATGGGACTTTTCCCTATAAAAAAATACGGAGGGAGTAGTATTTTAAGTTTTTCTTAATCCTTGTTCAAAAGTGAAATGTACCCTTTGGATACGAACAGAGCGAGTAATAAAAATGGTTACAATCTGCACAAAAAGGGATACACTCGTTACAAAAACAAATATAAAATGAAATAATCATTTTGAGGGACATTTACTAATAAAAGTGATACGGATGATACATAAAAAGTTACAAAAAAGTTGTGTCTCAATATTTTGATGAGTTACCGTCTCTCCATAGTTTTTGAGTTTTATAAATCTTCAACCATAAGTAGAGACTCATTTTATTAATGAGCTATAATAAAAATGACGTTCCAATTCAAGACAGGAAATTCCTGATCCCAACCACGCAGAATGGAGTTTTAGACAAACATGATCAAAATACATTTGTAGGAACAAAAACAATACTGTAACTATTTTCACAAATTACTTTATTCATTTTGCTACGTTTAGTTCCACAAACAAGAGTGTTTGAGTGATAATACAAATGAAACAACGGCATAGAGCAAAACTTAGAACCTCACTTGTATGAAGAAATTGTACAGCATTGAAAATACAGCTTGCGAAACTTGTCTGAGACATCCACATTGCGGAAGGACTTGACAATGCCTCATCAAATATACATGAATTACAAGTAAATCTACAATATACCTGAAATTAAAAAAAAATTAAAAAAATACAGTTCAGTCAACTATCGCTATCAGCCAGCTACCCATGGCACACAAGAATTACAAAGGGAATTTTGATGTCGTCGAAATTATAAGTATCACTGCCCAATGACTACTAGTCTACTACAGAGTAATTCTTAGCTGATAAGTGATACGTGAACGCTAGCACAATATTTAAGAAGGTTGAAATGTACATCACATTCCATAGCAAATATTGGCAAACAGCGATGAAGGTTGAGTCTGATCCCCCGACCTCTTGTGAATCTATGTTACTTCGACAACTCACTTGGCTGCTTTTTAACTTAAGACAGAATACTATTCCAATGTGAGACAGCAGTTTGACATTGGATTCAGATGTTTACATTCCAAGTAGCTATGTCCGACACTCGCAGTTTAGCCTGAGTACTTACAGAATAGTATTAGTTACGAGTATAAAATTATTGAGCCAACTAGAGTTTCTTGTAATAATAGCGGCTGATAAGTTACCAAAATCTCAAATGGCTGCACGATATACCAAAGATCCATCACTAAGCATATGCATGACTCATAACTTCCACATTGGAAAGAGATACCTTTACCCTAGTGTAGTAAACTGAAGCCAAAGAGTTTTTCAGTCAAGGCATCCAGGAATCATCAATGAGAAGTCGGGATGCTCAAAGATCCCGTATTAAGCACTCTTGGCAGTACCTGTAAAATTAAACACCGAATACATTTGTAGCACTTGCAAATAAAGTGTAAGGATAATCAATGATAATAGAGAAGTCCACAATACCTCACCACACCGTGCACTAATCTTCAAGGGCACAATACTATCTGCCCTAGTTGGGCCGATGTTTATAATTGCTGTAGCTGCACCTGCCTCATGAGCAGCTCTGCAAAATTCATATGGAACCTACTCATGATCTCATTCATATGATTTCATTAAAATAATGTTATTTTGTTTATTTTGCTCTGCTTAAGAAAAACTTGGAAAGTTCAAAGAAGTTGATTTAAGTTCAGCAATAGGTCAATTTTAAGTAAGCCAACTAATTTTCAGTAATCACATTTCATAGAACACAAGTTTGCCATCAAAAAAGCCCTACAAGATGTAACAATGATCCAGAGAAACAGGTTTTAGGAAAGTATATCTAACAACTGGTTTTTAATTCAATTCATTATTATAGAATCAATGGCATTGTAAAGAATCGACAGTTATGTAATAGCCAAAAAAACTAGGTCATTCTTTTTTAGTTAGCTGAGTTGTGCCGAGATACAGAACCAGTAGTACCTAACCAATCTGAAGGCAGACATCGTCATTACAGATGACCCGACAACTAGAAAACCATCACAAGTTTTTGCTGCTTCCATTGCTCTATCAGCACGATCCTTTGGAACATTGTCTCCAAAGAAAACAACCTTCAAAATGGAACAAGGGTGTTAAAAAGAGAACGCTACAAACTGCAAATATCACCTCTTTGAAGTGTACACTCCCACATCCTCCTCTCTAAAAACAAACTGCTTCTATTTCTAGTTTTGTACACAATAACTTCATATCCTAAAGGCTCAAAATGCAGCAAAGTTTTGTTTAAAATAGTGTAGATCACAAGCAATTGCATGGTCTTTTAAAGAGGGTGTGTGTAAATGAAGTAATGAACAAACAACTAAAATAAGAGTAATAAATTACAATATACTCCGTAGTACTATAATATCAGTCAAAGTTGTCATTGATTGACCACAAAAGTGAAATGGAGGCTATACATATGAGATGGCTAGCAAAAGACCCTGCAGTAGTGTATGAAGTGTAGTCAAAATAATCACTCTTGAAAAGGGCAATGTAATATGCCGTCAAACAGGTGCATGAAATCAGCATATCAGGTGTAGGTGATTAGTAAAAGGATATAACTCTTTAGTAAGGAAAACATCTCGCCTCAGGTTTCAGCACACCATCACATTCAGGGCAAGCAGGAATGTTCAAATCTTCTTCCCAATATTTCTCATCAATGTCAAGATCACCATCAGGCCTCATCTTCATGCCAAATGTTTTGTCTGACCCAGGGCTAGCAAAAGTCAATATATCTAGTGCTTCAGCCCACTGCGAGGACAGATAAATCATTTTAGTTGGTATAAAGAATTAACAGCATAGTTCAGGACGAGCTAAAAGACTGCACCACTCGAATTTAGCAAAAGTCATTAAAACAAAAAATTTGTATTAATATGATCCTCATCTGGAAAATATTAAAATTTATATATGCACATATTTTCTCCTTACAGCCCGTACTAGCATATGGATGATCGCTTTTAAATTGTTAGATGGTTCTCTATCAACCAAAACCTTAAGGTGATGTTAAGCCCAATTAATGTTAATATTCAAATACGCCCCCTCACTTGAATACTCACTGAGTTTGAAGAGTGATTAGTTCATAGGTTCCCCTCTACCATGTGCTTAAATTCTACTTCAAAGGATTTGGAGAGACTCAAGATTTGAATCCGTAACCTTTGGGTAACGTTAAGCTCTGAAGCGGCCTCGGCAACACCCAAACAATGGAGAGTCCACATTACAAACTCAAAAGGGTTTCACACTAAAACAAATTAGCAATAGAAGTAGTAGGCACTTAGCCCTATATAGGTAGTGAAACCTCTCCTCACTGGAGTCATCAACCGTTGGAATTTTCTCCAACTGAGAAAGCACGGACTGTGCCAAAGAGGTAAAAACAAAACCTAACCCAAAGGCCCAGTTTAATTCACCAAGATATCGAGGTCTTTAGGCGTGGGCTCCATTACCATTTAAGAATATCATAATAGGTTCAAACAACAAATGAAAATTTTGGTTGATGACATAGCCAAACACAAGTCGGTTAATCCCTTCAGTGCCAAAAGGGGGGAACAATGATAATAATTCCTAAAATATACTTTGTAGAAATCTGTAAATATTATTGATGCAAGTATACGGTAAGGTAAAATTGACATTTTGGTTGGTGATGAGTAGTTAAAGTTTAAAATCATTACTTTATACTACGGAGTAAAAGAGAAACCAATGCCAAAGTGATAGGACACATGTCGCGCTGTGAGCGATTATTTTCCCGCCTAAATTTGATATAATTATGGGCCTAAATAACGGGTTAAATTAATGGACTAGAAATTGTGCTCAATCACTCTAATAAATACTGTGTAATAAACTGATGCTCAATTAGTAGACTCATACGGAGTATATACACGAGAATATGGATCCAATAACAAAATTCATTTCCTAAAATATGGATCCAATTAGTAAATTCATATATACATGTATATTATCAATATATAACAATATTCTAGAAAAAATATCTTAGTTGCCTAACTTAATCTCTATAAATCAATGAAAAAAATCCTACTAACCCAAATTCTAATAATTTTTTTCCCCTAAAATGCACTAAAAAATTCTCATCTAAAAACCTCTTATATACTTCCTCAATCCCGAAGAGATATTCCCATTTGATTATTATATTTTTCACATTGGAATAAAAGTAGAAACATCTTAAAGAGATAGATGGAGTACTAAGAGAATAACAACTTGCCAAAATTTTCAAATGAGAAAATTTAAAACTTAAAAAATTTCAAATATGAAAAAAAATCATCAAAAGAATATAAAAAAATTTATAACAGGATAATCATTAGTTTTATAGAAAAAAGTATATTCACAACGTTCTTCTAAATGATGTGTTTATTTTATGATGTGAATGCCTAAATTTAATTTTACAAACAAAATATAATTAGTTAGTTCATTATTCTATAATGTACTACAAAACTTCTGATAAAATATTCATGAATGAGTATTCAATTCTAAATATTAGTTCACATAATGCTAAGAGAAAATTTGAGTTTTTTGAAACTCGAGAATAACAATTGGCCAATTTTTTCTATCCAAAATGCACATATTACTAAATATGAAAGAAAATAATTAAATATTATACTCCGTAATAAATATACAACTTATTATTATCCTTATTCTATCTATGAAATATAGAGTAAGAGAATTGATATATACGAGTATTTTTTTTAATATTTGAATATTTATTAGATGTGGCCCATGTGGCGAACCAATTAGTATGCAAATGTTCACATTTTTTACAATTCGAAGTAAGGTATTTGTATCAATGATTTTTTTTCCTTCAATCATATCTATTATAAAAGTATTCACGTGTGACTACAATCTTCATATATCATCTTATAACAAATTAATATTAAAATTATTACTCCCTCCTCCTTGAATAAGTCCCATATGGGTTTGACACAAAGTTTAAGAAAATGTGAAAGGATAGTGTTGATATGATGATGTGATGGGAGAGAAATAGAGATGAAAATATTTCCTTAGGAGGAAATGGGGGCTAACTCAAAAAAAATCCATAAAAGAAATAAGAGGCTTATTCAAGAAGGATGGAGTATATTTTATAAAAATTCAAAAACATTATTAGTTGATACTTTTATCAAACAAAAAAAATTGCCAAACAAAAAAATTCTTATAAATGATAAACTATATAAGCCGCACATTTGTGCGGGTTTTATACTAGTTACTGTACTAAATAGGGCTATCTTGTATACATACAAAGTTCTCACACAGCACCCATCAAGACATTGCAACCAACCTTAGGATTAAGATCCTTTAGTAGGTCCTGAAATGAGTGCCGACAAAATGAAAATCCACATTCAATACAACCGACACTGTACACAGTTCCATGTAACTCCAGAGGATTGCTGCCAGCACGATGATGCAGCCTGAAACATGAATTACAAGCAGGCTAAAAGCTAAATTGCTGAATAAACAGCATGCACGAACTTGCCTCTTGGCACATGCAAGATCAGAATACCTGTCAACATTTTGAGTAATCATAAAACTTATCCTTCCAGCTTTTTCTAAGGTCGCTAATGCAGAATGACCAGCACCAGGTTGCGCAGCAGTGAAACGTCTCCATCCAGCATAGCTTCGTGCCCAATAACGCTTGCGAGCCTTGGCTGAGCGAACAAACTCCTACTAACAGAAAAGAATACACAACCAAGGATGAAATATACTATAACTATGCCTTTAGTTTAAGATAGCCAAAAGAAAATATAGTACAGTAAATGAAGATAAAGTTAGAAGAGTTTAACTGCAGAAATATGCTCTGAAGGTGCTTCCTACTCCCTCCGTCCCACTAAGATTGTCCCGTATTCCTTTTTGGGTATGTTTTTAAAGATTGTCCCATTTCTCAATTCCTTTTTAGTCTATTCTTTTTTACAACTTCGTCCCTACCAAGTTAAAATATTTACCATTTTGCCATTCCATTAACTCACACCACCTCAAAACATTATGACTCACCCTATAAAAGAGTCATCATTGCCTATATATACTCAATCATCACACCATTTTCTTAGTTATTGTGCAAAAGTAAATGGGACAAACATTTTGGGACGGAGGGAATATTTCTGTAGTCTGTTCTTCATCAGGGGTTAATTTCATTCAAAAAATTTCAGACTGAGAAGTACTGAGACACCGAGTACGCGATGCATTAATATAGTAGCCTTAGACTTACGTTGCTTCACTAATAGAGAGACCAGAAAAACTGACAGCAGCTTGTTCAAATTTCTTTATAACAAGACAAACATTTATTCTTTTCCCAAGTACGCACACATTAGAGGAAGAAGGCTCAAAATAAGACACAAAAAAACACAATTTGATGAAAAAATATGCAAGATCGACTCCTCAGGTTTAATATGTAATAAGCAAAAATTCAAGCATAATCAAAATAACAGCACATGCCTTTAGATCACCTGGTGGGTCATGGGTTTGAAACCAGAACTATATGCTCCATTAGGGCTGCAACAACACAGCCATAGTCAGAATTTATTCACAAGTGTAAGATATCAGATATATGATGAAGTGGGGAAAAAAGGAGTTCTCATACGTAAACATTACAGAGATGCCAAATTTTGGTGTATAAACGTAACTAAGATATCCTTATAAGTTATAACCACCCGAAGCTTTAGCTCATAAAGAAGCTCGAATAGCACCACAAGAATGTCTAACCCCTAAAAAAAATAGAATTACTCTCCAAGCATATGTATCTAAATACTCCCTCTATCCAAATTCAAAATGCACATTTGCTTTTTCACATTTGTCGAGGCACGTTTTACACCATCAATATCTTTCCTTTTACATTAGCAAAAATTATAAAAAATTGATACTTTTAATCAGCTCATAAAGACAAATTAAACAAGATCACACATTACTATATTTTCTCTTATAGATTGTCGAGAATATTGAAGATTCTCTTTAGTTGTGAATACTGCTTAAAAAAAAAATGTGCACTTTGGATTTAAATGGAGGAAGTAACTAATAACAGCAGATGACTCTTGCTTTCAAAGGTATTTTAGATTTCCAAATGTTTTTCATAACCCACTTCAGCATATATGACAATACGACATGGCTTACTGATAGATGTCATACAAATTTGCACTGAAGCTAGAAAACAAAAGAAGGATGAGCTTCCCAACTCTAATATTGGCATCTGCCATCACTTGACCAAGATTAAAAGTATTGGCATCTGCCGTCACTTGACCAATATTTCATAACAGGATTGCTCATTTGTGCAATCTGAGACTCAAAAAAAAGAGTTCCCACCAAAACACGCAAAAGTAAGGTGAAGTACTGAAGTTATAAAGGAAGCACAGAAAGAAAGCAATACTCAAAAGAAGAACAACATTTTTCACCTTCTGTAATCTGGAATTCCACACTCTGTACTCATTCCTGCTCCAGTTAACACAACTAGCTTTTTACTGTAATGTACAAAGCAGGAATGATATGAGGTGACAAAATCTTCACCAAAGCCATACTTTATGGAATCCACTAAAAAAAATACTGGTTTCTAGAAAACGTCAATTTACAAGTATATACTGTATGTAATATGTGAGCCCACTGACCTTTGATCAAAAAGCTGGTACAAAAGGTCAATATCCCTGATGTTGGGAGGAGATGCATCAGGAACCATCTTTTTATCCCTAAGATAATCCTTATTTTCCTTTCTTACAGCTGAAGTTCCAGGAACTGACATCCGGAATGTGGTGTGGACAGGTCTGACTTGCCTTCTGAAGAATAGGGAATTTCTTACTCTATCTGATTCCAGCCATCTAATGCTACTCGACAATACTGAGTCTATGATCACAGACACCAAGTTATGCCAAGTTATTATAGAAAACCATAGCAAATCAAAATCAATATCCAAAGAAATAAAGCAGCAGGAGACTTGCCTGCCAGTGAAAACACAAAACGCTTTCTCCCACTCCTTAAACTCTGAAATTTCAATGAACAACTTTAAGTCATCCTTAGACACACAATTGATACTAGTCTTCAGCATCTTCATTATTGCAACAAATTTGTAAGTAGGACAACGTTGACAAACTAACTTAAAGGGCTCCAATTTAAAGCTGGGGGTAAAGGATAGAGACCGCACCCTACCCATTTGTTGAAAAACAAATTCGCTGTTTTGGGCTGACCATAGTTAATATTGTGTCAACGAGCCACTGCTTCGCAGTATAAGAAGCGTGGATAATTTAATGATGCATCTATGTAAGACGCCAAATTTTGAAGCCATAGAAAATTGAGTCTTTGGTTACACATCTACATGCGAAACAAATTTCCACCATTTTTAATACCAAGAGCGACCATAGACAGTGGCTCGCCCATCTAGCTCAGAACTTCCAGCAATGAGAAACCTAATTCTTTTCATAAACCCAAGATATAAGTTGTTGGTTATCCCAAGTATAGAGTTTACAAATAAAAGATGAACCCAGTTGTGTCGATCAGATAGGAACTCTTGCCATAGTGCGTATAAAAACTAATCAATGGTGTTCATATACAAATCCATACAAAGGTTAGATAAAAAGGTTCCCAAGCCAGGATAGCTCAAGGAATCATGGTAGCTGAATAACCGACGCACATAATGGGTTAGCGAGAACTGAGAAGTCACATATACTCATATCACGCATAATGACCTGCTAGGAAAATGCACTCAACAGCTCAACTCACTCACATAGTCATATCATGCCTCTAAGACATGCTCCCTCCGAATCTTGAAAGCCTCCAAATTTTCAAATTAACCAAATTTAATGAACAGAGGAAAAGACAACATTACCATTGCATAACCCACACATCTTCTTATCTCACTCTCCTCTCCCCATCCCCATCCCCATCCCCAGCCCTCACAGCCATCACCAACTCATTCAACCACCAATCCCATATCCATGGCCACTATGAAATCCACCTGCCCCACCAACCCACCCTGCCGAACTCACTGCCACACCTTGCCCTAAGCACTAATTCACCTCAACAAACTCATCGCACCACCCTTTCACCACTACACACCACCCCTCTCATGGCCACACATCACCTCCAACCCTAGATCTACAATGTTTAAGAGTGGGGAAGAATTTTCGGAGGGGGTGTGGAGTTATTTAGGCGTAGGGCCTGGTTTTCATTGTGGTGGATGCGCTTTCGTGGGAAAATGGAGATTTGGAGGAACATTATCGAACTTCAAGACACTAGCTACGTATATAGTTAATTAGTTATTCATAGCATTGCCATAAAATACGACAAGCACAACTTTCCAAGCGTTGAACAAGGTAAACTATAACTGACTCCTATGCTAATAGTATTCACTTGGAAGCAGTGAGCCCGAATCAACGGAATGAACCATGAAAAGGTCCATAGGCCATATTTCAAGTAAAGATAATTAGCTTAAGCTAAGCTAACCCATCTCCAAAGTCCAAATCATAAAACACCAAAATTTAACAGTTTCAAGCTCAGTAAAGTATCATCAGCATCAATCGATACAAAAACATGCCTAACATTCTTCATATAGAAATGCACCATGGTTCATTAATCAAAGTTAAGTATATTCTGTATATTCAGCTAAAGCAATGCAACCCATTAGGTAGTAAAAAGAATTTAAACAAATGAAATCAAAATAAGAAACACATGATCAAACACAAGAAATCATCATCATCATAAAGAAACAGACACTGATTTAAAAATGAGTTAAAAGGAAGAAGAATGACTGACGGAAAGGAAATGGTGAGATTGCAATGCATAAGACATGATATGATTGTTGTTGAATGATGTAAATTAGGGTTTATTTGTTGAATTCGTAGAAGATTAGTAAATTTCTGGGTTGGGTATCTGCTACGTCTCCTTTTTCTTCTTCATTAATTTCATCTAATTGTTGGCTATTTCTCAGCCGCCTAAACTTTTTTCTGATTTACTCCTCCCCTTTTCCACATAGCACGGAGGGATGTTGAAAGAGTGGTCCGGATTGTTAAATTGGATCGACTCGAATTTTATAGTTCGGTCCGGTTTGAATCCGGTACATGTCGGTCCGGTCACTAGATCTCCAAAAATTTGTTGACCTGTCTGCGGTTCAGTTCAGTTCAATACACACTTAAAAAAAATTCAAATTTAGTGTAATTTCCGGTTTGGTTCTAAGAGAGTCTGGTCCGATCCGGTTCGGGTTTCTTTTTTAATCGGTCCGGTCTCCGAACTTGGATTTTTTGGGTTACCGGTCTGGCCTGGGTTTGGACTGGTGAACAGTCCTAGTAACATGGACACTTCTTCAAATCAACGTGTCTGTATCAGACATCAACACAGGTCACATATACGATAATATCTGTCAGGCATCTGTAAAATCGTGTCCGATTTTGTCTCAACTGCCAATTTTTTTTCTCATCAATTAGTCTCTTGTATGGTGAGTGATAACTCTGTATTTATTTATATTTTCACCCCGTTTTTATGTGTCATTTATAATTTAGAATATTATTTGGACTATATAATATACTTTTCGCTAATTTGGGTATTTATTAAAGTGAATATTATTTTAGAATAATATAGACTAAATTGTCCTCCGTACTAATTATGATTATAGGTACGAGTTGATCGGATGAACAAGAAGCGGAACAAGTCCACTTTCAAATTAAAGGCTCATTTGCTAAATCAAGAGATCAATGTCTCGAGAATATCAAGGGAAGAGAATGAAGATTAAGGGTTTCCCTGGAATGCTAGTAATGGGCCTGAACAATTAAAGGGGAATTGTTATAGATTATTTTAGATGGTTTGAGATGAACCAAACAATTATGGCCCATTAAATATTACCCAAATGAGAGTAATACCATACCCCCACATCTCCCCTGAAACAATTACTGGAGGAATTTTTTTTTACCAAAACTCATTTTCTATATTTTTTGCTCGCACAGGCACTCTCTCTATCTTTACTTGATTTAGGGGCTTAAATTAGGGTTTCTTTGCAATTAAATTCTTAATTAACTCAATCCAACTTGCTGTAATTTGGTTCTTTGTTCAATGTAATGAGAAATTACTTAAGATCGTCCTTTAATTGCAGTGACGTTGTTACTGTTTACTAGTACCATTGATTGTGCGGTCTTGTGGAAGTAAATTAAAATGTAACTTAAATTTTGGTACTCAGAGTATTAATCGCGGGTATTAAATTTTGCTAATCATTTTTTCAGTTAGTTTGTAACTGCTAGTCTAACCATTAAGACATTTTATACTGGTATCATTCATATTTTTGATGTACTAATTGTGGGTATTAATTTTTATTTCAATCGTTAGATTCTGTGAGCAAGTTCTTAATTGTGGTTGTACTCCCTCCGGTCCCAATGAATACTTTACGTTTGCTTTTTCACACTTGTCGATGCACATTTGGTTTTTCATATCTTTATTTACGTATTATTAAAAAATTTAAAAGTTTGATATTCTTAATATAATTATCATGACAATTCAAAAAAATCTCACATAACTATATTTTACATTATATTTTAGAAAATATATCAAAGATTATTTCACCTCATGAATAGTGTCAAAAAAAAAATGTAAAGAATTCATTGGGACGGAGGGAGTATTAGATTTGATGAAATTGTATACAATTAACATTATTGTGTGAGATTCTGTTCTTTAAGTGGTTGAATGTGAGTATTAATTTCTATACTGAATTTGTGTTAATTTATATATTGAGGATCTGGGTTTCAATCGTGGGTATTAATTTCTGTTTTTTGCTTGCCTTTTTATATTGAATTGGTTCTTATGATCTCTATGCAGTAACTATGGCACGTAGAATATTGTCACGGAAACAAAAAAAATATAATTGCTCTTATTTGGTATATTAGAATGAGATCCATGATATTGATATTATTTTGTTATTGCATTATAACTATATTAGACATTGTGAAAAATCCCTGCAAGAAAACTAGTCACACAGTGAAACAAACTTTAAATCAAGGAACAATAAATATATATGAGGTCCTTAACTCTGACCTAAGTTGCATAGATCAACTAAGAATGAATTGATTTACATTTGATGTGTTATGTTGATTAATTCGTTTCATGGTCTTCTTAGAGAGTAAAAAAAATATGTTTTTAGAAGGGTGGCAATATTTTTGAATATATTAGCATATGATCAAAAATAATGAATACTTGTGCACCGTTTGAAAAGATCCAAAGAGACCGTGAGTAGGAACTCCGTCAAATTTTAAGAGCAGTTTTACATTTGTATAAGCACTTGATAAAGACCCCACAACCTATAGAGGAGGATTGCGGTGAATAAAAATGGAAGTGGTTTAAGGTAAAATTTAATTATGTCAAGGGTCCATAGATTTCATATGTGTTACTAATCAATATTTAATATTTTAACGTACTTACAATGGTGCATAGAATTGTTTGGGAGCTTTAGATGGGACACATATCAAGGTAAAAGTTCCTATTTGTGAGAAACCTAAGTATTGTACAAGAAAAGGAGAAATAACTTCGAATGTTTTAGCCTCGCTTGTACGAAAGACATGCAATTTATCTATGTTTTACCAGGGTGGAAAGGTACGACTGCTGATAGTAGAGTCCTCCAAGATGTTGTTAGTAGAAGACATCTGTTTAAAGTCCCTCGTGGTGAGGAATATTTTTCACACTTTAATGATTAATGATATAAATTATAACTAGTCGTCGTGCCCGTGCACCGCACGGGATTAATATTTTACTTGTCAAAATTTATTGTGGTGGTCGCGGCGTTTACTTGTAGAGGGCGTCGTAATCGTGAATAACACAGAGGTTGCAAAGATCGTATCATCAAAGCTACTAAAACATATGACATGTAAATATAAAGACCGGTAGAAGTCGATATGATCCAGTCTAAGGTAGAAACAGATTTTAAAAAATTCGTAGACTATAGAATTGCAATATGTAATGTTCTTAAGTTATGCTTTGGTGGTTCTGTGTTTTTCTCTATCGGGGTCTATTTTGTCTTTTCAACTTTTGGCCTCTTTTTCTCGATTGTTTTTTTCGCTACGGATGCTTCTTTCCCCGTCGCTTCAAAGCTGTAAGGCATTTTTGGTGTGTAAGTTCTGTTACTAAAACATAAGTAAAAAATTGCTTGTAGTTGATGTACGTAATAATAATAACTAACTTACTCTTTGTCTATCTTTCTTTTCACATTCTTAGCTGAGGTGTTCACCGGAGGCCCAGACTCTGTTGTAGGCTGACTTTCTAAGTCGTCCTGTATTGGTTGATCCTGCGAAAACATTGGACTTGTTTGGGTATATTGCCTTGTGTGTAAAAAGATGCTGGTGTTCTTTGGTAAGAATTGTTGTTGTTACCTCTGTTTTTTTGTCCTCCCTTCGCACTGTGGTTGGAGATGGAGGGTCATTTGGCGTCGGTACTACCTTTTGACACTTTAGTTCCCGTTCGGAATTGTATTTGGTAATCCAAATCTTGACTTTCATGGTGTATTCTCTCCCGACACATTGTTGGAGTATGTCAAACACTTTCTCCTTTCCCCCATCTTGTTTTTTGGTCTCTTGTTAGGACAAAACGGTTAAAATTTCTTCGAGTAGGTGGTGTGTTATTTGTTGTGCGTACCTTCTCATATTGGATTAATAGTGCTTCGATTGGTCTTTCGATTATCTTCTCAGCTCCTCTCCCAAAAATCACCAAAGTTGCGTATGCTGTTTCGTTCGCTATTGTAGTGATTAATCTATACCTGTGTTGTGGGTATTAACGTATTTGTGATATTGTTTAGGAGCAGTAGATAGACTTAATATACTATATGGTGAGTTATAATTTTTGGGTTTTTTCTTACCTTTGTTTGGGGTAGGGTATTGGTTGGTTACATTGGCGACACTTTCCGTCCTTGTCGATTCCAGCGGGGCATGATGTGCAAGACTGATACCGCCAGTCAACATCTGATCTTACTTCTGTTATCGTTCCGTGGTATTTGTCTACCTCATTCTGTTCCAATTGTTTCATTTAATCGGAAATGTTCAATGGTATATCATAGCAGTAGGCTTGTGATGTTTGTTGACATTACCTGATCGTCGACATCTACTTGTAGAAGCTCGGCAATGGTTGAAGTGACCATATCTCCTGCAACCTCAGCATGGAGAACTCTTATTGGAACGGGTTCTTGGTCCCTGTAGAGTGGTATGACAACACAAATAATAATATGTGGCTAATTTAGTGTATGTGAGATCGGGGTCGTGGTTCATGTGCAGTATTTTTATGGTGTAATGGGAAGGAAAACACTCATTGATATAGGTGGTGAATTATAAGTGTTAAGCTTTCAACCATAACTTTTTCCTTTTCATAACTCCCTCCTTTTCATCTTCCACTTCGTAACTCCTTTCTTTTCATCTTCCACTTCATAACTCCTTCCATAACTCCTTCCTCCTTTTCATTTTCACTTCATACATTTTCATCTTCTTCATAACTCCTTCCTTTTCATCTTCCACTTCATAACTCCTTCATTTTCATCTTCCACTTCATAACTCCCTCTATAACTCCTTTCTCCTTTTCATCTTCCACTTCATACCTTTTCATCTTCCATCCAATAGTATCGTGACACGTGCCTTGCTTTAGCTTTGAGATATGGAGAAATGAAGGATAAAATGTGTAATCCCCTAGAAAATCTAACGCAATACAGTGACGGAAACACTGTAGAGTTGGGATTAAAACACACTGACAAACTATATCTTATTAAAAGAAATGGTAAGTCGATACAAAGGCCACTTTTTACAAAAGGGCTAAATAGAAAATTCTCCAAATGGGTTATACAAATCCGTAAATTACATGAATAGAGAAAGAGTAGGATCCACGCTACTCGCTAGCTCACACCCAAAACCTAGCAGCAAATACCTGTCATGTTATAAACATAACAGCCACGTCAGTGGGGAGTAACACAGACGTTCTCCCAGCCATATTATATCATATGGAAAAATAATAGTATTACTATATCAAAATAATTAAAATGAGAAAACATTAAAACGATATGATAAAAATAAGTTTTCAGCGAAACTTAAAGCATTTGCAAACCTGCAAGTCAATATCAATCGATAATAATAATATTCAAAAATGGCGTTATGGAAATCAATCAGTGCAACGGAATAGACTTTCACTAGGATAATACTCAAACTAGCTTCGAGAACTTAGTCAAAACAAATTAGACTTCGGTCTCTAACTAGGCAACTCAAACTATAACAGGACTGCGTGCAGCGAGGTCCTGGCTTAAGTAATGTACACCCCTCCTGGACACCAACCGTAATCCAGTTCAACCCGACGGTGACTTACACGATGCGATATCTAAGTTTAAGGTCAAAATATACACACTCCTGAACACAAACCATGCTCAGTTCAACGACCAATGCGTCTCAACATAGACACACCAGCTTTATAGTTGATGGCAAAACGTATACCCTAGACTGTATTACTCTACCCATACACTTGTCCTCATTCCATAACTCCAAAATAGCCATTATCGATAGTCAAAAGTAAATATAATCAATATAAATGATATGGATAAAAGGAATAACCATTTTATATTAAAAGGGAAACTTTCTAAAAATAGAAACTTACTAAAAATAGAAATAGTCTTATTGAAAATATGTAAGTTATTAAAATTAGTGAAATGTATAGAAATATCATTTCTAACGAAGTTAGCGTTTCATTATTATCGCCGTTATCGTAACTTTAATATATTTCTAAATTTGTTACCCAAAATATAAATAAAGTATAATAAGTCAATATTTAGTATTTTTATAAATAATTAGAAAATCGAGTTAAACTATAAATGTTTGAAAAAGATGGTTTAAGAAAAACGATATCAAAATTACTTGAGTCGACGAGTTTTATAAATTAAACGAGATTTTATAAAGCTTTCAAATTGGTTTTAGGAAATTGATTTTATCAATAAATAATACTGATTTTACTAAAAATAATCAATCGTAGACAAATGAGAAATTATTAGGGAAAAATAGTCTCGACTAAAATGTATTTAAAACAAAATCGACTACTTTCTCATTTATTAATATAAGTCGTAAAACGAAATAAATTTATTGAACAAGTATACAAATTTCAGTTAAAATATAAAAATACAATTTTGAGTTAAAATTATAGATTAACGAAATACGACGAAAATATGAAATCGATATTATTTAGTTACTAGTGTCACGATAACCAACAAAATACTATAACGATCGTAAATAATTAAAATTACTAACGATTTATAAAACGATATCGAAAAGTTATAAAATGTTTATAAGGCGCACGATTGGAAATACTATTTTTAGCAAATAATATGTAGCTAAAAGTAAAATTGAAGGTAAAGTATCTACTACATACTACTACTCAACACACGATATAATACCGAGTAACGCCCTAAAGTTACCTTGAGAAGATATCCAAACGAAGACGTATTCGTCCCTCTTAATCAGTCCAAGTCCCAAATCTATAGCAATGTCTTTAAGCTCCAAGTTGTAGAATCGCTAGTCTTCTAAGAAAGCTTCAGCACGAAAATCGAATTGACAAAACAAAAGAATGAGACAATGGGTATTTGACACAAAATGGAAGGGAAATTGACGTGTCAAATAGAAACTCGAAGGCTGAACCAAACAGAGTCGAATACGACAAAGTAAGGATGAGAATTGTCACGAAAGTGACGAACTAAGAGGAAAAACAAAGAGAGTAACAACACACACCATAATGCAGAGTCAATAAGAACGGAATGGATCAGAAACAACGAGCATCGACACGAGTAATAACTCTAACAAACCGTCGTCGCAACCAAAGTGAGACAACAACAATAGTATGCGGATTCACACACAATATACGAACGGAAGGAGAGCAACGGAACCACGATACATAACGAGGGAGCACCCAGACAATAGCACAAGACTGAACTAAGAAGGGAAGAACGAGATAGAAGAAATAGATCGAGCAGTAGGTGTGCACGACAACATCAAAAACTGACTGCCAAAACAGCAGTGACATCGAACCACAACAAAGGACCCGACAATAGTAGGTGATATGGATCAGAAACTGAGAGAAAGGTGCAAAAGTACAGAAGGAAAGAAGAACGGAAAATCAAACAACAAAACGAAGCAGGCGGCAGTAACCGAAATAAAACGATGACAGTAGCAACTGTATCGGATTCGTTAACGAAACAGTTCACCATAAAACAATAGCAGACTGCAGCAGTAACGAAGATGCATACAAACAGCAATAGAGGCCACAACAGCACAACGTGGAGCAACGAAACAGAAAAAGAAGGAAAAGAATGGAGGAAAAGGATAGTAGCAGCAGAGAGACAACCAAGCTAACATAGTCGACACATACACACTAAACAACGACACAACAGGCGACAAAACGAAGAAGAAGAGAAAAGGGATGGATTCGTACAAAGGCGGCAAGGAGCAATCACCACGACAGCAGCAAGGACGACGAGGCGCATCAACATACAGAGGCGGCGAACAGGGGAAACGATGATGATGAAGATTGATTAAGATTAAAATTAAGGTTAAGGAGGGTGGTGATCGAAATTGATGATGTTGGTGGTTGCAGGGTGAAGGAGAACGAAGAGGGAGATGAAGAAAGGGGAAGAGCGGTTGACAAAAGAAACAGAGGTGGGGGAAGTTTTAGGTTAAAACCGAAATGACTCGGAAACAAAACAATAATACGAGTCCAGAAGAAGCGATAAGAGATAAGACGGAATTAAGTAACGAGTTGAAAGGATAGAGTAATACGATAAAAATAGACATAAATCCAAAATTCGGCTCGAGTAGGAAATAAAATTAAAATAATTAAATAAATAATTAATTAATTAACCCAATAAAATATCGAGTAAATAATAGATTCTTGTGGTAAAATAAAAATAAAAATGAAATAAGTATTTGGGACGGAAAGGAGTTTTGAAAACGAATATTTGGAGTTAAGGATTATAGCATAAAAGTATCTCGGGAATAAAAAAGATTTTGGCGATAAAACGTCTCACGAGAAAATCAATAAATGTTTGATGATAATGAATTAAATTGATTTCTCGAGGAAAAATAATTAATGTTTGACGAGGCTTTAATTAAAATGAGCTTCGAGCTAAAAGAATAGATAAACTGACACGAAATCAAAGATATGCTTTAAACATAAAAGACTTTTCGAGGCAAATAAACTTTTACGAGTTCAAATGATTGAAAAATGAATCTGTTTTATAATTATTTTAAGAAATACGAATTAAATCGTAAACAGAATAAAATAAGAATAAAATTTAATTAATTTAATTTAATTTATAAAATTAGGGGTGTTACAAAATGCTTTGTTATTCTTTTAATATAATACTAGTGTATACCCTGTGCATGTATGCACGGTATTTATAGAATTTTAATATTTTAAGTAAATTATTTATACAAAGTAGATTTTAATTTAGCAACTTGATAATTTTTCACGATTCTATCAATGTATTTGAATAATAATAAAATAGCTTGAAATTGCAACCTCGACTAATATCATGAAATATGTAGTACAAAAAAATTATTATCTTAATTGTTGTTAGAAATTTAAGAGACTATATTTCTACAATTTATTTGTATCGATACACCCGTTGTTAGTTTTTAAATATTTAACCCGTAAGAACTTTTATATGATAATTGAGTGTGATTCTTCCTCATTTGTTCTATTGATTTTGTCCAAATTGAGAGTTTAAAATTTAGGCGAGAAAAGTTTTGAGATTTTTTTTCTCTTAGTTAGTAGAGATTGATAGCTTAAAATTTTGGTCCGAAAAGTTTTGAGAATTTTTATTTTCTTACTTAATAGACGATTACAATATTTAATTACAATCAAATATCAATCATGATTATTACAAAAATAAAACGTATTTTCGTTGGTATATATACAGTCTGTATTTAGTATACACTGGTGCAAATAATAGAGATTGTAAAATATACTGTTAACAAAATTTCAGTATTACATAACCAAAGCAGTTAAGGCCCAAATATGAGTCCAATATGAATAGGCGGAAAAATTATAGGGGTGGTTAATCTCTTAGTAGCAAGGGGATTTTATGGTATATAAAATATAAAATTAGATGGTACTGTCAATTAATTAATCAATTAATTAGTATGATGATATATAGAAAAAAATTTATACTATTTTATGGTATAACAAAAATGGTAGCATCTACTCAATTAATTATATTATTATACTATTTTATGGTATGTAAAATTAGATGGTACTGTCAATTAATCAATCAATTAATTAGTATGATATATAGAAAAAGATTTATACTATTTTATGGTATAACAAAAAAGATAGCATCTACTCTATTAATTATATTATTATACTATTTTATGATAGTATCTTTTAAACATATAGCTATTGATCGCAGTTAACATGCATGGGTAATTTAGATATAAACCCAACCAATATATATTAAATAATCCAAAAGTAAGCCCATATGGTAGGCCCGTATGTGATTAGGCGGGAAATTTTGGAGATTTGTTATTTGGTTAGTGGAAAATGGGGATTTTCCTTAATTAAATTATTGGAGTCTATAGCTTTAGGATTAATTTAGTGATAATTGAAACAATGAGATATCGTGGTGTAGTGGTAGAGAATAAGTACTACATATCTAAGGTCAAGGGTTCGATTCGCATATAATTCATTTCACTTAGTGGAAAAGGGGATGGGGATTTTCCTTAATTAAATTATTGGAGTCTATAGCTTTAGGATTAATTTAGTGACAACTGAAACAATGAGATATCGTGGTGTAGTGGTAGAGAATAAGTACTACATATCTAAGGTCAAGGGTTCGATTGTTATTTGGTTAGTGGAAAGGGGTTAAGCATAATAAAAACTATTAAAACCCTTTTTAATTGTTATGTTAATAGGTAACTAGTTCAGGCCCCGTGCAAAATGCACGACTTACATTAAAAATAAATTTATTAAATAAATTAATAATAAATTTTATTTAAATTGACATGTCAATTTATGTTAATTTTTTTATAGTTATCATATAATAATGTCATTTTGAAATACATTTTCAATTGACACTCTCCAGATGATGATGAATATTTTTTATTACATCTCAATATAATTTAATTTAGTCACGTCATTTTTAATTCTTAAAAATAAAATTATTATACAATTTGTACACTGAGTATATGTTTTTAATTTAATTTACGTATTTTTTTCCATAACGTAAGTTAAAGTGATTAAGGATTTACATTGGACCCTATATGAGATTTATGAGATTTACAATTTCATTCATTGTTTAGGTAACCCATTATGGAGTAGGAGTAACATTAGGCGGGAAAACGAATGAAGGAGGTTATGACACGTCATCATTCTCCTAGCTCCTCCTATCCTTTTAGTACATAGAGGATTTATTTGAAAATGATCACCTCTTCTCGGTTAATTATACTAATCAAATATACTGTTAATCATTCAATTGACAATATATACTAATTATAGTAATCAAATATACTGTGAATAATCTATCAATCAATTAATTGCACAATTAATTAATATGATATATAGAATAAAATATATTTTAGCATATATGTATCATATATTTAGCCTTATGTATACTGTTAAATATATGATACTCCCTCCGTTACAAAATATAAGTAGTTTTAGAGGATTGAAAACTTTTTTTTATAAGTTGTTTTACCTTTTTCGATACAGTAAAACTTCTTTAATTGGTGAAGAAGAGTTTTCCAATTTCCAAAGCAGCTTAATATTCATTTAAAACACTTTCTTAATAAGTGTGCAAATATCTTAAACTACTTATATTTTGTAACGGAGGGAGTATTATATTTATTTGAAAATGATCACCTCTTCTCTGTTAATTATACTAATCAAATATACTGTTAATCAATCAATTAACAATATATACTAATTATACTAATCAAATATACTGTAAATAATCTAATCAATCAAATATACTACTCCCTCTATCCATTTTTAATCTTCCTACTTTCCTTTTTGGATTGTCCATCTTTAAACTTCCTATTTACAATATTTCCTCTTTTGGTTGATTTTTGTGGTTCATATCATTTCTGACCCCACATTTTCTTTCAACTTTCATTTTCCACCACACACTACACTCCACCCTTAATTTTTGTGCCTACTCCCCCATGAAGTTTAAATTTGGATGGAGGGAGTATAAATAATCTAATCAATCAATCAGTATGATATATAGAATAAGATTGTATATGATATATGTGATAAGATTGTGCATATCATAATAGCATGACACATCATAGCAATATATATAGAAATAATTATAATAAGCCCAACAATATCATAGCATATGATTACAATTAATATGCACGGGTAATTTAGATATAAGCCCAACCAAATTTTTATTAAATAACCCAAAAGTAGGCCCATATAGTAGTAGGCGGGAAAATTTTGGAGAATTGTTATTTGGTTAGTGGAAAGGGGATTATTACTTAGTCGATGTTGGGTTTACAAATGGGGAAGGATTCCATGCTCCTTATAGAGGGCAAAGATGCCATCTCAATGATTGGAAAGATGGTCGACAACCACCAGTTACCGACTTGGAATTTTATAATATGAAACATTCATCGGCACAAAATGTTATTGAAAGGTGCTTCAGGTTGTTGAAGATGCGATGGGCGATACTAAGGAACTACAATTTTTATGACGTCGATACTTATACTGACATTATAAGTGCCTGCTGTCTTATTCATAATTCGATTCGTCATGAAATGAGTTTCGATCCAATGAAGTCTCTGTTAGATACGGAGTATGGTAGACAATTTATGGACAACGATCAAGATCAAGACCATATAGTTATAATTGATACATATGACCGTTGGACAAAATGAAGAGAGAAACTAGCTAAGGAGATGTTCGATAGTTGGCGGTTACGTAGACCTTTTGTCCATATAAGTTATTTTTGACACTTGTTTTAATTACTTCGTATATGTTTTCGCTTGGTTATGTGATACACTACATATGTTTGTGTTTAGGTATTCGATATATGTTTGTGTAGCTATGTATTTTTATTACTAAGCTATTTCAATGAAGATACATTTTCATGTTTGTGTTTGCTCTTTATGAATTATTTTTCTATACACAGTGTCATGGCTCTTATAATTGAAGTAGAGGTGATCATATGCGGGTTCGGGTCGGACACGGGGCGAGTCAAGTGTGAAATTTTGGCCCATAGACAAGCGGATTTGGGATGAGTTCGTGGGACGATCTTTTGTATATTTATAAAAAAAGTTGTGTCCAAGCCCGCTAAAAATTCGGGTCAAACGGGATGGGCCAATCGGGCAGTACGTCCCATGATTAGCTCTAAATTGAAGCTAATAGCAAAAGGATTAGCCCGAGAAGATGGACTGACGATGAGGATAAATTATTGGTGAATTTGTAACACCCCGACCCAATCTTAGGATCGAAAATGTTAACCGCGGTAGCTCGCCAGGCTTTGTACTGGTCCCACAGACCAACACGAGTCCAACGCATTTTGTCCTCACTCATGGCCATCCTGGAAACCTTCCTAGGAGGTCATCCCATCCTTAGACTACTCCCCGCTAAGCACGCTTAACTGCGAAGTTCTTTTTCATGGATGACCAGAAAAGAACGTTTAACTGCGAAGTTCTTTTGCATGGATGACCAGAAAAGAAAGTGCACTTTTTTGATATGAATAGTACTTTCAATCCTTTTAAGCACCAGTTATTTAAGCTCATAAATAGGACATATTCAATCAATGTGAGGTGTTTCAATCACTCCTACTTGAAGAACGCAACGCATGGTAGCATAACCGCTAACCCTGAATCCACCTCCGCTAGGTGCCAAATGCACGGTCGCAGGGTTGCTCTGATACATTTGTAACATCCACACAAACTAGGACCGAAAATGTTAGTCGGGGTAGCTCACCAGGCTCTCTACTGGTCCCACAGACCAACACAAGTCCTTTCCAGTGCATTTTGACCTCACTCATGCGCATCGTGGAGACCTTCCCAGGAGGTCACCCATCCTAAGATAACTCCCACTCAAGCACGTTTAACTGTGGAGTTCTTTTGCATGGATGACCAGAAAATAAAGTGCACTTTCTTTTCTGGTCATCCATGCAAAAGAACTCCACAATTAAGTGTGCTTGAGTGGGAGTAATCTTAGGATGGGTGACCTCATGGGAAAGTTTCTGGGATGGACATGAGTGAGGACAAAATACACTGGAAAAGACTCGTGTTGGTCTGTGGGATCAGTATAAAAGCCTGGCAAGCTACCGCGGTTAACATTTCTGGTCCTAGGATTGGGCCGGGGTGTTACAAATACAAGATTTGTTGTTGGCTTTGCATTTGAATGGAAAATGGAAGGCCGAAGGTGGGTTCAAATCCGATTATTTAGTACATTAGGAGAAGTTAATTGCAGAAAAAATGCCAGACGCCGGACTTAAAGCAACTAACATCGAGTCAAGACTAGGCTATCTAAAAAAGCGGTTTGCATTGCTTGAGATTAAAAACAAAGGCAGTGGATTCAGATGGGATGGTAATCTTATGATGGTGACCGGTGACCGAAATTTATTATTGAATGGTGTAAGGTACACCTCTTTCGTTCTTTTAAATTGTTTGATTGTTTAATCACTTTAAAGACTTGTATTTTTGATGAAGTATTCTGATGTACAACAAACTTAACTTATTCACACACATGAGAATAAAACTCAACAAAGGCTTAATTAGTGAACTTTTTCCGCGCTTATAATCTTGGACGAAAAAAAACCCTAATGCTCTCTTTTCTGGCGAATTGACGACGACGACATCTTGACGAGGAAGAAGACATCTAGGTAATCAATCCCACGACGCAAACCGTTCATCAGGCATAACCAGGCACAACAAGACGAGAATTCAGACTTGAAACACAGCAGTGACTCCATAGCCAGCGAAGCAACTTCCCTTAACCAAAAATTGAATGATATCCCGGATCTTAATTTGGAAGACATGTATTGATGTGGTTGTACCTGAAACGCTAGAGCACAGTTCAGGATGAAAACAATGCTCAGGTACAAAGATAGTTGATGTTGAAGAGGAAGAGGATGTACTGCAACTATCGCAAGATGAAGTGAAAGATGAGGATGAATTTTGGACTCACGCAGTTTATTGCTTCATCATAGGGGCTAATCCTCCAAGGGAAGTCATTGAAGGGTTCATTAGAAGGATTTGGAATCACCATGACATTGATAACATTTCATTTTTGCCGAATGGAATTTTCTTAGTTCGGTTTAAGGACACGATGGCTAAGGAGTCTATACTCAGTCAAGGGAACTTCATCTTTGATAACAAGCCTTTGATCGTGAAAGAATGGACACCATAATTGACATTGAGTAAAGAGGATGTTAAAGAGGTCCCGATTTGGATTCAATTGCATAATTTACTGCTTAAATGTTGGGTTAAGAGTACCTAGAATTTCATCACTTGTTGTATCTTTTATAATAATAGACGGGGCCACTGAAGCCAAAACTAGACTCAGGTATGCACGGGTTATGGTTGAGGTGAGAGTGGGGCAGAAATTCAAGGAGAGTATCAAATTTAAAAATGAGAAGATGGGGCTGATAGAGGTTGGTGTGGAGTATGAATGAAAGCCGGTATGGTGTACCAAGTGTCTGGGTTATGGGCATGAGGCAACCATGTTGTAGACACCTGCATTTTGCCTGCTCGTGTGTGTAGCAGTCTCCAACAAAACACGCTATGATTATCAGATGTCAACATGCATCAATACGCTCAAGTATGGACTCAGAATCTATAGTATCTGGTTCGGGCACGTAGCGGAGTAAAAATCTCGCAAACCAACCTCAAATCCAGGCTTAGTGAGTCATTTCCAATCAAATAAAGTTACTTAAAGCCAAAAACGCCATCGGGGGCAAAACCGTCTTTTGTCGACCCAATCAAACCCGGTCAAAGTCGAAAACCCGAAACAAACCAAATTCAAAAAGCGTCCAAATACACTCAAAATCAAAGTCAAAACGGAATTATTATTTACCTTGGATAACACGGATGTCAATCCTATATTTCGAGCAACTTCCGATCCTCGCGAATTCAATCGCACGAAGTCCCGTGCCTCAGAATTAAGGCGTGCCTTCCTGCGCCTCTGTGTCAAAATTGGAATTAGGTTTCGGCGCTCAAACACATTTCATAAGTTGACGTCCCCTATATATACATGACTCCGATCGACTCATCATTTAGAGACTCTTCTCACTCGACCATTTTTGCACCTCGACCATTTTTGCACTTTTGCATACGACGCCTCACGCAACTCTAAAAATGCCATAACTCTTCCCACATCTGAAAGGTTCCCCGCGTCCATACCGATACTCCGTCGAGCCATACTTCGAGACATTTGACATGTAGGTTGAGGGTGTTCAAACTTCAATTCTAATCCTTACTCTATTTACTATTCACATCTACTTTACTAAAATTTATTTATCGCACCTAACTACTAACATTTAACTTCTCGTATACTAACTTCTACATTTCCGTACGCTAACATTTGACTTTTAATTCTCGCATTACTACTATGACTACCGTGTATATGTATAACAAAACTATTTTCAAAAACATGACTGACCCGTCGGAGCCCACTGACGTCGAGGCGGGGGCGGGCGTTCTCGAATTACTACGGGAGTCTCTTTAGCCCGGACCCATTTTTTCGAAAGTGAATCTTCCGCCACAGTATGTAGTCGGCCCGAGCCGAGCCCTCACGTACTCCAGTAGCCTATCACGAGGACCGAGTCGGTTCTTGGCCGCCAGTCTCGGCCCGAGCCTTTTCTCAAACTCAGTCTGGGGGCTCAATCTGTTCTACACGCTGTTAGCACCGATCTCCCTAGCATGAGTCTTAATTTTCGTCCTCGGACCAGACATTAGACGAACCAGAGTAGCAGGAGTGTCTCAATCATCAAAGAAGCCTCTGTTATCCTTGGCTTGCTCCCTACGAACTAAGTCAAAGGCTTCATTGATCTTAAGAGAGGCACGACCCTCCGCATAACCCTCTTTCCTCCACCTCTCATATGAGTCAGATACCCATATAGAGTGAAGGGATTCAGGAACATTCCAAGTAACCTGAGTATGCCACAACTGTAGTCAGATATCGCACACATCACATCAGTCAATTGGGTAGGGTAATTGACAACTGCCTCTGGCTCTGGGATCCTCTGTGACCATCCTGAGGACACGATCAAGGTAGAGGTAGACTGTCAAATCGAAAGACAGAATCACTTGATAACAGACCTTGCCTCTCTTCGCCAAACCAGTCCAAGCAGGAATGAACCACCACGGGACCACCCATCGGATCAATGGGCCGTGGCGAAACGACAACTCTTCATCCTAATACTTTCGATTGATCAGACATGAGGAATCAATATCCCATCTTCCCGCGGTCACTTGGCTAAACCGATTCCTGCTAGGGTCGAGGGGAGAGTCCAAGCAGACATGCACGCTTTAAATCCAAGCTATACATCCAAGCCACGTATAGTCTGGGGCAAAAAAAAACAAGATTATTATACCTGCAGTAGTCGGGTGCTCCCAATCATACGAGCAGACGGGTCCGTCTTGCGACCATCCAAACTTTGGATATTCTCCCCCGTAATCAGCCAAGCTGGACTATGCTCCGTCTCCATTTGATCGACAACTGACAAAATCCGAGTGTGGCCCATACATTGTAACAATTCTAAATTTTCGCGACCAAAATAAAAATTCGAACAAGGAAAATTCAAAGCTGTTACTCCGCACTTAGCTTACAAAGCCAAGTGCAAGGCAAATAAAATAGTATAAATCAACCGAGAAAGAAACTTGATAGAAAATAATTGAAACGAAGTATAATTTCGATACTTAATTAATTGAAAACGTTGCAGCGGAAGACTTAAGTCTCACAAAATCCAAAACGGTTTAAAACAACTTCAAACCAAAATCTAACATAAATATAAATAGTTTGGAGGTAATGTTAAATAATAAAATCCTTCCTCGCTCAGTATCACGAAACCATAATGCACCCATGCAACATATCAAGTGTACCTATCAACTGTACCCAACAACACAAATAGGTACAGGTTCTAGTGGGGGAAAGACCCAAAACAAAAGGACATTAGCAAAGCTGAGTACAATATATTATAATGAAAACGTAAAACAATAATTATAATTTGTAGTAAACTAAAATCAGAGTTAAATGTCATCGTCTCGATACCAAACCACAATACTGTAAAAACAGTAGTCAATACCAAAACTAACCAAAATATATTGTCACCACCTGTATGCCAAGGTCCTACCCCTTTGTACGGTCTAGAGGTACCACCTATGCTTGGCTAGACTTATTATAGTGCGCACTACTCACATTTGGGCAGTTAGTAGGATGAGACTGCCAAGGGAGAAAGTCTAACTACCTAGCAAGTGGGGGCCGGAAAACCCCACTTAACACAACTCGGGCCAGGAGTTCAGTTTCGGGACGAAATCCCAGGGACGTCTCAGACGCACCTAACCTCATAGACCAACAGAGCTCCCAGAGTATGTTATAACCACCAAAAATTAAGATAATACCAATATGTGACTTGTGTCACAAAGTTCCAATGTCCAAAATATCACAAGAGTATCATATAAATTCACCATTGACAAAATAATTATAAAATCGTTTCAAAAATGTAATTTAAACCGAACATGCTCTTTACTTAAAGGTGAAAAGGTTAAAACGTCCTTACCTCTCAAGACGGTCAAAACTCAGTTAATATTATTCCAAGAATTTTTTCTCCTCGAACCCACAAGCTACAAATAAAATAAATTGGATTCAATAATTCACCAACTAAAATTGAGACGGTCCAAGCTTACACACCAACTTATTACTATAACTAGTCCAAATTCTTGTCCCATAAGTAACTCATCTAGTTTATATATAGTTGACTAGTTGTGTTAATTGACCCAAATAGACTCGCCTCAAGACTAGAAAAACTCTAATTTACTTATTGTCTCAAGCTCTCTCTTATTTCCATATAAGTCACTTATGTGCAAAATATCAATCTAATATTCATGTAATCCGCACCAAATACCACCGACTTCTTCTTCTTCCTTTTCCCTCCAATTTACACGTGCCCATCACCATCAATTTCCATCACCATCAATTTCAATTTGTTTCCGTTATGTACAAAACTGCTCATTATCATCACCAAACTCCAAAATACGATAGTATTTATGACCCGTATGAAAATTAGAAAACCCGACACCGAAACCCAATTTCTGCCCGAATGTTTACATAATCACATAATCGTCAATTTATGATGAGAAAACGGTTTTAGTCAAAAACACAAGAAAATTATGAAATATAAAAATATTAAAGACACACGGAGTACTATATAATTGACTCACTAATTATAAGAAGTATAAAGTACAATTGGTTAAGAAACTTACAATTTAGATGAAGAAGAATGTAAAACTTGTTAGTGTAAGTAAGGATCAAGGATCGATTTTCCGGGCGGTTGATTGATTGAAAAACCGAAAGAACAGAGGGAGGACAGAGTCGTGCGGTAGAACTAGATGAATGAATGGATTGAATGGTGGGGGTGAGGGTTATACGTAGGGTTTAAATAGATTTAGTTTTTTTTTCTTTTTTTTTTCCTTTTTGTGTTTGACTCGAAATGTAACATCCCTGATTTTATAAATTAAATTAATTTAAAATTATATTCGTATTTTTATTTTATTTACGATTAACTCGTAATTCTTAAAATTTATTATAAAACAAATTTATTGTTTAATCGTTTCAAACTCCTAAAATTCTATTGTCTCAGAAACTCTTCTTATATTTAAAACATATTTTTATTTCTGTTTCGATTTATTTTACCCATTTTTTTTAATTTCTTTCGAAAGTCTATTTCGGCGATTTAAATTCTAAATTCTTTTTATTTATTTTTATTTAAGCTCGAATTTCTATTTTCGGCTCGAGGTTCATTTATATTGAGTTTTGTCAAAACATTTATTACATTTCCTCGAGAAATCAATTTAATTCACTTTATCGAAAATTTATTATTTATCGGGAAATACTAGTTGATCGTCTAATTATTTATTTCTATCAACTTTGTTTTCATCTCGAATAATTTATTTACTCATTTCATTTGACGACCCGATTATTTATTAATTTCATTAACTCATTTTAACCCGATTCGTGGGCTAGTCAACTTATCGTTACAGAATTTGTCTCCTACCCGATTCATTTAATCAATCCGTATTTTACCCACTTTACTTCTTTTGGCTAATTCATTTCCTTGACCACCTTTTGTTTTCCCACTTGCTTAATGTTCTTTCCCCTTGTTCACATTCCACCGTTTCACCCTCTATATTCATCCTCTTTTTATGCTTCATTCCCCCACTTAATTCATTTCTCTTACCCACTTTATTAGGTTTTCTTCTCCTTCTCCTTCTTCAATGCTTTCCATCTGCGCTCCCCTTCATCATCCTCGGTCTGCGTCTGTTTGCTGCTGCCTTGATTGCTGCTGTTTTTCTCGGCTCTGAGGTCGGTTCCGGTGTCGTCGGATTCGGATAGGTAATCCCATTCTCCTCTTCCTCTTCTTCGTGCACTACGTGCGTTACTGCTGCTACGTTTATTCGTTTCGCTGCTGATTGTTGTTGTCAATTGCTGTCCTCGTTTTTTTCTTCTTCCTTCTTCGCTATTTTCTTTCTGCTGCTGCTGCATTCTGCTGGTTGGTTCCTTCTCTGTTTACGCTCGTTTTCGGTCTCGGTAAAGTCGTCGTTTGCTGTCCTCTGTTCCTGGTTCGGGATCTGATTCTCTGCTGTTACATTTGCTGTTGTTGTTCGTGTCCAGTTTGATGTTCTTCGATTTTCTTCCTCTTATCGTTCTATCTCGCAACTTTGTTGTTGTACCTTTTGATGTTGATGATGTCGTTTCACGTTGTTGTTTCTGCTCTTTGCTGTTTCCGACTTGCTGTTGATCTGCTCGTCTTTTTCTTTCCCGTTCCCCTATTCTTTTCGTCCTGATGCTTCTTCAGCTGTCTTGTTGTTCTCGTATGGTTTCTGCTGTCACGTCCGTTGGCGTTCTTACTGTTGCTACGCTGATGCCTTTCTATTTCGGTTTTGTTACCTGCTGTACTATCATCGTTTGTCAATCGTGCCTAGCTGCTGTTGTTTTGTCGCTTGATAATTTCGTTTGTCGTGCTGCTGTTTCGGTCATGTTATTGCTGCCCTCCGTGATCTCTTCTTTGCTTCTTCTTCTTCTTCTTCTTCTTCTTCTTCTTCTTCTTCTTCTTCTTATACACTACTGCTGCCGCGCTGTTTGCCATTGTCTACTGTTGCAGTTCGCTGTTTCGTGCCTTGCTTGTCGGTCTTTCCTTGACCGTCTTCTTCCTTTTCTTCTCCTCCTTTTGTTGCTACGTGATTCTCGCTATTTTTTTTCCTACATTCCTTATTCCGATTTCTTTGTTTCTATTTCTTTTGTCTCAATTTTCGTTGCAGCCTTGAAGTCCCTTTTTTGTAAGACAAGTATAAGAACGGTTGGAGTTTGGACTCACCCAGAAGGGCAAGTACATGAGCATTCGGAAATCGACTCAAGGTAACTTTAGGATGTTACTCGATTTTATATCGTATGTTTGAGTAGTAGTATGTAGTAAATATTTTAACTTCGGTTTTCTAATTTTAGCTATTTATTATTGCTAATAATATTATTTTAAATTGTGCCTTATAAATATTTTACAAGTTTTCAATATCGTTTACAAATCGTTAGTGATTTAATTATTTACGATCGTTGTAATATTTTGTTGGTTATCGTGACACTAGTAACTAAATAATATCGATTTCAGATTTTCGTCATATTTTGTTAATTTATAATTTTAACTCAAAATTGTATTTTTATATTATAATCGAGGTTTGTATACTTGTTTAATAAATTAATTTTCGTTTTACGATTTATACTAATAAATGAAAAAATTAGTCGATTTAGTTTTAAATATATTTTTAGTCGAAATTATTTTCACTAATAATTTCTTATTTGTTTACAATTGACTATTTTTAGTAAAATCTGTATTATTTATTAATAAAAGTTATTTGCTAAAAATAATTTGAAACCTTTGTAAAATTCATTTCATTTATAAAATTCGTCTACTCAATTAATTTTGATATCGTTTTCTTAAAAACATATCTTTTCTAAAATTTATAGTTTTTACTCGATTTCTTAATTATTTATAAAATACTCCCTCCGTTCCAACGAATTGTATACATTTGCTTTATGCACGTACGTCGATGCTAGTGTTCTTTTGTCTATATCTTTAATTACATATTACCAAAAATTATGAAAATTTGATATTTATAATGTATTCGACTAGACGATTTAAACAAGATCCCTTATGATTATCTTTTATCTTATATATTAAAAGTTATATTGAAGATTTTTCTCACACATGAATAGTGTCAAAAAATTAAACGTATACAATTTGTTGGAACGGAGGGAGTACTATATATTAACTTAATATATTTTATTTACATTTTGAGTAACGAATTTAGAAATTGATTAAGTTACGATAACAACGATAATAATAAAATGCTAATTTCGTTTGAAATGCTATTCTTATACATTTCACTTATTTTAATAACTTACAAATTTTCTATAACAATATTTCTAATTTTAGTAAATTTCTAAAATTAGCAAGTTTCTATTTATAGAAAATTTCTCTTTTTATATAGAATATTTATTCCTTTTATCCTCATATTATTTATATTGATTATATCTTTTGTATATCGATAATGGTTTGTTTTGGAGTTATGGAGTTAGGACAAGTGTGAAGTTTAAAGTAATATATTCTGGGGGTTTACGTTTTTGCCATAAACTATAAGGCTAATGTATCAGGAATCGGTACATTGGTTGTTGAACCGGGTGACAGGTATCCCGGGAGTTGTGTACATTTTGACCTTAAGCTTAGGTCTCGCAGTAAGTCGCTATCATAAGTTGAACTGGGTGACAGGTAATCCCAGGAGGGGTGTGCATTGTCTTAAACTAGGGCCACGCATTTATAAGTCGCCATCCTATTATGGTTGAGTAGCCTAGTTAGAGACCAAAGTTTGATTTGTTTGAACTAAGTTTTCGAAGCAAGTTTTTAGTATTCTC
The DNA here is from genome assembly GCA_958450325.1 of Agrostemma githago. NCBI lineage: Eukaryota > Viridiplantae > Streptophyta > Magnoliopsida > Caryophyllales > Caryophyllaceae > Agrostemma > Agrostemma githago. The sequence goes on from OY288240.1 coordinate 56,939,041, forward strand.
CCGGCGAAAGTCTAACCTTCTGCACTGAATATTTCCATAACGCCGTTTTTAATATTTTTATTATTATCGATACATTTTGATTTGCAGGTTGGCAAATATTTGAAGTTTTCTTCTGAAAACTTGTTCTGATTTTTATTGTTCCAATATTTTATGTTTTCTTCGAAAGCTTATTTTTATTATATCTTTTAATGTTTTCCATTTTAACTATTTTGATATAATAATACTATTATTTTTCCATATGATATAATATGGCTGGGAGAACGTCCGAGTTACTCCCCACTAACATGGCTGTTATGTTTATAACATGACAGGTATTTGCCGCTGGGTTTTGGGTGTGAGCTAGCGAGTAGCGTGGATCCTACTCTTTCTTCATTCTTGTAATTTTTGGATTTGTATAAGCCCGTTTGGAGAATTTCTTTTTTAGTCCTTTTGTAAAAAGAGGCCTTTGTATTGACTTACCATTTCTTTTAATAAGATATAGTTTGTCAGTGTGTTATAATCTCAATTCTACAGTGTTTCCGCCACTGTATTGCGTTAGAATTTCTAGGGGATTACACGAAATCAAATCCGATACAAAGTCGGTTTATAAAATAACGTTCCACTTTAAGAAAATCAAAACCAATTTATTATAAGACGACCCAAAATACCTTAATTTTATAATGACATCGAAAATATTTTTCCAGACTTAATAACCTGATTTAAATAAAATAGACAAGTAACGCCTTATACTTGACTCAGAAAATAACGGGGTGTTACATACATGACAACAAGTCCATGTGACTCTCAAAATCATAGACATGTAACATGCAGAAAGCAAAAGCCCTACGACGATGGGATGCCATAACCCGAACGTCCTTATGGTTCGTAAACTTATCATTTAGCTCTAACAAAGAAATATTCTCCCCAACTACCATCCGGGTCACCTCCGAATGGGACAAGCCTAAGAACTCCCACAGTTTCCTCCTTAGGTCAGGCTATGAAAATAAGACAGCAGGTCGAGACCTAGGGTTCCATCTCCTCAGGCAAAAGGACAAATTTCTCCCCGAGAAAACACAAAAATGTGAAAAATATCATCCTAGTACAATAGACAAGCATCAAGGATATATAAGTGTATCTGCAGCTGACGGACAGTAAGCAGCTGAGAAATCCCATCTGATTCAGAGCAACCTTTTCCTCATCCTTGAAGCTTCGAGACCAAGCTTGCAACTTCGCAGACAGCAATTCGATACCTATAGCTGAAATTTTTGCGAGAATATAACGAGGAATTTTATTCTTTGAATTTTTGTGAAGATGAGTAATACGAAGCCGAATGTCTTAGTTATGAACGATGAAACCCTACAGTGCCTCGAGATTGGCGCCACTGTAAAAATAGGAAAGTCAAAAGTCGAGGCACACGGCCTGTCGCGCCTGAGAATTGAGGCACAAGGGTGGGCGCGCCTAAGTCCCAGTGCGCAAGTGCGCGCGCCGACCTGACTCGGCTCAGACTCGAGTTTGGGTTTGGGTAGATCGAGCACTTGCGGTGCGGGTTGTTCCTGACTTCTACAGTTTTTGGCCTTTTTGCTATCTGGGTTGTCTAGATTCAATGTCAGTTTTCTGTCCAGGTCTATCTCCTTATTTTAGTCAAATGTGACTATTATAATATATACTTCAATATTATTATTGTTTATTCTGCTTTTATGGGTGATTAAGAGGGCCTTAATGTCGAGATTTTTGGCTCTTCTACTGCTCTCTATTTGCTGTATGAATAGAGCAATCTGTTCTACAGAAAATCACACAAAAAGTATTCCTCTCCCTCTTCTTCTGGTTTCTAAAAAACTGGGTTACATTCTGCTGCTGTTCCAAAGCTAACATCCTCGAGTGGATGTGTTTGTTGGTTGCTGTGTTAACCTTGTGAAACTGCCGGTGTCTATCGATTGTCACCCCGGTCGTACCAAAACAGTTTTCAAGTCAGTGGCACCTGTCACGACACAACTTTTCTGGTTCCTGTCGACAACTCATTCCGTTTATGTCTACCTCTAATTCATTGTTACGCTCTTTTATTCTAACAATTTGAAAACTGTTTTTGTTGTCTGTCTTGTTGTAACAATGTCGATTTTGTCAAAAATTATTCCTGACCTGTCGAAGTTGGAGCCTCTTGATGTCAACAATTATACACGCTGGTCACAAAAAATTTTGTTCTCTTGAGCAATTAGGGATCGACTATATTTTTTTAATGAACCGCTTGTCCCGGTGTCGTTTAACATAGCAGAGGACACTCCACCTTTGATTACCATCGCAAATAGAAATCAAGAGTTAGTGAAAAAAATATGAGAAAGATAATAAAATAGCTAGGTGTCATTTATTGAATCATATGACTAACACTCTGTTTGATCTGTTCATGGTCCATAAGTGGGATAAGTTCATTTGTGGGTCTTTAGAGAAAAAATATAGGGTTGATGATGCTGGTAAAAAGAAATATGTGGTGGGTCAATGGCGAAATTTTAATGATAAACCGATAATGGATCAAGTCCATATTTATGAAAATTTATGTGCTGATGTCGTTAATGAAGGCATGAAGTTAGACAAAGTTTTTATTGCTTTTTTGTTAGAGAAATTTCCCCATTCCTGGGATGACTATAGAAATCAGTTGAAACATAAAAAGAAAGCTAAGATTTGTCACATCAAGAGTTAGTTGTTCATACGAGAACTGAGGAGGCTAATCACCTCAAAGACAAATCTCTTGGTTTGTCTCTGAATTATGTCAAAGCTAATTTCATTAAAACCGGTGGGTCTTCTAAGGGAGATAAGAACAAGGGAAAGAATAAAACTAAGGATAGCCAAGGCAAGGATCAGGGGGAAAAATGCTGACAAACAAAGCCAAGGGAAATACACCAAGGCGGTTCCAAAAATCTAAAAGCCATACACTAATTTGGTGTGCTACCAGGTCACAAAGCTTATCAATGTCCTCAAAAGAAGAGTGGTAAGACTGGTCAGCTTAAACTTGCAGAAGCGGATGACATCATTGTAGCTGTAGTGGTTAAGGCAAATTTGGTAGCAAATGTCAGTGACATGATTTTGGATACAAAAGCATCAAGACACTTGTGTACTAACAAGGAGCTATTTGCTAAATTTAAATAAGTAGCTGATGGAGAATGCGTCTACATGGGTAATTCTTCTACTGTTATCACAGGTAAAGGCAATGTGTTTCTTAAGCTTACTGATGGTTGGGTTTGCCGCGAGTCCTACCGATCAATATATATAACCAACTACTCCTAACGGTAGCTAGGGTAAGTCGGGTCGTGTCCACGGAGACGGTATTGTAAAGTCTAGACTATCACAAACAAGTCTAAGTTACACAAACAAACACAAGAAATGATAATTGATGAATTATGATGGGAGAAGAGGTATGGAAATGGACTAACAATGAACTAGCTATAACAACAACTAATGAACAACTAAAGATTAACTAAGCAAATAAACTAGAGAAGATGATCGACTAAAGAGATAGAGAATTCAAATATGGAAAAGAGTAGGGTTAGGTCGGGTTCATAAGTGTAGTAGGATGATTGGGTAATCAAGGGTGTAGATGTCACTTGGTCACAAGGGTCGGTTTGCGCTCTCGCGCCAAAGCCAAAGTCCGCACTCTCGTGTCTAAGACTAGAACCGAACATTCATGCAAGATGCTACTCAAAACACAAACATTCAATCACAAGTTGGATACACAATGAGAAGGAGAGAACAAGCATGAGAAGCATTGGCCACTACTACCCATACAAGCAATACAACAAACACATAGTGTGCCCAATCATCCATAATCCACAATCAAGCCCTAATCACCCATAATCCACACTTAATCCCCCTAATAACCCCACAAGGAATCTACTCCCTCATTATCAAACTAACAATAACATAAATAAGAGGAAACATCATAAACATCAAAACATTCATTATGAACAATCAAGAACAATAAACAATAATCAAAGATTAAAACTTAAGAAATTAACAAAGATTAAGAGAAGAGAAATTATACCCAACACAAGAGGATGAAAAAGATATGAACTTGAATTAATAAAAAACCCAAATCAAACTCCAAGGTTGTCAAGCTTGGAAATAATCTTCAAGAATCTCCTTAATACAAGACTAATTACTTGAATTAAACTAGGATTAGCTAAAGATTAACTAGAGATGAAAAGAGGCTAATTAGGGTTTTGAATTCTTAAGAGAGGCCTAAAATAATCTAGGGTAAAGTATGGTGCTTAAACATTACAAAGGAGGAGTATTTATAGGGTTACAAGAATGAAGGAGGAGAAAAGAAACAATGCGGGCTACAGCTGTCTCATCCAGTCCGGGACGAAATGGTCCCGTCCGGGACAGAGTGGTCCCGCCCGGGACGGATTGGTCCCGCCCGGGACGGAGCCAAAACAGAAGCAGTGCTAAATGCGCACCTAATCCTGGACGGGATGAGTTCCTTCCCGTCGGGGATGAGTCTTGTAGGCCTCCAATATGATCTTTAAGGTTCCTCCTTGCTTCACATGGGCTTCTCATCGAATCTCAGGTCTCGGGATCGAGTCTAAGGGGCTCGGGATCGGGTCCCGAGGTCTCGGGGTCGAATCCAAGGCATCGAGTGATCGTTCCTTCTCTTCGTTGGCTCCGAAAAGTGTATGTATTGAGTCGGAATCGCTCCAACTCTTCATGAATGGTCTCGGGAACCTGAAACGAACTAGAGGAAGCATAAGTAGCCCATAAACCGCTCGCAAGGAGCGATTCCACAAGGAAAATGGGACCAAAACACAGAAAATTAGGCACTACAAACTACACTTATCAACTCCCCCACACTTAACCCTTACTCGCCCTCGAGTAAGCACAAACTAACTACTAAACTAGCCGAGCGGGTATTAGCGCACCCTACGCCCTTTCAACTCACGCGAGAACACCTAGAGGATAAGTGCTCTCCGCAAGGCAAGTGAGGTCTTGCGACAAAACCGTGGATGCAACCGGACACAAAAACATATAAACAAACAAACATACAAACAAACACACAAAAGGTTGCACCCAAAAAGAAACGAATACCGCTTCCCTCTAAAAAGCGGTGAAAGAAGCACCGGTTTAGGACTCAAAGCAAGTGACAACGTTCCCAAGCTAGCAATACAAACCAAAATGGACCAAACCCTAATAGTATGACGACAAAGCAATAAAAACGTTGGTAACTTACCTAGGTTCCTCCCAACCTTCTAAGAACGTACTACGGGACGATCGGCGGGATGGAAAAAGGATGAACCACGGTGTTAGTCGACACTGTAGGTAAGTGAGACCCCGCCCCCTTTAGCAATGAGCCAAGAGGGTCGTCCCATGCCCGAAACCGCCCAACTAGTCCAAGTAAAAAGGTGGATATGATTGCAAAATGAGGGAAGACCGACCACTACCGCTATCATCCTTCCTAGGGACTCGGTCCTTTGGTAGGCTCTTCACGGTAATAGTCGGAAAAAGGCTTATTTTAGAGATGTGGGGATTATTTTTGTGAGACGGTTTTCTTTTGGCATTTTTCTTTCTTTTGCACTTTTGCTTTGTGTTGCTATGCCATTTCTTTTTCATCTTTTGTATTTTCTTTTTGGCTTTTTGTGCCTCTTCTTTTTCTTCAATCTTTTCTTTCTTTCATTTTCTTTTCTTTGCCCTTTTTGTTGTAGGTATTTCTTCTTGCAACTAAGAAAGAGATTTCGACAATTTGCATCTTATTTTGTGGATATGTGTAGGAGGTAGGGGAATGGGTGAGTCGGGAGTCGCGATCCCCCTTCAAACCCACAAAAAGGTGGAGAACTTGGACTAATCAAACAATTTCAAACACGGTCACCTAAGGGACGGGACTCGGCAACCAAGGCCTTTTCACACCGTGGGTGGTCAAAATGGTCAAATGCAAATCCCGTAGTAAATCCCTAGTAAGCTAGGTGGACTCAAGGTAAGAAACCAACGAAATCATTGATTTAGGGTCATTCTACTAGACTAAAGTCCAAGACTCGATTCATGCTACTAGAGAGGGAAAGTAGACACTAGCACACTAGCCTCTAAACCGGGTTTTCGAAAACCGTTTACGCACTAGACACGAGTACACACCACAAAACAAAGACTCAACAAAGAACGAAAGAAAAAGAAGCAAAAGTAACAAGACAAAAACAAAACAAAACGAACACATAAACAACACAAACACCACCCCGAGCTTCCAAACAAGTCACCAAATCAACCACAAGTAAGCACAAAGCTGCACCCGAGCACACCACATCACAATTTCCTCCAAACTCCTCAAGAGACAAAAGGGAAAAAGGGATAAAAGATGTTACCAGATGTCTTGAAAGCTCTCCGAAGCTATCTTTTTGATTTTTGTGAATTGTTTTCAAATTTTTAGGGTTTTTAAGGATTTTTCGAGAAAACTACTAAAATAAAACTAACTATGATAGAATATCGCTCCCCCACACTTAAGCCGAGCAATGTCCTCATGCTCGACCGTAGTGTATGGAGACGAAAAAAAGAGAAGAAAAGAAATTACAAAAATAAAGCTAAAAATCAAAAAGAAAAGTGGAGAAAAAGGTAGAATGTGTCCGGCCGGGGTGTAGTCAAGTCACCATGGGCCGAGACGAGAAAAGATATGGAAAGGGGGAGAAATAAAAAGAAAGAAATAAAAGGAAATGGGAGGGGAGGACTAGGTGTAATCAAGTCACCTCATTTGGATTACTACAAAAGGGTGAAAATCTTGTACATTTGGATTTTGAAATGACTTTTGATGTAGTCACGTCATCGAGAGTCGGGAGCAACAAATACCAAGGCCCCGAGGGCCACCATGACACAAATGATATAAGGGAAAGGGAATAAACAAATGAAGACAAGCTTTAAAAGACGGAAAAGAAAGGATAGTTGCCGTACCATGCGGTTAGCAACTCACTCGCTCCATCGTCTCATAAGTCAATATCGGCACGTAGCTAGTCGTTGTCGTTGCTATTCCCCTCCAATCACGATACGGTTCCATGGTTGGAGCACAAAGGTATAAGGAGGTGGGTTTTGATGTGAAAGTCGGTGTAAAGGGAAGAGAAAAATGAGGTAAAAATGTGTATATGAGGTGTAGGGGTCATATGATGTGAGCAAGGATAGGTAGGGAGGTTGGGAGGGTGTATAAAGTGGTAGGGTGGGCTCGAACGACGAAGAAAAGGCCAAAGGAAGAACAGGGGTCCATCCCGGTCGAAATGGATGGTCCCGGTCGGGATGACCTGCCCGTCCCGGTCGGGATGGCACTCCAGTAGACCCAATTTTTTGCACACCCATCCCGAACGGGATGACATCCTTCCCGGTCGGGATGGCTCATCCTTCCCGGTCGGGATGCACTCTTCTCGGCCGGGAAGAGTCCTCTAACCCTCTATAACTCCCAAAGCTCGTTCCAAGCTTCAAAAACCGACTCCCCTTCGCACGATCCAAGCTCTAACAATAAAGCCTCCTCTCTAGGATTCATCTTCACTTTGCACCTACCAAACAAGCTCAAACACAATCATCAAAGTCCCTCCCTCACATCACTCAACAAAATACCAAATCACAAGAATTTCACAAAATCTAAAAGAGTAAGAAAGAAATATATACAATAAGACGGTTCTTTTGGAACTCCGTCAAACCAAGGATGGTGCACTCTTCAATTATTTTTCAACAACACTATAACCAATTCCATCTCCATCAAGAGCTCGAAGAAACAAATCGAAGGCTCTTGCAAAGTCTTCAATCAAGCTAGTGGAATACCAACCTCCACTCCAAAGATCATCACATCCTAGCCTCGACGTTCCCGGGGCATCTCGATCTACTAAGTTCAATGGCTTGAACTTGTACTTTCGATCCTTCGGTATATACCCAAACGTCCATCTATCCTCATGTGGCCCCAAGGGAGGCTCATCTTTCTTCTTTTCATTGCACTTGTCTTAAAAGTCATGATATGGGCACTCATCCGCCCCAATCTCGGAATCATTATCCTCAATTGCATAGAAGTCGTTCTTCAACCTTTTACTCATCCCATTCCCTAGACCGATGTCCTTCTTGGTGGTGATCATTTTACAAGACTCATCATTAGTAGGCGAAGTGTTGACTTGGAGGTCAAACACGAGCTTCTCGTCGCCTAGCTCAAATGTGATCCTACCGTTCTTTACATCGATTATAGCACCGGCGGTGTATAGAAATGGGCGCCCAAGGATAATGGGAGTGATAGCATCTTCCGGCATGTCGAGTACAAGAAAGTTGACCGGAATGAAAAACTTCCCGATTCTTACCGGCACATCCTCCAACATCCCCAATGGTCGATTAAGTGAACTATCGGCCATTTGGAGTGTAATGGAAGTACTCTTGAGCTCCTTCATCCCGAGTCGCTCACAAATGGAATAGGGAATGATGCTTACGCTCGCACCCAAATCACATAATGCTCTCTCAATCTTGAAGTTGCCTATGGTGCAAGGGATCGAGAAACTACCCGGATCCTTCAACTTGGGAAGCGTAGAACCTTGAATAAGCTCGCTCACCACTCTTGTGAACGCTATGGTCTCTTCCTTGTCGACGGATCTCTTCCTAGCCAATATTTCTTCCATGAATCTTCCATATGCCGGGATTTGGGTAAGTAGCTCGGTAAACGGGACACTCACATCCAATTTCTTCACAATATTAAGGAACTTGTCATATTGGCTATCCACCTTGGTCTTCATTTGCCTTGTTGGGAAAGGCAACTTAATTTGAACCTTGTTTTGCTCAATAGGGGTGGACTCTTCAAATGACACTTTCCTTTTACCCTTGTCTTTTCCTTGAAGTGGGGGAAGCTTGTCTTCTTGGAGTTTCTCAATCTCCCATAAGACTTGCTCCTCTATTGGATTTCCCAAGCTTTGATCTTCTTGAATTGGAGACACAACTTCTTTCATTGGTACATGCTCATTAGGGGGTAGGGGAGAGTTATATGATGAACCACTTCTCAAGGTAATAGCATTCACATGCTCAAATTTTGCTATTTCACCTTGAGGAGGTAATTGCCCCTTTTGCCTTGAAGAGCTACCCGAAGCAAGTTGAGCTATTTGGGTCTCGAGCATCTTCACATGAGCATCTCTTGCCAAGTTATCCCTTTGAAGTTGAGTAATGATTTCTTGTTGAGTTCTTTGTGTCTCCAATTGACTCCTTTGCATGTCCAACATTGACTTTTGCATGTCAAAATCCCGAGGAGGAGATTGTTGGTTATGAGGAGTGTTTGTGATGGCTAGAGGTATGCCATAATCATGAGTAGGAGACCGACTCCTTGGCTTTCTTTCTTGTCGATTGCCTTGTTGTTGATGGTTCCCTTTGAACCCATGAGAGTTGCCTTGACTAAGGCCTTGATTGTTACCTTGGTTGTAGTTTTGATGTCCTTGATTATGTTGGTTTCCTTGAAAACCACCTTGATTGAAATTCCCTTGTTGGAATCCTTGATTGTTGTTGAAGGTGCCTTGGTTATTTTTCTTGAAGTTGTTGAATGACCTTGGGTTGCCTTGATAACCTTGGTATCCTTGATTGTTGTCCCTTAAGGAAGGTGGAACATAAGGACGGTGTTGTAGAGCTTGTTGTTGAGAGGCTTGATGGGAAGCTTGGTACATATTAGGATAAGGGGCACCTTGTTTGAACGCTTGAAAGGCGTTCACTTGCTCAATACTTTCCCTACAATGCATAGGCTCATGTCCAACTATCCCACAAGTGTCACACATCCCATAATAAGGTGTATGAGGCACAATTCCCAAAGAATTTACTTCACAAATCGAGTGTTGGTTGGAGGAACTAACGCTTTTAACTTGATTGAGGTGGCTTTGGAGCTTCTTGTCAATGGTCTCCATGTGATTTTTTAGTTGAGCCCCAAGGTCAATGCTTAGTTGTGTGATAGCATCGACCTCATGCCTACCTCCTCGATTCGCTTTCCTAGGTCTTGAGTATTGGGAATTGTGGACCGCCATCTCTTCAATTCTTGACCAAGTTTGGTCATCATCCACCTCGGTAAACCTTCCGTTAGATCCCATATTGAGTATGGCCCTTGAGTCTTCATATAATCCGTTCCAAAATTGTTGAACAAGGAACCATTGTGATAGGCCATGGTGAGGGCAAGAGCGTATCAAGGCTTTGAATCTTTCCCAAGCTTCATAGAGGCTTTCTTCATCACGTTGTTGGAATCCCGTGATAGAAGCTCTCAATAGATTTGTCTTCTCCGGGGGATAGAATTGTTGGTAAAAGGCCAATGCTAGCTTCTTCCAAGTATTAATACCAAGAGTTGCCTTGTCCAACCCCTTGAACCATTGCTTTGCTTTACTGATTAATGAGAAAGGAAATAGTACCCACCGGATTTGGTCTTGGGTTATTCCCGGTTGTGAAATAGCGTCGCAATAATCCGAAAAGGTTTCCATGTGTTGATGGGGATCTTCGGTTGGTAACCCATTAAATTGACTTCGCTCGACCAATTGAATAAATTGTGTCTTTGCCACAAAATTGCCGGTATATGCCTCCGGTAAAGCGGTTGGACCGGGCAAGACATCCTCCGTAAACGTCGAGTGAGAAGAAAACTTGGGCATTATTGGATATGCGGGAGAGGACAGTGTAGACGGTGTTGATGTAGAAGTAGAGGGGGAACTAGGTTGAGAAGTACCAAAAGGATTTATGAAGATCCCTTCGGTATTACCTTGAGGTTGCTCGATAAAGTCGGATCCTTGAGCTTGTTCTTCGGTGGTATTGCTAGCACTTGGTTGAGAGATTCTAACCCGGCCAATCGTCCGTTGGCGAAAGGCTCTAAAGAGTCTTTCCGGCTCTGGATTGAAGAGAAAGAATTCGCCTCCCCCGTAGGCATACACTACACACTAGAGCAAACGTGAGAACACCTAGTGCTTTTTGGGCACTAGGCAAAGACAATAAGCAAGCACTTCCCAAGACAAAGAGAAAAAGAAGCTAAAGAAACTAAGAAAAACTACACAATATGCACAAGAGATATAAGAAGAGCACAAGAGGGGTAACTAAGTCTAGCTAATAAGCAAACAAAGTCTAAACATGCACCGTCCCCGGCAACGGCGCCAAATTGATGGTTGGGTTTGCCGCGAGTCCTACCGATCAATATATATAACCAACTACTCCTAACGGTAGCTAGGGTAAGTCGGGTCGTGTCCACGGAGACGGTATTGTAAAGTCTAGACTAGGTCCACTCACAAACAAGGCTAAGTTACACAAACAAACACAAGAAATGATAATTGATGAATTATGATGGGAGAAGAGGTATGGAAATGGACTAACAATGAACTAGCTATAACAACAACTAATGAACAACTAAAGATTAACTAAACAAATAAACTAGAGAAGATGATCGACTAAAGAGATAGAGAATTCAAATCTGGAAAAGAGTAGGGTTAGGTCGGGTTCATAAGCGTAGTAGGATGATTGGGTAATCAAGGGTGTAGGTGTCACTTGGTCACAAGGGTCGGTTTGCGCTCTCGCGCCAAAGCCAAAGTCCGCACTCTCGTGTCTAAGACTAGACCCGAACATTCATGCAAGATGCTACTCAAAACACAAACATTCAATCACAAGTTGGATACACAATGAGAAGGAGAGAACAAGCATGAGAAGCATTGGCCACTACTACCCATACAAGCAATACAACAAACACATAGTGTGCCCAATAAGTGACTAGCAACAAATGAATCACCTTTACCCACAATCAAGCCCTAATCACCCATAATCCACACTTAATCCCCCTAATAACCCCACAAGGAATCTACTCACTCATTATCAAACTAACAATAACATAAACAAGAGGAAACATCATAAACATCAAAACATTCATTATGAACAATCCAGAACAATAAACAATAATCAAAGATTAAAACTTAAGAAATTAACAAAGATTAAGAGAAGAGAAATTATACCCAACACAAGAGGATGAAAAAGATATGAACTTGAATTATTAATAAGAAACCCAAATCAAACTCCAAGGTTGTCAAGTTTGGAAATAATCTTCAAGAATCTCCTTAATACAAGACTAATTACTTGAATTAAACTAGGATTAGCTAAAGATTAACTAGAGATGAAAAGAGGCTAATTAGGGTTTTGAATGCTTAAGAGAGGCCTAAAATAATCTAGGGTAAAGTATGGTGCTTAAACATTACAAAGGAGGAGTATTTATAGGGTTACAAGAGTGAAGGAGGAGAAAAGAAACAATGCGGGCTACAGCTATCTCATCCCGTCCGGGACGAAATGGTCCCGTCCGGGACGGAGTGGTCCCGCCCGGGACGGAACCAAAACAGAAGCAGTGCTAAATGCGCACCTCATCCCGGACGGGATGAGTTTCTTCCCGTCGGGGATGAATCTTGTAGGCCTCCAATATGATCTTTAAGGTTCCTCCTTGCTTCACATGGGCTTCTCATCGACTCTTGGGTCTCGGGATCGAGTCTAAGGGGCTCGGGATCAGGTCCCGAGGTCTCGGGGTCGAATCCAAGGCATCGAGTGATCGTTCCTTCTCTTCGTTGGCTCTGAAAAGTGTATGTATTGAGTCGGAATCGCTCCAACTCTTCATGAATGGTCTCGGGAACCTGAAACGAACTAGAGGAAGCATAAGTAGCCCATAAACCGCTCCCAAAGAGCGATTCCACAAGGAAAATGGGACCAAAACACAGCAAATTAGGCACTACAAACTACACTTATCACTTACCTCAGGGAAAACTCTTGCCCTTAGCAATGTTTTGTATGTTTCTTCTTTGCATAGAAACGTAGTGTATGGTGCCTTACTTAATAAGGTTGTGAAACTTATTTTTGAGGTTGACAAGGTTGTAATGTCTCGCAATGGAGACTTCATGGGCAGCGTCTATCTCAGTGGGGGTTTGTTTGTTTTGAATGTTGAGTATTCTATCATTAATAAGGCTTCTACTTCTGCTTATATTATCGATTCTACTGATGTTTAGCATGGTAGACTAAGTCATGTGAATGTTGAGGCGATTAAAAAGCTTAAATCAATGTCGCTCATCTCGCCGTTAACTTCAGAAGTGTTTTCTCAATGTTCTAGTTGTGTAGAGGCTAAATTTGCTAAGAAACCAAATAAACTTGTTAGAAGTATACATACAAATTAAACCTTCTAAAGTTAGTTCACACCGACCTAGAATATTTTAAAGACACTATGAGCAGAGGGAGCAAACATTATTATGTCACTTTTATAGATGATTGTTCTAGATACAATAGAGTGTATTTAATTACTTAAACATAAAAGTGAAGCTGAGGATATGTTTGTAAAGTTTAAAGCCGAGGTAGAAAATAAACTTGAGAAGAAGATTAAAAGAGTCATGTCCGATAGAGGTGGTGAATATGGCTCTAATTATTTAATACTCCCTCCGTCCTAATGAATTCTTTGTCTATTCCATATTGGGGCGTCTCAATGAATTGTTTGACTTTCTGTTTTAGGAATGCTTTTTGTATGTAATTTGACCTTCCTTATGAGTTTGGCTCCACATGTCACCTTATCATTGGATCTCTTCCCCTTGTGCCAAATAGAAAGGCAAACAATTCATCGGAACGGAGGGAGTAGATTTTTGTGAGAAAAATGGATTAATATACTAAACGAGTCAACATTACGTACCTCAATCAAATGGAGTAGTTGGATGTAAAAACATAACTTTAAAAGAAATGATGAATGATATGCTTTTGAGTCAAGCCTTTCCAATGATATGGGAGTGGGGGGGGGGGGGGGAGTGGTTCTTTCGGTTTGTCATATATTCTTAATAGGGTACCTCATAAGAAACTAGACAAGACACCCTACGAGTTATGGAAGGGTTATGCTCCCAACCTAAGTTTCCTTAGAGTGTGGGGGTGTTTAGCTAAAGTGGGTTCACCTAACTTTAGGAAGCCTATTGTAGGACCTAAAATCTATGACTGTTTTTCATTGCATATCCTCCCAACCTAAGTTTCCTTAGAGTGTGGGAGTGTTTAGCTAAAGTGGGTTTACCTAACTTTAGGAAGCCTATTGTAGGACCTAAAACCTATGACTGTTTTCATTGAATATGCTCAAAACAGTGCTGCTTATAGATTCATGTCATTGAGTGACCGTTGTATTTCCAAGGTAGGGACGTACACTGAGTCTTTTGAGCATGTTTTCCATTAAAGAAAGATGTGGTGTCATTGCCTGAGTTGTCTGATATGCCCGATAATCCATTTGATAGTTCCATGAATGCTAGGAGTAGTACCTCTGTTGAACATGAAGGAGTAAAAGATCTAGAATTGAAAAGAATTTCGGCGATGAATTTGTTAGAACTTTCTTAACTAAAAATGCATGTGATAATTGTGCTAGTTGTGAACTTATTTCCGCCTTTTTAAAGGAAGATGATCCAAAAGCGTTTGATGAGGCTATGAGGTCTATTGATGGTAACTTTTGGAAAGATGCTATTAAAACGAACTTGATTCTATTGTTTCAAATCAGATATGAGAATTAATTGATTTACCTAAAGGTAGTAAGCCAAATTAGGAGTAAATGGATATTTAAAAAGACACTGAGACCTGATGGTACAATTGAAAGGTTCAAGGCTGACTTGTGGTTAGAGGGTTTTTACACAAAATAAAGATATTGATTACTTTGATACTTACTCACCTGTGAACAAGATTTATACCATTAGAACTTTGATCGCTTTAGCTGTCATTCATAATCTTGTAATACATCAGATGGATGTAAAAATGACTTTTTTTAATGGAGACTTAAAGGAAAAGATCTACATGTTACAACCCAAGGTTTTTGGTTAAAGGTCAAGAGAGTAAAGTATGTAAACTGAGAAAATTACTATATGGTCTTAAACAAGCACCTAAACAGTGGTACGTAAAATTTCACAACACTATAATTAAAAATGGCTACATAACTAACAATTTTGATTCGTGTTCATATTCAAAGATGTTTGGATCAGATTGTGTGATTATTTGCCTGTATGTTGATGACATGTTAATACTTGGTAAGAATTTATTTGTTGTAAATAAAACAAAATAGTTTTTGTCATCACAGTTTGAGATGAAAGATTTAGGGAAAGCAGACGTTATCTTAGAAGTTAAGGTAATCCAAAGCTCTAATGGAATCGCCCTTAATCAATCTCTTTTTTAGGTAAATTGTAAGCTTGCATTAAAATCGCCAAATTACAATATCGTTTCCAATATACACCTTAATCATCAATTACTCAATCTAATTCCATCTAGCTTGTAACACCCGCAAATTTTCTATGCGTTGTTATCTATTCCGTTATGACTCCGTCATGACTCTGTTATTTTTTCTGTCTTCAGTTTCCTTCATTTTCAAGCTTCATAACATTTTCAAGTCAAATATTATTTATTTTTATTAAAAGATTTTAAATATTTTATTTTCCTGATCTATTTATAAAATTTTCATCGCAAACTATTTATTTATTCGCGAGGAGTCCTATTTTTTCTACGAACTAACGTTTTAAGCTTGGATTTATGTTATTTCTTTTCCTAAAAATGTCTAAACACATTTATATAATATTTCCAACTAAGAAATATTTTTATTTACGAAAAATTTAGCCTTTAATCATTTTATTACAAAGTTTCGTAAATAATTATTTTCTATCGCGAGATTTACTCGAATTGCTTTGAAATGCTTTTAGTAATTATACGATTCTTATTTTTATCAACCTACATTTAAAAGAAACACTTTTTGGCCCCTTTTTAGACCATGACACCCATGGTCACACATCTTCACATTTTTTTTTTCATTTGGTTTTATAAAGTGATTAAAGCCTTAGATATTTTTATTACCTTAATGAATTTGGTGACTAATTGCAAAACTCTTCACTCTCCCTTGTTAATCCATTTTGGTTGATTTTTTTAAGTGTATCTAACATTGTTTTCATCAATTTTTAAGATCATATTCATTCACACAATTCACATAATTCATTTCTTTTCATTCATTCTCATTCAACCACATTAAACAAAGAAAATACTCTTCAATTCCTTCATATTGGCCATGAGTTTCAGCCATATTTTCCAGCCCAATTTTGTCCCTAATCGAGTCTCGATCGTCTCATTTTTATCGTAAAATTAATCATCTTTCCGATCCTATCGTTAAGGTAATAATCGATGGGTTTTCGATCGTTATTTACCATTGATTTTCTTAGTTTTTCTCATGGTATTTTTCTACCATGATTTTCGTGCGATGTAGGTTTTGTGGATGATCCCGAGTCCGACGAGTATATAATCGATTCAGACTTGGAGTAGAGGTAACGTCGATGTTACTCGGTATTTCATGATTTTAATTGTGTATTTGCATGTATAATTTTTATATTTCATTTTTGACAATATATGTATGTCATATAATCTGGAAAATTTTTAAAAGTTGAAAATTTGCATGTTTCGATATTTTTATCGCTTTTACGAGATTAACGATTAAATCGTCATATTAATTTGTAAAATCGTAATATTCGGCCTAAACATGTTATATATATTTATATTCTGTAAAAATGATTTTTTTTGATGATTTTTAATAATTTAGTATTTTTCTGATATTTTAGTTATCGATTATTGAATTATTTCCGTTTACGGACAAAAACGATTAAAAGCCGATTTTTAGTTCTAGTACTTAACATTTTATTTTAATCTGATTTTTGACGTGGTGAAACTTTATGATGAAATAGAGTTTTCTGAATTTTATCGTAATTTTTTTGGAATTGTTAAGTGGATGAATTAATTAATCACTTTAAATCATCGTTTATCGTTAAAACCGCGTTTGTCGTTTAAATTCTCGATTTTTGGTCTTTTGATTTAATCTGGAAAAAATTATGATTCTGATGATTTCATGAGAAAATGTAATTTTATGATTTTTAGTGCTTTAAAAAAATGTTAGGAACGATAAGTTTTATTAATGGAATCGTTAATTGTGAAAATGAGTTTAAAAGACGGTTTTAACAGGGTTTATTAGATCTGGAATTTTTCGAAATCTGGAAAAAAAATATTTTATATAAAATCATGATTTTTAAGTTTAATAATAATTTTTGGACATTAATACTTAAATCATTTTGTAATTACTATTTTTATTAATCGTTATTGTCGAAATTGGACGATTAACGAGAAAACGCTTTAAAAACCGAGTTTTAGGATTCTGGAAAATTTTCTTTTCTGGACAGAATGTCCATAAATATATTTTAACTATTTTACGTAATTTTTGTACTATTTATTAAAGTCTTTAATTAATAAGTATTTATTTTCGGACAAATTGTGATTTATCGTTAAAATGCTTCGTCTTACCTAAAAGAATTATTTTTCCAGCAATTTTGAAAGTATTTAAATCTGAAACTTTAAGAGTTAAATCATCACTTAACATACTCTAAATGTATTTGTTGGTTTAATTAAATAAAGACGTTCAAATATTTAATTTGATGTTTGCCGTAAAATCCTATTTATAATTTTATTGTCGAAACTAATAATACTTAGGGAATTTTAGCTTTATAACTTTTGAAAACACCCTAATTAGTAATATTAAAATGTTTAAGACATTTTTAATCATTTTATAACGCTTATACGATATTTTAATAATTTCATAAAATTAAATGTTCACTTTGGTAATTAATATCGTTAAGGCCGAAAGTATTAGTTTTATAAATCTATATCGTTTACTAAAAATGTGATGCTAGTATAAACTAATATTTTCGCTATTTTGATATGATGCTATTTTTGGTAAAGTTTCTAAAAATAGAAGTTTCCTAAAATAGAAAGTTTCCTCTTTTGGAAAGTGATTCCCTTTTCTTTTGTTCTCCTATTGTTTGTATTGAATACATCTTTTAAATATCGATAATGGATTGTTTTGGAGTTATGGAATAAGGATAAGTGTGGGTTTAGAGTAATATAGTCTGGGATGTACGTTTTGCCATCAACTATAAAGCTGGTGTGTCTATGTTGAGACACATTGGTCGTTGAACTGAGCATGATTTGTGTTCAGGAGTGTGTATATTTTGAACTTAAACTTAGATATCGCATCGTGTAAGTCGCCGTCGGGTTGAACTGGATTACGGTTGGTGTCCAGGAGGGGTGTACATTATTTAAGCCAGGACCTCGCTGCACGCAGTCCTATTACGGTTGAGTTGCCTAGTTAGAGATCGAAGTCTGATTTCTTTTGACTAAGTTCTCGAAGCTAGTTTAGTATTGTCCTAGTGAAAGTCTAGATTCTACATTAATTCTATCTATAACACCATTTTGAATATTTTTATTGTTATCGGTATAAATTGGTTTGCAGGTTGGCAAATATTTTTATGTTTCTTCGGAAACCCATTTAATTATTTCATTTCGCGCTGAAAGCTTATTTTAATATGCTGTTTTACTGTTTTCCATTTTGACTATTTTTCCTATATTAGTAATTACTGTTTTAAAATCCTGTTATACGGCTGGGAGAACGTTGACGTTGCTCCTCACTGATTGTGGCTGTTATGTTTTTAACATGACAGGTATGCATGTTTCCGGGTGTGGGCTAGCGGGCAGACATGATCCCTGCTCGATTAATTTTAATAATTTTGTATTATGGATTGTTAAACCCCCTTTGTGGAATGTTTTCATTTTGGGCCAATTTATTTAAGGCCTAATGTTTGACTTTACCATTTAAATTTTTATCTAAACATAGTTACAGCGTGTTATAATACCAACTCTACAGTGTTTCCGCCACTGTATCGCGTTAGATTTTTCTAGGGGATTACATAGCTATCCACGACATATCTCTATTTGGAATACATCCACTTATACTAGTTTTAAAACGCTGAGACATTTGATGCACAATGCTTTCCGTAATACTCTGCGGATGTAGAATACATCCATTCAATCGAGCCGCATTCTGTTGCATCCAAATGGCATAATACTCTGCATTTATCACACTCCAACAGATTTGCTTCCTAAATTTAGACCATCTCTTCAGGCGAACCCACTGATACCAATCCCCCCAAGGATCCTACATCTCCCATCGCATAGCGAGCCTCTCCATTATCTTTGAACTATACACACACTCATGGAAGAGATGTGCATGCGTTTCTTCTTTGTCTTGACAAAGTGGACACCAAGGACTAATCAATTTAATTTATATAAATGGCTTCTTACCTTCAAGGATTGATGGAATATGAGCCAAATAATAAATGAATGCTTAGGGATAGAGTGCTTGTTCCACACATAAGGTACCACTTCACCTTAGGCGCGCGATTACGAAGCCACTCGTAAGCTCCTTTGATCGTATAATCTCCTTGTTGCACAACCCATCTCCCATTCACGAAACCAGCTTTCAACCTCTCTTTTGCCTTACACACCTTCCTCCAATTCCATCCGACATCAGTTTCAGGAATATAGTCATGCCATTCCTTCCCTTTCATATAGTGGATATGTACCCACTTGATCCATAAATGATCCGGCTTCGAATAAATCCACCACACGAGCTTCCCGATTGCTACTATATGCCACATCTTCCCTTGTCTAATACCTAGACCCCCTTCATCTTTTGACAAACAAATCTTTTCCCACGCAACCATGAGAACCCTGTTAAAATCAACACCCCTATCCCATAAATAATTACGGCATATGGACTCGATTCTATGCATAACACCCGCTAGAAGTATGGTGATATTTGCCCAATATACATATAAGGACGTAAGAACAAAATTAACAAGGGTCAATCTACCAGTATACGATAGCTTCCTCGCTCCAAACTTCCTAATACGCTGAATAATCTTCTCGACAAGAATAGAACAATCCTCCTTCAATATACGACCAACCGTGATCGGAATCCCAAGATACCGGAACGGCAGCGTACCCTCCACAATACCTGATACCTTTAAGATGTCAGCCTTGATGTCCGAAGCAACACAGCAAAAATAAGCATCAGTTTTTAGATTATTCATGCGAATCCCAGACGCTTGAGAGAAGGACGCAAAAGCTCGCAGAATAACCATAATCGATTGTGGATCACCTTTGCTGAACATGAGTAAATCGTCAGCAAACATCATATGAGTTAACTTCAGTTGCTTGCAAAGAGGGTGTTATTTAAATCTGACTCGTTGCTACTCCAAGAATTCGACTAAGGTATTCCATACAAATTGTAAATAATAGTGGAGAGAGCGGATCCCCTTGTCACAACCCTTTCTTCCCCTTAAAAAACCCCACCATATCGCCATTTATGACAACAGAATAAGATACTGTTGTCACACACTTCATAACCATCTTATGGAAAGAGGATGGAAAATTTAGAGCACACAACATTTGCTCAAGAAAAGACCAACTTACCGAGTCATAAGCCTTTTGTAGGCCCACTTTAAACATACATCGTGGTGAAGCAGCGTTTCTATTATAAAGTCGAACAATGTCTTGACAAATAAGGACGTTCTCAATTATGCTTCGACCTTGAATAAACCCACCTTGATTTTCAGAGATAATTGTGGGTAGTACCTTAGCCAACCGACGACATAGGAGTTTGGAAATTATCTTGTATATCACATTGCAACATGAGATGGGTCGGAATTGAAAAACATGTAGAGGTAGCTCACACTTAGGAATAAGTGTAATACTCGTGTGATTATTTGTTGCAACAAGGTGCCTGTTTCAATACAATTAATTACTGCTTTACTGACTTCATCCCCAATTACTCCCAAGCATCCTTAAAGAAACCACTTGAGTACCCGTCAGGCCTCGGTGCCTTATGACTAGGGATCGAGAAGGCCACTTCCTTTACCTCTTCAGCTGTAATAGGTGCTTCCAATAACGACCAATGTTCCCCTGTACAACACTTCCCATTCCTAACAATATTAATATTAACCGCAATGGTTATAGCCTCCTTCCCTAATAATTTCTCATAAAAGGTAAGAAAAGCCTGCCGTATACAGTCTGTTTCAGTGCACATTTGTCCCCTATCATCAGTCATACTCAAAACCTTATTCGCACTTTGTCTCCCTTTGATCACGCTGTGGAAGTAACGCATATTATCATCACCATATCTCATCCAGTTCACCTTGGATTTTTGAATCAGAAATTCCTGGGCAGCAGCAAATGTCTCCTTATAAGAAGTAGCAGCATTTACTTCTGCAGTAAGCCACTGAGCATTCAACGGGTCTGCCCTCAATTGCTTTTGAATGTACAACATATTCTGATAAGCGGTACCAACAGTCTTCTCAATGTCTTGAAAGAAAGTAGCATTCAACACCTTCAGAGGTTTCTTCAATTCCTTTAATTTAGATACTAGACAATACATTCTCGTACCCTGAACATTTGTCTCCCACACATGCTGAAAAGTCTCATGGAATTCAGGAATGGAACTCCACATATTATAATATTTAAACGACTTGTTCTTCTTACCATTTTCATTACAGTTAAATACAATGCACGGAGTATGATCAAAAACCCCTTCTGGAAGAAACTTGGCAAAACTCCCAGGCCACCTCCTACTCCACTCATCATTAATGAGACATCTATCGAGCCTACTATACACTCTATGAGCTGGCTCCTGTTTGTTATTCCACGTGTAATATATATGACCCCGTCGCAGGTATATCTTGAACTCCACAATGGTCAACACAGTTATGAAAATCCTTCATCTCTCTAGCGCTTGTAACTCCACCTAGCCTTTCAGAAGGTTGCATGACACAATTAAAGTCACCACAAACCGCCCAAGGCTCATTAATGCTTGCGCTAAACTCTTCCAACTTTTTCCATAACGCCCCTCTCCCTTCAATATCATTGAAGGCATACACCATAGTAAGAAAATAGGCTTGCTTAATAATATTGTCTATGATATACATATGTATGAACTGGGAATTATATTCAAGAATAGCCACATTCATTAAACTAGGCTTCCATAAAACCCATATCCGACCTCCTTTCTGACAATGACTGTTTGTAGTTATACTCCACCTCTCACAGATACTATTAGTAACCCTATTTAGAGACATAGGTTTTACCTTCGTCTCAAGGAGACTAAATAAACCAACCTGAATAGTGTGTAGAAACAATTTAATCTGCTTTTGCTTGGTTGGCCTATTCATCCCCTTAATATTCCAGAATCCATCCCCCTTAATCAATCTCATTATGTGGAAAAGGTGTTAAAAAAGCTTAACTATTTAGATGTTATGCCTTCTAGAACTCCCTATGATAATCTTAGTATGCATTTATGTAAAAACTTGGGTGAGAGTGTCTCCCAAGAAGAATATGCTAAAATTATAGGAAATGTGATGTTTCTCATGAACTGCACTCGGTTTGATACTACTTATGTTGTGGGTAGGCTAAGTAGATATACACATAATCGATGACGGGGTCGACAACCTGTTGGCCACTATCCGTCCATCTCGAATCCGGATCAGTCCCGCTCTAGAAAAGGCACGAAACCTTCGAGGCTTACATCGGGGTTTCAGGCCGGACCCCTCGGAGCAACCTCTAGGAGTGCACCAGCAAGGACGTTATACTACCCTCGACTCGACCTCGAGGCCCGACCCCCGGTCGGGTCCGCCGAGCCCTAGTCCACTCCACCACCAAGAAGGAAGTGAGAAGCTTGAACAAGGCCAAGGTTCAAGTGCAATCCAACTAAGATCTAAACCCAATTTGGATCCGATTGTTTCCTATCAGAATAATTTGTCACCGTCTGTGGGGAAAAGACAACAGAAATCTCCAAAAGGAACAAAAAGTCACAAGAAAGATGCATGATAATGAAGAGATGAACGCGGTAACAGATCCGACGGGGCAGGCCATTGTCCCGCGCGATGGAATGTCGATGTCGTCATCGCGAGATGTAGTGTTACCTGCCGCTCTTCAGGGTGGCGGGTAGGCCACGACTCGTGGTACCCCGAGTAAGGGGGCAGGGGCCTCGAAGGTGCAGGAGGCGGAGTGAGGGATCAACCTCGAGCTCACGTCTGCCCAAGCCGTGTAGGCCGCCAGCTTCTTTACCGCAATGCTGAACAAAGATATCACTCTATAGACACCCTAATTTTGACCTGGTGGCTGTAGAGGTGCCCAACAAACACCCGATGACGATCGGACTGCAACGCGACATGAAATTATGATGTTTTAGATGGTTTTTCTATAGAACAGATCAAATAATTACTCGAAAAAATTAATTAGACATCAAGGCAGCCTTAGTCGTGTCATTATGGTCGCGTCGACACTAATTAGAGTCAATTTCGACACCGGGACCCCGAATCGGTCTCGAAATATGCAAAATCGAACCCGAGTCAACGTGTCGAGCCGAGCAAATCTCGAGACACGCGCCCGAGGCCCACCCGATGCTCGACGCGCTAGGGTTAAGCGGGAATTCTTAATCCCCAAGCAATAGCAAGATACGCATCATCTCTGTTTTGGAAAGTTTCGAAATCGGATCTTCAAAACATCCAGGCGCCTCACACCAGGTGTCTCAATCTTCATGCGCTAAACCCCAGGCGACTGAGTTCTGGTGCGATCGTTGTCCCGATAAGCGAATCGATGCTACTCCTCATCTCGAGCACACTACTCGAACCGAGGAGCACCCGCGCTTGACTAACCGACCCCGAGTATAGCAGCGAAGCTCTGCCGGATTCACCGAAGAATCAGCTGTAGTAGGAAAGCTTTGCCAAATTCACCGCAGAACGAGCTAGGAGGATCCGCCTTGAAATCGAATAGTCACTAGGTTGTCATCTAAACAAAACTTTACATTCTGTACTTTTATTATGCACTTCGATAATGTCAAACATGAGCACTAGGTCCATGACACGTCCTAAAACACATAACGTCCCCAACTTCAACCATAAGCACTAAAACACCTTAACTAAACCCGAGTAGTTCCGAGATCTGTTCTCAACCATCTACGCATTGTGTCTCGTTTAGTGTACACTCCGAGGGTGCAAATCCTCACTATGTGATTTACTTATATTTCGTATTTACCGCTTTCGTATGATTTACCGCTTTTATGACCTTATAATCGCATGCTAAATCACCTAATACGGAATTCAAAACGTAAATAAACTAAAACTGAACAAAGCGATGGTCGGGTTCCATATTAATCCCGGTGCTCACCGTATGTGGTTCGATGCATCTCTATTAACATTGAGGCGACGCATCTTAAGCAGAATACAAGGTAAGGTATACCACGAGAATGACTAATATCCTTATTACCACGTTAAATCTGATTTGCTAATACGTATAATGTTAGTATTCTCTACCCTCCTACGTGCATCTTTTCATGGCCTGCTTGTCACGTGAAATTGCATGCAAAGAATGTAAACACAACTACTTCGACAACAAAAACTTACTTGTCCTTAAAAAACCGACATAGCAAAGGCATAAGGTTAAAACAATGGATGTTATCGTACTTCTGCCACAATAAAGGAACAAAGTTATCAGCCCACCGATTGATTAGTAGAGGCCGTAACGTGCGGGCGGGATTGGGTGTCGATGTCTAGCGGACATTGGCTTCCCAATACGTACCCTCACCCCTTACTTAGAATCAACGGTTTCCGGATGTCTGAAACCATTGGCAATGAGAGTCATTCCAGGCATGGAGTGCTTAAGGGTACAAGTCTTTAACTTTAGGTCCCGTGCCACTCAGCTTTGAGCCGGCTAAGGATCAAAGTTGACTTGAACGGTTTCCGAGTCCCCATAATTGACTCGGTGTCGACTCCACAAATCGGCAACGAATTCGGTTAACTAAAAAGGTCGTATTACCAAACATATCGGCCTTTAAACATTTACAACCACGTCTCGATCGATTCTAACGGAAACACGGGTGCTCGCACCCATCTAGTACTATCTGAATCGTCATCCAAATCGAGGTCCGACACATCGCCCCGAATACGAGATCAGATCGGCCCCCGACCGGGAGGAGGCCGCGTGGGTGGCCGCCGCGACAAACCTGGAGGTACCGCGCAGGCGCGTGCGGGGCGGCGGGCGGTGCGGACGGGCGTCCACAATTTGGCGACTCCACTGGGGACTTGGAAACAAGTTTCCAGCGGTGGTGTAACTCGAACAAGGTCGGTGAAACTCATTTCCTAGTTCCTTGTTATGGTCATTACAGGTTTTGGCCTTAAAAGGCCCACCCTAACCGATATTAGGACCAATCGCCCTCTTCGTGGTAAGATCCTTTCGAACACGTGGAGAGACCCTCAGTGGACGCTATGGCCGTCCAAGGTAGCCACACATTCCGTGAATATACCAAACGAATAGCTCCAAGCAGACGGTATTACACTCACCTGCCCAGGTGACCTGTCGTCACCTAAGCAAAGACTATTCGTGGGCGGTAGCATACCCTAACCTACCCGTGTCTGCATCGCATGAGTGTACGCATTCCTAGTTATGTGTAGCGTGTTTGACAACCCAAATAAAACACTAAAATCCGGATTCAACCACGACAATATACTCAACCGCACCCAACTTCGTTTTTGAAAACGGACATCTTCTTTTCAAAACTGCCTTTTAAATGCCGATGCTCCAACCAACCTAAAGTTATTTTCAAAAGCACTTTTAGCGCCGTCACCATGGCCAATTTTACACTCGACATTTTTCAAAAGGCACTTTTGAGCATCGTTACTCCAGCCAAAATTAAAAATCGTCATTTTCGAACAACAACGATATGTCGTTATCACTACCAAGGCACCTAAAACAGTTACATTTTATTTTATTTTAAAAAAAAACACGTTCTGCACATATCGAAACTTCAATTAATGAAGTCAAGGAATCCAAAATGGTTACAAAACATCCACGCATGCCGTCACCACCTTAGAAATTTCAATTAATGGAGTCAACAAGTATGGCAGCACGTTTCAAAAAGCTTTTCTAAAAACAGTTTCACTACCTAAATTTCGTAATAGGGATTTAGTTACATCTTCGAAGCACCATCACGGACACCACGTTCTTCCACGAACACCCTCTATAACGCAAACTTCGAACTACTAATTAATAGTAGTTTCGATAAAAGCACGATACCACGATTTTCAAAACCGGTTCTTTTGCAACCGCGCTTCTTTTACAAAATCACGAATGACACTCTTGCCGTCGTCACAAGCAATGCCACTAAACCGTCGCCATATTGATTTTACAAAAACTCTCACTTTCGAAAGGATTGTTTTCAAACTCCATCCGTTTCCAAAAACATCAAATTCTTTGATTTTGAGACGGGATCGTGATCAATTCCTTTCGTCGTACAACCGTGTGATTAAATGTCTGTGTTAGTTACTAGGGTCACTCCCACCGAGGTATTACATTTTTGGGTCGTCTCATCGTGAGAAGTCCTCTTCTTTAAATCTCACCACCGAGATTTATGTCAAATCGTCTCATTTTAAAGATACAAGTCTGTTGGGCGCTTCGCCGAATACACCAAGGTCTAAAGCACCCGAGTCCCTAATTTGATGACCGCGAACACGTGTAAATCAAGGGTCTCACTTCCATGTCGCTCAATTGCGAACATCCCTCGAGTCTTTAAGCCGTATGGTGGATCTAGCCTTATCTTTTGTTCTGCTTCACAGATCAAAGGATGGCCTCCAGCAGTAACATCAACCCACTCAACACCATGCTAGACCTCATCGAAGAACTCCAGGACACCATGGCCCAAATGACCGTCACCCATGACAACATCATGCTTCAGCTTGGTAGGTTGGAGGGAACCGCCGACAAATAAAAAGACCCAACACCAAAATACCCACAGGAGGTGGATGAAAAGCCCTTCATCTCTAGGGAAAGGATGAGGCTCAACCCGGCTAGGTTCATCCCGGCTCTTGGGGGACGTCCCTTTAAAAGCCTAACAGATCTACGCATGACCTACGCTGAGGCGCTTAGAATTGCCAACGATGACTGGCAATTATCCTAACTCGCTCCTACCCCAAATCCACCTCTTTGGGCCCGGGATGCGGACTGGGATCCCAGTGCCTACTGCCTATATCATTAGGGCAGGGGGCACGACACGGAGGACTGCAACCGCTTTAAGCACGACATCCAGGATCTGGTGGATGTCGAAACCTTTCCTCCTATGAAAACACAGACCACACACCTCATCATCGGGGGCACCGACAACAGAGCAACCACTTCTGTGGAGGTTAAAACGGACGGTGCTATCAAATTACTCTTTCCGAGAGGAAGCCTCGATGCTTAAGAACGAGGTCGGTCTGAGTCAAAGTCTAGTTCGTCTTAGAGCCTAGACTTAATAATAATAATAATAATAATAATAATAATAATAATAATAATAACAATAATAATATGTCTTTTTTCTTTTTTCGCATCAAGTCAGGAGGTGCGAGGGGACCTGTCCTCCACCTCCCCAAAAAACAATATCTCGAGCACCTAGCCCACTTATTATTCTATCAATAAAAAAACTTCTTTTTTTTACAACACGCCTCGACAATCGCTTAATTTTTAATAACGTGCTTTCTCGCTTAAAACTCGATACTATATCATTTATCGATAGCAATTAATCGAAGCATAGGGATACAACAAACAGCCCGCTTAAGTCCACCCTAAAAGGAGATCGGGAACAATTGTCCTAAGCTCAACCCATAACTGACTTCCCAACCAAAAACTCAACACTGGAAACTCATACAACCAATAACTGATAGGCTACTACACACCTATATCGGTTAAACTAGACTTCCCAGTAACCAACAATGCAACCGAATACAAAGCCTGCCTAATAGGGCTAAAAGTCGTCATAACTCTAGGAGTTAAAAACCTTAGAGTCCACGGAGATTCATCACTGGTAGTCAACCAAGCCACGGGCATTTGGAAGGTCTATAGCAGAAGCCTAGCTCCGTATCAAACCAAAATAGAGACAATATCCCGAGACTTCACCGAAATCAACTTCATACACATACCTTTTGAGGAAAACCAATTCGCCGACACCCTGTCCAAATTAGCCTCACTAATAAAAATGCTCGACCACCTTTTCTCTATGCCTATCTACGTAGAAAGAAGCGAGCAACCCGCCTACATCCACAACATCGAAACCGACGACCACCCTGAAGAACCCTGGTACAAAGCGATCCTAGACTTCAAAACCAACGAATCATACCCACTTAATACAAACACCAAAAACAAAATAGCCTTAAGAATACAAGCCACCCATTACGTCATGAACCAAGGATTACTATACAAATGAACCCCTCAAGGAGTACTGCTTAGATGCATAAACAAAACCAGTCCAAAAAGGTCATGGAACGCGATCGGTTTGAGTTCGAGATCGAGACTACATGACGGAGAACGCGGACCCCACATGAGTGCACACTTATTAGCCCGTAAGATAATGAGATTGGGCTATTACTGGACCACCCTAGAGACAGATTGTCGACATCACGTCCGTCACTGTCACAACTGTCAAATATTTGCCAATATCCAACACCTACCACCATATCCACTCCACACCAGAACAACACCCTGACCCTTCTCTACTTGGGGAATAGACATTGTAGGAAAGGTACACCCATCCGGGACCGGCGAACACTGTTTTATATTAGTGGTTGCTGATTATTTCACTTAATGGGTAAAAGCAACCTCATATACCATACTAACCTCCAAACAAGTAGTCAAATTCCTACAAAACAACATCATCTGCCGCTACGGCATACCACACGAAATCATCAGTGATCAGAGGGCTCACTTTAGGACCGACATCCAAAAATGTTACGATGAGCTAGTACTCCTAGATGAGCATAGAATACACGCACTGTCCAACGTGCAAACCTACCAACAATGAATACAACGAGCCTTTAACAAACAAGTCAAATCCCAAAACATACATGAGGGAGACCTGGTAGTCAAATCCATTAGAGCACCCCTCCCCATCGACCCTAGAGGGAAGTTCAAACCAAACTGGGCGGTCCCTTACCTCGTCAAAAAGATACTCACGGGGGGCGCCGTGATCCTTACCGACCTAGACGGTCAAGAATTCTCAACCCCAACCAACATGGACTAACTTAAATGATACTATCCTTAACCTCCTAAGCAACCTCATCCTGATCTCTAAACTAGGGTGAAAACCCATGCAAAACGCTTAAAAATAATTCGCATCGATAATTGGCATAACAAGTCTCAAGCAAAATCACTCACACATATTATGAACTACGGACATGGTTTGATTCCGTCTAAACACGGATACGTAGGCAACCCTTCCAAGGGTACAACCAACAAAAATAACAAAATTGATTACTTGATTCACATATAAATCGGAACCCTCCCTACATTCCGATTAACGAGTGGTTTCAATAACGAAGCACAAACGACGAGCTGAGGGCGAGGTGAAAACCTGAAAGGGCGCCTCGGGCAAAATGAAGAAACGAGCTGCAAGTCGTCGTTAAAAAAAATGACGAGCCGAGGACGGAGTGAAAACCCGAAAGGGCGCTCCGAGCAAAATGAAGAATCGAGTTGCGAACTGTCAGAAAAAAGAGAAAAAAAAGAGCAAAAAAAAGGGGGCAAAAACAAACAAAAGGTGAGCCGAGGACGGAGTGAAAACCCGAAAAGGCGTTCCGGGCAAAATGAAGAATCGAGTTGCGAGCCACCACGAAAAAAAAAAATAATAATAATAAAATGTGCTTCTTATTAATGCAAAATCAGTTAAATCAAGCCTTTGTCGAGGCCCTTTACATCGACCATCCAAAACCCGGTTACCCGAAAATGACAACGTGTCAAGCAAACACCACAAAAAAACTAGTATTAATACGTCACATAATATAAATTAATATGACATAATACTAAACGGCTGGAGTCTACCGGTCCAACTTCTCTTTCCCCTTGCCATTCGGAAGTGCCTCTTCTGGTCTCTCACCATAGACCTTCAAAATACAGGCTTCCACTTTTGTCTTAGCCGAAGGCGAGCCCAGCCAGTCCCACTTTCTTTTCTCACTCACATTTTCAATATGGGTCTTGTCAGTCTTGGCCCGTTTAGATGAACTGACGACGCTAGGATCGATAACACTGTCTTTGGTCGAGCGCTTAGTGACATTAACTCGAGTTGTCTCCTTATCCTGTGGCCTCGTGGTCTTCCTAACGTTCGGCTTGCCCTGCCCTAGCGGATATTCGTAAGCCCCCCACCAAGAATAAGTAAGATCTATCGGTCGAGTAGCTTCTATGATAACGGGACGTGAAAACCTCTGTCTCCAAGACATCCCAAATTCCTTGAGAGAACTTTCCGTCCACGGAGAAGACTTCGGGGACTCACCCTCAGTAACCTCTGATACAGTTCGCTTCACACCCATTTGACGCGACAACTCGCCCGAGTAAATATAAACCTGATCCCTTAAGGACAATATCTGCATAGTATGGTGTTGTGTGCTAAACTTAGACCGTTTTTCCTCCCATTTAGACTCGTTTTTCTCTTGTTTTGCGAGATTAGAATGCGGTTATCGCCTTATTTTGAGACTTCCTTGCATTAGCGTCTCTCTTGTGCGTTTTACTTGTTTTTGGTAGTTTTTCTATCAATTTTTGATAGGATTTGGCGCCGAAAGCATAATCGAGCTTCCACGAGCACAAGAGAGGGGAATACCGTCCGAAAATCAAAGCACAAAACTTAAAGTTCAAAGTCATATAATCATACGACGAAGAATGAGACAAGAAAAGAGACTAGAAAACCATCCGGTGAAATTTCACCCGATGAGAAACGACCGGGTGAAGTTTTGCCTGATGGTAATTTTACCTCCCCAAAGATCTTCAGGAAAGCTTCTCCACTGGGCGAAACTTTTACCCACTGGATGAAGTTTCGCCCGACGGTAAAGACGTCGAAAAATACAAAACTGGAAGAAGTTCACCGGCTGAAACCACCGGGTGAAGTTTAACCCGGCGGTATTGACTCGTGCATGGTAGATCTCAAAGGGTGAAAGTCTCACTAATGGAGCAAAAAGTTGGATTTGGGCTTTGGTTTAAGGATCCATTAAGGCTTTACTACATATATGTATACCCTAGTTAGTTGCAGATTACCATCCATTAGACAACTCCATTACCATTCATGAGGCCTCCATTAGTAGATCATTCTAGTAGTAATTTTATTAGTTCTCTACAATTCCATTAGCTTAGATAGTAAGCTATTAGTATATCTTTATAGTTTTCATCATCAATTCTCTAGATTTACATTCAAGCTTTGTAGAATTCAAGTTTTTATTGAAGATTCTTGGAGATTATTAATGGATTAGTGATAAATCCTTTGTCCTCTTCATCAAGCGCCATTTATTTATTTATGCAATCTTCTTCTTTATTGTTGATCTTCATAGTTGGTATATCTCTCTCTTCCTCTCCCTAATCTCTAGACTAGATTTAATCTCGTTCTTTCATTATTACACCGTTTCTATTTGTTTTACTTGCATTGTTCTTTTGATCGTCTTGTAGTTTATTTTAGTAGATCGTTATTCCCCCTGTCGTTTTGTTGTCAACTTCTCTAGATTTTATTTATGTTGTCTTAGATCGTTTTATGTTTCATTTTTTTGATTGCAATTTCCTTATTGTTTTGTTGTTATTTTCCTAGATTTAATCATTATGCTTGTTTTTGTTGTTTTCTATATTGTCATTATTTTATTAATTTCCATTATTATGTGTGAGTAGATTTCTTGTTGGGGGTTTAGGGAGGAGGATATTGGATTATTTGAATTGAGGAGTTTTTGGTTGGTTGGTTGCTTGTTGGTTTATCTTGCTTGAGGTTGTTGTGTCATTGTTGTTTTAGTCCGACCAACTAGACCGACCTTGACTCATTTCTATCAATATGGGAAAACTCGGGGTAGAAATTACCTTAACTTGAGGCTTACCCTCCTTCGCCGCGAAAGCGGGTTTTTAGGTGGGTTGGGTGAAGAAACCGAAAGGTGGCATTCTCCCTTTATCAATGTTGTGACCGACCCAATTCCAATTTTCTTAGACCCCAATTTCCGAATCCCGACTTCCCCCTAACACCTTTCCTTTATTTGATCATCTCTTGTTATTTATTGCATTTTAGTATAGACTCGACCCTTAAAACCACCCACTAGATCCCAAACATGCCGCTTTTACTCAATTCTGTTCCGTTCCGTTTCCTGTGGACCGAGCTCGACATACCACGAATACACTTAGTTGTTTTTGTGTTATTATGAGTCTATAAATATTGTTTGATCCCCCATCCTTCGCTAAACGACCGATCCGATTGGGCGGACATCAAAATGGCGCCGTTGCCGGGGAA
Source organism: Agrostemma githago (assembly GCA_958450325.1). Taxonomy (NCBI): domain Eukaryota; kingdom Viridiplantae; phylum Streptophyta; class Magnoliopsida; order Caryophyllales; family Caryophyllaceae; genus Agrostemma; species Agrostemma githago. The sequence goes on from OY288240.1 coordinate 56,971,154, forward strand.
CGACGAATTTATTGAGGTTTACTTATTGTGTTTGGTTATTTGTCTTAATTTTATTTTTCCTTCTTTACCCTAGTACCGATAGGTTCTAGGAGACTTACCTTTTAATTGAGTTTATGCCCAGGATGTAACACCCCGGCCCAATCCTAGGACCGGAAATGTTAACCGCAGTAGCTCGCCAGGCTTTGTACTGTTCCGACAGACCAACACGAGTCCTTTCCAGCGCATTTTGTCCTCACTCATGTGCATCCTGGAAACCTTCCCAGGAGGTCACCCATCCTAAGATTGCTCCCAGCCAAGCACGCTTAACTGCGGAGTTCTTTTGCATGGATGACCAGAAAAGAAAGTGCACTTTGTTGATATGAGTAGTACTTCAAATCCCTTTAACCAAAGCTCATAAATAGGACATCAATGTGGGGTGTTTCACAGGAATACATCATCGCCCTTCTGGTTTGATCCAGAGCCGAAGAGGACATTTAGAGCTTTGCGATTTCGTGGTAATAACTCAACTACTATTATTCCACATCCTTCATTATCACCTCCTAACCTTAATCAAATCTTACCCTCTACACCCTCTACACCAAATAATCTCATTCCAAATAATCCTTCCACATCATCTATTTCACAAAATTCACCACCAAACCCACCATCACCAAGAACTCCACCACAAAATCAAAATCTAACCCCTCCAATCATCCAAATCCAAATCCACCAACACCACCAATCCAACCAATGGCGACCTTAGGTTTTCATTCCCAACTAACACATGAAGAAACACCTTCACCAGTTGATTTCGGAGTGATACCCGAAAATTATGAACTGAAAGCTTCTTTAACAAATGCGGTTCAACAAGATACCTTTCATGGTTTTTCCCAAGAAGATGCCCAAGAGCATATCGCTTCATTTAAAGAAAAATTAGTAGGGGCCCATCTTAATGGGTTAACTTCATGCCAATTTCACCGATTATTATTTCCAAAGACATTGAGAGATGGAGCTCGTAGATGGCTTCAAGGCCATCCCGCTAATACATTCACAACATGTGCTTAATTATCCAATGCCTTCTTGGAGAAATATTATCCACCGTCAAAGACTAACCAATATCGCATGGAAATACAAACATTCAAGCAAGATGAATATGAAAGCCTAAGTGAGGGTTGAGAAAGATTTAGAGATTTATTACGCAAGTGCCCTCACCATGGAATACCCGATTGGCTAACAACACAAACATTTTATAACACCCTTTCATCGAGAACCAAGGAAAACCTCAATTCGGCCGCCGGAGGAGACTTCTCTTCCCTTACCGATGAGGCATCTAAAAATATTATTGAAAAGATGGCATGGAGTGATTCTAGAGTAAGTCAATCAAGGGATTCTAGTAAGAAAGTTGAAGTGAACTCATCTAAGATTTCTAATGAATTGAAACTTGAAGCACAAGTTGAAGAATTAACAAAGAGAATGGATGCCATGAGTTCTAAGCCAACTCCAATGTATGTACCAAATTCAAGGGAGTATTCCAACAAGGCAACCATCACCTCCTAAGCAACAAATGACATGGGAAGTTCAATGTGATCATTGTGGCAATTATGGCCATGATTCTAGCTCTTGCATTCTGAATGAAGAAACATATTTTGAAGAGCCAAATGAAGTCCAAGCTATACAAGTGTATGGGCAAAGACCTCAATTTGATCCCTTTTCTATTATTTACAATGTCGGCACAAGGTTTCATCCCAATTTTTCTTATAGAAACCAAAATGTTCAAAATCCAATGCCACGTGCCCAAGGGAGTCAACCGAGGCCCTTTAACCAAAGTCAACAAAGACCCTTTAATCAAGGTCCTCCGAAGATGCCCCCATATTTGCCTCCTCACCAAAGGAGCAACTTCAATCAACAAGATAGCAACTTCCATATTCCCAACAATTACAACAATTACCATAATCAACATGGTAATAATAACTTTAATCATGGATACAATCAAGGGTTCCAAGGTAATTTCCAAGGTAATCAAGGTTACAATCAACAACCATTTAATCAACCCTCTCAATCTTATGGCCAATCAAGCAATTTTCAATATGGTCAAGGAGGAGTTCCATGGGATAACACTAGTGATTTGGAAAGAACCATCGGGCATTTATGGAGTGAGAATCTAGATACAAAAGTAAGGCTAAAGGTTTGGGAATCACAAGAAGCAACAAAAGCCTTAGCCGCCCCAATTCATCCACCCCATGGTTTGCCCGGGAAACCCCAAAACCCAAGAGACCCTCCACACCAAGCAAATGCCGTCATTTTGAGAGGTGACAAAGAACTTGAGGACCCATACAAAAACTTGAACACCAAAAGCACCACATCCAAAGTAAATCAACAAAGTGCACCGCACGCAACATCTCCCAATTTCCCCAAACAAAACCGGGGAATACAAGAGGAGTTTGATATTCTCCAAAATGTGGAGATTGAACAAAGAGAACTTAAAAGAAAGAAAAAGAAGCAAATGGAAGCGGAAGAAACAAAAAGAAAAGAGGCAGAGCGATTAGCCGAAGAAGAAGAAGAAGAATCTAATATTCCACCACCTCCCGCTTTTGTCCCACCATTGCCTTTTCCCGAACGAGCTAAGCCATATAAGGAGAATGCCGAATTTAGCCATTTTGTGGATATGTTGAAGAAAGTGGAGGTAGCTTTACCCTTCACCAAGGTAATTTCTCAAATGCCTCTTTATTCTAAGTTTTTGAAAGAAGTCTTAACTAAAAAGAGAACAATAGAGGATAAAGAATGTGTCTCTCTTACGGCACAATGTAGTGCCATTCTTATGAATCAAATGCCAAAGAAACTAGAGGATCCCGATAGCTTTTCCATCCCTTGTCGGGTTGGAAATGTTGTTGTTAATCAAGATTTGTGTGACCTAGGGGCTAGTGTTAGTTTTTTACCCTATTCAATTGCTAAAAGACTTAGTGTGGGGGGGGGGATGAGACCCAGTAGTATGTCAATTCAACTTCCAGATAGGTCCGTCAAGTATCCACTTGGGATCCACTTGGGATACTTGAGGATGTACCCGTGCAAGTTGGTAAGTTTTTCATCCCCTCTGAATTTGTTGTCATGGATATACCCAAAGACACTATTACCCCCATTATCTTAGGTCGATCTTTCATGACTACCGGTGGTACTATAGTTGATGTAAAGAATGAAAAGTTGTAATTTAACATAGGGAACAAATCGGTAGAGTTTTCTCTTTCTCAAACTCTTAAACAACCAATGATTGAACAAATGTATTCTCAAACTCTTTCTCAAACGCTTGATAGATGATGAGAAAGAAGAGGAACCACTTGATTCCCCACCTCTTGAACATGAGTCCTTACATGATGAAAATGTAGAACCACTACCGGTGGGTAAGAGTTTGGTTATCCTCCCCTCCTAATCTTCAACTTAAGTCACTCCCCTTTTCCCTCAAATATGCCTTCCTTGAAGGAACTAATTATCCCGTTATCGTCAATGCCACACTTGATGGACCTCAATTGGAAAAACTTTTGATTGTTTTGAGAAAACGCAAAATGGCCATCGGGTATAGCATTGCAGACCTCCAAGGCATAAGCCCAAATGTTTGTATGTATAGGATCATCCTTGATGATGACCACCGCCCTTCGGTTGAGGGTCAACGTAGGTTGAACCTCACTGTGAAAGAGGTTGTCATGAAGGAAGTTCTCGAATTGTATGAGGCTAACATCATATACCCAATAACCGGAAGTAAATGGGTTACCCCCGTACAAGTTGTGCCAAAAAAAAGGAGGAATGACGGTTGTGAAAGGAGAAAAGGGTGAGTTAATTTCTACTAGGACCATTACCGGTTGGCGCATGTGTATAGATTTTCGAAAATTAAACATGGCCACCATCAAAGACCATTTCCCCCTTCCCTTCATTAATCAAATGCTTGAACGATTGGCACATCATTCTTACTTTTGTTTCCTCGATGGTCATTCGGGATTTCTTCAAATTCCCATTCACCCCGATGACCAAGTGAAGACCACTTTCACATGTCTGTATGGTACCTATGCCTATCGAAGGATGCCATTTGGATTGTGTAATGCGCCGGGAACATTTCAAAGATGTATGATGGCTATTTTCTCCGATTTTATAAAAATCCTTGGAAGTTTTTACGGATGACTTTAGTGTCCATGGTACATCTTTTGATTCTTGCCTTGAAAATCTTGATCAAGTGTTAGCTCGATGTGAAGAGTATAGGCTTGTTTTAAATTTGGAGAAATGTCATTTTATGGTTGAGCAAGGTGTTGTCTTAGGTCATATTGTTTCTAATAGAGGAGTTGAAGTTGATAAGGTCAAAGTCTTCATGATTGAGAACTTACCACCACCAACTAATGTCAAAGGGGTGAGGAGTTTTCTAGGTCATGCCGGTTTTTATAAACGGTTCATTAAAGATTTTTCTAAGATAGCCAAGCCTTTAACTTCTTTGCTTATGAAAGATGCACCTTTTATTTTTGATGACTTGTGTCTTGAGGCCTTTTGTAGGATAAATACCACTCTCACCACCGCTCCAATTATCAAAGCACCCGATTAGAATCTTCCATTTGAGATCATGTGCGATGCCTCCGATTTTGTCGTTGGTGCTGTTCTAGGTCAACGGATTGATAAGAAGCTACATGTGATTTATTATGCAAGCAAGACCTTAGATGAAGCCCAATCAAGATACACCACAATCGAAAAACAGATGTTAGCTGTTGTCTATGCCATGGAAAACTTTCGAACATATGTTACCGGTTTTAAAGTCATTATTCACACCAATCATGCGGCGATTCGTTACATCATGTCCAAAAAGGAGACCAAGTCCCGACCTTTTTGGTGGGTTCTCCTTTTACAAGAATTTGACATTGAGATTAGAGACAAATCCGGATCGGAGAACTTGGTAGCGGATCACCTTAGTAGACTAACGGTTAGTAAAGAAAGCAATGAAGATGATGGTATACCCATCAATGAAGCAATGAGAGATGAGGCCTTGATGGTCATTGAAACTATTACACCTTAGTATGCCGATATCGTCAATTTCTTAGTGTCTCATTTTATTCCGGACGATTATTCCAAGCAAGAGAGAAAGAAACTACGTTATGAAGCCCGACGCTATTATTGGGATGAGCCCTTTTTTTTCCACCGTTGTATAGATGGAATCTATCGACAATGTGTGACGGCCGACGAAGGATTTGATATTGATAAGCACCTTCACTCGACACCTTATGGTGGACACTTGGCCAACCAAAAGACAATTGCCAAGGTTCTCCAAAGCGGGTTTTGGTGGCCTTCCATGTTTAAAGATATTAGAGCTTTTATTGTCACATGTGATGCTTGCCAAAGAATTGGCAACATAACAAGAAGAAATGAGATGCCCCTTCAACCCATCTTGGAAATTGAATTGCTCGATGTTTGGGGCATTGATTTCATGGGTCCGTTTACATCCTCTTTTGGCAACAATCCTAGTCGCGGTTGGTTATGTCTCAAAGTGGATCAAGACCGTAACTTCTCCCACCAATGACTCCAAGGTTGTAATCAAGCTTTTCAAGAATGTAATCTTCACGAGATTCGGTATGCCTAGAGCCATAATTAGCGATGGAGGCTCTCATTTTAGGAAAGATACTTTTGAACACCTCCTTAAGAAATATGGTATCACTCACAAGATGTCCTTAGCCTACTACCCTCAATCAAATGGGCAACCCGAGATCTCCAACTGTCAAATCAAAGGAATTTTGGAAAAAGTTGTAAATACACACAAAAAGGATTGGTCATTGAAATTGAATGACGCCCTTTGGGCATTAAGAACGGCTTTGAAAGCGCCGATTGGAACCACTTCTTATCGTCTTGTGTATGGTAAAGCTTGTCATTTACTAGTGGAATTAGAACACAAAGCCAAATGGGCTATAAAAGAGCTAAACTTTGAAGAGAATATTGTTGGAAATAATCGCCTTCTCCAACTACAAGAATTGGAAGAACTAAGACTTGAAGCCTACTAAAATTTGAAGATTTACAAGGAGCAGACACGCATATGGCACGACTCTCGAATACTTCGTAAGGACTTCTCCGTTGGTGATAAGGTATTACTTTTCAACTCTCGTTTTAAACTTTTCCCCGGTAAGTTGAAATCAAAATGGTCGGGTCCATTCGAAGTGACCAAGGTGCAACCATATGGATCAATAGAGATATCAAGCCCAGAAACCGAGAAATTTATGGTTAATGGGCAACGTTTGAAGATTTACCATCCCGTTCACGTTCGTGAGACCTTTGTTACCATGAAACTGATGGGTTCATAACCCTCTAATTAGACTCCTCTAATTAGTTACTAAATTACTTGTTAATTTAGTATATAAAGATCTAGTTACATGCATGACATCAAATGACAAAAACTAGATACAAGAAGTGATTTCCTTACATAAACAAAGAGGAAATAATGGGCACAATAAGAAAACTCCTTTTCTTATTGTTCTTGAGCTTATATTAGTATGGATGATCCTCCAAAATCTTGAATCTCCAAAGTAGAAGATCTCCTTCTAGTTGCACCAAGATTCAACCCAAATAATCACTATTTATTATTAACTAGATAATAGTAGTGATGAACCTATACTAATATTATGAATATTACTACTTTAGTAATAAAGATGAATATTAGTATGAGAGTGTTTCGGAGAAGAGGTAAAAGCAAAAACTAATGAATGAATGGATGTCAAATGAGAACAAAAATGTTCCCTTAAATGACTCCCAAAATCGGCTACCCCTAAATTAGGGAAGACCATTGCATTATTTTATTTGCATGCATAATGGGTCCATATTATTTTTGCCATTTGTCATACAAATGCTTATGTGTGACATGATCAATTATCTTATATAATTGATCACATCAAATAAATAATATACCCTTAACTCTTTAAGTAGTACATTACTATTATATCTATATATAATAGGTCCCATAATAATAATAATAATCATTCAGCTAAATTTACAACTCCTTGTAAATATTAATAGCTAACCACTACCCATAAAAGCATACAAAACCTCAACTAATTTAGTAATTAACTTTTAAATACTAAATTAGGTCTTATTTAATCGTATTAAAATAAGACGTAAAATTTATTCAGTCAATTATCGTATAATAGACTAATAAACTTAATCAAACTGAGTTCTAAACTCTATCTCCAATAAATAACTCTCATTACAAAGCATATATCAAATATATATACGTAAGGAACTGATTAACTGTATCAAATACAAATAATTAGTTTTCTATTTGGGTCTCATCCTATAGGTGTGACCGAAAGGGATCAGTTAATCACCGCCGTCTTACGACAATAACGTCTAACTCTAGTCAGCTGAGCGTTACATATTTACGTTAATCAACTGACGTGGAGTATCGATGTACTAATTATCCCAAGTATATTCCGTCCATGAGATTTAATATATCAATGCACTATTGTGGAGGACACTTGCTCCAACAATCTCCCACTTGTCCGATACAAGTTGTGCATGTAGCCACTATATTGCGGAGGATTCCTACCCCATCAATATCTCCCACTTGTCTACACAAGTTGTGAGCTACCGATTCTCTTGTCTCTTTGATGTCACGTCCTCCCACTCATCACAAGGTGTCTTTCAGGTCGCACTTGTGATTTAATTATAATTAGAGTGGTTTTCTCGATCTGGAGAATAACTGTCTGACCGGAAAATCTACCATAGATCTATTTCCGAGCGTGGCCACGCATTTCCAGTTACTTCTCCTCGAGTGGCCCAAGGATGTTTGTACCCAACGTGGGTGGACTATTCCTGTTGACCCATCTTATACTGTATAATGCAGATCACCATGACCCAAAAGATGTCCATCAGCCTCCTTTCACGGTACGACCTACGGCACCAACCAAAGCCAATTGGAAACTGCACCGACTCAGATAGATGGTCGTCAGTCTAAAGAATCGACTCATAGGAATAAAATAGAAATCCCCGCCACGACCAGGCCTCAACTATTTTGATAAGGGACTCTATTGTGGTCACTGCCCGGCAGAGTGACAATCAGTCTGCTTATGTAAATGACCAGTCATCTCCATGACCTTATGGTCTTGAACTAACCATCGATCAACTTACAATCTCTTCACTCCGAATCGTCACCTCATTAAGTGACAAGAGGCAAAAATACTATGTTCAAATGTTCACTTGAATAGGGTTCAAGATTGACTCACAATCCATTCGAATGAACAAAGTATAAGTTTTAGTCAAACTAAATAAAAGAGTTCATATTGAAACTCGAACAATGAATGCTATTATCAGAAATGTAAAAATTGCTACAATATCCAATTATTACATCTTAGATAACTTAAAGAAAATCTGGGACTTTTCTCAATCCCATTGCGACAACATGACCATCATGTTTAGCCTTTGAAAGAGGCTTGGTTAAAGGATCAGCGATGTTCTCGTCTGTCCCAACCTTACATATATCGATTTCCTTCCTTTCCTCAAGATCTCTTATCACGTGGTATTTCCTAAGTACATGTCTAGACTTATTGCTAGACTTGGGCTCTTTTGCTTGAAAAATGGCCCCGCTGTTATCACAATATATGGTGACAGGATCTTCGACAGAGTGGACTACTCCTAGTCCTTCCAAAAACTGACGAATCCAAACAGCTTCCTTTGTAGCTTCCGAAGCCGCGATGTACTCAGCTTCTGTTGTAGAATCCGCGGTGACACTTTGCTTGGAGCTCTTCCAACTGATGGCTCCTCCATTCAACATATAAACATAGCCGGATTGAGACTTCAAATCATCCCGATCGGATTGGAAACTGGCATCCGTGTAACCTCTTACACATAATTCAGTATCCCCTCCAAACACTAAGAACGAATCTTTGGTCCTTCGCAAGTACTTAAGAATGTTCTTTACGGCTGTTCAGTGACTTTCACCTGGATTGGCTTGATAACGACTCGTCATGCTCAAAGCATACGAAACATCGGGACGAGTGCACGTCATGGCATACATGATTGATCCAACAGCGGAAGCATATGGGATCAACTTCATGCGTTCAATCTCTTTGGGTGTTGAAGGACACTGTGACTTGCACAAAATGGTACCTTGACTCATGGGAAGAAAGCCTCTCTTAGAGTCTTTCAATTTGAATCTATCAAGAATCTTATCTATATAAGCTTCTTGACTTAATACCAACGTCCTTTTGGACCTATCTCTATGGATCCGAATACCCAAAATGCATTGTGCATTTCCCAAATCTTTCATTTGGAAGTGTTTTCCTAGCCACTCCTTTACGGAAGCAAGCATCGGAACTTCATTCCCGATAAGAAGTATGTCATCCACATACAAGACAAGAAAGGTTACCTTACTCCCACTAAACTTCATGTACAAACACGGTTCCTCGACACTTCGAATAAATCCATACTGTTTGATAACATGATCAAAGCGATGATTCCAACTTCTGGACGCTTGCTTAAGACCATAAATGGAACTCTTAAGCTTGCATACCTTCCTAGGATTATATGTATCTACAAAACCTTCTGGTTGTGTCATATACACTTCCTCTTCTAGAATCCCATTCAAGAAGGCGGTTTTGACATCCATTTGCCAAATCTCATAATCATGAAATGCGGCAATCGCTAGGATAATCCTTATGGAGCGAAGCATTGCGACTGGAGCAAAGGTTTCGTCATAGTGAAGACCATGAACTTGAGTAAAACCCTTTGCCACCAATCTGGCTTTGTAGACATCTTTATGTCCATCTATGTCATTCTTGATCTTAAAGATCCACTTAACTGAAGAGGTCTCACCTTTTCAGGTAAATCAACCAAATCCCACACTTGGTTTTCGTGCATAGAGTCCATTTCGGATCGCATGGCTTCAAGCCATTGCATGGAATCACGACTAGATATGGCCGCTTTGTAGGTTGTAGGTTCGTCACTTTCACAAAGTAACATGTCCAACGCATCTTCCTCGACAATACCAAGGTATCGATCAGGAGGATGACTAACCCTCGTGGATTTCCTAGGTTCAAAGGGAACATCAACCGTGTCCGAGGAGGAGGGAACACTTTCCTCCACTTCATTTTCGGTTTGTGGCTCTTGGACTTCATCAAGTTCAAATTTTCTCCCACTCTGTCTTTTAGAAATGAAGTCATTTTCTAGAAAGACAGCGTCACGAGCCACAAACACTTTGTTTTCGTGACGATTGTAGAAGTAATAACCTTGTGTTTCCTTTGGATACCTTACAAACAGACATTTGTCGGATCTTGGTGCGAGTTTGTTGTCAGACTTGTTCTGAACATATGCCTCACAACCCCATATTCTCATAAACGACAAATAAGGAACCATTCCTTTCCATATCTCATATGGTGTCTTATTGACTGCTTTAGTCGGGCTTCGATTTCGTGAAAATATTGCGGACAATATGGCAAAACCCCAAAATGAATTAGGAAGCTCAGTGAGACTCATCATGGACCGAACCATATCTAATAAAGTTCGGTTTCTCCTTTCGGCCACACCATTCAATTGTGGTGTGCCAGGAGGAGTCCATTGTGATACTATGCCACAATCTTTTAGGTGTGAATCAAATTCATTATTTAGGTATTCACCACCACGATCGGATCGTAGTACTTTAATCTTTTTATCCAATTGGTTCTCTACTTCACTTTGAAACTCTTTGAACTTTTCAAAAGCATCGCTCTTATGCCTCATTAAGTAGACATACCCATATCTACTTAAGTCGTCGGTAAAAGTAATGAAGTAGTTGTAACCACCCCTAGCGGTGATAGTCATTGGGCCACACACATCGGTATGTATAAGGCCCAATACCTCACTTGCTTTTGTTCCTTTACTTGAGAAAGGGGCACGAGTCATCTTGCCCAAAAGGCAAGACTCGCATGTGCAATAAGATTCGTAATCAAACGGTTTGAGAAGTTTCGTTGAAACAAGTCTCTTTATGCGTTGTTCGTTTATGTGTCCTAAACGACAATGCCAAAGGTAGGATTGATTAGGTTCACCCGTTTTGAGCTTCTTGTTTTCTACATGATATATATCATTAACATTATCTAGAACATAAATACCTCCGATAGACGTAGCTTTACCATAAACCATGTCATTAAATGAAAAAGTACAACAATTGTCCTTAATCATAAAGGAAAAACCTTCCATATCAAGTACGGAATTGGAGATAATGTTCTTGGTTAAAGTTGGTACGAAATAACAATTATTCAAATACAACTCAAAACCACTAGCTAGAGTGAGTACATAAGTGCCTACGGATATAGCGGCTACTCTAGCTCCATTTCCCATGCGTAGGTCCACATCACCCTTGGCTAGTGCTCGCACGTCCCTCAGCCTCTGTAAATGATTACAAAGGTGAGAACCACATCCGGTATCTAATACCCAAGTGGAAGTGCAAGTATAGTTAATGTCTATCATATATAGAGAAGTGAGGACAATACCTGACGGAGTCTCACTCTCGTCTTTCTTGTTCTTCAAATCTTTCAAATATTTGGGACAATTGCGCTTCCAATGTCCCTTGCCATTACAATAATAGCAATCGGCGTCGGCATGTTTGTTAACCTTAGCCTTAGGTTTGCTATTCTCAATAGCTTTCCCTTTGTTCTTGTCTTTCAAGGTACATTTGTCCATAACGGACCTAAGCCAAGAATCCTTTCCGAGTTGAATGGTTGCATTGGTAGCCATAGCGAATTATTAATACTACAACAAAATTTAGGAAATATTAACATCCATTGTTATATAATTTACTTGTAAAACAATTTTAACAAGTCACTCATATAATGACCCCTCACGAAATTATATAAGTGATTCCGAGACCCGCATTTAGATAAGAACTAACATCGCATGCAATCCTTATGTAAAAATGGTAAGTCATTACTCGACCAATTCTACTCTAGAACTCTCGGTTGACGGATTTCAACCAAATCCATCTCCTAGCCCCGAAACAACTCTTATCTCGTTGAGTCCAACCCAATCTTTGCATGTGATCTTATCACCCCACTTACCCAAGGTAAAAAGGGGTCCACGTTGTGGTTGCCCTAATGAACAAGGGGTTCATAGGTGCTTTAATTGGTAAGGCTATATCTCAATTATTACTATGCATGTGAGAGGTCTTGTCAATATTAAGTTACTAATCACTTATAAGTGAACTAAGTTGGTGATTACGTAAATTGGTGAATTGACAATCAAAAAATAAAATGCATGATTGGCGATTTTGGCATGAGCGAATATAAAGCAAGCATCAAACAAAATAAATCCTAGTATGGCCATCTAGCTAATCTAATTAACTAGACTATTACAAAATCAGAAACCAACTCCTTGGTCCCTGGCCTCTTCAAAGGAACACCTCCAAAAGGCACCGTCTTGGGTAATCTCCGTCTTCATAATAATTAATTACAAATGATACAAATGAATACATAGCATTCCTATTATACTTTTGTATAAATAGAACTATTAATTATTACAAACGAGCAATACGAGATCGCAATTAATTACAACCAAATCGATATTCCCTTACTTTACGGGTAATACCGATTAAAATACTAGGCCATACTAGGTACAATCTTGCAAAATAATCAATAAAATGACATTCATTCATTCAACAACATTAAAATAAATAAAATGCTGTAAAAATCATGCGAAAATCGCCCTATAATATATATCAAGTTCATCCTAGCTCGGTTTTTATGGAATTTATCGATTTTTAACCATTAAAAATCATTTATCAACACTTAATTCTCAATTAAGCTCAAACTAATTTTTCCAAACCAATTTGGAATTTCAAGAATTAGTCTCCACTAATTTGAAAAATATAGATAATTAGTTTGAATTGATTTAATTTGCTAATTTAATCGGTAAATGGTCAATTTTATGAAATAAATTCAAATTAAATCATAAAACACCCAAAAATAAAAATAAAAAATTTTGTACATTCTGTAACAGTTCCAGGAACTCAAAAAATCAAAAATTTGTCCACAAACATTTCGAATATATTTGGAACAAATTAATGCATGTTTATCGATTTTTATCCAATAAAAAACAATAAACATTCCAAAAGGACAAAATAAATTTCAAAAATTTACAAATATGTCCTTAAATATATGATGAAATGTACAAAAAAATATCATGCCCAAAAACAACATGCAACTATTTTTAGTTAACTTTTAACATCAAATAGGCATAAAAACTCGGTTTTTAAGGCATAAATGATTATAAATTAGCAAATTAATTCCAAAAATTACCAAACTCGACCACAACCATTTTGAGGTCATTAGGTATGCATGTACCCAAAAATTTCGTGTGAAAATGATTTTACACATAATTTTCGGTTTTTACAAAGTTATCATATAACCCGAAAAAATGTCAAAAATCGACATGCATGCAACAACAAAGCTCTGATACCACTTGATGGGTTCATAACCCTCTAATTAGACTCCTCTAATTAGTTACTAAATTACTTGTTAATTTAGTATATAAAGATCTAGTTACATGCATGACATCAAATGACAAAAACTAGATACAAGAAGAGATTTCCTTACATAAACAAAGAGGAAATAATGGGCACAATAAGAAAACTCATTTTCTTATTGTTCTTGAGCTTATATTAGTATGGATGATCCTCCAAAATCTTGAATCTCCAAAGTAGAAGATCTCTTTCTAGTTGCACCAAGATTCAACCCAAATAATCACTATTAATATTAACTAGATAATAGTAGTGATGAACCTATACTAATATTATGAATATTACTACTTTAGTAATAAAGATGAATATTAGTATGAGAGTGTTTTGGAGAAGAGGTAAAAGCAAAAACTAATGAATGAATGGATGTCAAATGAGAACAAAAATGTTCCCTTAAATGACTCCCAAAATCGGCCACCCCTAAATTAGGGAAGACCATTGCATTATTTTATTTGCATGCATAATGAGTCCATATTATTTTTGCCATTTGTCATACAAATGCTTATGTGTGACATGATCAATTATCTTATATAATTGATTACATCAAATAAATAATATACTCTTAACTCTTTAAGTAGTACATTACTATTATATCTATATATAATAGGTCCCATAATAATAATAATCATTCAGCTAAATTTACAACTCCTTGTGAATATTAATAGCTAACCACTACCCATAAAAGCATACAAAACCTCAACTAATTTAGTAATTAACTTTTAAATACTAAATTATGTCTTATTTAATCGTATTAAAATAAGACGTAAAATTTATTCAGTCAATTATCGTATAATAGACTAATAAACTTAATCAGACTGAGTTCTAAACTCTATCTCCAATAAATAACTCTCATTACAAAGCATATATCAAATATATATACGTAAGGAACTGATTAACTGTATCAAATACAAATAATTAGTTTTCTATTTGGGTCTCATCCTATAGGTGTGACCGAATGGGATCAGTTAATCACCGCCGTCTTACGACAATAACGTCTAACTCTAGTCAGCTGAGCGTTATCGATTTACGTTAATCAACTGACGTGGAGTATCGATGTACTAATTATCCCAAGTATATTTCGTCCATGAGATTTAATATATCAATGCACTATTGTGGAGGACACTTGCTCCAACAGAAACTTGGTGAGCTCCCATTGGGGAGCGTTGCTTAACCCCCTCTCAAATTGATTTAGGTTTGGTGGTATCCTCAACAACCACCTTGTATATATATGTATCATATTCTTTGTGTTTATTAGTTTTATTAGTTTGCGATGAATGGATGAACTTGGATTTCACCATGGAGCATTTATTTGGATGAAGATCAAGCTTTTGGAGGAGTTATGGAGCTTAATTTGAAGACCACAAGCATGTTTGTCGGAGAAATTGATTATGTAATGTGAGTCATGTTGTTATTTGAAACTTTAGGTGAATATTGAAGAGCCATGAATTGGCAAGGCGGAAAAACGAAGTAAACAAGACCGCCGGGCAAAACTTCACCCGGTGAGATTATTGAAGATTTTCCGTCGGGTGAAACTTCACCCGATGGAATTTTTGCCACGCCATGGGATTCGCTGAAAAGGGTGAAATTTCACCCGATGAGGTTATGACCGGGCGAAACTTCGCCCTACGAAAAAATCCCAGAATTGCCAAATCTGCCAAAATTGACGAAGTCACCGTTGGGCGAAACTTCGCCCGATGAGATTTTACCGGGTGAAACTTCACCCGGTGGAAAAAGTTCGCAGAAATGATTTTCACTACAAAAATCCGTCGGGTGAAACTTCACCCGATGGTACTTGACCGGGTGAAACTTCACCCGGCGACTTTGGCTGGGTCACCTATGCCCTATTTACTCACTACACTATCAATTCCCTCCTTCCCAAATACCCCACATAACTTTCCCTCCAAAACACAAACACCAAATTTTCACAATCTACTTTAAAACTTTCATTTCCCTCCTCAACTACCTTTATTTATATGACCTTTACTTCACTCTTCATTCCACCTTATCACTCCTCATAAAATCAAACCACCATCTTCCAAACCCCAACCACATTCATATTTCCATCTCCATCTTGGGTGATTATTTTTGGGTTTTTGAAGAAGGTGAAGCTAAAATTTTTGGGATTATTCTTGCAAGTATACTATTATGGAGACAAGAGCAAGGCGAGCCGCTCATAAGCAAGGTATGACTTCGACTTCTAAATCTTCTACATCTTCTAAGTCTTCTAAGCCTTTGAATTTACCTTGTCTTAATACTTCTTTAGCTCGAACCTTCTCTGAAAAGATCTTTCAGAGCACTAGGTGGCCTTGTCCCCACACGATGACCAACTTAGGAATAGTAGACGATATTAAGGAATTTTTGTCGAGGACCGGAACTAGTGAGCTCCTTAGCCTCGCGGCTTATACATAAAAAGACCTTACTTGTGAGTTCCTCGGAACTTTTACCCTTGACAAACCGACCACACTAAGAGCTGTTAAATTTAGACTATTCGGTAAACCCCATCGTATGACTATTTCCGAGTTCGGCCTCGCGTTAGGCCTACCCTCATCGGGTACCGGACTTAATGAACCCTCGAGCAGTTTACAAGCTTGTGAGTCTAGAAGAGACCTTTGGAAGCGCATATCACGCTGTCAAAGGGGTTACGAGCCTAATTCATCTTTTGCCTCCGAAATCCGTAACCCCGCAATTCGTTACTTCACTGAGATGCTCTCCCACTGCTTGTCACCCTCGACCGATAATATCTATACTAATGTGTGTGTTCTGCAATTAATCTGTGACTCTTTGCTCGGTAACTTTATCCCCTTAGACCTACCACTTGTCGTGGCGTTGCATTTCCACCATATTATTGTCACCCAACGCCCCTTCGTAGATTGTGGAGGTCTTGTGACGATAATAGCGAACAAATTGGGTTATTCGACCGACCACCTTACCCCACTTGACAATTCCATTTGGCTTGACGAGGCTTATTTTCCGACTTGGATTTTTCATGTACCCCATCAACGCCTCGTCAACATTAGCCATGGAAGGGCTTTAATCGTTCCCAACACACACCGAACCACTATCTTTGTTCACCACAATTGGGACCTACCTTTGGGACGCGGTGAATTCCGATTGACCAAGACTGAGTCGGAAGGAAGGGGATTTTGGGAGTATGCGTACTACACTTTGCCCAAAGGTCGTAAGATCTACGACCTTTGTGAGATTGAACCCGACTATTCCCTCTCGCTTAGCGACGATCCGGAGGAGTTTTCTCCTCAACCATCCTCCGAGGGTATCCCATCTTACCTTGGGTCTCCTAGTTCATCCTACGGGAATGATACTTCAGACTAGACCTTCTCCTGGAGTCGGTAGGTAGTGTGGTGGGTGTGTGTGTTGTGTGTGTGAGGGTTGTGTCGGTGAGTCTTTATGTGTTTATAATTGCATGTCCTTGAGTTAATTTCGTTCCTCGTTCCCTTATCATTATCATGATCATTGTGATTGTTTTACCTCTAACCAAAAATTGCAAGTTATCCCACTGTCTGATTGTTGTGGCCGAAGCGGCCTTGATATTGCTCCTGGTCTTTAGGCGATGTGATTACGCCATTGACCTTTCGAAAATCCGAATTCTCTTCATTTTTTTTTTCAATTTGCTTTTCTTTTTTTTATTTTTCTCTAATTTTTCTTTAATCCGGGTTAGGTGACGTGACTACACCTACGCCCGATTTTTCACCCTTTCTATTTTAATTTCTCTTCTTCTATTTCATTTTCCATTTATTAGCCACTTCGTTAGGGTCTAGGTGATGTGATTGCACCTAGGCCCGCCACTCTTTTACTGTTTTCTTTTCGTTAATTTTCTTTTTCCCAAAAATTTCAAAAAATCCAAAAACATTTGAAAAATCATAAAAATCCAAAAGGGTTTTTATTATTTTTCTTTTCCGTCTTTTTCGATCTTCCCCTACTTGTCCATTGAGAACAATGTACAGTTTTAGTGTGGGGGAGGGATCTACTATCTTTTATTTTCTCAAAAAAAGAAAATCAAAAATCCCAAAAAAACCAAAAACATTTTCCCTTTCTTTTTCATTTTCTTTTCTCGTTTTCGTTATGTTTTCGTGTCGTCCCTTGTATAGTCGTGTTCTCTACTCTTACTGGAAACCACCACCTTGATAGCACATTTTGAAGAGATTATGGATGCAACTCGCTTGGTAACTTTTTTCCTCTTCACTTTCTTCTTTACTTTGGTAGAGGAGTTAGGTTGTTGCTATTGTGAGGCTTTCGAAGATGAGCATTTTGGGTGTTGTGGTTGATTTTACGCTTGAATGTCGATGGAGTATGGAGTACATGACTTTACTTTTGTTTTCTTTTATTTGTCTTTTCTTTTTCGTGTGTTTTGTTTGTGTTTTCTTTGTATAGTGTGTCTAGGACTAAATGTTTTCGAAAACCCGATTACAAACTTATTACAAGAGTTTACATTCCATTGTAGATCTTGGACCTTAATCTAGTAGAATGACTCTAAATCAATGAACTTGTTGATCCTTTAGCTTGAGTCCACATTTTCTACTAGAGGTTTACTTCGGGGTTTGCATTTGACCAACTTGACCACCCATGGAGGAGTTAGGCCTTGGTTTCCGCATCCCGTTTTCTAGGTGACCTTGCTCGAATGACCATTGCACCTTTAGTCTAAATTCTTTCCACCTTTTTGTGGGTTATCCGGGAATGGTGCGCGTTCTCGATTACCTATTTTTCCTCCACCTATACATCACCACAATAAGTTTACACAAAAATAACCTCCAAGCTTGGTTTCGAACCACATCAAAGAGCCAAAAAGGACAAATCAAAGCAAGAGAAAAGGGCACAAAAATATGAAAAACAAGGGAGAGAAAAAAAGAGCTTCAAATGAAAATCATATCATCGAAAACATCTCCTAAAAAAAGCCCATTGATCGATTCGTCGCCGTGAAGTGCCTACAAGAGGACGGAGTCTCGAGGTAGGAAGATAGCGGTGACTAGTCGATCCACCAAAAATTGTAAACACTCCACTTTTTGTTTGGGATAATTTAGGAAATTCGAGTTTGGAACGACCCTCTTGGCTTAGCCAAAGAGAGCGGGATTGCACCTACCTATAGTGTCGAACAAATCAATGGTTCACTTTTTCAACTTCGTTTTACGCCCCGTCGTACCCCTTTAGGAGATTAGGAGGACCTAGTTAAGTTATCAACATCTTTATTGTTTTAATGTCATAGTATTAGGCTTTGGTCCTTGTCTACGTGGGTGATTTATCTTGGAAGTTTATGATTGGTTTAGGTAAGTAATCGGTGTCTTCCCCGCCGTCTCGATGAGGAATTCTGTGTTTTATTTTTGTTTTGGATGCGTCTACTCTTTCGTGTTATTTGTTTTTGTGTGTTTAGTCGCATCCACCATTTTGAGCAAACCCCAACTTGCCTTGCATGGGAGTACTCTACCCATGGGTATTTCAATGTGAGTTGAAGGGACGGAGCGGGCCCGTTAATTGCCCCGTGTCGGCTTAGCATAGTCTAGCTAGTAGTAGTAGTTTGTAATTTCTTTTTGGGTCTTTGCTCGAGGACGAGCAACGGTTTAGTGTGGGAGATTTATTGTGTGCTAAATTTAGATCGTTTTTCCTTCCATTTAGACTCGTTTTTCCCTCGTTTTGCGAGATTAGAATTCGATTATCACCTAATTTTGAGTCTTTCTCGCATTAGCATCCCTCTTGTGCGTTTTACGTATTTTGGTAGTTTTTCTATCAATTTTTGATAGGATTTGGCGCCGAAAGCATACTCGAGCTTCCACGAGCACAAGAGAGGGGAATACCGTCCGAAAAGCAAAGCAGAAAACTTAAAGTTCAAAGCCATCCAATCATACGACGAAGAATGAGACAAGAAAAGAAGCCAGAAAACCATCGGGTGAAATTTGACCCGATGAGAAACGACCGGGCGAAGTTTCGTCCGACGGTAATTTTACCTCCCCAAAGATCTTCAGGAAAGCTTCTCCACCAGGCGAAATGACCGGGCAAAACTTTTACCCACTGGGTGAAGTTTCGCTCGACGGTAAAGACGTCGAAAAATGCAAAACTGGAAGAAGTTCACCGGGTGAAGTCTCACCCGGCGGTATTGAATCGTGCATGGTAGATCTCAAAGGGTGAAAGTCTCACTAATCACTACTACAAAATCATTAGTTTCTTGACGCTTTAAGCTGGACGCTTTTATAAGTGTCCACCCTCTTCCTTATCAAGTTTTCCTTCTCTACCCTTTAATGCGTCAAGAGTTATATTTTTATTATAATTCATAACCAAAATACCTAAACTCCTCTAAACTGATGAATTGAAATGAGATTGAAATGAGCGGAGAAAAAGAAACCTCTTCATTCACTCTTTGTTAAACACACCCACTCGATTTCTTCACAGGCCAGATCTGAAACCTCACGCTACCAATTTCTCTTTCCTTTTCCAATAAGCTTCTATCGCCGGCGTGTCCTTTCCTCTTCCCGTCTGTCGTCGTCGTGTCGTGTCGTTCCAGCATCATTCTCGAACGATTTTTAGGTTTTCAAATCAATTGTGTTACTCGTATGAAATCTCTAAATCAATCTTCAATATCTCAGTTCTACTTCCATCTTAAATCCTCAATTCCTTCAAGGTAACGTCTTGTCTCTTTATTCTTCAATTTCATTTTCAGCCATTGATTTCCCCTCTTTCAATTTCATATTCGTCATTTTCACAAATTTTTTGGTTCATTCCGTGATCGTAATTATGATTTGTTAGGGTTTGATTGATGTTTGATGCAGGCTCAATTGTCACGATATAGTTTTGCCTGAGAATCGTAAATTTTTTGAAGTTATTGTGTCCAAATTTGTACGAAGTAGCTGTTTATTGAATTCCTAATTGATTGTTATTTTCGTCCCCAATCATCTTGTTCTGGAACTACCTTCGCTATTGCATCATTTAAATAAGGTAATCGTTGACATTTTGATGCTTCTATGTTTTTGCCTTTTTCATTTCGATTGTTTGTGAAGCCATATGTTTAGTTTACTTTTGTTTATCAGCTAATCTGAGAAGATTAATTGAATTAGTTTGATTGAGTGCATGATTGATTTAGTTTTAATTGAATTAGTTGTGTACGATTATAGTTGAAGTATGTGCAATATGAAGTGCAATGTGAAGTGCTATGCTGCTGTAGTTGTAGGCCTGTAGCTTATTTTTGAGATTTTAGGGGGTGAATTAGTACAGTCAATTGAGTAGCTTATGTTTTTGATTTCGATCCAGATGTGCAATTATATTAGATATAGGCGAATTAAAATACTACGAGGAAAAACATTGTTGTTTCAGTTGCAAACAAATGGGGTGATATGAAATTATCAACCTAGTTAGATTATAGGTATCGTCGTATAGACACAATCCACTTTACAATCCCGATCGAATAAGTTATCATGCATCCTAAAACTAACTGATGGATAATGCAAGTAATAATTGAATTCAATTCAATTGAATGATATCAGCTAGCAGTGAACACACACTACTACAATTCCCTTACTTTCTCTACACTACAAGGTCGACGCTTGTATAAGCGTCCATCCACTTTTTACCTCTCATCCCCGCTAAGCTCTATCATTGGTCAAAATTTACTGAATAATATTATTATATTATATCAACTACTCCGTACTAAAAAAACCACTCCACTGTACTCGAATTTCATTATCTCGCCTATGCCGCTACTTTCTCCTTTTATTGAAAACGTAAATTGTTCACTGAGACATGCCCTCTTTGTTTTGTCTTCAACCCCAAAACCTCATTGATGGACGATTCTCAAGCTCTTTTTTCATTTCATTTTTGTGGATAATCGAGGTAGGTTTTTATAAATGACTATTTTTTTATTGCCCTTTTAATTTTAAAAATCCCTAATAATTGAATTGAGGATTCTGTAATCTCACGTAATTAGGGTTACGATTCCGTGATTCAGCCTACATATATGCGTCTAGATTTTCATAATGTGAAGTGGTTTTCGTACTTGTATGCTGTTATATATATATATACTGTGTTCCGATTTCGATTAAACCGGCATTTCCTCCATTTTATTGACTTTTTTTTATTAAGTATTGTTTGTGTGAACAGACACCAATTTTTTTTTGAAGAAGTTGGATGCACATGGTTATGATTGGCCTCGATCTGCATTTAATCATGTCATGGAAGGATACTTAATTCAGGTAACCATTTTTTGTCTCATCTAAACCCTCAAATAAGTTGTGCTTTGAATAGTTGTTCTCTAAGTTGTTAGTGATATGTGAAATACATATTCTGATTGATTCATTGATTGTTAAATAGAATTTGGATTGTAGTGTTCAGGTATATAATTCAATTCATTATCCTGCATTTCTCGTATCACCGTGATTGATTGATTGATTGATTGTTAAAATATTTTGGATGGTAAAGTCTGAGGTGCATAAATTAGGTATTGAATGTTATTGTTTTGATGTTGTATGATGGTCGGTTGGATTTAGATGTGAAATTGCAGGTTAGAATGTTTGATATCCATTATTTTTCTGCCCCACGTACAAGGGCACAATTCGGTTTTATCGTTTGAAGTAGTGAAAAACTGAATGAACTAGTTTATCACTCATATTAAACTGTTGTGTAAAATGTTATTCATATATATTAGTACTGTGTGTGACGATTGAATGTATGAAAATCTTGTTCTAACAGAGACCTAAGTAGTGTTGGTTTGTTGCTCATAATTATGAATTACATATGAAGGACACATATTCTCGCACTGTGACAATTCATTTCACTAGGATTATAGGTCAAATTCGGGTCAAGGATGTTGAGGCCTCTTCTGTCACTCCTCATCTCCTTCTTTCACTCTTTTTTCCTTATAAATGAGTAAACATGAGATATGCATGGCCTATGGGTAATGTTGACTTGTAGGGAGGATACAATGTGAAGTACCCATCATAGCGGATCCAAAGAGGGATATAATAAAGCGGTTGAATATGGTGGTTCTGAATATGGTGGATCCTAAAGATAAAGGTTTCATTGGAGAGCAACTTCCTTCTCGTGCCTTGCACATCTTTGGTCCTGACAAGCTGGTCTACTCTCGCTTCTCACTTCTATATTTTTCACAATAATGTTCATTATGAGTACTGTATATGTTTTTTTGGTGGTGAAATGATCAGGTTAAGTTGATTTTTTTATGTGCAGCGCAATGACAGGACGGAACATGGAGGAAGTAGTGAGGGTGTTGGAATTCCTACAGAAGGCGTCGAAGCACGCACTAGGTGGCAACCCCCGTGAACTAGAAACCTGGTATGTGCCTCGAGATAAATAGGTTCCTATTTAGAAGGGAGCAACAGTTAAACTAATGCAGACTGCATTTTGAGGCAAATCATGATGGAATGGGAACCAGAGTCTATTTAACTTGGTTCGTGTTCAATTTCAGTAAATTCAGGTTGCATTTTAGACTTTTAATGGGTTACAGGTGATACAAGTTCAGAATTCACTTTAGTGCCGCTGTATTTTATTGCAAATGCAGGCCACATTTTCGCATCACGTGAATAGGTGTATATCAGTTTGTGTAAAAAATTAGGGTTGCATTCGAATGCGTTTTTACCCAAAAACATGGTTCCGTTATTCTTCAATCGAGTTGTATTTTCATGTTAATGTTGGATGCATTTCTTTCTTCAGCCAGGTTGCGTAATACTGAATTAAACATGTTCACAAGCTGTGCTTTTATGTCGATGTGAATGCTGCAATTCCTACATGCTTCGGTTTGTTTATAGCCATAAATTGAATGCCCATTTGTTCTTGCTTTATTGTGAGAACCAGGTTGCATATCTATGCGCGAATCAGGTTGCATTAGTAGAGTACAAGTCTGAAATGCGAATGCATCTAGAGCCAACACATGAGCTACGATTTACCTCAAGTTAAAGCAAGCTGTAATCTAGAGCCTACACATGAGCATCGGTTTGTATCTCTAATTCGAGTATATTTTAGTATTTGTATGATGAGGGTGCTTTGATCGTTTGAGCTAGGTTACTCAGATTCTTAATAATACATTGCATTTGTGTATGAAACTCGGAAAAAATGAATACTCCCTCCTTTTCACTATGTTCTTCTTGGTGTTTTGGGCACAAAGTTTAAGGGAAGGAGATTGTGTGGTTGTGGTTGAGTGAGGTAAAAGATGGGATAATATTAGCCATGTATTTTGGATCAAAAAGGAATGAGGGAGATCTTAGAGAACATTCCCAAAAAGAAAAGGAAGAAGATGTTAATGAAAAGGAGGGAGTACATTTTACGAAATAGATGTGTCCGACACTGAAATATTCTCGTGATAGGTATTTCTGATCGAGTCTAAGTGACAATGAGGGCAACAATCGTACTGTCATGTATGATTTCTGTAATAAAATCTAGGAAGCATCACAAGTGCAATCACCACGAGCCGAAGGTTTCATCTTCAATGAAACTGAGGAGAGCAGCAAAATAGAATCTTTAATTTAGTATGTTTGAATTCATACCTTTATTTTTATTTTTTTGGATGACGATTTAAGATATTGATTCATGTTATTCGATCCCAACTCTTTTTAAGATTAAGGCTTTGATGTCGTTGTTTGAATTCATACATTTCACGACTGTGGCAGAGTGGCAGCTAGCTGTAACATATTCTTTGATGTAATTACAGGGTCGCAATGTTGTTATTGAAAAGGAACATAAAGGTCCCAAGGTTACTAAGGACGGTGTCACAGTTGCCAAAAGTATCAAGTTCAATGACAGGACTAAGAATCTCGGTGCAGAGCTTGTGAAACAGGTTGCGAAGGCTACCAACAATGCTGCAGGGGACGGTATTTATCTTCCTCTTTTGCTTTTATATTTAACTTATTAATTGTGTTAAAACCTCCCACTATAGCATGATCGACTCAGTTTCGAATCTTGTATCTAAGGTGTTGTTTGTATACTTTAGGTACAACTTGTGCCACAGTCTTAACACCGGCAATTCTAGTGGAAGGGTGCAAGTCTATAGCAACTGGTGTCAACGCAACGGACTTGCGCACTGGAATAAAAATGGCAATCGATGCTGTAGTAGCTAATCTGTAGAGCAGAGCCGTGATGATAAGCACGCCAGAGAAGATCATCCAGGTAAACATACTTAATTGTGGGGTTGTTTGTAATGCTACACTGTAGTGTAATTCACTGTTTGTATGCGAGAAGCTATTTATGGGAACATTGGTCCGTGAACTGATGATATTTGCTGTCAACAGGTGGCTA
Source organism: Agrostemma githago (assembly GCA_958450325.1). Classification (NCBI taxonomy): domain Eukaryota; kingdom Viridiplantae; phylum Streptophyta; class Magnoliopsida; order Caryophyllales; family Caryophyllaceae; genus Agrostemma; species Agrostemma githago. The sequence continues at coordinate 56,995,863 of OY288240.1, forward strand.
CTATTTCTGCTAATGGCGAGTGTGAAATAGGTGAACTTATCACTAGGACGTTCTATAACACAAAAAAGGAGATGATGGTGGAATTGATGGATGATGAAATCGGCTCACTTTTTTTAACTTGGACATTTTAAATTGAATGTTTTTTTTAGATGAAGACACATACCTTTTTAAATAATAATTGTATAGACTTTTTTTATTGCTACTTTGGATTGCGAAATACTCATGTATGATTGGATGGAGATTATTCTAGGTGTTCGTCTTATGAAACTTTACTTGATTGAGAAATGTATGATTGGAGATTATTCTAATTAAGTGTTTTTTTATGAATCATTATTAATTTAATTTGTATGTAGTTATTGTTATACGGAGTAATTATTAACAATAAGGTCAGCTCGGTCTGCAATCGCAAGGAGTAGTCAGATGTTGGATTGAAATATATTATTAATATATTATTTGTGAAAAGATTCTCGACGCTAAAGGAGTAGTCGAGATTGCATTTTTTTATGGTACATGTGGTGACGCTAAAAGGCGTCATGAATAAAATATTCAACGCTTTAATGTGTCGAGAACGTCGACACAAAAATGCGTCGAGAATTCCCGACGCCCAAAATCTCCACGCTTTCTGAAAGCGTCAAGAATTAAATTTACGACATTTTAAAGCGTCAAGAACCTACCTTTTAAGAGTAGAGAAACCAAGGGATTTGTAGTAGTGAATGGAGCAAAAAGTTGGATTTGGGCTTTGAGTTAAGGATCCATTAAGGCTTTACTATATATATGTATACCCTAGTTAGTTGCACATTACCAGCCATTAGACAACTTCATTACCATTCATTAGGCCTCCATTAGTAGATCATTCTATTAGTAATTTTATTAGTTCTCTTCAATTCCATTAGCTTAGATAGTAAGCTAGTAGTAGATCTTCGTAATTTTCATCATCAATTCTCTAGATTTACATTCAAGCTTTGTAGAATTCAAGTTTTTATTGAAGATTCTTGGAGATTATTAAAGGATTATAGACAAATCCTTTGTCTTCTTCATCAAGCTTCATTTATTTATTTATGCAATCTTCTTCTTTATTTTTGATCTTCATAGTTGGTATATCTCTCTTCCTCTCCCTAATCTCTAGACTAGATTTAATCTCGTTCTTTCATTATTGTACCGTTTCTATTTATTTTACTTGCATTGTTCTTTGATCGTCTTGTAGTTTATTTTAGTAGATCGTTATTTCCCTTATCGTTTTGATGTTAGCTTCTCTAGATTTTATTTATGTTGTCTTAGATCGTTTTATGTTTCATTTTTTTGATTGCAATTTCCTTATTGTTTTGTTGTTAATTTCCTAGATTTAATCATTATGCTTGTTTTTGTTGTTATCTATATTGTCATTGTTTTATTAGTTTTCGTTATTATGTGTGAGTAGATTTCTTGTTGGGGGTTTAGGGAGGAGGATCTTTGACTATTTGAATTGAGGAGTTTTTGGTTGGTTGCTTGCTTGTTGGTTTATCTTGCTTGAGGTTGTTGTGTCATTGTTGTTTTAGTCCGACCAACTAGACCGACCTTGACTCATTTCTATCAATATGGAGAAACTCGGTGTAAAAATTACCTTAACTTGAGACTTACCCTTCTTCGCCGCGAAAGCGGGTTTTTAGGTGGGTTGGGTGAAGAAACCGAACGGTGGCATTCTCCCTTTATCAATGTTGTGACCGACCCAATTCCAATTTTCTTAGACCCAATTTCCGAATCCCGACTTCCCCCTAATACCTTTCCCTTATTTGATCATCTCTTATTATTTATTGCATTTTAGTATAGACTCGACCCTTAAAACCCCCCACTAGGTCCCAAACACGCCGCTTTTACTCAATTCCGTTTCGTTCCCTGTGGACCGATCTCAACTTACCACGAATAGACTTAGTTGTTTTTGTGTTATTACGAGTCTATAAATATTGTTTGATCCCCCATTCTTCGCTAAACGACCGATCCGATTGGGCGGGCATCATATGGTTTGATGAGGAAAACGGAAACTCAACCTTTCCACTAATATGCCACCATGGGATTATCCACCTAATGTCGGCCCGCCCATTAGCCTGTAAGTAGGAACGCCATCCTTCTTCCGTAAGACCATCGTTCCATGGTTTCGCCATCTTACAACCCATGAAACCTTTGTAGCTATAACCCTTGACGGACCGAGGAGGCTCGATCAAACCAACCATCTCTTGTAGCCAAACCTGCACGAACTACAAAACAACGTCAGACTTTCGAACTAAGGCAAGTTTCAAAAAAGAAAAATTAATACCCAACATACCTGCAAAATGATCCTAGAACCCCGAAACGAAGCACGATGCATTCGTGCACGAGCGTCAAGACACGTAATAAGCTCACCTAGAATAAGCAAAGAAGGCGGTCGCCCGTGTTCCATCCCCATTAAAGCATCCACAACCCAAGGACAACCCCAACCTGCATTTACCGACGCATCCTCAAAAAGATAGTAGCAAGCCAACGCAATATTAAGAGCCTGTTTACAAGCCAAAGGTGAAATATCACGAGAACCCGTCTGTGAAAATGTCCTAATAAGCAACTTTAGGTCAATACCACCCTTCCCAAAGAAAGCCTTAGCCTCTTCCAAGGAAATATCCAAAAAAATGACGAAATCGTTCCATGAAAGTATTATCTCATAGGGGTATGCAATTAAGGTCGAACCAAACACCACCCACCTATAACGTCTAACTCCTCAGGGAGAGGACAAACATTACCTCCCGGGAATGCAAAAACGTGTTTCTTAACATCCCAAAAGCTGGAACATGCCAACAAGAAGTCAGATTGTACCTTAACCTACCTTAGCGCGATAACCACGGACAAACCATCACCTGGACAAACCTCGAGGTCACATTTCCTAAGATGACCCATCCACTCGGTTAACGCACTCCCGAAACTCGACATGACTCAAAACATTACAAAGAAGTTATAAAGGCACTATGGGTGATTTAGTATGTCCAAAACGAGAACCCATAACCCGCATATATAGCTCTAATCCCATAACAATTAGAAAATTACGAAAAATTTCCATAACCAAAAATTGGGCCGCCTGAGCCCAGGCGCCCTGGGACAGGGCCGCCCGAACCCAAGCGACCCAAACTCAAGCTGCCAAGGCCCAGGTGTCGAATACCTGGGCCATTAACCTCCCAAGCATCTGAATTTCTTGTAGTCAGCCATGCCTTACCCCCATCAGCCGTCACTTGACAACCCCGGACATCAGGAATGACCTTCTGAAGTCGCTAAGCACCCTTTCAAGAAGCCGAAATGCCCGCGCAAGAGTGACAAGGCCATACGGATTATAAATTTCGCCCGCCGGATCCACCAGACTTAGCCTTTTTTTTATTTTCTTTTTAGGGGGATAAGCTACCCCACCTAGGTGTGTTGTAGCCTCTAATGACATCGTCAACTCACGTCTGTGGCCCAGTACGACATTATAGCCTCTAGTGGCATCGTCAGTCCGCGTCTGTAGCCCAGTACGACATTATAATGAAGATATAAAAAGTGGTTTAACTTTTTGCTTTTTGCGTCATTTTAAACATAAATGTCGAGATAATTACACTTGTCTCCCAGCACCGAACACATACTCGGTTGAAGCACTTTAACTACAAAGCATTTCTTACATTTTACACGTCTCGAGTCAAACATTTTAATCGACATACTACTTGATCCAACTCCCAGCTCAAACTCACGTATTTCAAAAATTCCGACAAACTAACGCATTTCGAAAATCCCAAAAGTCATTTTTGTACTCTCGTGCAATCCTAACGCATCTAAAACGTCCTAAACTACGACAAAATCGCAAACAAAGCCAAACTTGAAGTGATTAATTGTCATCTAAGTCGACATTTCAAAAGAAAAACAAAACGCAAGAATAACAAATCAATACTAAAAAATCCAAAATATACACATTATACAAAATCCATACACAAACCAAATTTACAAACTAGGGAGGACCCCTAAAGGCTGCACCTATAGCTATCACAAGCCCACCAATGTCGTCATCCAAGCCTAAATCCTCCAGCTCAAAGAGAGGAGACTCGGTGCCATCCATATCCGACAACATATCTAGGGTAGCTGTCTTGGGAATTCCTCCGACATCCTCGGTAGCATCCGTGGCATGACCCTTAGCCTCAGCCTCAACCTCAACCTCAACCTCAACCTCCCTCTCAACCTCAGCCCCGAGCCTAGCCTCACCCTGCGCCGAGGTCTCGCCCCGAGTCCGAGCCAACTACTCCTTAAGCCGGGCAATCTCATCATCCCGGGATCACAAGAGTTTCAGCAACTTAGCCTCTTCCGTCTCGAGCTCGGTCACCTGAGTCGCCAACTGCCTCACGTTATTCGGAGTATCCTGCAAATATACCTGTACGTTAGGAAACTACACAACCAGCCTAGAAAACCGACCCTAGAAAACGCACACCTACTAATCGAGGTCCCGAAGTATCACGGGATAAGGCAGCAGCCGCCCTCGACGCATAGGTCCGGAAGCAGTTGGCAGCCTGCCACAACCGCTGATGGGAGATCGACGAAACCTGAAGGACAAAACCGAACAAATTAGTCAACCAAAACCTAACTCTCGAGAACCGAGTCTAAGGCAAACCCGAAACTTACCCGGTATACCCGGTCACGCCACTCCATCCCAGGCCAACCTCCATCTACTCAGCGGAACATTGAGGCAGAGGCTCCGTAAAGGCTACCCCAGCCACATCGACCATGAGCAGTGTCAAGGAGAAGTCTGGGGGCTAAACAGCATCAGCCGGATCGGCCAGGTGAAGGAAAAGCGAACCGTTCAAAATACAGGCATATACTAAACCAAAGAACCAAACAAATAATAAAACTCGAAACCGAATACTCACCACGAGGCGGTGGCAAGCTAGCCGCTGGCAGACGTGAGACAGATAGGAGGCACCAGGCACCAGTAGTGCATCGCCTCCCTCTCTGTTCCGGTTAGTGGCCTAAACATGGTCCGGGGAGGATCAACCGGCGCCCTAAACTCGTCATACAGGCAGTGACACACCAACCGTTTGCCCAAATACCACACCGCATGAAACAACGCAGGAAGGAGCATCCTCCTGTAGCTCGTAGGCCTCAACTCCGCCCCCACATACTCGGGCAGACCCTCATAGTCGGCCCAAGGACGGGCCACGAACTGCATTGGCAAACCGACACCTCAATAACTCTAACCTTGGGGGTTAATAAGTAAAACAAGCCGTAAGAAGGAAACTTACATCCTCGAGGCGCAGCTGGTTCACCAGCACATTCTCCAACGATTAGTGACTCGTCGTACTCTTGGTCTGAGCCAACCTCCACTCAATCCCCGCTGGAAACCTAACCGGATGAGCACGCACCGTCTTAGGTGCCAATCGAGGAAAATAGGGGTAGATCCAAGCCTGCAAAACCCTAAAAACATCATTAGCAAAACCAAACCGAATTAAGCAAAAGCCTAAAGCCGAATACAGAGACAATAGCTCACCTCCAGCAAGAGTTCTGGACCAACGATGGGTAAAATCGAGCCAGAATCCACCTTCAACGGCCTCACCACAACTTTCAAGCAACGAGTCATCTCCGCGAAAGCCGCGGTCACCCACTCAAAACGTCCCAGCTGATCTAACTCAATCAGGAAAGGCAAAATCCTAGTACTAAACCTCTCGTCCTTATCCGAGAAGTGAGTCGATCCAAAGAAGTACCACAACCAGAGACGAGCGTCCTGCACCAGTGTGTTGGGTACTCGACCCTCTAATACCGCCACCCTCTCGAAGTGGTCGGTAATGTCCGAACTCACTAGAGAATGAGACGTACTGTAAGCCTCACGCTCCAAACAATCCCCGATCCAACCCCGGACCTCATTACTATCTAACCTAGGGCCCTCAGCAGCCCACCTAATCATCTCCGGACCCCAAGGTAAACCCGTGATAACCCCGAAATCCTCTAAAGTCATCCCGACTTCCCCAAAAGGCATATGGAAGGTCGAGGTAGTGTCATGGAAGCGATCTATCATCGCTCTAATCACCATAAGGTTGCACTTGGTCTTGCAACCTACCAATCGGACCCAATCCCCGACCACGGGACCTAAAGTCGTCCCCGCGATAATATCCTTTGCCGTGGGGCTAAGCTTCTGAGAATAGAACTCCAAACACGTCGTAAAACCCGAGAAGGTCCTCATGGGACCCGGAGGCTGCAAACCGAGATAATACGAGCATGAACAAACCAAACTAAACCAAACCAAAATTAGAGCCTAAACTAATGAGCACGAGTCAAGGTACTCACCAGGCCGTTCACGATACGGCTAGAGACGTGCAAATCGGGACGAAACAACAACTGATGACTGTTCCAATCCCGAGCCTAAGGGGGTCATCATAACCAACTTCCTCACTCTCGTTGGTAGGATCCGGGACGTGAGCCCTCCTGGCAACCGTCACAGGCTGTCTACGCCTCGTGACCCTATCAAAGTTGGTCTCATTTATGGTCCCTGGTTCACGACGCTGCGAAGGAACGCTTCGTCGCCTTTTACGAACCCCCCGGGGAGTCACCGAGCTTGTCCCGGTAGCCTCACCACTCGTGCCAGTCAATGGAGCTCCCTCGAGACGCTCAGTGTCATCTCTAGCTGCAAAACTGAGCAAAAAGCAAAAAAATGTACACCTTAGGTCAGGTCAAAGCAGCACAAACGGATCAAAATAAGCTCAAAATTTTGAACAGAGATATCAAAATTCCGAAAGACCCACTAGCACCCATTTTCGACCCCGGTCACAATAAAAGTGGTTTCGGGAAAATCTGACATCGTTACTGTATTATTTGGTCCATTGTAAGTCACACAAACCCTCATGGAATGACCTATAGTGCATTCTGACTCACAAAGGTCGACATGGAAGTCACCCATAACGTCACAAACATTAATCCAGCGAAATTACGAAGGTCAAGCACGAGAATAACCGGGAAAGCGGTCCCTAAACCCTAATATTTCGAATTTCCCCCGTGGGAAGCCATTAGAGCACCTCAAAACTTTCTATCAAGCTAAAAACTACCCTATCAAGCTCTATCCGACCCTAATTTAACAATGGGACCAAGATTAAACATCGAAACCTAGCAAAATCAAAATGCCCAATCGATTTCTAGGGTTTAAACAAAATCGGCCCACAATCTATATAACTAAGCGCAAATCGACAATAGGCGAGTAAAAAACACTTACCCGAGGTCAACGTAATCATATGTGGCAAAATTCGAGATGGAAATCGGTTGGATGAGTCAAGAAGGCGAGATTGAGTCGGGGGAAGTCGTGCGTTTTGGTTTTAAGACGAATGACCATTCCCCCTTTCATTCGCTTATTTTAAACAAAACCGATCCCTAAAACCCCGGGTGCCCCATGTCAAGCGTCCCTCTTTTGGGTTGCTGGGGGCTAGACGTCCGAAGATTAAGGTGCATAAGGACCCGCATCTAATTACTCAGTCCAAGCAAAACAATTCAATTCAATTCAATTCAATTCAATTCAACTTAACTCAGCTCAGTTCTACTCAATTTAATTTAATTAAACTCAATCAATTCAATTCAATTCAATTCAATTCAGTCAATTCAAGTTCAAGTTCAAGAACCAACTCGAGTGAATCTTTATGATAAGTGTAGTTTGTAGTGCCTATTTCGTAGTGTTTTGGTCCCATTTTCCTTGTGGAATCGCTCCTTGGGAGCGATTTATGGGCTACTTATGCTTCCTCTAGTTTGTTTCAGGTTCCCGAGACCATTCATGAAGAGTTGGAGCGATTCCGACTCAATACATACACTTTTCGGAGCCAACGAAGTGAAGGAACGATCACTCGATGCTTTGGATTCGACCCCGAGACCTTGGGACCCAATCCCAAGCCTCCGAGACCCGATCCCGAGTCCCAAGAATCGATGAGAAGTCCATGTGAAGCAAGGAGGAACCTTAAAGATCATATTGGAGGCCTACAAGACTCATCCCCGACGGGTATGACCTCAACCCGTCCGGGATGAGGCGCACAAAAGAGATGCTCCTGTTTTGAGCCCTTCCCGACCGGGAGCAGGTCATCCCGGCCGGGACCGACCCATTCCCGACCGGGACCACCTCATCCCGGCCGGGAAGGGCCTGCTGCAGCTCCGCCTTGTTTTCTTTCTTCTTCTTTCCACTTGTAACCCTATATATACTCTTCCCTTGTTTTGTAAACTCATGTTAGACACTTCCCCTAAAACCGACTACTTTAGGATAGATTAGCTTAGATTAGTGTAGATTAGTCGGTAATTAGTTTAGTACTTGTATTAAGGGATTTCTTGAAGAATCCATCCAAGATTGACAACCTTGGTGGAATTATTTGGGTTTTCTTCTATGCAAGTGTTCTCCTTTTCCATTTCCTTTGTAGTTTGGTACAATCTTCTTCTCCTTTTACTCTTAATCCTTTATTGTTTATTAAGTTCTCATCTTTATTCATTGTTTGTTGTTTATCCTTGTTTTCCATTATGTATGTTTGGATTCTTATGTTGATTCCTCTTGTTCTTGTTAGTTGTAGTTTGATTATGTTTGAGTAGATTCTTGCTAGGGTTAGTAGGGTGATTAGGGTGTTAATTGGATGATTAAGGGTTTGTTGGAGATGTTGGTGGAAGATTTGGGTTTCCTCTTGGTTTGATGCATTTTACATGTTTGTTGAAATGCTTGAGTGACTAGTAGTTGCAAATACTTGTTTTTCTTGCCTTTTCTCTTGTGGGTAATAGTTTGCTTGTGGGTTTGGTTCCCTCACTAAGTAGCGAGAGCCCGGATGCGACCTAGGCCACGATAACACGCTAGTAACCCCGTTTGTCATGTGTGTCGCCAAGATGGGTTTTAGGTGGAACCTCTAGGTCGGTCTAAGTAGCGAGAGCCCGGACTATACCTAGATAACCCGACTACCCCCTTCACCTTTACTCTTCCTTGACCATTCCATTGCCCCTTTGAACCCGACCTAATTCTAGCCCGTTTCCTTAGTTGTTCTCTCCATTACCGTAGTCATAGCCTTAGCCTTCTCCCCTTCTTATCATTCTAGTTTAGCTTAGTTCGTTGATCGAGTCTTGTATTTGGGTGACCTTAGTCTAGACGCCTCTTACCGTCCCCGTGGATTCGACCCGACTTGCCCTAGCTACCCACTAGGATTAGTTGGTTATTTATTTGATCGGCGGGATCCACGACAAATCCCACCATCAATTTGGCGCCGTCGCCGGGGACGGTGCTAGTTTAGACTTTGTTTTCCTAGTTACTTGACTTTGTCTTTGTGTTTGTGTTTTTCTTTTTTCTTTTTGTTACCTTGCTTCTTGTGTGTGTGAAGTTTATTTCTCTCTTGTCTAGTGCCCAAAAAGCACTAGGCTTCTCACGTTTGCTCTTAGTCTACAGTTTGTGCTTAGAGGTGGTGACCATCTTCTTCTTGCAACTCAGAGCCGCTTTAACGGACGGTTGCTAGATTGAGAAGTCCTCAACCGGGTATGAGCTACGATTTTCGAGAGAGCATGGGGTTTGATCTAAACTCCCCACACATGGAAGAGCTACTCCTCTTCTTCTATGAACCAAAGCTATGAGATGATGACTCCTAATTACTATCAAGCTCCTTGGGGGGATCAAGACCCTAGTGGGTATGAACTTCAAGGTTATGAAAACGGCTACCAACAAGTGAACGATTACCAATCCTACGATCATGGTGACTATTACTCGAGTTTTCAATGTGAACCCACCATGTTCAATCAAGATTCACCTTATGGAAGCCAATACCCCCAAAACCCACCATATTACCCTCTACCCCAACCACAATATGAACCCCATGACCCACAATACTACCAATCACCTCAACCTCACTGCCAACAATATGATGCCCCACCCCTTGGGCATCATCAAGATTTTCAAGGAGCTCTACAAGACCCCAATGACCGCCAACTGTCAAACTTGGAGTTGTATCAATCGATTCTTCAATTTCAAAGGAGCACCCAAGAAATGGCCATTCAAATGCAAAAGGATCAAGAAGAATTCTTGACCCAATATCAAAAGGAAACCAAGGCGATTGATGCGCGATTAAATCTTATATCGGCTAAAACCGTTATGTTTTTAACTCGAACGTCACAACTTGACGAAGGGAGCTCACTTGAGCAAGGGGAGCAACCCAAACGTGAAGCCGTCGATGAAGTCCCTATGAGGAGCGAGACTTGCTTTGAAGAACCTCAATCGTCTACCCAAAAAGAGATGAATGAGGATATGACCCTTAGTGAAAGCAATGGTGGTGAAGAATTGGAGGAGGTTAGTGAGTTGGATGGGTTGGTAGAATTTGTGAAGTTTTTGGGTGAAATTGACAAGCCCAAGTTGCCCATGTCCGAGAATGTGGATAAGCATCAAGAGCCCCTTGTAAGTAAACCAAGCAATGGTTTGGAAGAAATTGAAACCGCCGGTAGAAGTTTCAATCCTCTCCTCCAAGATGATGTGGGGACAAGCGATGAAGATGGGGAACCACAACTTGAGGAAAGTGTGGGGGTGTGCAACAAGGGAACGGGGCCAAAACCGCTTTTTGTGCCTCTTGTCAAGGATTTGAAGCTTGCTAGTGATCGGAGGCGATGCCTAGGGAGGAAGAGGTCGGTGAAGCTCGTAGGATTGATAGACCCCGGATACAACATGAAGAATGATATTGGGTTTTTGTGTGACTACTTCGTGCTTCCTACTTGGAGGCCTTGGAGGGTAGCTTGGCTCGATTGCTTGAGCCCTCATTACGATGTGGCTCGAGCATTTGACTTGCTCCTCCGAGCCCTTGGAGGCTACAGTTAGGAATGGAGAGTCCACCATCCTAGGTTTGACGGAGTTCCTTAAGAACCGTCATGTTGTACATTCCCCTTTCTCTCTTCTCTTTAGTTTTTGTGTTTGTAATTAAGTTTATTGTGATTTTGTTCCTAGGACTCTTTGTTTTGTGATATTTTTGTTATTTGGATTGTTGATAAGCGTTGTGAGGGAGAGAATTTGATGTTGTGTTTGAGTTTATTGTGATAGGTGAAGTGAAGATGACTCCTAGAGAGGAATGGTTATCGATAGAGCATGGATTGTGAGCAAGGGAACGGGTTTTTGAAGCTTTGAATAGCTTTTGGGGTTTTGGAAGACACGAAGAGAGCGTCCCGACCGGGAAGAAGTCTTCCCGACCGGGAAGGGTGAAGCATCCCGACCGGTAAGGATCCATCCCGACCGGGATGAGGCTACCATATTTTGGTTTACTGGAGTGTCATCCCGATCGAGACGAGAGCTTCCCGACTGGGACGGGTATGTCATCCCGACCGGGACCACCCATCCCGACCGGGAAGGCCCCCTGATGGTGGGGATTTGTCGTGGATCCCACCGCCAAATAAATAACCGGCTAATCCTAACTGGGTAGATAGGGCAAGTCGGGTCGAATCCACGGGGACGGTAAGAGGCGTCTAGACTAGGTCGGCCTAAGAACGAGACTAAGTCAACGAGCCAAGCTAAACTAGAGAATGATAGAAGGGGAGAAAGCTAGACTAAGACTAAGGTGCCGGAAAAACGAACAACGAAACGGGCTAGGATTAGGTCGGGGTCAAAGGGGTAACGGAATGGTAAAGGAAGAACTAGAGTGAAGGAGGTAGTAGGGTAATCTAGGTGTAGTCCGGGCTCTCGCAACTTAGACTCACCTAGAGGTTCCACCTAAAACCCACCTTGGCGACACAAACGACAAATGGGGTTACTAGCGTGATATCGGGGCCTAGGTCGCATCCGGGCTCTCGCAACTTAGACCGACCTAGAGGTCGTCCTCACCGGGCTCTCGCAACTTAGTGAGGGGACCAAACCCACGAGCAAACTATTACCCACAAGAGAAAGGCAAGAAAAACAAGCATATGCATACAAGTCATTCAAGCATTTCAACAAACATGTGATATGCATCAAACCAAGAGGAAACCCAAATCTTCCACCAACATCTCCAACAATCCCTTAATCATCTAATTAACACCCTAATCACCTTACTAACCCTAGCAAGAATCTACTCTAACATATCTAATCTAAAACTAACAAAAACAAGATAAACCAACACAAGAACAAGAGGATGCATATATGAAACTAACAAAGATGAAGAACAAAACAATAAACAATAACTAAAGATTCAAACTTGATTAAAGAACAAAGATTAAGAGAAAGGAAAAGAGATTATACCATACTAGAAGATGAAAAGAAGAAGGAAACTTTCATAAATGGAAGAACCCAAAACAAACATCCAAGGTTGTCAATCTTGAATGGAGATCTTGAAGAATTCCAAATTACAAGCACTAATCTATAATTAACGATAATCTAAAGACTAATCTACACTAATCTAAACTAATCTAACCTAAAATAGTCTAGGGTTTAGTGGGAAGTCAAGAACATAACCTAAGATAATGTCTTAATACAAGAGGGGGGGTATATATATAGGGTTATGATGGGACGGGATTTGTCGTGAATCCCACCGATCAAATAAAACCGGCAAAACCTAACTAGGGTAGCTAGGATAAGTCGGGTCGAATCCACGGGGACGGTAGAGGCGTCTAGACCAAGTTCGCCTAAAAACGAGACTAAGTCAACGAGATAAGCTAGAGAATGATAAGAAGGGGAGAAAGTTAGACTATGACTAAGAGGAACAACTAAGGAAAACGGGATAGGATTAGGTCGGGGTCAAAGGGGTAACGGAATGGTCAAGGAAGAGCTAGAGTGAAGGAGGTAGTAGGGTAATCTAGGTGTGGTCCGGGCTCTCGCAACTTAGACTCACCTAGAGGTTCCACATGGAACCCATCGGTGACACACATGACAAAGGAAGGCAAGAAAAACAAGCATTCTAACCTACTTAGTCATTCAAGCATTCCATCAAACATGTGATATGCATCAAACCAAGTGGAAACCCAAATCTTCCACCAACATCTCCAACAAACCCTTAATCACCCAATTAACACCCTAATCACCCTACTAACCCTAGCAAGAACACTACTCTAACATTATCCAACTAATTCTAACATAAACAAGAGGAATCATCATAAGAAACAAAACATTCATAAACAAACTCAATCAAACTAACAAGAACAAGAACAAACAATAATAAAGATTCAAACTTGATAAACAATAAAGGATTAAGAGAAAGGAAGAGATATTATACCATACTAGAAGATGAAAAGAAGAAGAAAACTTGCATAAATGGAAGAACCCAAAACAAACATCCAAGGTTGTCAAGCTTGAATGGAGATCTTGAAGAATTCCAAATTACAAGCACTAATCTATAATTAACGATAATCTAAAGACTAATCTACACTAATCTAATCTAATCTAACCTAAAGTAGTCTAGGGTTTTGTGGGAAGTCAAGAACATAAGCTAAGATTACAAGAGGAGGGGTATATATAGGGTTACAAATGGAAGGGAGAAGAAAGAAAAGAAGTCCGGCTGGAACTGGCTGGTCCCGACCGGGACAGACCCACCATCCCAACCGGGACGGGTTGGTCCCGGCCGGGACGGCCTTGCAGTAGCACCCTCAAAAGTGCACTTCACCCCGACGGGATGAGGTGCATACCCGTCGGGGATGAGTCTTGTAGGCCTCCAATATGACCATTTTGCTTCCTCCTTGCTTCACATGAACTTCTCATCGATTCTCGGGACTCGGGATCGGGTCTCGGAGGCTCGGGAATGGGTCCCAAGGTCTCGGGATCGATTCCGAAGCATCGAGTCAGCGTTCCTTTACTCCGTTGGCTCCAAAATGTGTATGTATCGAGTCGGAATCGCTCCAACTCTTCCAAATCGGTCTCGGGAACCTGAAACGAACTAAAGGAAGCATAAGAAGCCCCTAAACCGCTCCCAAAGAGCGATTCCACAAGGAAAATGGGACCAAAACACTACAAAATAGGCACTACAAACCACACTTATCAACTCCCCCACACTTAACCCTTACTCACCCTCGAGTAAGCACATACTAACTACTATACTAGCCGAGTGGGTATTAGCGCACCCTACGCCCTTTCAACTCACGCGAGTGCACTTAGAGGAAAAGTGCACTCCGCAAGGCAAGTCGGGTCTTGCGACAAAACTGCGGATGCAACCGGACACAAGACACATAAACAAACAAACACACAAACAAACACACAAAAGGTTGCACCCAAAAGAAAAGAAATACCGCTTCCCTCAAACAAGCGGTGAAAGAAGCACCGGTTTAGGACTCAAGGCAAGTGACAACGTTCCCAAGCTAGCAATACAAACCAAGATGGACTAAACCCTAATAGTATGACGACAAAGCAATAAAAACGTTGGTAACTTACCTAGGTCCTCCTAACTTTCTAAAACCGTACTACGGGACGATCGGCGGAGTGGGAAGTGATGAACCACGGTGTTAGTCGACACTGTAGGTAAGTGAGACCCCGCCCCCTTTAGAAAGGAGCCAAGAGGGTCGTCCCATGTCCAAAACCGCCTAACTAGTCCAAGTAAAAAGTGAAAAAACATGCAAAATGAGGGAAGACCGACTAATGTCGCTATCATCCTTCCTCGGGACTCGGTCCTTTGGTAGGCTCTTCACGGCAAAAGTCGGAAAAAGGCTTATTTTTGTGGGGTTGACATCTTTTTGTGAGACGATTTTCTTTTGGCATTTTCTCTTTTCTTTTGCATTTTTGCTTTGTTTTGCCATGCCATTTCTTTTTCTTCTTTTCTATTTTCTTTTTGGGTTTTGTGCCTTTTCTTTTTCTTCATTCTTTTCTTTCTTTCATTTTCTTTCTTTTTCTTTTCTTTGCCCTTTTGGCTTGATTTGGCTTTTTAGCATTCCTTTGTATGACAAGAAAGGGAGAATTTCAACAATTTGCAATTTTATTGTGTGGAAATGTGTGGGAGGTAGGTAAATGGGTGAGTCAGGACGGCGCCTTCCCTTCAAACCCACAAAAAGTGGAGAACTTGGACTAATCAAACAATCCTAAACATGGTCACCTAAGGGACGGGACTCGGTAACCAAGGCCTTTTCACACCGTGGGTGGTCATAATGGTCAAAATGCAAATCCCGTAGTAAATCCCTAGTAAGCTAGGTGGACTCAAGGTAAAGGACCAACGAATCCATTGATTTAGGGTCATTCTACTAGATTAAAGTCCAAGACTCGATTTACACTACTAGGAAGGGAAAGTACACACTCACACACTAGCCTCTAAACCGGGTTTTCGAAAACGGTTTACACACAAGACACACAACAAAACATAAAACAAAGACTCAACGAAAACAAAAGAAAAAGAAGCAAAAGCGACAAAACAAAAACAAAATAAAACAAACACATACATAACACAAACACCACTCCTAGCTTCCAAACAAATCACCAAATCACCCACAAACTTTACAAAGCTCCACCCGAGCACACAACATCACAATCTCCTCCAAACTCCGCGAGAGATAAAGAAGAAAAAGGGATAAGATGTTACCGGTAATCTTGAAAGCTCTCCAAAGCTAGCGGTGATTTAAGTAACCTATAAGGAAAGAGGAGGCAAAACACACACAATACAACGAATACCCGATACAACGACAAAAAGGGAAAACACACAAAAGGAAAATCTTTTTTGATTTATATGAATTTTTTTTTCAAATTTTTAGGATTTTTAAAGATTTTTTCGAAAAACTACAAAAATAAAGCTAACTATGCTAGAATACCACTCCCCCACACTTAAGTCGAGCCATGTCCTCATGCTCGACCGTAGTGCATGGGAGCACAAAAGAAAAGAAACTACGAAAATAAGGCTAAAAATCAAAAAGAAAAGTGGAGAAAAGGGTAGAAAGCGTCCGGCCGGGGTGTAGTCAAGTCACCATGGGCCGAGACAAGAAAAGATATGGGAGGGGGAAGAAAAATAAAAAGAAGGAAATAAAAGGAAATGGGAGGGGAGGACTAGGTGTAATCAAGTCACCTAGCCCGGATTCCGCCTAAATCCGACTAAATCCTCAAAAAGAAAGAGTGAAAAACTTGTAAAATTTGGATTTTGAAAATGACTCTCGATGTAGTCACATCATCGAGAATCGGGAGCAACCAAAACCAAGGCCTCGAAGGACACCATGACAAAGGGGAAGAGGAGAAACAAGGGGAAAACAAGCAATAAAAAAAAACGGAAAAGAAAGGATAGTTGCCAAACCGCCCGGTTAGCAACTCACTCTCTCCATCGTTTCAATGATCAATATAGGCACTTGCTTGTTGTCGTCTTTGTCATCCTTCTTCAAGCTTATGAAAACCACATGGTAGAGGTAGTGGGTGTGAGGGGGTAGAAATTGATGTGTATACCGGTCTAAAGTGAGGAGGAAATGAGGTTAAGGTATGAAAATGAGGTACATGGGTGGTATGATATGAGAAAGGAAGGTAGGGAGGTTGGGTGGGGGTATATAATGGTTGGGTGGGCTTGAATGTCGAAGAAGAGGCACCAAAAAGAAGTAGGGGGTCATCCCGGTCGGGATGGTTGATCCCGGTCGGGATGACATACCCGTCCCGGTCGGGAAGCCTCCTTCCCGATCGGGATGACACTCCAGTGAACTCGATTTTTGGCACCTTCATCCCGATCGGGACGGCCCCATCCCGGTCGGGACGACACACCCTTCCCGGTCGGGAAGGGTCTTCATGACTCCCATGACCCCAAAAACCAACTCCCTTACTCACGATCCAAGCTCTATCACTAACCACTCCTATCTAGGAGTCACCTTCACTTCACCTATCACAATAAACTCAAAGTACACATCAAATTCACTCCCTCACATCGCTCATCAAAATACCAAAACAATTACAGGAGTACCACAAAACTAACAAAAACAAGAGAAAATAAAACACACAAATACAAGCACAAGTACTCTAAAGAGGAGAGGAGGGGAATATACAACATGACGGTTCTTTAGGAACTCCGTCAAACCTAAGATGGTGGACTCTTCTTCAACCGTAGCCCTCAAGGGCATGGAGGAGCAAGTCGAACGCGTTACCGACATCATAGTGGAGGCCCAAGAAGCGCTCGAGCTTTGCCAACCTCCACGGCCTCCAAGGAGGAGGCAAGAAGTAGGAATCCCAAGACCCAACGTCATCATTCATGTTGTCTCCGGGGTCTATCCATCCTACGAGCTTAACCGGCCTCTTCCTCCCTAGGCATCGCCTCCAATCATTAGCAAGCTTCATCTCCAACAAACAAGGCACAAAAAGCGGTTTTGGCCTCATCTCCTCCATGCACACCCCCACACTTTCCTCAAGTTGTGGTTCCCCATCTTCATCACTCGGCCCCACCTCATCTTGGAGAAGAGGATCGAAACTTCTACCGGCGGTTTCAATCTCCTCGTCATTGCTTGGTTCACTAGCTAGGGGCTCTTGATGCTTATCCACATTATCGCACAAGGGCAACTCGAGGCTATCAATTTCACCCAACAACTCCACAAATTCCACCAACCCATCCAACTCACTATCCTCCTCCAATTCCTCACCAATGTTGTCTTCACCGAGTGTCATCTCCTCATTCGTCTCTTTTTGGGTAGACGATTGAGGTTCTTCAAAGCAAATTTCTCTATCAAAGGGAACAACGTTGGCGGCTTCGTGATTAGGTTGCTTCTCTTTCTCAAGTGGGCACCCTTCATCAAATTGCGATGTTCGGGATAAATACATTACGGTTTGGACCGATATTGCATTTAATCGAGCATCCCTCGCCTCGTTTCCCCTTCGAATTTGGGCCATTAATTCATCTTGTTCTTTTTGCAATTGAAGGGCCGTTTCTTGGAGGCTCCTTTGCATTCGAAGAAGCGATTGAAACTCCTCCATGTCGGGCAATTGGTGGTCATTGGGGTCTTGCAAAGCTCCTTGATAATCTTGATAATCTTGATGATAATCTTGATAATCTTGATTAAACATGGTGTCTTGATGATGCCCAAGGGGTGGGGCATCATATTGTTGGTAGTGAGGTTGAGGTGATTGGTAGTATTGTGGGTCATGGGGTTCATATTGTGGTTGGGGTGGAGGGTAATATGGTGGGTCTTGGGGGTATTTGCTTCCATAAGGTGAATCTTGATTGAACATGGTGGGTTCACAATCATAGCTTGAGTAATAGCCACCTTGATCGTAGGATTGATAGTCATTCACTTGTTGGTAGCCATTTCCATACTCTTGAGGATCATACCCATCTTGATTACCCCATGAAGCTTGATAGTGGTAGGGGGACGTCATGTCATACCCTTGGTTCATGGAAGAAGAGGAGTAGCTCATATCGGCTCCCGAGTGTGTGGAGTTTAGATCAAACCCCATGCTCGCTCGAAAATCGTAGCTCATACCCGGTTGGAAACCACTCATTCTAGCAACCGTCCGTTAAAGCGGCTCAAAGTCGCAAGAAGAAGATAGTCACCACCTCTAAGCACAAACTGTAGACTAGGAACAAACGTGAGAAGTCTAGTGCTTTTTGGGCACTAGACAAGAGAGAAATAAACCACACACACACAAGAAGCAAGGTAACCAAAAGAAAAAAGAAAAACACAAACACAAAGACAAAGTCAAGTAACTAGGAAAACAAAGTCTAAACTAGCACCGTCCCCGGCAACGGCGCCAATTTGATGGGACGGGATTTGTCGTGAATCCCACCGATCAAATAAAACCGGCAAAACCTAACTAGGGTAGCTAGGATAAGTCAGGTCGAATCCACGGGGACGGTAGAGGCGTCTAGACCAAGTTCGCCTAAAAACGAGACTAAGTCAACGAGATAAGCTAGAGAATTATAAGAAGGGGAGAAAGTTAGACTATGACTAAGAGGAACAACTAAGGAAAACGGGATAGGATTAGGTCGGGGTCAAAGGGGTAACGGAATGGTCAAGGAAGAGCTTGAGTGAAGGAGGTAGTAGGGTAATCTAGGTGTGGTCCGGGCTCTCGCAACTTAGACTCACCTAGAGGTTCCACATGGAACCCATCGGTGACACACATGACAAAGGAAGGCAAGAAAAACAAGCATTCTAACCTACTTAGTCATTCAAGCATTCCATCAAACATGTGATATGCATCAAACCAAGAGGAAACCCAAATCTTCCACCAACATCTCCAACAAACCCTTAATCACCCAATTAACACCCTAATCACCCTACTAACCCTAGCAAGAACACTACTCTAACATTATCCAACTAATTCTAACATAAACAAGAGGAATCATCATAAGAAACAAAACATTCATAAACAAACTAATTCAAACTAACAAGAACAAGAACAAACAATAATAAAGATTCAAACTTGATAAACAATAAAGGATTAAGAGAAAGGAAGAGAGATTATACCATACTAGAAAATGAAAAGAAGAAGGAAACTTGCATAAATGGAAGAACCCAAAACAAACATCCAAGGTTGTCAAGCTTGAATGGAGATCTTGAAGAATTCCAAATTACAAGCACTAATCTATAATTAACGACAATCTAAAGACTAATCTACACTAATCTAATCTAATCTAACCTAAAGTAGTCTAGGGTTTTGTGGGAAGTCAAGAACATAAGCTAAGATTACAAGAGGAGGGGTATATATAGGGTTACAAATGGAAGGGAGAAGAAAGAAAAGAAGTCCGGCTGGAACTGGGTGGTCCCGACCGGGACAGACCCACCATCCCGACTGGGACGGGTTGGTCCCGACCGGGACGGCCTTGCAGTAGCACCCTCAAAAGTGCACTTCATCCCCGACGGGATGAGGTGCATACCCGTCGGGGATGAGTCTTGTAGGCCTCCAATATGACCCTTTTGCTTCCTCCTTGCTTCACATGAGCTTCTCATCGATTCTCGGGTCTCGGAGGCTCGGGATTGGGTCCCAAGGTCTCGGGGTCGATTCTGAAGCATCGAGTCGTCGTTCCTTTACCCGTTGGCTCCAAAATGTGTATGTATAGAGTCGGAATCGCTCCAACTCTTCCAAATCGGTCTCGGGAACCTGAAACGAACTAAAGGAAGCATAAGAAGCCCCTAAACCGCTCCCAAGGAGCGATTCCACAAGGAAAATGGGACCAAAACACTACAAAATAGGCACTACAAACCACACTTATCAGGTTACAAGTGGAAAGGAGAAGAGAAGATGAAGCGCGGAGCAGCAGCAGCACGGTCCCGACCGGGACGGGATCATCCCGACCGGGACGGCCTGGTCCCAACCGGGATGGACCCAAAACAGAAACCCTTGCTTTTGTACACCTCATCCCGCACGGGATGAGTTCCTTCCCGTCGGGGATGGGTCTTGTAGGCCTCCAATATGATCCTTTTGGTTCCTCCTTGCTTCACATGGACTTCTCATCGATTCTCGGGACTCGGGATCGGGTCTCGGAGGCTCGGGATTGGGTCCCAAGGTCTCGGGGTCGAATCCAAGGCATCGAGTGATCGTTCCTTCACTTCGTTGGCTCCGAAAAGTGTATGTATTGAGTCAGAATCGCTCCAACTCTTCATGAATGGTCTCGGGAACCTGAAACGAACTAGAGGAAGCATAAGTAGCCCATAAATCGCTCCCAAGGAGCGATTCCACAAGGAAAATGGGACCAAAACACTACGAAATAGGCACTACAAACTACACTTATCAACTCCCCCACACTTAACCCTTACTCGCCCTCGAGTAAGCACATACTAACTACTAAACTTGCCGAGTGGGTATTAGCGCACCATACACCCTTTCAACTCACGCGAGTACACTTTAGAGGAAAAGTGTACTCCGCAAGGCAAGTGGGGTCTTGCGACAAAACTGTGGATGCAACCGGACACAAAACACATAAACAACAAACATACAAACAAACAAACAAAAATCGGATGCACCCAAAAGAAAACAAATACCGCTTCCCTCAAACAAGCGGTGAAAGAAGCACCGGTTTAGGACTCAAGGCAAGTGACAACGTTCCCAAGCTAGCAATAAAAACCAAAATGGACTAAACCCTAATAGTATGACGACAAAGCAATAAAAACGTTGGTAACTTACCTCGGTTCCTCCTAACCTTCTAAGAACGTACTACGGGACGATCGGCGGGATGGAAAAAGGATGAACCACGGTGTTAGTCGACACTGTAGGTAAGTGAGACCCCGCCCCCTTTAGCAAAGAGCTAAGAGGGTCGTCCCATGTCCGAAACCGCCTAACTAGTCCAAGTAAAAAGTGGAAATAGTTGCAAAGTGAGGGAAGACCGACCCTTGCCGCTATCCTCCTTCTTAGGGACTCAGTCCTTTGGTAGGCTCTTCACAGCAAAAGTCGGAAAAAGGCTTATTTTTGTGGGGTTAGAATCTTTTTGTGAGACGATTTTCTTTTGGCATTTTCTCTTTTCTTTTGCATTTTTGCTTTGTTTTGCCATGCCATTTCTTTTTCTTCTTTTCTATTTTCTTTTTGGCTTTTGTGCCTTTTCTTTTTCTTCCTTCTTTTCTTTCTTTCATTTTCTTTCATTTTCTTTTCTTTGCCCTTTTGGCTTGATTTGGCATTTTGGCATTTCTTATTGCAACAAGAAAGACGACTTCAACAAATTGCAATTTTATTGTGTGGATATGTGTAGGAGGTAGGTGAATAGGTAAGTCGGGACGGACCCTTCCCTTCAAACCCACAAAAAGGGGAAAAACTTGGACTAATCAAACAATCCTAGACACGGTCACCTAAGGGACGAGACTCGATAACCAAGGCCTTTTCACACCGTGGGTGGTCATAATGGTCAAAGGTGCAAATCCCGTAGTAAATCCCTAGTAAGCTAGGTGGACTCAAGGTAAAGGAACCAACGAAATCATTGATTTAGGGTCATTCTACTAGACTAAAGTCCAACACTCGATTTATACAATTAGGAAGGGAAAGTAAACACTTGCACACTAGCCTCTAAACCGGGTTTTCGAAAACCGTTTACGCACGAGACACACAACAGAACACAAAACAAAGACTCAACGAAAACGAAAGAAAAAGAAACAAAAGCAACAAAACAAAAACAACACAAAACGAACACAAATATAACACAAACACCACCCCTAGCTTCCAAATGAGCAACCAACCAACATCAAACTTTACAAAGCTCCTCTTGAGCACACCACATCACAATCCTTCTCCAAACTTCACAAGAAATAAAGAGGGAAAGGGATAGAAGATGTTACCGGATGTCTTGAAAGCTTTCCAAAACTAATGGTGATTAAGCAACCTATAAGGAAAAGGGAGGCAAAACACACAACAAAACAAATATACGACATAAACGAAAAACACACAAAAGAAAATCTTTTTGATTTTTATGAAAAATTTTCAAATTTTTAGGATTTTTAAAGATTTTTAGAAAAACTACAAAAATAAAACTAACTACGATAGAATATCGCTCCCCCACACTTAAGCCGAGCCATGTCCTCATGCTCGACCGTAGTGCATGGGAGCACAAAAGAAAAGAAACTACGAAAATAAAGCTAAAAATCAAAAAGTGGAGAAAATGGTAGAATGTGTCCGACCGGGGTGTAGTCAAGTCACCATGGGCCGAGACAAGAAAAGATATGGATGGGGGAAGAAATAAAAAGAAGTAAATAAAAGGAAATGGGAGGGGAGGACTAGGTGTAATCAAGTCACCTAGCCCGGATTCCGCCTAAATCCGACTAAATCCTCAAAAAGAAAGAGTGAAAAACTTGTAAAATTTGGATTTTGAAATGACTCTCGATGTAGTCACATCATCGAGAGTCGGGAGCAACCACTACCAAGGCCTCGAAGACCACTAAGATACCATGACTCAAGGGGAAGGGAATAAACAAAGGAAAACAAGCAACAACAAAAACGGAAAAGAAAGGATAGTTGTCGTACCATAGGTTAGCAACTCACTCTCTCCATCGTCTCATAGATCAATATAGACACTTGCTTGTCTTCATCATTGCTATCCTGCTTCAAGCTTGATAGAACCGCATGGTAGAGGTAGTAATGGTGCTAGGGGGTGGGATTTGATGTGAATATTGGTCTAAAGTGAGGAGGAAATGAGGTTAAGGTATGTAAATGAGGTACATGGGTGGTATGATATGAGAAAGGAAGGTAGGGAGGTTAGGTGGGGGTATACAATGGTTAGGTGGGCTTAAATGTCGAAGAAGAAGCACCAAAAAGGAGTAGGGGATCATCCCGGTCGGGATGGATGATCCCGGTCGGGTTGATAAACCCTTCCCGGTCGGGAAGCCTCCTTCCCGATCGGGATGACACTCCAGTGGACTCGATTTTTGGCACCCTCATCCCGATCGGGACGGCCCCATCCCGGACGGGACGACACACCCTTCCCGGTCGGGAAGGGTCTTCATGACTCCCATGACCCCAAAAACCGACTCCCTTACTCACGATCCAAGCTCTATCACTAATCACTCCTTTCTAGGAGTCACCTTCACTTCACCTATCACAATAAACTCAAAGTACACATCAAATTCACTCCCTCACATCGCTCATCAAAATACCAAATCAATTACAAGAGCTTCACAAAACAACAAAAATCAAGAGAAAAATCACACAAATACAAACACAAGTACTCTAAAGAGGAGAGGAGAATATACAACATGACGGTTCTTTGGGAACTCCATCAAACCTAGGATGGTGGACTCTCCTTCAACCGTAGCCCTCAAGGGCATGGAGGAGCAAGTCGAACGCGCTACCGACATCATAATGAAGGCCCAAGAAGCGCTCGAGCCTAGCCAACCTCCACGGCCTCCAAGGTGGAGGCGAGAAGTAGGAATCCCAAGACCCAACGTCATCATTCATGTCGTCTCCGGGGTCTATCCATCCTACGAGCTTCACCGACCTCTTCCTCCCTAAGCATCGTCTCCAATCACAAGCAAGCTTCATCTCCAAGAAACAAGGCACAAAAAGCGGTTTTGGCCTCATTTTCTCAATGCACACCCCCACACTTTCCTCAAGTTGTGGTTCCCCATCTTCATCATTCGTCCCCACATCATCTTGGAGAAGAGGATCGAAACTTCTACCAGCGGTTTCAATCTCTTCCAAGTCATTGCTTGGTTCACTAGCTAGGGGCTCTTGATGCTTATCCACATTCTCGCACAAGGGCAACTCGAGGCTATCAATTTCACCCAACATCCTCACAAATTCCACCAAACCATCCAACTCACTATCCTCCTCCAATTCTTCACCAACGATGCCTTCACCAAGAGTCATATCCTCATTCGTCTCTTTTTGGGTAGACGATTGAGGCTCTTCAAAGCAAGACTCGCTCCTTATAGGGAATTCATTAACGGCCTCGTCATTGGGTTGTTCCCCTTCCCCAAATGAACATCCCTCATCAAGTTGTGAGGATCGAGTTAAGAGCATTAGGGTTTGAGCCGTTAAAGCATGCAATCTAGCTTTAGATTCCTCCCTTTCCCTAAGGATTTCGGCCAAGAGTTCATTATTCTTTTGCGATTGGATGGCCATTTCTTGTTGCATTTGAAGCATCGATCGATGTAGCTCCAAGTTTGGCAATTGGTGGTCATCGGGGTCTTGTAAAGCTCCTTGAAAATCTTGATGATGCCCAAGGGGTGGGGCATCATATTGTTGGTAGCAAGGTTGGGGTGATTGGTAGTATTGTGGGTCATGGGGTTCATATTGTGGTTGGGGTGAAGGGTAATATGGTGGGTTTTGGGGGTATTGGCTTCCATAAGGTGAATCTTGATTGAACATGGTGGGTTCACATTGATAACTCGAGTAATAGTCACCATGATCATAGGATTGGTAATCGTTCACTTGTTGGTAGCCGTTTTCATAACCTTGAAGTTCATACCCGTCTTGATTACCCCAAGAAGCTTGATAGTGATTAGGAGTCATCATGTCATAGCTTTGGTTCATGGAAGGAGAGGGGTAGCTCATATCGGCTCCCGAGTATGTGGAGTTTAGATCAAACCCCATGCTTGCTCGAAAATCGTAGTCCATACCCGGTTGGAAACCTCTCACCCTAGCAACCGTCCGTTTAAGCGGCTCTAAGTTGCAAGAAGAAGATAGTCACCACCTCTAAGCACAAACGGTAGACTAGGAACAAACGTGAGAAGTCTAGTGCTTTTTGGGCACTAGACAAGAGAGAAATAAACCACACACACACAAGAAGCAAGGTAACAAAAAGAAAAAAAGAAAAACACAAACACAAACACAAACACAAAGACAAAGTCAAGTAACTAGGAAAACAAAGTCTAAACTAGCACCGTCCCCGGCAACGGCGCCAAATTGATGGTGGGGATTTGTCGTGGATCCCACCGCCAAATAAATAACCGGCTAATCCTAACTGGGTAGATAGGGCAAGTCGGGTCGAATCCACGGGGACGGTAAGAGGCGTCTAGACTAGGTCGGCCTAAGAACGAGACTAAGTCAACGAGCCAAGCTAAACTAGAGAATGATAGAAGGGGAGAAAGCTAGACTAAGACTAAGGTGCCGGAGAAACGAACAACGAAACGGGCTAGGATTAGGTCGGGGTCAAAGGGGTAACGGAATGGTAAAGGAAGAACTAGAGTGAAGGAGGTAGTAGGTTAATCTAGGTGTAGTCCGGGCTCTCGCAACTTAGACTCACCTAGAGGTTCCACCTAAAACCCACCTTGGCGACACAAACGACAAATGGGGTTACTAGCGTGATATCGAGGCCTAGGTCGCATCCGGGCTCTCGCAACTTAGACCGACCTAGAGGTCGTCCTCACCGGGCTCTCGCAACTTAGTGAGGGGACCAAACCCACGAGCAAACTATTACCCACAAGAGAAAGGCAAGAAAAACAAGCATATGCATACAAGTCATTCAAGCATTTCAACAAACATGTGATATGCATCAAACCAAGAGGAAACCCAAATCTTCCACCAACATCTCCAACAATCCCTTAATCATCCAATTAACACCCTAATCACCTTACTAACCCTAGCAAGAATCTACTCTAACATATCTAATCTAAAACTAACAAAAACAAGATAAACCAACACAAGAACAAGAGGATGCATATATGAAACTAACAAAGATGAAGAACAAAACAATAAACAATAACTAAAGATTCAAACTTGATTAAAGAACAAAGATTAAGAGAAAGGAAAAGAGATTATACCATACTAGAAGATGAAAAGAAGAAGGAAACTTGCATAAATGGAAGAACCCAAAACAAACATCCAAGGTTGTCAAGCTTGAATGGAGATCTTGAAGAATTCCAAATTACAAGCACTAATCTATAATTAACGATAATCTAAAGACTAATCTACACTAATCTAAACTAATCTAACCTAAAATAGTCTAGGGTTTAGTGGGAAGTCAAGAACATAACCTAAGATAATGTCTTAATACAAGAAGGGGGTATATATATAGGGTTACAAGTGGAAAGGAGAAGAGAAGATGAAGCGCGGAGCAGCAGCAGCACGGTCCCGACCGGGACGGACTGGTCCCGACCGGGACGGGATCATCCCGACCGGGACGGCCTGGTCCCGACCGGTACGGACCCAAAACAGAAACCCTTGCTTTTGTACACCTCATCCCGGACGGGATGAGTTCCTTCCCGTCGGGGATGGGTCTTGTAGGCCTTCAATATGATCCTTTTGGTTCCTCCTTGCTTCACATGGACTTCTCATCGATTCTCGGGACTCGGGATTGGGTCTCGAAGGCTCGGGATTGGGTCCCAAGGTCTCGGGGTCGAATCCAAGGCATCGAGTGATCGTTCCTTCACTTCATTGGCTCCGAAAAGTGTATATATTGAGTCAGAATCGCTCCAACTCTTCATGAATGGTCTCGGGAACCTGAAACGAACTAGAGGAAGCATAAGTAGCCCATAAATCGCTCCCAAGGGGCGATTCCACAGGGAAAATGGGACCAAAACACTACGAAATAGGCACTACAAACTACACTTATCACCCCCTACTCCTCCTTGTGCCTCTTCTTCGTCATTTGAGTCCACCCAACCATTGTACACCCCCTCCCAACCTCCCTTCTTCTCCTTGTTCCTATCATACGACCCTTACACTTTATTTACATGCCATCACTTCATTCCCTCTTCACTTTACACCGAGCCCCACATCAAATATCATCCCCTCACACCATTACTACCTCTACCATGCGATACTTTCAAGTTCGAAGTGGGATGACAATGATGACGACAAGCAAAGTGCTTATATTGACCGATGAGACGATGGAGCGAGTGAGTTGCTAACCGATGGGCACGGCAACTATCCTTTCTTTTCCGTCTATTATTGCTTGTTTTCTCTAGTTTGCCCCCCTTTCCCTTGAGTCATGGTGTCTTGGTGGCCTTAGAGGCCTTAGTATGGTTGCTCCCGACTCTCGATGATGTGACTACGTCGAGAGTAATTTCAAAATCCAAATTTGCATGATTTTCACCCTTTTTGTAGGATTTAGTCGGATTTGGGCGGAATCCGGGCTAGGTGACTTGATTATACCTAGTCCTCCCCTCCCATTTCCTTTTATTTCTTTCTTTTTATTTCTTCCCCCATCCATATCTTTTCTTGTCTCGGCCCATGGTGACTTGACTACACCCCGGCCGGACACATTCTACCATTTTCTCCACTTTTCTTTTTGATTTTTAGCTTTATTTTCGTAATTTCTTTTCTTTTCCGTCTCCATACACTACGGTCGAGCATGAGGACATTGCTCGACTTAAGTGTGGGGGAGCGATATTCTATCGTAGTTAGTTTTATTTTCGTAGTTTTTCGAAAAATCTTGAAAAAACCCTAAAAATTTGAAAAAAAATCTTAAAAAAATCAAAAAGATTTTCTTTTTTGTGTGTTTTCCCTTTGTATCGTTATGTCGTATATTTGTTTCGTTGTGTGTGTTTTGCCTCCCTTTTCCTTATAGGTTGCTTGAATCACCGTTAGTTTTGGAAAGCTTTCAAGACATCCGGTAACATCTTCTATCCCTTTTCCCTCTCTATTTCTTGTGAAGTTTGGAGAAGGTTTGTGATGTGGTGTGCTCGGGTGGAGCTTTGTAATGCTTGTGGTCGATTTGGTGGCTTGTTTGGAAGCTTGGGGTGGTGTTTTTGTTGGTTATGTGTTCGTTTTGTTTTGTTGCTTTTGCTTCTTTTTCTTTCGTTCTTTGTCGTGTCTTTGTTTTGTGTGTGTAGTTGTGTCTTGTGTGTGAAAAGGTTTTCGAAAACCCGGTTTAGAGGCTAGTGTGCGAGTGTTTACTTTCCCTTCCTAGTAGTATAAATCGAGTCTTGGACTTTAGTCTAGTAGAATGACCCTAAATCAAGGAATTCGTTGGTCCTTTACCTTGAGTCCACCTAGCTTACTAGGGATCTACTACGGGATTTGCACTTTTGACCATTATGACCACCCACGGTGTGAAAAGGCCTTGGTTGTCGAGTCCCGTCCCTTAGGTGACCTTGTTTGACATTGCTCGACTAGTCCAAGTTTTCCCCTTTTTGTGGGTTGGAAGGGAAGGACGCTCCCCGACTTACCCATTCACCTACCTCCTACACATATCCACCAAATAAAATTGCAATTTGTTGAAGTCTCTCTTTCTTAATTGCCAAGAAATTCCTATCAATCAAATCAAGCCAAAAAGGGCAAAGAAAAGGAAAAGAAAGAAAAGGAAAGAAAGAAAAGAAAGAAGAAAAAGAAAAGGCACAAAAAGTCAAAAAGAAAATAGAAAAGAAGAAAAAGAAATGGCATGGCAACAAACAAAGCAAAAATGCAAAAGAAAAGAGAAAATGCCAAAAGAAAATCGTCTCACAAAAAGATCTTAACCCCACAAAAATAAGCCTTTTTCCGACTTTTGCCGTGAAGAGCCTACCAAAGGACCGAGTCCCTAGGAAGGATGATAGCGGCAAAGGTCGGTCTTCCCTCACTTTGCAAATTTTTCCACCTTTTTACTTGGACTAGTTAAGCGGTTTTAGACATGGGACGACCCTCTTGGCTCATTGCTAAAGGGGGCGGGGTCTCACTTACCTACAATGTCGACTAACACCGTGGTTCATCCTTTTTCCATCCCGCCGATCATCCCGTAGTACGTTCTTAGAAGGTTAGGAGGAACCGAGGTAAGTTACCAACGTTTTTATTGCTTTGTCGTCATACTATTAGGGTTTTGTCCATTTTGGTTTGTATTGCTAGCTTGGGAACGTTGTCACTTGCCTTGAGTCCTAAACCGGTGATTCTTTCACCGCTTGCTTGAGGAAAGTGGTATTTCTTTTCTTTTGGGTGCAACCTTTTGTGTGTTTGTTTGTATGTTTGTTTGTTCATGTGTTTTTGTGTCCGGTTGCATCCACAGTTTTGTCGCAAGACCCCACTTGCCTTGCGGAGTTCACTTTTCCCTCTAAGTGTACTCGCGTGAGTTGAAAGGGCGTAGGGTGCGCTAATACCTGCTCGGCTAGTTTATTAGTTAGTATGTGCTTACTCGAGGGCGAGTAAGGGTTAAGTGTGGGGGAGTTGATAAGTGTAGTTTGTAGTGCCTATTTCGTAGTGTTTTGGTCCCATTTTCCTTGTGGAATCGCTCCTTTGGAGCGGTTTATGGGCTACTTATGCTTCCTCTAGTTCGTTTCAGGTTCCCGAGACCATTCATGAAGAGTTGGAGCGATTCTGACTCAATACATACACTTTTCGGAGGCAACGAAGTGAAGGAACGATCACTCGATGCTTTGGATTCGACCCCGAGACCTTGGGACCCAATCCCGAGCCTCCGAGACCCGATCCCGAGTCCCGAGAATCGATGAGAAGTCCATGTGAAGCAAGGAGGAACCTTAAAGATCATATTGGAGGCCTACAAGACTCATCCCCGACGGGTATGACCTCAACCCGTCCGGGATGAGGCGCACAAAAGAGATGCTCCTGTTTTGAGCCCTTCCCGACCGGGAGCAGGTCATCCTGGCCGGGACCGACCCCTTCCCGACCGGGACCACCTCATCCCGGCCGGGAAGGGCCTGCTGCAGCTCCGCCTTGTTTTCTTTCTTCTCCTTTCCACTTGTAACCCTATATATACTCTTCTCTTGTTTTGTAAGCTCATGTTGGACACTTCCCCTAAAACCCTAGACTACTTTAGGATAGATTAGCTTAGATTGGTGTAGATTAGTCGGTAATTAGTCTTTAATCTTAGTTTAGTACTTGTATTAAGGGATTTCTTGAAGAATCCATCCAAGATTGACAACCTTGGTGGAATTATTTGGGCTTTCTTCTATGCAAGTGTTCTCCTTTTCCATTTCCTTTGTAGTTTGGTACAATCTTCTTCTCCTTTTACTCTTAATCCTTTATTGTTTATTAAGTTCTCATCTTTATTCATTGTTTGTTGTTTATCCTTGTTTTCCATTATGTATGTTTGGATTCTTATGTTGATTCCTCTTGTTCTTGTTAGTTGTAGTTTGATTATGTTTGAGTAGATTCTTGCTAGGGTTAGTAGGGTGATTAGGGTGTTAATTGGATGATTAAGGGTTTGTTGGAGATGTTGGTGGAAGATTTGGGTTTCCTCTTGGTTTGATGCATTTTACATGTTTGTTGAAATGCTTGAGTGACTAGTAGTTGCAAATACTTGTTTTTCTTGCCTTTTCTCTTGTGGGTAATAGTTTGCTTGTGGGTTTGGTTCCCTCACTAAGTAGCGAGAGCCCGGTGAGGACGACCCCTAGGTCGGTCTAAGTAGCGAAAGCCCGGATGCGACCTAGGCCACGATAACACGCTAGTAACCCCGTTTGTCATGTGTGTCACCAAGATGGGTTTTAGGTGGAACCTCTAGGTCGGTCTAAGTAGCGAGAACCCGGACTATACCTAGTTAACCCGACTACCCCCTTCACCTTTACTCTTCCTTGACCATTCAATTGCCCCTTTGAACCCGACCTAATCCTAGCCCGTTTCTTTAGTTGTTCTCTCCGTTACCGTAGTCATAGCCTTAGCCTTCTCCCCTTCTTATCATTCTAGTTTAGCTTAGTTCGTTGATCGAGTCTTATATTTGGGTGACCTTAGTCTAGACGCCTCTTACTGTCCCCGTGGATTCAACCCGACTTGCCCTAGCTACCCACTAGGATTAGTTGGTTATTTATTTGATCGGCGGGATCCACGACAAATCCCACCATCACTTTACACACTCAAAAATTTTAATTCCTCAAGCCTAACGAGTCCTAAAGCATTCTGAAGGCAATTCAATTTCAAGTTCAAGTACCAACTCGAGTGAATCCTTACACACTCGAAAAATTTTAAACCCGTGAGCCTAACGAGTCCCAAAGCATTCTGAAGGCAATTCAAGTTCAAGTTCAAGTACCAACTCGAGTGAATCCTTATACACTCGAAAAATTTTAAACCCGTGAGTCTAACAAGTCCCAAAGCATTCTGAAGGCAATTCAAGTTCAAGTTCAAGTTCAAACTTGAATGGATCCTAACACACTCGAAAATTTTAATCCTTGAGCCTAACAAACCCCAAAGCATTCTGAAGGCAATTCAAGTTCAAGTTCAAGTACAAACGCGAGTGAATCCTTAAGCATTCGCAAAATTTTAAACCCATGAGCCTAACGAACCCCAAATCATTCTGAAGTCAGTTCAAGTACAAACGCGAGTAAATCCTTTAGCATTCGCGAATTTTTAACCCGTGAGCCTAACGAACCCCAAATCATTCTGAAGGCAATTCAAGTTCAAGCTCAAGCCAATTCAAGTTCAAGTTAATCAATTCAATTCAAGTTCAACTTAATTCAAGGTCGATTCAATTAAATTCAAGTCAACCCAATCAACCAGAAACGAGTCCCTAAGCATTCAATTCATGCCCCCAAACCAAAATCAACCCAACCATCCGCCAAGGATATTAAAACTACGAATAAACCACCAATAAAACACTTAAGCAAAAGGCATGTGTCAACGAACCGAAAACAACAAACCCAAGACAAGCTAGCAAGTCCGGACCCAAGCTCTGATAAGCAACAACAGGCGAGGATGTCAGGTATGATTTCTAAGCCATGGCTGACGAGCCTCAAATACGTAGTCCAACGGACTTAAAACGACCCAATCGGACAGCCACCAGGTCGTAATCCTCGATTGACCTGGGCGACTATACTTTGACTTTCGCCTTGTCCAAGCCTCAGTCAAAGTGGGGGCTTCTGTAGACACCCAGATTTTGACCTGGTGGCTGCAGAAGTGCCCAACAAACACCCGATGACGATCGGACTGCAACGCGATGCGAAATTACGATGTTTTAGATGGTTTTTTCTATAGAACGGATCAAATAATTACTCAAAAAAATTAATTATACATCAAGGCAACCTTAGTCGTGTCATTACGGCCACGTCGACAGTAATTAGTGTCAATTCCGACACCGGGACCCCAAATCGGTCCCGAAATATGTAAAGTCGAACACGAGTCAATGCGTCGGGCTGAGCAAATCTCGAGACACGTGCTCGAGGCCTACCCGGTGCTCGAAGCACTAGGGTTAAGTGGGAACTCTTAATCCCCAAGCAATAGCAAGATACAAAACTTCTCCATTTTGGAAAGTTTCAAAATCGGATCTTCAAAAATCCAGGCGTCTCAATCTTCATGCGCTAGACCCCAGGCGACTAAGTTCTGGTGCACCAGAACTCAAGCGTCCTAAAGGTCGATTTGAACTGCACGAGCAACTATAAAATACCCCCCCTACTTCATTCATTTCAACACAAATCAACGAATTCGTGAACTACTTCTCTCACAATTCGCTCTTCCCCTCTTCTTTTTTAACTTAGGTCGCACTCCGACACTAAGTACGATCCACTCAATCATTGTCCTGATAAGCGAATCAACGCTACTCCTCATCTCGAGCACACTACTCGAACCGAGGAGCACCCGCGCTCGACTAGCGGACCCCGAGTATAGCAGCGAAGCTCTGCCAGATTCACCGCAGAATCAACTGTAGTAGCGAAGCTTTGCCGAATTCACCGCAGAACGAGCTAGGAGGATCCGCCTTGAAGTCGAATCGTCACTAGGTTGTCATCTAAATAAAACTTTACATTCTGTACTTTTATTATGCACTTCGATAATGTCAAACACGGGCACTAGGTCCATGACACGTCCTAAAACACGTAATGTCCCCAATTTCAACTGTAAGCGCTAAAAAACCTTAACTAAACCTGAGTAGTTGCGAGATCCATTCTCAACCATCTATGCATCGTGTCTCGTTTAGTGTACACTCCGAGGGTGCAACTCCTCACTACATGATTTACTTATATTTTGTATTTACCGCTTTTGTATGATTTACCGCTTTTATGACCTTATAATTACATGCTAAATCACCTAATACGGAATTCAAAACGTAAACAAACTAAAACTTAACAAAGCGATGGTCGGGTTCCATATTAATCCCGGTGCTCACCATACGTGGTTTGATGCATCTCTATTAATATCGAGGCGACGCATCTTAAGCAGAATACCAGGTAAGGTATACCACGAGAATGACTAATATCCGTATTACCACGTTAAATCTGATTTGCTAATACGTATAATACTTAGTATTCTCTACTTTCATACGTCCATCTTTTCATGGCCTGCTTGTCACGTGAAATTGCATGCAAAGAATGTAAACACTACTACTTCGACAACAAAAACTTACTTGTCCTTAAACAACCGACATAGCAAAGTCATAAAGTTAAAACAATGGATGTTATCGTACTTCCGCCACAATAAAGGAACAAAGTTATCAGTCCACTGATTGATTAGTAGAGGCCGCTACGCGCGGGCGGGATGTAAGTCGCATGGTAGCCGTGTTGGAAGGCTAGTAAGTCTTGTCTAATTACACTTTTTCACCGTTCACTTACACTTTCTCCACCGTCTACTTAAACATGTTGATTTTAGAACATTTTCAACATTAATGCGCTAAAACTCTTAAAATCAGTCGATAAACGCCCCCACCTCATAAAAGAGAACCCAGTAAGCATTTGGATCAGAAGATACTCTAAGTCGCATTGCTCACTCGATAGTTTGTTTTCCCCTGTAAATCCAAAATGAAGGTCTTAAATCATAAGATAGAAAACAATAATAAAGATAATCAAACTCTATATTGAAGAATGCGTTCAATTATTACACACTTGAAAATATACTCCGTAATTAATTAAAAGCTAAAAATCCTACTCTCCGTAATGAATGCATCAAACAATTTATTGCAAAAGATTTATCTCTTCTCTAATGATCTGGACAAACAAAAACAACCTCTCAATCAAGATGAGCCTGAAATTGATAGTGGCTAATTTCATCTTTGAAGAATTCATGGCTTTAGATAAACAATAAAGGTAATATGTTTGCCATATTTTAAGAAATAATCGAAAATTGAACAAATAATCGAATAATATTGCCAATAATAATTTCTTAAATTGAATAAAAATTCCTAAATTTTTCTACAATTGAATAAATCGAAAATCTGAATAAAAAGCTAACCCTTTTTCAAGGATTGAAGAAATCGATTATCAGTAGACGTTGAAGCTGGTGGGGGCAGTGGTTGGAGCAGTTGTCGGAGCGACATAGTGGATTGTCAGAGCGGACAGAGTGTGCGTGAATGAGAGGATGGTTTATTTTAAAAGAGTTGAGTGTGAATTTAGTTTTTTTTAGAGTAATATCAGTCGTGGTATTTACGTAAGATCTAAGAGTTGTGACTTGTGAGGAGTTCTCACGGTTCTCATTATAGCATGGGTTCTCACCCGATCTTGACTACACACACACACACACACACACATATATATATATATATATATACATACATACATACAGAGGTGGGTTCCGGTGAGGCAGGGTAACTCCTTACACCCATTGAGGCACAATCTAGACCATTAGATTAACATCTAATCTAATGGTCCAGATTAAATTACTCAGAAAACACGTGTCACCCCTCTCACACCCTTCCCCCTCCCGAACTCAATAATACGACCATTGATCAGACCCCATACAATACAAGTATATGAACTTTTCTTTTTTAGGTTTTTGCTTTAGGTATTGAAGAAAGGGAAAAAGCATGATTCAAATTGCAAAGTAGTAGAGTCCAGAACTGGAGGACGTGGGCACGCCTTTTAACTTAAGATTTTATTTATAATGTTTGTTTTACTGATTAATGAAAAACTACTAATGCGAAAACACGGTAGTAGTATTATACTGTATGATGCAGCAAAGATCCTTTCTTGAACCTGTTATCTGTGGCCGGCCTTGATTAAGTACTTTGTAAGAGATAAGAAAGTGAAACAATCTTTGGACGACATCATTAAATTAATTTTGACTGCCATCCTTAATTCAAACTAAAAGTGCCTGTTTTAGTGTACATAAGTTACAATTTATTGTATATAACTCATAAAGCAGATATACATAGGTAAAGTATTGTCTGTTTTGATGTAGATAAGTTACTATGTGTTGTACATGTTGAAATTTGTACATAGTAAAAGTAGGGTCTGTTTTGATGTAGATAAGTTAAAATTTATTGTATATAACTCATACAGTGTCTGTTTTGATGTAGATAAGTTACAACGTGTTGTACATAAATCTTAGTTACTATGTGTTGCACATGATGAAATTATTATGTACAACTGATAAGTAAATATATACATTGGTAGACACCCACATTTGGCCACTAGGTGTCTATAGCAGTTTCCAAAAAATACCCGATGATGATCGGACGCAAACGTGCTTTAACGCGCTCGAATATGGGCTCGGAATCGGTAATGTCTGGCATGGGCTTTTAGCGGGGTACAAATCTCACAAAGCCGACCTCAAATTCAGGCCCAGTGGGCCGTTTCCAATCAAATGAGACTAATTTGGGTCAAAACCGACACCGGAAATAAAACCGTCTTTTAGCGACCGGGTCAAAACCCGGTCAAAGACGAATCCGGTACACAAACCAGCCAAAAGAGCTTCTAGAAGCAGCCCAACAACCAAGATCTTTTCAAAAAAAAAATCAACAAATCATTCCCTATTTACACTCCCTCCTTCCCGACCCACTCAATCGAGTGGTTCACATCCACTCGGTCGAGTGAGGCCATAAACCGGCCAAACCGGATCCAAACCGGACACTCGATCGAGTGCACCCGCGCCACTCGATCGAGTGACCCTAAACCGGGGTATTTTTTTTCTATAAATACCCCGTCACCCCACAACATAAACACAACTTTTTTTTGCTTAGCCATTACTACTTCAAAAACTCTCACATTTTCAGCCATTATTTCACCTTTAAGCATTCATCATCTCGACATCAACCCTACACACACATTTACACACATACCGAGATCAAAACTCGTAAAAACAAAAAAGCAATCCTCTCTACAAACCACACACACCATAACTCTCCAACATATCTCGACGCTCCCGTGACTTTGCCACCATTTGACGAGCCCTATTCCGAGAAGCAAAAGCATGTAGGTTGAGGGTGAAATATTCAAACCCGACATCTCCTCCTCTCTTCTTTCTCCTCCGTTTTTCTTATATATATATTTATGTATACGTATACTAATTAATCGATAATAACGATACTAATACTAACATTTTTATTTCGTTACTAACATTTATACTTCGTTACTAACCATTTTAATTTTCGTACACTAACATTTTTACTATCGTTTATTTATTTAACGTCATAATTAAATAAATACTGCGTACATATTAATTTATAAATCATTCCTGGATTGAACGCGTTTAATTACGACTACCGCTCCAAGTCCGTTTAACCCATTTACATGTCGCGACAGTGGTGGCGCCCTTTCGAGGAGCACCGCCCTAAGCACTTAAGGGCATAATGTGATCGTGGTGGTACGTAGTTGAACGCGTCCGATACCATTTTCAAAGATTGGTATGAAACTCGTTGACGCTAAACCGAGCATCACATAATCCGTAAGGATTATTAAAGATGTCGTAACGCGGAGGGAAATTAATTTCGTCCTAATCCGATCCAAAACGATTTTATAACACTCTTTTCAAAAATCCCGATGCCGGTCTCGTAATAATAAAAAATGTTACGGGCACCGAAAACCGAGCCGAATATAAATTATGCCATATTTATATTCGACTTCGTTGACAATCGATTTTAAACAAATTATAAATTTCGTTATAGCCACCATTTCGAAATCGAGCTACACCTCGAACAGAGGGCACTCGATCGAGTGCTTTGGCTCACTCGATCGAGTGACCCCTCAAAAATGAGGCAGAGGGGTCTGTATAGGGCCACTCGACCGAGTCCCACCCATGACTCGGTCGAGTGGTTTGTTTTATACAAGAACGTGAATTTATGAACATCATTTTTGCCTCGTCAAATATTTTACGACTTCGGTCGACACGTGTAAAGTCAATCACGTGCCTACATTTTCAAAAACCATGCATCGCATTATCTATTCTAATCCATTCAATGTCACCGTTACTATTTTACTATTTTGGCTTTGCCCGTTGTTTTGTTTTGTCCAGGTTGTATTTCCGCCCGTGTAGCTTGTAACCGAGTTATTTAATTTTGCTTTTATTTGTTTGCATTTTACCGTTTACAAATGAACCTCGCATGCTAAATACAACCTCGACATAATTCAAAGATGCATTAAAATGACGTAGCAACCTATTCGATTTTTCTATGCATGTCGTAAAATGTTGTTTGCATATCATTCCACCGAATCACTAATGCGCGTATTATAAACTCGAACGGTGTCTTAGAAGAGGCAGCTAAGTGCGGGCAGGGTTGGGTGTCCTTAGTGGGCTTCCCAACACGTACCCTCACCCCTTACTCAGAACCTCGGTTTCCTGATGCCCGAAACCGTTGGCACACGAGAGTCATTCAATACACGATAACCGATAATAACGGTATCGGTATCGTAATGCAAAGGGACGAACCCCATAAACTCTGAAACCGAAATGGGTCGTACTTTGTGCACGATCCACAATAATGATATAGAGTGGATTCGAATGGGCCCGAACTCCCACAAAGTTCGGTGGCAACTCCTAATTCGACTTAAATTTCAATTTGCTCTATCTCACACGGGAAACATTTCGCCCCGCAAACCCGCGTGTGGTCGCGTCGGGGTGGACCTATGTCATGTCCACAACATTACGTAGTGACCTATGTACGACAAAACAGGAAATAGTACTTTAGATGAGTTATGTACAACTAATATAGAAATATGTACAATGATTTGGAAATTCTTTTTTTATATGTATGATTTGTTGTTTTGATCAATCCCGGTTCGTTGATCTCAATTAGATCTAACGGTCTAGAATGTGCCTCAATGGTTGCAGGGAGTTTGGCTGCCTCAATGGATCCCGAATCCATACATACATACATACATACATACATACATACATACATACATACATACATACATACATACAATCATACATACATACATACATACATACATACATACATACATACATACATACATATATATATAGAGAGAGAGAGAGATGGGATCAGGTGAGTCCACTTATATATATTGAGTTCGTGAGTCCCCATCTTAGCCTTTGATTCAATGTTAGATTAATGGACAAGATTTGATCTCATAATTAAGGAAATAACTATGATATCTATCAAAATATATTTTCTTTCTCTCTCTTCCTTAATTATCTCGGTACAAATTCTCTCTTTCCTATCAAATTTTTAATTGTCTCTTTCTCTCACACAAAAAGTTTATTTAAAATTAACAAAAAGTTTATCTAAAATTAATTTTTTTTCATTTTCAACAAAAAATCATCCGTTCCCTACTGCCATTGTACGTATGTTACCTTGTTACTGCCATAATCCATAAACTATGTTACTGTAACTCATACGTTGTGTTACTCTAATTCATGAACTGTGTTACTTTAACTCATAAAATCTGTTACGTTGCATAGTCTCTTGCAAAAACTGTTACTCTAACTCATACAATGTATTACTTTAATTCATGAATTGTGTTACTTTAACTCATAAAATCAGTTACGTTGCATAGTAGTCTCTTGCAAAAACAGGAGTTCCAATTAACAAAAAGAACAATGTTTGTTTTATTAAGATACTCCAAAACAAAAAGTGGTACAATATTCCAACTAAATCAACTCCATTACAATTCCAATGTTTCACACTTGTTACTCATAATGTCCTACTTATAATTATGCTTCTTCTTCATCCTTCTCGTTTTCTCCGTCTTCTTCTTTTTCATCTTCATCATCATCATCATCTCAGAAGCTTTGATTTAATCTCAATGGAAGAAACTCTCACCCACATCCCTACATCATTCATATGGATTAAAGTAACAGATAACAAGAGTTAAAGTAACAGATGAAGTGCATTGAAGTAACAATGAATTAAATTAACAGAGTATGCTTATACACCAGGTATAAAGTAACAGAGGTCAGATATTAAAGTAACAGATAGTATGAATTAAAGTAACAGATAATGTTCATTAAAATAACACCAGATATGAGTTAGTGTAAAAAATTCATATAATGATAAAAAATGATAGTATGACGCAGTATCTTACTCTTTGATATTGTTTCCTATTTTGAAGTCATCACGTTCCATAATTATAGGAAGTAGTATTTTTCTTTCTTTTTTTATATGGCATTACTCTTTGATATTGTTTCCTATTTTGGTGGCAATCACGTCCCATTATTATAGGAAACAATATCTTTTTTTTTATTATTTTTTTAATATGGCAGTTTTCTAAATTCTTAGAACACTACAATGCACTACAATAACAGATGAAAAACACTAAAGTAACAACTAGAGTGCATTAAAGTAACACGACATACAAAGTAACAGATGGTAGACATTAAAGTAACAGATGCTCTACACTAAAGTAACACTAAAGTAACAACTGGAGTGTATTAAAGTAACACGACATAGAAAATAATAGATGGTAGACAATAAAGTAACAGATGCTCTACACTAAAGTAACGCAGTATATAAACTACAATAACTCAATATATTGTAAACGTAAAAACTAACAATTGAGTAGCATCTTAATGACTTCCATGGCGATTCCAGTATAAATTACAAAACATATATACTCACCGTTTGTGTGTTCTACGATTTGCATATGAATCTATGATGAATAACACGACCATGAAAACAATATCAACACGAAAATTGAAGCAAAACATGAATGACACGACCATGAAAACAATATCAACATGAAAATTGACGCAAAACATGAACACAAATTGACGCAAATTAATCAAGATAATGAATAAAAATTGACGCAAAACATGAAAGCAATATGGAAACTCACCATTGTTATACTCGATGAATTGCTTATCAACCGTTAATGAAGATGTCACGATCATTGAATTCATAGTAACGGAATTTCGAGCACAGATTTGATTGAATGAATGAACGTGATGATCGATGGGAGCATTTTTTTTAAGGTTTTGATGAACCTGTGAATGAACGTGAATGAATGAATAAATGAGGAATGATTGTGATTATGGGAGTTATTGTTTCCTAAAATCATGGGAGTTATTTTAGGATACTAAATCTTCCTTTTTTTAAAAAAAATACAAAATATTAGGATGCATCTTGTCCATCCATCCTCATCTCATCCAACGGATGAGATGAGGACTTAGGGATTCAACATATATAAGGGGATTCATTAGAACTCATCTCTCTATATATATATATATATATATATATATATATATATATAGAGAGAGAGAGAGAGAGAGAGAGAGTAAAGCTCTTATGAGTCATTTACTCTATATGAGTCCATAAGTCCTCATCCCATCCATTGGATGGGATGAGGATGGATGGACAAGATGCATTGCATTAAAAAAAAAAAAGAGGAAGATTTACGTTCCTAAAATAACTCCCAAGAATTTAGGAAACAATAACTCCCTTGATCACGTTCATTCATCATTCATCACGTTCATTCATTCATTCAAACGTGAAAAAAAAACTCTTTCTTCATCACGTTCATTCATTCATTCAATCAATTATGTGCTCGAAATCCCGTTACAATGGATTCAATGACAGCGTCATCTTCTTCAACTGTTGATAAGCAATCGATCGAGTATAACAATGGTGAGTTTCAATATTTCTTTCACGTAAATTTTGATTGTTGCTATTGCTTTCATTGTTGCGTTATTTTTTAACGGCAATTTTAATGTTGATATTGCTTTCATTGTTATTTCATTCATCATAGTTTCCTATCAATGGTTATTTTTTAATGTCAATTTTAATGTTGATATTGCTTTCATTGTTATTTCATTCATCATAGTTTCCTGTCAATGGTTAGTTGTTCTCTCGATCTTTATAGATTCCAGGGTTTTATGTCTCCTATTTAGGTTTTGCATGATATACACTGATACTATTGTTTTGTTTTGTATTTACGCAGAAACGTCATTGAAGTAACATGCCTTCTGAGTTACAGTAACACTTAATTGCAATTACAGTAACACACTGAACGTTTAGAAAAAGAGTTTTGATGATGATGTTAAAGTAACGTACTGTAGTAGTTAGAGTAACATAACTTATGAATTGAAGTAACACATTGGTTTCATGGGTGTAACGTTGTTTAATTTTGTGCAGGTGGTATTGGAAAAGAAGCGAACGCACAGGACAACAGTGGAAAAGGTGAAATTTTATTCATTTGATTAATCATGGATTAATAACAGTGGTTCATTGCTCTTGTTTTAGTATAGATTCCAGATTT
Organism: Agrostemma githago; assembly: GCA_958450325.1. NCBI lineage: Eukaryota > Viridiplantae > Streptophyta > Magnoliopsida > Caryophyllales > Caryophyllaceae > Agrostemma > Agrostemma githago. Next base: position 57,037,314 of record OY288240.1, read on the forward strand.
AACGTATGCTTCACTGATATTATTGTTTTGTTTTATGTCGAAGCAGACACGGCGTTGAAGTAACATACGTTATGAATTACAGTAATACCTAATTTTAATTAGAGTAACACAAAACATGCTTTAAGAGTTAAAGTAACTCAACATATGAGTTGAAGTAACACATATGTCCTAAGGGAATAACGAGTTTTAATTTTTTGCAGGTAGCATTTTCCAAGAACCGAATAAAGCATGACAAAAGAAATTGTCCAAATCCGTACGCAGCACGACCCCCTAAACAGCCTACTAAACCACCCATTGGTGAGGATGAGGAGGATGAAGTGGATGAAGACGACAAAGATGAGGAAACTAAGGAAGACACTGAGGAAGATGAGGAGGAGGAACATGTGTTTTGAGAATACTTCTGTCTTTGGTCATGATATAAATATTTTTCTTTTTTTGGTTTACAAGAATAACTGATTTTGTACACATTTTTTTACAAGTAGCGATGTGCTACGTAGCAATTAACTTTATATTTTATTTAATACATGTGCATTTGGTTAGAGTAACACCTCAGTTCTATTGAAGTAACACCTTTCGTCAATTAGAGTAACGGACATAATGCATTAAAGTAACCCAAAATAACCACATTCGTTCTTTAAAGAACAATATATAATGCGTCAGAGTAATTGATTGTAATAGCATTGTTTAACCATCATTACCAAAACAACACCATTAATCACTTAGAGTAACATTACCTATTCATTAAAGTAACATTTACAATGCGTCGGTGTAACACACTGATTATGAGACCAAAGTATATTGGGTTAACTTCATTCGTTCCCATAGTAACACCAGCAGTGACTTAGAGTAACAGGTACAACTAGTCAGTGTAACAGAGTTTACCAGCTTCGTTTCATTGGTGATAGTCAAAATACCAATTTACATAACAAGTATCAAAAGAATACGAAGCATTAATTCATAATTAGAAGAAGGTGACATAAGTCATTAGACACATCATTTTTTTTGACCCTTTGTTGGCTTGCTCTTGGGACCGTCGATGATCTTTTGTCTCGCGTTCGCATACTTGTTACGTTTTCCAACAACCGCGACCGCACCCTGTAACATAAATAACGTGTTAGAGTAACATATGAAGCGAACTAGAATAACAAGTCTCCATGATTAGACATACCAGACTACTAGCATTCATATACAACAAAGATGCAAATTAGAGTAACAAGTCTTGTAAGTTACAGTAACACAAAAGATGCTTTAAAGTAACACAATATTTATGTAACACAATATTTATGTAACACCATAAAATAAAAAATACAGCTGATAAGCGTTAAAGTAACACAAAGAAAGTGTTAGAGTAACATAAGGTGCGAATTAGAGTAACACTTCTACACAATTGAGTGTACCAGATTACTAGGATTCAAAGTAGCACGAAGATGGGAGTTAAAGTAACACGTCTTCTACATTACAGTAACACATGGTCATCTTTAAAATAACATCATACATGTAACACTATAGCTAACGACCTCTTGCAGTAACACATCAAGTTTATTACAGTAACTGAGTATGCGCATTAGAATAACATTCGAAATATGTTCGTCTGAATATGCAGGTGAATTCAATATGACGAAACAGATGAAAACCCAGATACGCAACAACCCTTAGTGAATCCAATTAATTGTAGGCACAAACGCAGGAAAGTAAATCAATCAATAATTAGCGAGAAAATTAATGAAATCAAATACGATTATAAACTAAACCCTAGTTCTTCAGTACAACAATCGAATATTAGCAAATACAAATATGAAGATTAACTTTGCTTGAGTTGAAGATGAAGATGAAGGTAGCTTCGCTTGAGTTGAAGATGAAGATGCGCGGGCGTGATTTGAAAAAAACCAGAAGTTGAGCGATTGAACGAAGGTGAAAGGTTGAAGGTGAAAGGTTTTAGTTAGGCGGGTGAGTTTGAATGAAAATATTGAATGTGAGGTAACATGTTTCAACAGTTGGAGAGAATTAAGGGAGGAAAGAGGATTTTATTATATTTTTACCATAATATATTATTTATTGCCTTAATTACTAAACTCAATCACCACCATTCATCCCCTCTAGATCAATGGTTGTAAATAGGACTCATGGACTCATAATTGAAAAGAGGACTCACTTGATAGAAAAAGGGAAACTTACTATAAATAGAAACTTACTAATTTTAGAAACTTACTTAAAATAGAAATATTGTTATAGAAAATTCGTAAGTTATTAAAATAAGTGAAATGTATAAAAATAGCATTTCTAACGAAATTAGCATTTTATTATTATCTTCGTTATCGTAACTTTAATATATTTCCAAATTCGTTACTCGAAATATAAATCAAATATAATAAGTCAATATATAGTATTTTATAATAATTAGAAAATCGAGATTAAAACTATAAATTTTAGAGAGGAGATGTTTTAAGAAAAACAATATCAAAATTAATTGAATCAACGAGTTTATAAATGAAACGGATTTTACAACGGTTTCAAATTATTTTTAGCAAAGAGCTTTTATTAATAAATAATACGGATTTTACTAAGAATAGTCAATTGTAACCAATTAAGAAATTATTAGTGAAAATAGTCTCTACTAAAAAATATATTTTAAATAAAATCGACTATTTTCTCATTTATTAGTATAAATAGTAAAACGAAAATTAATTTATTAAACAAGTATACACACCTCGATTATAATATAAAAATACGATTTTGAGTTAAAATTATAAATTAACGAAATATGAAAAAAATATGAAATCGTTATTATTTAGTTACTAGTGTCACGATAACCAACAAAATATTATAACTATCGTAAATAATTAAATTACTAAAGATTTATAAAACGATATCACAAACTGTAAAATATAATAAGGCATACGATTTTTTTTAAAAATTAATATTATTATCAAAATAATAAATAGCTAAAAATTAGAAAACCGAAGTTAAAATATTTACTACATACTACTACTCAAACATACGATATAAAATCGAGTAACGTCCTAAAGTTACCTTGAGTCGGGTCGATAATATCAAAGTACTCACCCGTCTAATAGCCCAAGCTCCACTTACGACCTCAAAACTTGTCTCGAACACTTGTTCTTCCATAAAACTTCAAGGTTCCAACGGAAAAATATGCACAAACATAAACAGTAGGGTCGGAAAAAGAGCAGACCTGATGTATAACAGCAGCAACGTACAATGCGAGGGTAACAGGATAGCAGCAGTCTAACAAGAATACCAGTAGCCTCAAGCGACAAAAGCCAAATTCGTAAACAACAGGACGACGACAAGGCTGCAGCAACGGAACGAAATACAGGAGAAGCATCAACAAGACATCGAGGAAATCGAGAACAAACAAGCATCAGGACAACGAACAACATCAACAAGGATGCACAACAGCGGACAACAGCAGCCACATTTAAGAGGAAGAAGAGGGAACGGAAACCAGCAGAACACAGCTCGGACTCGAAACAACATAAACAAGGACACAACACAGAAGTAGTAGCAGAACGAACAACACAGGACAAAATAGATAGCAACAAAAGACAAATTAAAAAAGGAAGGGACGAAGAAAAAGAGATCATCAACTGCGTTTATGAGTCGAACAAAAGCAACAATAACGATGATCAAAACGCAGCAACAACACCAGGCCCGGCCCTAAGGGTAGGCATGTGGGGCGAATGCCTAGGGCCCAACATTAGAAGGGGCCCAACATCAAGGAAACTAATAAGGGATATTAGTATTTTATTCGCTAAAGTAGTCCGTAAGCTTGTATTGGTTTTCTGGCAGAGGCATTAATTTCCCAGGGTTGGGCCCGGGTTCAAACCTCCATATGCTCAGATTTGTTATTTTTTTAACTGTTTCTCTTTTCTACCCTTCTAACCTTCTTCCATTCGTAAAAACTTTGTTTTTAATGCTCATAATATATTCCAAGGAAAATGAGTTTGTAAATTTGTTTGTTAGTACTCCCTCCGTTCCAATGAATTGTTTGCCTATTCCATATTGGGGCGTCTCAATGAATTATTTGTCTTTCTATTCTAGGAATGTTTTTTATGTGTAATTTGACTCTTGCTCCACATGTCACCTTCTAATTGGATCTCTTGCCCTTGGTACCAAAAGCAAAGACAAACAATTCATTGGAATGGAGAGAGTAATTTTTATTATTTTTTTATTATCTTGGCTAATTCCGAGATATTTGATGATTCAAAACACACCCCCAATTATTATAAAAATATTACTCCGTACTTAATTTTAAAAGTTTAAAAATTTACAATCCACAACAAATTTAGAATCATAATTTTGATTTTCGATATAGTATTGGGGAATCAAGTGTGAACTCATTAACTCTACAACTCGTTGTAAAGGGCCCCATTTTACGATTTTGTCCAGGGCCTTAAGATGTTCTGGACCGGCCCTGAACAACACGAACAGAAGAGAAGGAAAAGAGCAAACAACATATGAAGATGAAGGGAAGAGAAGAAGAAGAAGAACGGAAAAGAAGAAGAAGAAAAAGAGAGGGAACGAGACACGTTGCAGCAGCAAATCAAGGACGAAAAAGAAGAAGAAATAAGAACGATCACTCACCGAGTTCCGATAACAAAGGCAGCAGCAACGCAGCAGGAGAAGAAGACGGAAACGGAGAGGAAGAAACGGACAGCAGCAGCATCAGCGAAAAAATAGGAACAATAAGACGGCAGCAGCAACACGGAACTGGACGGAACGCAGCAGCATCACAAAGGATGAAAGGAGAAGAAAGGAGGAAGAAGAAACGAAAAAAATAGCAGTAATAGTACCGTAACAGCAGCAGGACACAGCATCAGCGGTACACATGGAAAACAGGGGGGTCGGTGAATGAAGATGATTGTTGGTGAAAAGAAAGAAGATGGTCGATTGACGGCAGACAAAAACGAAAAAAGAAGAAGGCAGAATGATGGTAACTGGTAAGGCGGTGGAGAAGAAGAAAATGGAGCGGTGGAAATGCATAAGTCAAAAGGTACGTGAATGTGAAGAGAGAAAAAAAAAAAAAGGGGGAGGAGTACGAAGCGGTGGGTTGAACAAAGGAGGAAAAAGGGGAGACGTTACACAAGTGGGAAAGCAAAGGAATAATTAAATGAATCGGTTCGGAAACACGAATTAAACGAATTCCGTAATGATAAGTTGACTGACTCACGAATCGGGTTAAAACGAGTTAATAAAATTAATAAATAAACGGACCGTCAAATAAAATGAGTAAATAGATTATTTGAGACGAAAACGAAGCTAGAGAAATAAATAATTAAACGATCAAATAGTATCTCCCGATAAATAGTAAATTTTCGATAAAGTGAATTAAATTGATTTCTCGAGAAAATACAATAAATATTTTGACGAATTTAATATAAATGAATTTCGAGCCGAAAATGGAAATTCGAGCTTAAATGTAAATAAATAAAATAATTTAGAATTTAAATCGTCGAAATAGACTTTTCGGTAAGAATTATATTAAATGTATAAAACAAAAAAATAAAAATATGTTTTAAATATAAGAAGAGTTTCGAGACAAATAGAATTTTAGGAGTTTGAAACAATTTAACGATAAATTCGTTTTATAATAATTTTAAGAATTACGAGTTAAATCATAAATAAAATAAAATACAAACATAACTTTAAATTAGTTTAATTTATAAAATCAGGGGTGTTACATAATTAGATTCGTGGTAGAAAATGTTTTCATTAGAGTATAAATTTCATATTGTTTGTTCGAAAAAAATGTGATGAATTTATTACATATAACAGTTGTAAATTTATTCCACATCGACAAATTATAATATGATGATGAATTCTATATTATAAATAAGATTAATCATTCGTTCTTAGATATCTACCAAAAATCTTTTGAATCTCAAAAATAGAGCTCTTAAGACTATAAATCGTAAGTAAATTATCATACATCGAAAAATTATAATGAGGTGATGAGATTTCTTATTATAAATAAGAGTAATCATTCGATTTTAAATATTGATCAAGAAAAACTTTTAAACTATCCCACATCAAAAACTTATGATGGGGTGATGCATGGAATTCTATATCATAAATAAGGGTAGTCATTTGGTTTTAAATATTGACCAAAAAACTTGAGTCTTAAAAAAAAATTACTATATAAGACTGCAAACTTAAAATCATCTCACATTGAAAAATTATAGTAAGGTAATGAAATTCGATCTATATTATAAATAAGAGTAATCATGTGCACTTAGATATTAAACAAAAATCTTTTGAGTCTTAAAAATATCAAAGCTCTCTTAAAACTATACACTTAACTAAAAAATTATAGTAAGGTGACGAAATTCTATATTATAAATAAAACTAATAATAATCCGTCCTTAGACATCACCCAACAATCTTTTGACTCTTAAAACAAACTTTCAAGTAAGGTGACATCAACCAATAATTATCTCACATCGACAAATTATAATAAGGTGATGGATTTCTATTACGGAATATATTAAAAAGAGTGATCATCTTGAATACAAATAATAGTAAAGTTATCCCACATCGACAATTTATTAATAAGACAATAAAATTCTATATTATAAAAAAAACTTTTGAGTCTAAAAGAGTTCTTAAGATTATAAACCTTAAGTTATTATCCACATCGAAAAATTATGATGATGTTATGGAATTCTACATTATAAACAGGAGTAACCATTGTTTTTAATATCGACCAAAAAATTTTAAGTCTTAAAGAAGTTCTTAATAAGACTACAAACTTAAAATTGTCCCACATCGAAAAAAATAAAATAAGATTATGATTCTATATTATAAATAAGATCAGTAATCATGTGTTCTTTTTTGTCTTAAAAAGAGCACAGTAAATTATCCCACATCGAAAAATTATAACAAAGTGATGAAATTCTATATTATAAATAAGAGTAATCATTAATTATTAGATACCAACCTAAAGTAAAATTATCCCACATAGAAAAATTATGATGAGGTGATGAAATTCTATATTATAAATATGACTAATTATTCTTTGTTAGACATCTACCAAAACTCTATTGAGTCTTAAAAATCTTTTACGATTATCAACACAAGTAAAGGTATCCCAAGAAATTTGTCCTTACACATCAACCAACAATCTTTTGACTACGTCTAAACTTAAGTCAAAATTATCGTACATCGAAAATATGATGAGATGATGAAATTCTATATTATAAATAAGATTAATCATTCCTTCTTAGATATGTCAATAAAAAATCTTTTGAGTTTTAAAAAAGCTTTAGAACTTACGTAAGATTATCCCACATCGAAAAATTATAATAAGATGATGAAATTCTATTATACAAATAAGAGTAATCATTTGTCCAAAATTATATTAAGGTGATCGAACTCTATTATATAAATAAGAGTAATCGTTCGTTCTTAATAACTTAGATGGAAAAACAAATTATTTTGAGTCTTAAAAAGAGCCATTAAGACCATAAACTTAATTAAGTAAAATTATCACACTTATGAGTCTTAAAAAAAATTCTTAAGACTATAAACTTGGGTAAAATTTTCCACATCGAAAAATTATTATAATGTCGTGAATTTCGTAGACATCAACCAAACATCTTTTGAGTTCTAGAAAAACTCTTAATACTATAATAGTAAAATTGTCCCTTTTGAGTATTAAAAAAGCTCTTAAACGTGGGTAAAATTTTCCCACATCGAAAAATTATTATAAAGTTATGAATTTCATATTATTTGCTCCAAAAAGTAATGAATATATTACGTATAAAAATAGTAAAATTATCTTACATCGAAAAACTATAATAAGATGATAAATATTTACGATGAGAAGAAGATAGAAAGACGAAAGAAAATAGAATATGGGAAGAAGATAGAAGGAAGGAAAGACGAAAAAAATAGAATATGGGTAGAAGATAGAAGGAAAGGGTAGTATAATTGTACCACATTGAAAGATTGTGATAACGGGTGGTACTGTGATTATAAATTAAAGTTGTTATTGGTTATTTGATAGATATCTCAACTATTAACCCGGGCCAAATATTTACCGAGTCTTAAAAAGGGATATTATGAATTTTAATTATTATCTCCACAATAGTGTAAATTTAAAAAAACTTTAGATTTGTATTATTAAATATTAATCTGTCCTAATAAACTATTAAATATTAATTTGAGAAAAAGTTATTCAAGGTATAAAGTTTGAAAAATGATACAGTATTATTTATATAATCTTTATATGAGGTCTTTTATTTCAATATAAATAAATGATGACATAGTTTAAGTATAACTTTTACTCTATATAACTTTTTTTTCAATGTTAATAAGCCAATTAACCCGTGCACTGCACGAGCTTTAATCTAGTGAGTAAAATTATTGCATTTCATGAGCAAGAATGAGTGCCATTTTTCAACCTGTAACAAAAGTTACAAAACCCCACTCTTCCTTTTCCTCAATCCTCACTCATTCCTAGTTTTTTCGGAAAGAGAAGAAAGATTATACAATATGCCGAGATTGCAACTCTACATAATTATGTCACGATTATCAAAGACGATTGTAACGTAAACATTCTTCAGAAGTAAACTCTTCTAGTAGAACTACACTTCATCCGCAAACTGCTTCGACAGCAAGGCTTCTGACTGTAATTGGACAAGACCCGGCATTGAAGTTCTCTTCTGTCAACTCAATGCTGCACTCCCTTCTTCTTAAGCACATCTGCAACAACAAGATCAGGCATATGAGGAGAATCATCCAGGCTATCCAAAAAGAAGATCGGGCAAACGAGTCCTTCAGGTTTCCGTTTACCCGATAAGGACACATTGTCATTGAGCTATTACAGTATTATCGGCTCATATCAGTTATGGATAGGTTGATTTGTTTCAGGTCGGTTCTTACGGTTCAAGGTTACCTGGTCACTTATGGGTCGTTTTGGTTCATCGAATGGATGGGTTTTGCAAGGTCAACCAAGAAAAAACTGATAGTCAATAGGAAAAATGTCCTACAGTTGAAAGAGTGAATCTTACGCTACCACCTTGGAAAAGGTCACGAAAGAAGCTAGTTGTACCTTTTCCACCACTGACAGAGAGTTGGGATCATGGCAATCTCCCTGACTGAAGGATCCACAGGCTCCTGACGGGTTTCCAAAGCTGGCAAACTTGATAGAAGAAATGAGAGTGTTGGCAGGGCAACTAAGACTGGCAGTTGGTTTTTGGGCAGAAGGATCTTTCACAGTAGTCCAGGATGCAACTGAAACTGATGGATGCTCCTCGGACACGAGACTGCAAACACCTGCCACTTTCCTTTTGGAGAATCTAATCTGAGTTGGATCTCCGCCTTTTTCTTCAAAGATAACCAGTACATTGTCTGTTGGCTTAAACCAAGATCTCGGAATGTGATACCTGCACCAGTCAGGTGATACATATTTTCTCAGTTGTACGTTCCATGCATACATGTGAACTTGGCAAAACCAACCAAATCCATATGACCGAAAGAAACAACCTGAACCCATATTAAATGCCTCAATTCGAAATGACCCAGCATGACTAGTGTGAAACAAAAATGTTAGCAATAATCTGGAAAATGGCCTGAAAGTGACCTGACCCGTGTACGCAGACTCAAAATAAACTCCAAAGCCGAAATGACTCAATTATGGCCCCACCCTGTGACCAGCATGACTAGTTGGCCACCTGGTAGAAGGGATATCCCTTATCCTTGTTCTTCCAAAGGCATGGCACATTGACGTTTGTAGTGACTAGTGAGTGATCCGCCATAGGTCTGACTGGCAATGTAGGGTCGTCCTTGACTTGACAAAAAAAGTTTCGACTATTGGCAATAAAAACAGGAAACACCAGAACCAATATATGCATTACCATCGCTGAGTAGGCTCCCCACATCCTGTGCTACACTTGTTGGGCAAAAACTTTCCTCGGTAGTCACAATGATTGACACAGGCATCGTGCTTGGAACTTTTCCTGGGCCAATATCTTCCAATTTCTTCGCCATTTAACCACACTAAACCCTTCTTCATATGAATCATATCTAACCCTATAGGCTCATTGCCCGAGGGAGGATCCACCAACGCCTGGGGTAAAAAAACGTAAGTAACAAGAATGCATATCATCAGACATGCAAATGAGTCCGCAAACACATATTTGTAAACAAGGATCAGATGGTTTTACCTTGTACCACGTTAATGGTTGATGCTTGGGTGGTTCGGTGATTGGCATCCAATGGGCATTATTCAAACCCTCACCCTTGTATAGATTTAAGTGCTCACCTAGGAGTCCAATCTGCGAAATTAGATGCATCTAGTAAAAGTTGTTTTCCTGGCCCAAGTAGATATAAATGGCAGTCAACTTTAAGCTGCACAAGTGTATTTTCCTTGCCCTAGTAGAGTAGTAGATATAAATGGTGTTGTATTTTATGTTTCATCCCACTTAGTCACGCCAAATGCTTATTGTAAGTTTCTGCACTTCCAAGGGGGTAGAATGGTACTTAAAATTTTGGAAAGTGAGTCGAAGTCTAGAAGGAATGTTGCAATTCTATAGAAGGAACCTTCACAGTAAACTTACATCTGTTAGCACAGACATTCTAATGGATATGAAAGAAGTTAGTAACCTTGTAGATCCATGTAAATTTAGACAGATCCACAGTTCCATTCTTAAGACCCTTTATTTTAACTTTTGTTAATCCAGCTCCTATCCATTCGTATTGTGGCCCTGCAGTCTGACATTAAAAAAATATGCAGCACTCAGTAAGAAACAAAGAGGATGAATGTTTCACAAGAAAAAGAAAATACGAGCTATCCACACTACTACAAATTTGATGGTGGACCACGGTTAAAAACTGTTCAAAGGGGGTGAGGAACTGTCTTGTGCTAACCCGTGCTCTTTGTCTAAGAGCACGGTTGTATTGAAGTGCAACTGTTTTCTTTGATACAAAAAAGACGATGATTTCTGCCAAAAACCGTCTCATTTGATGTGCCAAAAGATCACGGCTGCTACAACGAACGTGCTCTTTGACAACCATTCTCTTTTTATCTGTTTTTTTTAATATAGTTTATGTTTTCATTTTTATACCCAATATGATTAATCGCTCAGATAATATACGATTCAATCAAATCTATGCTACTAAGAATCTCAGACTTGGCTGCAAGTGTTGGGCGAGGATGTGTGTCAAGGGTGTTGAACATGCAACTTTGTAAAAGAACTTGCACTTTTGCCTAAAATGGATGATCTGAGTGTTGTGCTGAGTGCTAACATGCGACACTCAACCAAAGTAACGTGGTTTAGTTACATAACATCAAATAAGTACGAGTGTTCAAGCTTCTGACAAAGAAGGTACGCCAATAAAAAAACAAAAGTATCAAGTGAATCAAACATAGGGGAGCAGACTAACATCCTTGCAATTAAGTACTCCGTAGTAAACAGAAGGCTGTAAACTATACAACTGAAGAACCAAAGTAAGACGAATGTATGGTGAAGCTATCTTACTTGAAGACCAACAGTCATGCTAAGAAGAGCGATTTCATTTTTTCCAGCCTTGAGCGAAATGGGGATTTTAGCTTTGAAGGGGAAGATTGTCCCATTACCAGATGGGCTACCTGAACACATAACAAAGCTTCTCAATAAAATATTCAATGTCTTGAAGCATTGAAAATAAATAACTCAAAACTGAACACAATTTTTCAACCATTCTTATCATGAAACCGAAGACTGGTTCAGAACTCATTTACACATTCTTCGTAGTCGGCATACATTCCCTCCATCCATATACACTGTCCTCGTTTGACTATCGCGGTTCAAACGATTCCAACTCAGACCATCATTCTCTCATATTATACACATGATAGAATAATGGCGATATGAAATAATTTATTTTGACAAAATAGAAGGGGCAAATTTATGTGTCAAACGTACCCATATTGGAGAAACTAACAGTCATAGTTGTCAATGATAGACCACCAAAGGACAATATAAATGCCACGTAGGGAGTGCACAATGGGGCAAGAGAATTAGTGAACGACAATTTACGTCTAACCTTGAAGCTGTTGATTCACAAAAGCATGGAGAGCGTGACCCTTTGATTTCACTACAAGTACTGGGCGGCTGTTATTTTCTAAAAGAAATTCACTGCTGTCAAGATAAAAGCTGCCATTACAGGAAAAAAAGAAGTAAGAAGTAATTTTTAGCCTTCCTTATTCAATCGGTAACGTCAAAGTCGTTTTCTAGTGAGCTTAAGCTCTCCAAATTATAGAATGTCTGATTGAATGAAACCAGAATAAAACGTGCAGTTGGTTTCGTGCCATCAGAAACAACCTTGTAGTGACCCACAGGTAGTCTGTTGTATCTTTGGTTGTATTTATATGATCAACAAAACCAGTGATATTAAAGTCAGGTTCTCCCCATATTCCGGGTGTTTCCACAAAGACTTCCCATTGAAGAGCTTTCAAGTCTCTATTAGGCAACAAAACCGATGACTGCAGATCCTCTGGCACCATATCCACAACAGAAGCTTGGGATCCAACCTGATAATAATGACACGTCTAAATTCTGAGCTGAACAAGACAAAAGGTACACAGCCTAAATTATCATAGGGAATGAATGTCAAACTCCCACACAAAACATTAACACTAACAGACAGATAAAGTAAAGGTACATAAACCTGAGCAATCACAGCTTGTTGTGAGCTCACACATAAACAGGGCGAATGTTGAGACTTGAGCGAAATGTCTGAGTTGTTGTTCTACATTGAAAGACTAATGTATGTTGAGCATGTTTATAAGTCTAGTGGGCTACGCTTCCTAGTTCCTACTGGTGCTAATTTACAAGTGTAAACACACCAACTGAAACCTCATGCAGCAACGTCAATATCAAAGCCTATATGTTCACATGGTTCATTGCCTAACCAGCAAAAACTTTAGTTATCAACCATAACAAGACAACAACATTACATTAATGCCTCAAAAGGCCTTTGCAAATGGTGTGTAACATGTTTTATATTGACAACACATAGAGGCTATTCAAGCAAAGTGAGTCGGTTTGCTTTATCCCACCATAATAGAAAAAAAAAATAGCAAGTCTTCAGCTCCACCAAAACATAAAACGGTGCAAATTTATTTTGTTCACATCAAACTGGGTTTATCCCGGAAACAAAGAACAATTACAGCCTAATCAAACATAGGCAGTCTGGCAAGGATGTTCAGTAGGACAAGGATGTTCAAATCCGGAAACTAACCTTTGCAGAGTTATAGATCACATTTTTGCAGTCTGGCAGAATGCTGACAGACCATGCTGGCAAATGGTATGTCATAGTTCTGAATTGCACTACTGTATCAGTTTTGTTGTCCATGTTTGCAAGAAAGGCTGCACAGTCTCCATGTGAGTCTGTATATACATCAGCCTGTTACATCAAAAACCATTTTATTTCAATCAAATTCACTATATGCGAGCATGCAAATGCAGTATAGAAAGGCTGGAATCAAAGTTTACTGAGGACAGTTATTTCAAGGGACTTTCTAGGATGACTTTGGGCTCTTTCTTTCCTTTCACCAACAACTCAAAAGACATATTAATTTAAAAGCTGACGACAATTCAGTGCACATCTATCACACGATGAATTGATAAAGAAAAGTCTTGAGTTAAGATTAGACGGTTGTTTGAAGAAACCCTTTAATTTTTATGCTTAGAATGTGTGGACATGCAAACAAGTAAAAGTGAAAATAACTGATGAATTTCAAATATGAGATATCTGAATACGTCAAAGACTCAGAAAATGGTTCTGCATGAATAATCCGATTAGTCCTCTACTATGGTTCTGAGTTAAGGTTTGAGTTAAGAATATGAGAAAGACTCGAAAAATGGTTCCGAAGAATTTTAAATATGATACTCCCTCCCATTCTATGGGAACCTACCATTTACAAATGGGCCCATTATTAAGAATAGTGATACTCCCTCCATTCAAATCCACTTGTCTCATTTCATTTTTTTGACACTATTCACACTTGAGGGGAATCTTCGATATTCTCGACAATCTATAAGTGAGAATATAGTCATGTGGGATTTTGTTTGATTCGTCTTTATGAGCACATTAAGAATATCAAATTTTTATAATTTTTGCTAATGTAAAATGAAAGATATCGTTAGTATAAAACGCGTCTCGGCAAATGTGCCAAAAGGAAATGAGACAAGTGGATTTGAATGGAGGGAGTACAAAAGTAGATATTTACCAAAATACCCTCTTCTCTCACATATGTGATTGGTACTTGGTAATATGATGAGGATAAAAAAAGACCTTTTTTGGGTTTATTTTTGCCACTTCTAGAAATTGTAGGAATTGAATGAATGGGCCGAAAAAGGAAAATGGTAGTTTCCAAAGAATGGGAGGGAGTATATATGAAAACTCAATACCCAAGAAGCAAAATATCCACCTCTTGCATAGGACCAAGGGACTGATTAGTCCTCTCACCATTCAACAGTGCTTTTTCACATAACATTATTGCTCCATGTAGTTCTTTTAGATGCCCCCACTTAGGAAATCTTGCCAAGCCTGGAAGAGGGAAAAAAAAGGAATTTGGTATAGAAGGATCATAGCAATGTAGTAAGTCCATCTTCCTAGTTCATCCACTCTCCGTCATCACATGGTTATGAACAAATCAAAAGGGTGCTTTCGGATATCCTATTTCCTAGAAGTATTTAGATATGAGGCATATTTTTTTTTCAAATTTTGAATTAAGAACAGTTACCGTATTCATCTATTGGCGCTTCATAATCATAACTTGTTGTGATGAATGGTCCACCAGCCGTGCGGCCAAAATTTGTTCCTCCATGATACTGTGTTAACAAATTACATAGAAAGATGTGACAAATTCAACAGAACAGATTCCATTTCAATATCTTTCCTTTTATCACGTCTCATCACTACTAACTTTTTCCTTCTTGTCTGATCAATTGACTAATCAGTAGTGACAAGTCTACCATACTTGCTTCTATGAGCCTGCAAAGTGAGACCTAACACTTATATGAGCATTGAGTGTACCTCTGTATTATAAAGCTAACGACTCGTGTAGAAACAACTAAAAATCAGTTTTCGCTCTCGCCACTACCCACAAACTTACCATGTAATAGTTGTGTACACTGCCACCCTTCTGGAAAAAACGTGCGACAGCATACGCAACGTCTTCAACAGGCCTGTGAGGATTTGTGGACCCAAAAGTTTGAAACCTGAAACAAGTCAGAGTAGATTCAATCAACAACTAAAAGGATTAAAAGAAATCTACTTTCACCATCCATGAAAAATAAAAATTAGTAGTTTCATTATCACGACAGTTACGGAAAACTCAAAGAAGTGGATGGAGGTTCAAGTTGAGCAAAGATGCAACAACAAATTACATCCAAAAATAATAGATTTCAGGTGAGAGTTTTATTCATGGACACCCCCAAAAGAAAATAGGTTTATTCATGGAAAGATGAAGTTCATTTTCTTCAAGAGGTCGTGGTGTGCAGTGCTGTTACACAAGAGACAGACAACGAAATCTTCATGCAAGTAAACTAAATAGTTACCAGCCAGGCCAGTCCTCCGTCCAAATCTTTGGAGACTTGGAAGAAATTGGAGTGAAATCTTCACAATAGAATCCGTTACAGGTATTAATCTGCAACGTAACATTGTTGTCATTCATTTATCTAAATTCTAGAGTACCGCTACTCTATTTTTAAAAAGGCCAAACGATTAGCGAATATAAAAACAGATAAGCTCTGAAAACCTATGTAGTGCAACGGAAAACCATATAAAAACGGATAAGCTCTCATCCTACGAAATATCTTATGAATAGTAGTGACAAGATTGAAGACTTGAAGTAATCAAGTAAGGTTAACAGCAGTCAGCTTCGACACTGGCAGCCTAACTATGTACACTAATAAAAATTGTTGAGAAGAAGGAAAACTTGAGAATTGTAAATCTGAATTTCAGAGAAGGTACTTCGAGTTTCATGCACTAAATTCTCACCACAGGATCAGGAGTATCCCACTGCTGGCACATAATCCAAGGCACACCTATATCCTGAGAAAGGGCCATTTTAGCAGACCATTGAGCATATCTTTTCCCACCATCACCATATGATGCTTCATAATATCCATATTCATTTTCTATCTGCACAAAGAGTTTAGGAGATAAATATTGTTGATTATCGGTCATTCAATGCGCAAACAGCCTTTCTATTATAACAACATAGGGGTAAAGCTGTTGTAGATACTGGAATATCACGTCAAAACTGGCATGTACCTGAGCCAAGATAATTGGACCTCCTTGGGAAGCAAAAAGCTTTTCCTGCTTCATCATGTTCACTATATATGTGGTGAACTTCTTCATATAATACTGCAAACACCAACCAAGTTAACATATAAAGAGAAAAGATCCTGCAAAGACACAGGCGACTGGAACATGATTCTGGTAAAAGTTAATGCCATCGAAATGCAGATTCTATCTCATCTCAGTTGATAAACTGACGTGTATTGTATGAAACATTCTCACATGTCTATTACTCATCTAACAATAGGGTTAACAGCTTGATCGTCTCACATAAGTTTTGTGTTAACTGATCCTCATAGGAAACAACATAATTGTTTCAGACTTTCAATACCTTCCACGGCTCATTGTCTGTTCTAAATACAGTTCCTGGGACATAGTGCAGCCAAACAGGTACTCCTCTGCAGAATAACATGCAGAATACTAAGACTTTCGCATCAACAGCCAATAATGATAATGATGGAAATCTATAGCACAATCCAACTTTTTATAATAGTGAGAATATCAATACCAACCCGAAATTCCATTCTGCTGCAACAAAAGGCCCAATACGAAGTATCATATACATCCCCGCCTGCTGCACAGTTTTCACAAACTTGACCAAGTCGTATCTCTCCTCAAAATAATACTGAAAGGTTGCCATTCACGACAGAAAAAACAGTTAGATCAAGCAGTAGAAAGAACCTAACGTAACCGACATATCATAATATGAACTAACACTAGATTACAATGCAACTCACATTGTCGGGAGACAATTCATGACCATTCCAAAATACATATGATTCAATGACGTTTGCCCCACCGTCCTTTGCCAGTTGAACTAAACCTGGCCACATCTAAAGCTTCCCAAAATCAAATCACTTCGGCAAGAAGCCAATCCATCTCAAAGCAACCAATTCACCAAATGCATTTAAAGCAGTACTTAAACCGTAACATGCAATGACACGCCAGTACACCTCTGAAGCATTGCATTAAATTGCCCAACTAACAAGTCTCTTATAGGACCCTCTTACAATAAGATGAGGTAAAACCATTTAAACCAAGCAGTTAACGTCGAATCGTTAAGTTATTATAAAAACAAGTGGTTCTACTATGACATTGGCGCAAACCGGTTATATACATACATGCCAATGAGTACAAATTTTTGTATCAGTAGCTGAATCCTGCAATAAGAATTTTACTCCTAGTTGAGAGCACCCGTGTTAGACAATGGACATTTTGACATGCTCAAAGGCATTCGGACCCTTCACAAAGCCGTGTTAAATAAATGCAGCCAAGTAAAAAAGGTAATATAGCTAGAGCCAAGTACTAATCTTTCCCACAACATAACACTAAAACAGCATTACAAGTCCAAAAACCCCACATGGGTTCACATCAAAATGATCAAATCTTGTTCCTTCAAAGCAATTAAGAACCTAAAACAAACAAACAAACAATTAAAGAATAGAAAATCACATTTGAGGAAGTCATAAGCTTAAGAGGGTAAGAGACCTAAGAGTACTGTCTCTTTCCATGTTATGTGGTTCATTTAATGCTATATTATTACAACCTTAAGTCATTAAACGAAACCCACATTGATAAAACAATCAACAACAGCAAAATCAAAATCAAAGTAAAAAGTGAAGCGAGACTAACAGCAGGAACACTTCGAGGGTAGTGAATGGAGGCAGAAATGAGAAGCTTCCTTTGTCCATTTATAATCATAGACCGACTATCATAAGATACACCACCACTACTGTAATTGTAATCAGAGCCTTTTACATGACAAACTTGTACCAACAATGCCAATGTTAACACCAACAACATCTTATCTCTACTTTACTTTGCAGTGGCAGTGGCAGTGGAAGTGTATATTCAGCCTCAAAGACTGCAGCTTTATAGTGTTAAGTAACAAAAAAGGCAGGTAGAGTATGTAAATCTTTTTTACTTACTTTTACCACTCCACCGTCTATTCTGTGATTATTTTTGTTTTTGTTTTTGTTTTGTGGGGTTAGTGTGTTTCTGGGTGTGGGGGAGAAACGCGTTGGGAAGTGGTGGGTAAGTTCAGCTGCTGCATTTGATTGATTGCAGCAAATAAACAGTCTCACACTCTTACCACTTACATACTCCAGTTACTAACATTAATGACACAAATTCCTGCTTAAATATTTACACATATATATCCAAGCAAGATGCGGACGGAGGAAAAGAGTAAGAATTTGGTGTAAAAATTAATGAATGGGTGTATACTGTATAGGGAGTGAGTACAAGTTTTAAGAAGGGGTAGGGAAGAAAGTTAGTGCAGACTGCAGATGTCAGACACGAGATTATTATTGCAGGTATGTAAGATTTGATTCTGGTGTGGTGTCCAACGATGGAAGTCTTACCTCTCAAGTTTTTACTATGAGTAACCTTACATTAACCAATTAACCACCGACATATTGTGATTGTAGTAGTCAAAGAATTTAGTTATGGCTAAAATATTGTTTGTATTCCCTCCGTTTTATTGAATTGTTATCTATTTCATCTTTTAAATGTATTACTGTATTCTGTAGACACCCGCATTTTGCATGCTCGTGTCTATGAAAATTTTTCGCCAAACACCCGATTATGACAGGACAATAACGTGCTTCTAAAACTCGAGACAGGACTCGCAATCGATGGTATCCAGCTCAAACACATTGCAGAGTACAAATCTTCCAAAATCGACCTCAAAATCAAACTCCTTAAGCAATTTCCAATAAAACAAAGATATTCTAAGCCAAAACCGCCATAGGAGGCAAAACCATCTGTTACCAAGCAAGTCAAACTCGGTCAAAGCCGAAAACCCGAAACATCTTAAATAAAAAATCTCATCCAAAACTCCAAATGCATAATCACGTGCGATCCAAAGTTGTTGGTCGCGTAACCTGACAACAATGGAACCGAATGGACCAAAAAAGGGACACGGGTCGAATAAAACCGAGAAGGCAGCATGCAACTGTTAACCGAGAGGCAACTGAAATGCGACACAAAAACCGAGGAAGGCAACGGATCAGTACGTCGGGACAAACGTGGCAACATAACACCGAGGCAACGACTGACAGAGAACCGAGAGTGGACGGAAACGCAGTGTCGTGGTATGGTGGCCACTGACTTGAAAACTATATCGGCGCGTGTGGACATGACATAGGTCCACCCTGACGCGGCCACGCGCGGGTTTGGGTAGGCGAATGAATCTCATGTGAGATGGTTCTCGGGTTGAAATTTAAATCGAATTGGAGTCGCCACCGAACTTTGTGGGAGTTCGGGCCCATTTGAACCCACTCTATATTTGGTGAACCGTGCACAAAGTACGGCCCACTTTGATACTAGAGCTTGTGGGGTTCGTCCCTTTGCATTACGATACCGATGCCGAGTTTTTGGGTACCGTATAGCGAATGACTCTCGTGCGTAAACGGTTTCGGACATCCGAAAACCGAGGTTCTGAGTAAGGGGTGAAGGTACGTGTTGGAAAGCTCACAAAGAACACCCAACCCCACCCGCACTTAGCGGCCTCCACTAAGATACCGTTCGAATTTTTAATACGCGCGTTAGTGATTCGGTGAAATGAAGTGCAAACAGCGTTTTAGCTAAACATGTGAGATATGTTTGTCCTACATCATTTAATGCATCTAAATTAACGTCGAAGTTATTTTAGTATGCGAGGTTCGTTTTAGTACAATAAAACAAACAACGAAAATAAAGGCGTGAAAGTAGATTACAAATACACGGGCGGAATACAACCCGGAATTACAATACAACAAGCGCGATAATTGAAAGATTTGAATTAGCAGCGATATAATGATGCAATGCATGATTTTTGAAAGGAAGAGGACACGTGGTTACCTTTACACGTGACGACCGAAGTCGTAAAAATATATTTGATGATGCTAACACGATACGCGAAATCCGCGTTCTATGCGTAATGGGGACCACTTGATCGAGTCATATGTAGGACTCGATCGAGTGATCGAGTTACGGACCCCCTGCCTGTTTTTTTGGGTATTACTCGATCGAGTGAGCGAACAACAGTTTGTTTGGGAAGGCGTCGATCTCGAATTTGCTTTAATTTTAAATCGATAATTTATTAAGCCGCGTAAAAATATAGTTTAATTTATACTCGACTTAATTTTCGATACTCGCAATATGCATGCTATTATTACTGTAACAGCCCTAAATTTTTGCGAACAAAATAATAAAGTGAAATAGGAAAACTCAAAGCTGTTACTCCGCACTTAGCTCACAAAGCCAAGTGAAAGGCAAATAAAATAATATAAATCAACCGAAAAAGAAGTTTGATAGAAATAATTGAAACGAAGTAGAACTTTGATAATTAATTAAATGAAAACGTTGCAGCGGAAGACTTAAGTTTTACAAAATCCAAAACAATTTAAAACAACCTCAAACTAATAATCCAAAATATAAATATATGTAAATAGTTCGAGACAAAGTTTAAATAATTAAAATTCTTCCTCGCTCAGCAAAACTGGAAACCATCCAGAATGCACCCATGCAGCATATCAAGTGTACCCAAAATCACGAATAGGTACAGATTCCAGTGGGGGAACGACCTAAAACAAAAGGACGTCAGCAAAGCTGAGTAAAGTATAATAGTATAATATAATGAACTCGTGAAATAATATAATAGTATGATAATTTCATAGTAAGCTGAAACCAGTGTTAAGAAAGTCACCGTTTTGATACCAGAACACAATATAGTAAAAACTGTAGTCAAAATCGAAAACCAACCAAAAACTTATTTTTCGCCACCTGTGTGCGAAGGTCCTACCCTTGCACGGTCTAGAGGTATCACCTGTGCTTAGTTCGACTTATATAGTGCGCACCTCTCGCATTTGGACAGTCAGTAAGATGAGGCAGCCAAAGGAGAAAGTTCAACTACCTAGCAAGTGGGGGCCGGATACCCCACTCAAATATAACTCGAGCCAAGAGTCCAGTTTCGAGATGAAGTCCCAGGAACGTCGTAAACGCACCTTAAACCAACTAGACCAACAGAGCTCCCAGAGTCTGTAATAATCTCCAAAAATTTTACCAAAACAATACCAATGTGTGACTCGTGTCACAAGTTCAATATCCAAAATATTACGAGTATCATAAAATTCATCATTGACAAAATAATTTACAAAACCGTTTCCAAAAATATAATTTAAACCGAACATGCTCTTTACTTAAATGTGAAAAGGGGTAAAACGTCCTTACCTCTCAAGACGGTCAATCCAAGCTAATATTAATCCAAAAATTTCTTTCTCCTCGAACCCACAAACTACAAATAATATAAATGGTTTAATAATCAGATCTAATTGATTCATATAACTATCGTCTCAATCTATTAACAATCACAAGTCTCTCAATTCCTTTATACTCCATACTACTCGTAGCTGACATCCTTCCTTAATTCAAACATACGCTCATATATATATATATATATATATACACACACACACACACACACACACACACACACACACACACACACACACACACACACACACATAGTCTTAAACGTAATAAAGGAAATTAAGTTCAAATACACACTACACAATTTCTCCACTCTCAAGGTCTTACCCGTAATAACCACTAACTAGGCAATTTATTCAATCCCTCCCTATACATAACCACGCCCTCTCTGTACTCACTCAAACTTCCTCAACAATAGCTTAAACCAGCATCCAACCAAACACTTTAGATAACACGGACATCAAAACCCAATCATCCATAATTACAAACCTTCTTTCCATCACAAACCGATAATTAATTAACAATAATAGAATCACTCCCAAGTAATATTTACATAATACCCGTAAATTCGAACCAAACTTAGTAACCCATAGACTTACTCACAAAACTCGGTTTATATATTAAAAGAAAGAAAAATAAACAAAAGATGTTTAATAAAAATAGATACTTACAATTTTATGGAAAAGGACGTAAAGACTTGTTGGTATAAGTAAGGATCAAGAATCGATTTTACGACGGTGATGGAATGATTAAAAGAAAACAGAGGGAGGAGGGTGTAGTTTAGTCGGGCGGCAGAGTAAGAATGAATGATGAATGATGGGGGGTGGGGTGGGGATACGTAGATATAGGTTCTTTTTTCTTCATGGACGAAGCTTTATTTTAAGAGGGATAGAAATATGCGCGTCTACTTTACTTTTTGGGATAAATTAACCTTATTTTTGTGTGGTTTCATGGTATTGTTGTTTATCGGTTACAAATATGAATATGTTGGCTATTGTTGTTGCTTAATTAGCACAATGATATTGGTTATTCGTTGTTACTTGAAATTGATTTGTTTACAAATATATTGGTGGCTTGTTTGTGCTCAACGCACATATTCGTTTATGCTCAACGCACATATTATTGGTTGTTGTGCTCAACGCACATATGCTGGTTTGGTTGTGCTTAACGCACATATTGATTGATTTGTGCATTTCGCACTTGTGAAAGAAATGGTTTAACTTGTGAAATCTCGAATTTTTGAAATATTTTAAATTATTTTGTCCAACATGCTCCTAGCTTTCTTAGTGATACTTTTTACTTTGAGGAATATGAGAATCATGGTGGTTTCGAACTCTAATATTATCTTATGGTTTGAGAAATATGAGAATCTTGGTGGTTTTGAACTCTATTATCATGTGGATTGTGGAACTAGGTGATCTTGTGGAATTAAGTGGGTCTGAAGTTGACTTTGAAATTTGAGGAATTAGGTCCTTTTGAAATTTGAAGAATTATGTCCTTTTGGAATTTGGAGAATTAGGTGCTTGTGAAGTTATGTCCCTTGAAATTTGAGGAATTGGTTGCATTTAGAATTTGAGGAATTTAGAAATGTGAGATGTCTTAAAGGTTACGTGTCTGTTTTGACGGATTTTGGATATATGGATGTTACGTTTTATTTTATAGTACCGCAAGCATACGGGTATTGTAGCATACGGGTCGATCTCAGGGAGGTGAATGATTAAGTACTAGCTAAATTTTGACTCAAGTTATCTACGTCGAATAATAAGATATTGATTGTATAACTAATTTTAACGAACTAGATATACTAAATCGAGATGAAATCAATAATTTAAAAGACCTAGGGCAATGGTTCACCAATAACATGGATTATCGATGCAATCAAAATGTGACACAGCTTTGTCAAATTACCGTCTTGGGTGAGACTAGCATTCCCAGTTTAATCAATACTTTAAATTCTCCGTCGAGACATAAAAAGCCTATCTAGCATGTTATAAATCCTATTCTCATGGCATGAATAACAAAACTAGACGCTTTAAGAATCGATGCTAACATGTCCCAATTATTTCAATTCACTATTCTCATGTGAAAATTCAAATCTTGTTTCGGCTCTCTAAATTAAAACCCGACTCTCGTCGTAATTAAAATTGAGTAGAAATTAATCGACAAAGATATAAACTTTTAGGCATGATTCATATGAAAACATCCAACTCTCGTTGTAATGATAATCTAGACTCAGACCTAACAATTCAAACTAATCAATCAATTATTAAGCACAACCGCAACAAACCCAATTCATCAACAAAGCGCGATTAAAATCAGATCAAAGCATCAATAACCCATATTATCGGCTCACCGAGCCCTAGATAAAAAGACTACTCACAATTCATGATAAAAATAACAATCAACAAATAAAATAAAGAAATTAGAAAAACTTAGTCTTGATCGATTGATAAAATGATGAACGAACGTCTTCTTCAAGGTCTTGGGATAATAAAACTAAAATGCATAAATCCAATCAAATTTGTATAAGTTTTTGTGTTGCTATAGTCTAGGAATGATATGCTATTCTAATAATAATAGTAATCTAATATAAGTAGGATAGAATAGAGGGAAGATCAAGAGTCATTGCGTTCAGCTGTTCGCTAGTAGCGGCCATTTTCGCTACTAGCGGCACTCTGGAAGCTTCACAAATTGCATGAATTCTGATGAAGCCTCTACTAGCGGCAGTTTTGCTCTTCGTCATCCGCTAGTAGCGGCACTTGAAATTCTTTATTCTCTCTTCTTTGCTTTTCCTTTGATTTCTTCTCTTCTTTTCTTCATTCAATCCTCGATATAACCCGGGATTTGACACGTATACCACCACTATAATCCGGGCATAATACATGAATTTCTCGGCTCTTCAAAATAGCTAGAAGCGTCATCAAAAAACACATATATAATCAAACCATGCGAGATCATCGGAAATGCTTCAAATGTCACTATATCGCCCCAAAATTAACTCTCAACACCACAAATACGACGATATATACTCACAATTAGTGCTAAAAATAGCACTTAACAATGGAGTATATGATTTATATTGTATATATGAGAAATGTGAGACTTTACTTTGATGAGGAGTTTAAACTTCGAGGACAAAGTTTTGTTTTAAGGAGATAAGTCTGTGGACATGACATAGGTCCACCCCGACGCGGCGAAGCGCGGGTTTTGGGGAGGCGATAGAATTTCCATATGAGATGGATCGAATAGAATTTTAAATCGAAGTAGGAGTCGCCACCGAATTTTATGGTTATTTGGAACCATTCGAATCCACTCTATGTCGTAGTGGGCCATACTTAAAGCCTGGCCCATTTCCGATGTCAGAGTTTATCGGGTTCGTCCCTTAGCATTACGATACCGATGCCGACTGGGCGGTTAATCGTATATTGAATGACTCTCGTTGCCAATGGATTCGGACATCCGGAAATAAACCATGGTTCTGAGTAAGGGGTGAGGGTACGTGTTGGGAAGTTCAATGAGAACACCCAACCCCGCCCGCACTTAGCGGCCTTTACTAAGATATCGTTCGGTTTTGTGTACACGCGTTAGTTCGACGATGAAATGATATGCAAAGATTATTTTCCTAAGACATGTGAGGAAAAATAAATAAGTGGGTTGCTAAGTCGTTTAATGCATGTTTAAACTAATAACGTCAAAGTTATTTTAGCATGTGAGTCCGTTTTAGTCTAATAAAACGATAAAAAGAATATGAGAGAATAATTTGCTACAAACACGAGAAAACGGGTTAGTAACGATTGAAATAATAATATATGAAAGAAATATGAAATCGAGAAAATAAGAATCAATCGAAATCTGAAAAATATTACTAAAACGTTGTTTTGTATAAAAACGATGTTCGAGAAAGAATAAAAAAAGAACGAAAAAGACGCGTTTGGGCCGAGAGCCGCGCGACTCGCCCGAGACTCATGCGGGTCGTGTGGCGGCCTGATTTCGACAACGGTTTTCGGAAAATTTTGATTAAATCGCGTACGAATATCGCATAACTCGTACTCGACTTAATATTCTCGATATTCGTTATATTCGATAATTGATTATCAAATATTTAGAATAGTTTTGGAAAAGATGTAAATTTAGAAATCGTTTCGTAAAATAATAAAAATAAACGAACGAAAAACTAAAAAAAATAGAACCGGATCAGACTCGTGCGCGAGTCGCCTGGACCGGGCGCGACTCGCGTACGGGTCTGATTTTTTATTTTTTTTTTGTTCGAAAATCTTTAATCGCGTACAAACATGAATTAATTTATACTCGGTCTATATTTTCGATATTCGTCGTATTCGATATTCGATTATGAAATCGATATCGAATATTCGGAATGACTTTAGAAAAGGTTTTGAAAAAGTTTGTTTTTGAATGAAAAATAAGAAAAAGGAATTTTGAATGAAAAATTTGAAAAAAGGATTTTGAATGAACAAAAATAAAATGAAATCGTCGAAATCTTAATATAATTCTTTTCGATACGATATTCGATTATATAGAATCGATATCGTATTTTAAGAATATTTGATATATGAAAATAGTTTTTAGTAGTATCGATATTAGAAAGTAAAAAAGAGACCGACGAGACCCATAAAAATGAGAAAAAGAGAAGAGAAAAAGAGAAGAGTCGGGTTTGATTTACACCCTCAACCTACATGCTTTGTGTTCTCGGTATAAGGCTCGTCGGACGGTGGCTTAGGCACGGGAGCGTCGAGATGATGCGGGTGAGTTAAGGTGTATCGGTTTAGGTGGTTTGGGACGTCGGGTTTGGCCGGTTTCGTCGAGGTTTCGAGGCTTCAAAAGTGTCGGGATTTGCTAACTATCGGATTTGTGTATGAACCGTGTGTGGAGGCTATTTTTTCGGTGTAATGGGTGTGTAAATACCGTGTGTATTGGCTGGAAAAGCGATGTAATTGATGTCTCTTTTGTGTTGGACGGGAGGTCCTATTTATAGGGAGTTTCCGACCCTGGTTTAGGAGAGTTTGAATACCGCTTAGGATAGGAAACGTAGGAGTTCGAGGGAAATAAGAATTCCGCTTTCTTGGCCAAGAAGAAAGAGGAAAACCGGCTGGTTTGAGGGTGTATTGGCCGGGTGTTTTACACTCGGTCAATGTCTGAATCGGTCTCCGGATAGAATTCCTACTTGAGATCGAATTCTACCTTAAACGGAATTGTTTATTATTTTGCATGGCTGATTTTTGTAGTATCCGAGTTCAATCCGGATTGGTGGGGGTGACACGGCAGATTTTATGCCTCGGGAAATATCTTTGATCGGGTTTTGACTCGGTCGCTAAAAGACGGTTTTACCCCTAGTGACGGTTTCGACCCAAATTAGTGTTATTTGACTCGAAACGACCCACTGGGCTTGGATTTGAGGTTGGTTTTATGAAATTTGTACTCCTTAAAATGTCTAAACCAAATGTCCATGATTACAAGCCCATATCCGAGTCTGTCAAAGCACGTTTACGTCCTATCATCATCGGGTGTTTGGCGGGAACTACTATAGACACCTGGCGGTCAAAATGTGGGTGTCTACAGAGCCCCCACTCTGACTGAGGCTTGGACAAGGCAAAAGTCAGAGTAGCTACCAGGTCAATCAAGGATTAAAACTTGGCAGACTTCCGATCGGGTCGTTTAGGGTCCATTAGACCTGCGTGAAGGGCTCGTCAGCCATAGAATAGAAATCATACCTGGGTTGATGCTGATAATGTCGCGCGAGCTTGCCTAGGAAGCTATGGGTATACCTGTTTGCAGATATATCCTGTCTTAGAATTGCGCGGGAGCTTGCCTTGGAAGCCGTGGGCATATCTGTTTGCAGATATATCCTGAATGGAGTTGCTCGAGTTTTTCCACTGGGGAACTTAGAATTTCTGGGAGTCTTGGGTGTACCTGTATGCTGACATAATTTGTATGTCACATTTAGGCGAAACACTGACTCATGCTGGGGAAGAAAAAGGTGATTTTTTCGAAAATTTTGAAAAGAGGAAAATCCTGCATTTTTTGGAAGGTTTGGAAATAAGGATGCTTAGGATGACTTTGATTCCTATTCGGATTCTGACACGGATTCCTGGAATTTTCTGGTTAGGCCTGTATGCTTAGATGAAGTGGGAGATATACCGACAGACTCGACTCTGGACGTGACCGGACGAGTCGGCAGACACGACTGGACTCCCTAAGGGTTGGACCGTGACTCGGTAGGGGATGGGCCACCTAAGATGACAAGACTCTTAAGTTGCGCTATTTCGTAGCCTAGGCGAGTGGCAACATGGTTGAATCCTCAGAGTGAGATTGTTTCCGTACGACAGGGCTTTGTGGTAGCAATGCCGTAGACTGGTGTTCTTTTGAATTTTTGATTTTTAGGACATTTCCAAAGTGGGTATTGCTCCGAATCCTGACAGATTCTCGTCTTTGACTAAACCGAGTACTAGGACACACTATAGAAAGGTGGCTAGATTTTGGAAAGTATTTGGATTATGTGAGTGGATGGAGAACTTCTGCCTAGGAGAAGCCCCCAGAATGACAAAGCTAGCTGTTGAGAACATGACAGTGTCGTGACCGGAATGATGGTGCTTTTTGAATGTGTGTCAATGTGGGTGGTTGTGCCTCCGTTGAAAGGCTTCCTACGTATTCACGTGTTAGTGAAATCAAACCAAGTCGTAGTTCAGTGGATTGAAAGATATATAATGGTGCCTAGTTTACTAAGGCTTTGTGTGTAACTAGCCACATCGATGGTGTGGGCTAGGTGCATTCCCAGTGATGTCTTGATCAAAGGGCTAGAATAGTTAGGATGTTGATCCTGTGACTGTGAGCATTCTCCGGGATAGCCCCCAGAGGTGGTGTGAACTATTTGGGCATGTTCTATGCCGACTGCAAGTTGAGTTCCCGCGTTTGCGGATGGTAACTGGTTTGAATGAGGAGAATTGAGATGGGATTTTAACGAGTTCTGCTCTCGGGAATTTTAATGAGTTTTGCTCTCGGGGATTTGATGAGTTTTGCTCTCGGGGATTTTAACGAGTTTTGCTCTCGGGGATTTGATGAGTTTTGCTCTCGGGGATTTGATGAGTTTTGCTCTCGGGGATTTTAACGAGTTTTGCTCTCGGATTTGCATATGGTGATTGTGAATTCTGTTGTGTAAAGGGGAAGTCGAGTAGAATGGCTCGAGCTTCGATTGGGCAAGTTTGATAATGCGGGATCTGATTTCCATGTCTGGCCCTAAAGGTTAGGGTGTATCCTATGGAGCTTGAATCCTCAAAATTCTGGGTTGTCTCTAGAATAGGTCTCGAGAAGGTCTTGAGGGTTGTAATGTGGGAAGGCTAGATGTGGTGTTAGCTGACCAGCTTGACTGTCTCTCCCCTATTGGATGGTATGGGTATTGTAATTTTTGAATTGACCGTTTCATGGTCATGGATTTTTGAATTCTTTGGGTTGACCTCTTAGCCCCGGTCATGGGATTCTTCATTTGAGTTGACCGTGTCTGGTCAAGAGATGTTGTTAATTCTTTTTTGATCATGGCAAGCTTTTTTGTTTTGACCTTTTGCTTTTTTCTCTTGGACTTTTGATTTTTTTTTTGTCCAGCTTTTTTTTGTCGGTCAGACTAACACCTAAGGTAGGGACTGGCTAGTCTTATTGGATGGGTGTTTATTGTGGGAAGTGGGCTTGCCTCCCGTCTTGAACCCAAACTAGAAGACTACCCAGATTTGTCATAGGATTCGATATGCTCCTGCTACGGGTAGTTATGTGGCTTTCTATACCAGACATGGAATAGGTAAAAGGAAAACACGGGCTCGGTTTCCTGCAGTCATTATAGATGTGCCTATAATAGTCACGTGCGTGTGTTCACAGTGTATGATGGTGTTCATCATGTTCTCGGAAACACATAAGGAAAGTATGTATGAGAAATAGAAAAGCTGATTTTATTGAATTTTGAAAAAAAGATGACAGAATACAACTGACTCTGACTCTGATTTGGAAATGAGGATGTAGGGTATCCTAGACTCGAACTCAGACTTAGACTCGAATCAAATCCGGACTCGGATGCTCGGTTGGTTGTTTTTTTTTTGGTAAGGTCTTTGATTGGAGAGAACGACGGGTGTCACGACTCGCCTAAACTCGGCTTTGCGCAAGTGCAAGTGAGGGAGTCAAACTAAACACGGCCCGGGGTGACAGGTCGACAAAGACTCTTGGACCGGGATACTCGAACGTTGATCTAGACGAGGTAACGACCCTGGCTTGGACTCGACCATGAGACTCGGACGGTGTATGAGGGCGAGTCCGAAAATGGGGCAACCGTGTTTGACCGCGTCGCGTGCTCGGACCAACCGTGGTGACCTAACCCTAGGTGACTCGAGTATTCGTAGCATAGGTACAACACGAAGAAGGCATCATAAAGACGCCGGTGCAGGATGAACGTAGGGTACCCCTTAAGGTGACCGTGGTCGACTGCCCGGGTGGAGGGATAGCCCCCGAGTGAGACTAAAGACTTTGATAGGACTCAAATGGTGCGACATCTAAGTGACTCGAAAGTGGGGTACGTGAGCCAACACGTGTAAGACCTGACCCTTAGAGCAGCCGTGATTGGTCGCTCTACTGAAAGGGTAGCCCCCGAGTGGAACTGAAGACTTTGTTAAGACTCTAGTGTCGGACGAGTGACCCTTAGATGTAAGGATCACGAACCTTTTGTTATAAGGCTATGCCTTGTAAAAGGTTGACTCGGAAAAGACACCTAGACGGGTGACTCGTGGACAGTGGGCTTTCCTTAGGATTTGGCAAAGTGGGCCTAGTCCCGTTCGAAGGAAAATCCAGGTGAGAATTCCCCAGACTTTGGATTCGAATGTGTAAACGGGCTTCCCTTTGTAGGAGTTCGTCCTACGCAGGTGGGCCGTGCCTTGACAAGTAAGGCGGACTGGGATGGGGTAGAAACTCGTGATGTAAGATCGACGGAGTTTCGACGCTATAGACTCTAACTTATGACAAGACCCGACACTGCTAAATACGGGAAGTCCTAAGAAGAAGAGGATTTTGAAAAGGGAATTTGAATTTGAAAACCGAGCAAAGTCGGATTGGAAGGTCCGATTTTTTTTGAAAACCGAGAAAAGGGGTATCGGGCCGAGATTTCGGGCTTTTTTTTTGAAAAAGGTTTGGACAGCATACCGGCTAAAAATAGGCTATTTTGAATCAAAAATCATAAGTCCTAAATTCGGCAGCTTTCCGGGTTTTGAAAAAAGAATGGGTTTGAAAAGATGCAAGTTTTTTTAAAATGACGGTTTTTGAAAAGACTGAAAAGGATCAAGTAGCATGTAGTCATAGAATCAGTATAACGACGCCATGTATGCTCTTAGTCTAAGTCTCGGTCGGTCTAATAGGGTCTATACCAACAACGATGGCTTTCTCGTACTGAGGACGGACTCCCTAAGCCGAGTTGGTCTTAGGACATGCCGCGAAACCTAAACGAGTTCCGCCATCGAAGTCTTTAGTGCATCCAAGTGGGAATGCACCGTGGTATAGTGGGACGTTGGTCACAAGTAACCGGCCCGGGATAGAACGGGGTTATGCATGAACCATTGAACTAAAACGTGTACATTACTAATCGAACGATTTCTTTTCGAGTCTCACCCTGAGGATGCCGATGGTAAGTGACACATCAGTTAATCCCCAGCGGAGTCGCCAAATTGTGGACATGACATAGGTCCACCCCGACGCGGCGAAGCGCGGGTTTTGGGGAGGCGATAGAATTTCCATATGAGATGGATCGAATAGAATTTTAAATCGAAGTAGGAGTCGCCACCGAATTTTATGGTTATTCAGAACCATTCGAACCCACTCTATGTCGTAGTGGGCCATACTTAAAGCCTGGCCCATTTCCGATGTCAGAGTTTATCGGGTTCGTCCCTTAGCATTACGATACCGATGCCGACTGGGCGGTTAATCGTATATTGAATGACTCTCGTTGCCAATGGATTCGGACATCCGGAAACCATGGTTTTGAGTAAGGGGTGAGGGTACGTGTTGGGAAGTTCAATGAGAACACCCAACCCCGCCCGCACTTAGCGGCCTTTACTAAGATATCGTTCGGTTTTGTGTACACGCGTTAGTTCGACGATGAAATGATATGCAGAGATTATTTTCCTAAGACATGTGAGGAAAAATAAATAAGTGGGTTGCTAAGTCGTTTAATGCATGTTTAAACTAATAACGTCAAAGTTATTTTAGCATGTGAGTCCGTTTTAGTCTAATAAAACGATAAAAAGAATATGAGAGAATAATTTGCTACAAACACGAGAAAACGGGTTAGTAACGATTGAAATAATAATATATGAAAGAAATATGAAATCGAGAAAATAAGAATCAATCGAAATCTGAAAAATATTACTAAAACGTTGTTTTGTATAAAAACGATGTTCGAGAAAGAATAAAAAAAGAATGAAAAAGACGCGTTTGGGCCGAGAGCCGAGAGCCGCGCGACTCGCCCGAGACTCATGCGGGTCGCGTGGCGGCCTGATTTCGACAACGGTTTTCGGAAAATTTTGATTAAATCGCGTACGAATATCGCATAACTCGTACTCGACTTAATATTCTCGATATTCGTTATATTCGATAGTTGATTATCAAATATTTAGAATAGTTTTGGAAAAGATGTAAATTTAGAAATCGTTTCGTAAAATAATAAAAATAAACGAACGAAAAACTAAAAAAAATAGAACCGGATCAGACTCGTGCGCGAGTCGCCTGGACCGGGCGCGACTCACGTACGGGTCTGATTTTTTATTTTTTTTTGTTCGAAAATCGTTAATCGCGTACAAACATGAATTAATTTATACTCGGTCTATATTTTCGATATTCGTCGTATTCGATATTCGATTATGAAATCGATATCGAATATTCGGAATGACTTTAGAAAAGGTTTTGAAAAAGTTTGTTTTTGAATGAAAAATAAGAAAAAGGAATTTTGAACGAAAAATTTGAAAAAAGGATTTTGAATGAACAAAAATAAAATGAAATCGTCGAAATCTTAATATAATTCTTTTCGATACGATATTCGATTATATAGAATCGATATCGTATTTTAAGAATACTTGATATATGAAAATAGTTTTTAGTAGTATCGATATTAGAAAGTAAAAAAGAGACCGACGAGACCCATAAAAACGAGAAAAAGAGAAGAGAAAAAGAGAAGAGTCGGGTTTGATTTACACCCTCAACCTACATGCTTTGTGTTCTCGGTATAAGGCTCGTCGGACGGTGGCTTAGGCACGGGAGCGTCGAGATGATGCGGGTGAGTTAAGGTGTATCGGTTTAGGTGGTTTGGGACGTCGGGTTTGGCCGGTTTCGTCGAGGTTTCGAGGCTTCGAAAGTGTCGGGATTTGCTAACTATCGGATTTGTGTATGAACCGTGTGTGGAGGCTATTTTTTCGGTGTAATGGGTGTGTAAATACCGTGTGTATTGGCTGGAAAAGCGATGTAATTGATGTCTCTTTTGTGTTGGACGGGAGGTCCTATTTATAGGGAGTTTCCGACCCTGGTTTAGGAGAGTTTGAATACCGCTTAGGATAGGAAACGTAGGAGTTCGAGGGAAATAAGAATTCCGCTTTCTTGGCCAAGAAGAAAGAGGAAAACCGGCTGGTTTGAGGGTGTATTGGCCGGGTGTTTTACACTCGGTCAATGTCTGAATCGGTCTCCGGATAGAATTCCTACTTGAGATCGAATTCTACCTTAAACGGAATTGTTTATTATTTTGCATGGCTGATTTTTGTAGTATCCGAGTTCAATCCGGATTGGTGGGGGTGACACGGCAGATTTTATGCCTCGGGAAATATCTTTGACCGGGTTTTGACTCGGTCGCTAAAAGACGGTTTTACCCCTGGTGACGGTTTCGACCCAAATTAGTGTTATTTGACTCGAAACGACCCACTGGGCCTGGATTTGAGGTTGGTTTTATGAAATTTGTACTCCTTAAAATGTCTAAACCAAATGTCCATGATTACAAGCCCATATCCGAGTTTGTCAAAGCACGTTTACGTCCTATCATCATCGGGTGTTTGGCGGGAACTACTATAGACACCTGGCGGTCAAAATGTGGGTGTCCACAAAGTCTGTAACACCCCGTTGAGTTTAAACTTTGAGGACGAAGTTTTGTTTTAAGGAGAGAAGTCTGTAACAACCCGCTATTTGCTGAGTCATTTAAAAGGTGTTACTTTTCTACTTTAGTTTAATTTGGATTTTAAGTTGGAAAAATTATTTTGTATCGATATAAAAATCAAAGTATTTTTGGGTCTTTTAAAATAAATTGGTTTTAAATTATTTTAAAAGTTGAACGTTATTTATAAACCGAGTTTGTTTCAATTTGGACTTTTACTCAAACACTAAAAGAAAACAAAAAAAATAAAGAAAAGAAAAAAAAGATGTTTAACAAAAATCCATACTTAAAATTTTATGGAAAAGGACGTAAAGACTTGTTGGTATAAGAAAGGATCAAGAACCGATTTTACGACGGTGATGGAATGATTAAAAGAAAACAGAGGAAGGAGGGTGTAGTTTAGTCGGGCCACAGAGTAAGAATGACTGATGAATGATGGGGGGTGGGGTGGGGATACGTAGATATAGGTTTTTTTTTTCTTTTCTTTATTTCTTTTAGTGTTTGAGTAAAAGTCCAAATTGAAACAAACTCGGTTTATAAATAACGTTCAACTTTTAAAATAATTTAAAGCCAATTTATTTTAAAAGACCCAAAATACTTTGATTTTTATATCAATACAAAATAAATTTTCCAACTTAAAATCCAATTTAAACTAAAGTAGAAAAGTAACACCTTTTAAATGACTCGGCAAATAGCGGGTTGTTGCAGACTTTCCTCCTTAAAACAAAACTTCATTCTGAAGTTTAAACTCAACGGGGTGTTACAATTACGAGATCAATTATCGAAAATTTAGAAAAGATGTTATAAATCGTTTTGAACTGAATCAGGACGAAATAATTCCCTCCACGTTATAATGTCGTAATCAATCCTTTCGGACCGTGTGACAGTTAATTCGGCGTCAACGGGTTCGTGCTAATACGGTTTACCGATTAATTCTTTTAGATATGATATTTGACTAGGGAGTCGGTATCGCATCTTTATAATAGACGTTTTTACTTGTTTGATTAGAGCGAAAGTCGATTCCCTCCGCGTCACGACTCACGACATCGTTAATAATCCTTGCGGATTATGTGATGTTCGATTTGCATCAACAGGTTTCGTTCTAACCTTTTAAAAAGAGGAATCGAATATGTTTAAGGAGGAATATTCGTGATCCCATCACGCCCTTGAGTATTTAGGGCGGGGCTCCTCGAGAGGGCTCCACCACTGTTACAACTCGTAAAGGGATTATAAGGGTCTTATGCGAAATTCATCTTTAAATGTATTCGATTCGAGATCATTTTATAAATCGATGTATGCTCGATGTTTTAATGTTAATTCGATAATAGAAATAATAACGATAAATAGTAATACTAGCGATATTAGAAACGAAAGAAGAAAATAAAATAAAAAAATGACGAAAAACAAAGAATAAGACGGAAAAGATGGAGAGAAGAGAAGAGAGGAAAGGAGAAGTCGGGATTGAGTTTTACACCCTCAACCTACATGCTTTTGTCTCGGAGATCGGCTCGTATAGTAGTGGCTTAGGCATGGGAGCGTCGAGATGTATATAGGAGAGTTATGGTGTGTATAATTGGGAAGAGATTTGACGAGTTTTGCTCTCGGTCTTTTTACGAGTTTTGATCTCAGTATGTGTGTGTAGGGTTGGAATATGGAGGTTTTCGAGGTAGAAGAAGGTTTTGTAAAGTTGTAATGGGTGAAAAAGTTGTAAGGTTAAAAAGTTGTGAAAAGTTTTGAGGGTGATGGGGTATTTATAAGAAAATACACCGGTTTAGGGTAAAAAGGGACCACTCGATCGAGTGGTGTGTGTGCACTCTATCGAGTGTCCGGTCTAACGCCGATTCGCCCGGTTTGCAAGCCTACTCGACCGAGTGGTCCTGATCCACTCGATCGAGTGGGTCTGGACGGAGGGAGATATTTTTAGGAGGAAATTCTATCCCTTTTTTGAAGAGATTTAGTTGCTTGGGTTCTCTTGTAGGAACGCATATAGCTGATTTTTTGTACCGAGTTCGTCTTTGATCGGGTTTTGACTCGGTCGCTAAAAGACGGTTTATCCCCGATGTCGGTTTTGACCCAAATTAGTCTTATTTGATTGGAAATGACCCACTGGGCCTGAATTTGATGTTAGTTTTGTGAGATTTGTACTCCTTTAAAAGCCCAAGCTAAATGTAACACCCGCTATTTTTCCTAGCATTTTTATCCTTACCGTTATGACTTCGTCATAACTCTGTCACTTTTCGGCCCTATGTTTCATCATTTTTTCCCTAGCTTTATTTTCATTTTTGAGTCTAATAATACTTATTTTTATTTTTGAAGATTTTAATTCTTTTAAATCTATTTAATTGATTTTCTTCGTAAACTAATTATTTTTCCGCGAGGAAATCTACTTCTCTACGAATTAACGTTTTAAAGATCGGATTTAAGTTATTTCTTTTCCTACAAATGTACAAATATATTTATATAATATTTTCAACTAATAATTATTTTTATTTACGGAAATTTATCCATTAAAGATTTTATTACGAAGTTTCGTAAATAATTGTTTTCTAACGCGAGATTTACTCGATTTGCTTTGAAATACTTTTAACGATTTTACGATTCTTTTTTATCAACTTACAAATTATTTGAGGCCACTTCCCCATGTTTTGGACAGACGCACCTCCTTCTCACACCCTCACTACGTTTTCATAATACGTTCCATTTTATTACGTTAAAACATAATTACGTAATTCTTTTCTTTTCATTTATTCGATGCTTTATGATCAAACTTTTCATACTCCCTCTCCTCTTCATTTGGATGATTCATTTAGGCTATGGTTCCACCTTGTTTTCATCAAAATTTATTTCCATTCATTCTTAAGAAACCATCCATTTTCTTACATTCATTTTTTTCATAAACAACAAAAAAATAGTCCTTCATCTTTCCCAAAACCGTGACATACTCCAGAATTCCTAGGCTGATTCTTGCTCCAATTTGAGTCATAATCGTCTCGTTTTTATCGTCAAATTAATCGTTATTTCGATCCTTCCATAAAGGTAATAATCAATGTTGTTTTCGATCGTTATTCACCTTGATTTTCATAGTTTTTCTCGTGGTATTTTTTCTGCCATGATTTTTGTGTGTTAAGGATTTGTGGACGATCCCGAGACCGACGAGTATATTATCGTTTCCGATTTGGACTAGAGGTAACGTCGATGTTACTCGGTATTTCATGATTTTATTTGTGTAATTGCATGTATATTTTTATATTTAATTTTTCAACAATATATGTATGTCATATAATCTGGAAAATTTTTAAAAGTTGAAAATTTGCATGTTTCGGTATTTTTATTCGCTTTTACGAGATTGACGATTAAATCGTTGTATTAATTTGTAAAATCGTAATATTCGGCCTAAACTTGTAATATATGATTATATT
Organism: Agrostemma githago; assembly: GCA_958450325.1. Taxonomy (NCBI): domain Eukaryota; kingdom Viridiplantae; phylum Streptophyta; class Magnoliopsida; order Caryophyllales; family Caryophyllaceae; genus Agrostemma; species Agrostemma githago. The sequence goes on from OY288240.1 coordinate 57,074,472, forward strand.
CTGTAAAAATGAATTTTTTGATGATTTTTAATAATTTAGTATTTTTCTGATATTTTAGTTATCGATTATTGAATTATTACCGTTTACGGATAAAAACGATTAAAAGCCGATTTTTACTTCTAGTATCTAAAAATTTTATTTTAATTTGATTTTTGACGTGGTGAAACTTTATGATGAAAAAGAATTTTATGAATTTATCCATAATCTTTCGGAATTTTTAAGTGGATGAATTAATTAATCACTTTAAATCATCGTTTATCGTTAAAACCGCGTTTGTCGTTTAAATTCTCGATTTCTGGTCCTTTGATTAAATCTGGAAAAAATATGATTTTGATGATTTCATAATAAAATGTAATTTTATGATTTTTAGTGCTTTAATAAAATGTTATGAACGATAAGTTTTATTAATGGAGTCGTTAATTGTGAAAACGGGCTTAAAAGACGGTTTTACCTAATTTTGTGAAATCTGGAATTTTGAGACTTTGGGAAAATTTTAAGCTTCTGGAAAATCATAATTTTTAAGTTTAATAATAATTTTTGGATATTAATACGTAAATAGTTTTGTAATTACTATTTTTATTAATCGTTATTGTCGCGATTAGACGATTAACGAGAAAACCCTTTAAAAACCGAGTCTAAGTATTCTGGAAAATTTTATTTTCTCGACAGAATGTCCATAAATATATTTGAGCTATTTTACGTAATTTTTGTACTGTTTATTAAAGTCCTTAATTAATAAGTATTGATTTTTGGACAAATTACGATTTATCGTTAAAATGCTTCGTCTTACCTAAAAGATTTATTTTTCCAGCTATTTTGAAAATATTTAAATCTGAAACTTTAAGATTTAAATCATCCTGTAGACACCCACATTTTGATCGCCAGGTGTCTATAGTAGTTCCCGCCAAACACCCGATGATGATCGGACGCAAACATGCTTTGATGGACTCGGATATGGGCTCGAAATCATGGACATTTGGCTTGGGCTTATTACGGAGTACAAATCTTACAAAACCAACCTCAAATCCAGGCCCAGTGGGTCGTTTCGAGTCAAATGAGACTAATTTGGGTCGATTCCGACACCAGGGGTAAAACCGTCTTTTAGCGACCGAGTCAAAACCCGGTCAAAAATATTCTCGAGACACACGAGTCAGCCGTGACACCTCACATGGCTGATTCGGTCTCAAACACCACAAAAAATCAGCTTCAAAAAATATTAAACAAATCCGTTTAAGGATAGAATTCGATCTCAAGTAGGAATTCTATCCGAAAACCGAATCAATTACCGACCGAGCATCAAAATACTCGGCCAACTCCCCCCAACCAGCAGAGATTCCTTGCTTCCTCCCCAAGCAACGGACTTCTCGTTCCTTTCGAACTCTCGCATTTCCTATCCAAATCGGTATTTCTTGTTGTCTAAGCAAGATACCTCTCCTAAACCTCTTCGCCTATAAATAGGACCCTCTGTTCAACACAATTCATTCAGAAACTATCCATCAATAGGCGATCAATTATTCCCATACATGAAATATACATCTATCATTCATACATCCTTGACATCTAGCAAAAAAAATAATCTCGACATACATCCAAAGAAGCACCGAAATACTGTCAAAATACCGACGAAACCCGACCCCACCATCCGGCTGAATCCGTCACCTCACACATAAAAAAACGCACCATCCTAAACTCATCCACATCATCTCGACGCTCCCGTGCCTAAGCCACCGTCCGACGAGCTCTATACCGAGAAAGCAAAGCATGTAGGTTGAGGGTGTAAATCAAACCCGACTCTTTCCCTTTTCTCTTCCTTCTCCAGGTTTTTTCTTCTTTCTTTTCGCTGCGTCGTCGGTCGTTTCGTATTTTTAATATGAGTCGTTCGTCACATACTATTATTTCTAATAATCGGTACTTCAAAAAACTATTTCTTTTTATATAACGTTCTTAAAATACGATATTGATTTTCTAATCAAATATCGTATCCAACAAGAACTAAATTAATTAAAACTCGTTGATGCAAAAAATCGTTACATCTTTTTAAACCAAATTCGACGATTTTACGCGGAGAGAATTAACATCTTTTTTTCTCTTTTCGTTCAAATTTCTTTTTTTCTTCTTTTCGTTCAAAGCAAACTTTTCTTTTTTCAAAACCTTTTCTAAAAACCTTCCGACTATTTGATATCGATTTTATAATCGAATATCGAATACGACGAATATCGAAAACATAAATCGAGTATAAATTAATCCATATTTGTACGCGACTTATAAAAATTATCAATTTTCGAAAACCGAATCCGAGACAGTCACCCGCGCGAGTCGCACCCCTCCCGGGCGAGTCGCGCGGACTGCTGTAAACCGCGGCCTGTTTTCTCGTCTTTTCCGATTTTTTCCAGCATCGTTTTCTAACATAAAACAGCGGTTTTCTCGGTATATTTTCAGATTTCGACAAGTATTTTTCGCGCGTCATAAAATCTTTTCCAAAATCATGCATATTATCGTATTTACATCTTTATTCGATTTATTCAACCGTTACTAACTCGTTTGCTCCTTGTTTGTAGCGATTTATTTTTATCGTTTGTTTTATTAGACTAAAACGAAGTTCACATGCTAAAATAACTTTGACGTTATTAGTTTAATATGCATTAAACGACTTAGCAACCCATTTATTTTTCTCTCACATGTCTAGGGAAAATAATCTTTGCATATCATTCAACCGTCGAACTAACGCGTGTACACCAAAAACGAACGATATCTTAGTAAAGGCCGCTAAGTGAGGGCGGGGTTGGGTGTTCTTAGTGAACTTCCCAACACGTACGCTCACCCCTTACTCAGAACCATGGTTTCCGGATGTCCGAATCCATTGGCAACGAAAGTCATTCAATACACGGTATCCGATAATGTCGGTATCGGTATCGTAATGCAAAGGGACGAGCCCAATAAACTCTCACATCGAAAATGGGCCGTATTTTGTATGCGGCCCACTACGACATAGAGTGGGCTCGAATGGTTCCGAATAACCACAAAATTCGGTGGCGACTCCTACTTCGATTTAAAATTCAATTCGACCCATCTCATATGGAGATTCATTCGCCTCCCCTAAACAGCGCGTGGCCGCGTCGGGGTGGACCTATGTCATGTCCACACATCCCTTAACATACTCTAAATATATTCATTGGTTTAATTAAATAAAAGACGTTAAAATATTTAAATGGACATTTGCCGTAAAATCTTATTTATGTTCGTATTGTCGAAACTAATAATAATTAGGGAATTTTAGTTTTATAAATTTTGGAAACACCCTAATTAGTAGTACTAAAGTGTTTAAGACATTTTTAATTATTTTATAAACACTTGTATGGTTTTTCAATAATTTCATAAACTCAAATGTTCTCACTTTAACAATTAATATCGTTAAGGCCGAAAGTATTAGTTTTATAAATCTATATCGTTTGCTAAAATGTTGTGTTAGTATAAACTAATATTTTTGCTATTTTGATATGACGCTATTTTTAGTAAAGTTTCTAAAAATAGAAGTTTCCTAAAATAGAAAGTTTCCTCTTTTAGAATATTATGATTACTCCTTTTATCTCCATATTGTTTGTAATGATTATATCTTTTTAAATATCGATAATGGCTTGGTTTTGGAGTTATGGAATAAGGGCAAGTGTGAGGTTAGAGTAATATAATATAGGGTCTACGTTTTTGCCATCAACTATAAGGCTAGTGTATCAGGAATCGGTACATTGGTTGTTGAACCGGGTGACAGGTATCCCGGGAGTGGTGTACATTTTGACCTTAAGCTTAGGCCTCGCAGTAAGTCGCTGTCATAAGTTGAACTGGGTGACAGGTAGTCCCAGGAGGGGTGTGCACTGTCTTAAACTAAGGCCACACATTTATAAGTCGTCGTCCTATTATGGTTGAGTAGCGTAGTTAGAGATCGAGGTTTGATTTGTTTGAACTGACTTCTCGAAGCTAGTTTTTAGTATTCTCCTAGTGAAAGTCTAGCCGTCTACACTACTCCTATCGATAACGCCATTTTGAATATTTTTATTATTATCGATATAATTTGGTTTGCAGGTTGGCAAATGTTTTATGTTTTCTCTGGAAAACTCATTTTTATTATATTGTTTCGATACGAGAAGTTTTTCACTGAAAACTTATTTTCGTTATAATGTTTTACTGTTTTCCGTTTTCTTTTACTATTTTTCTATAGTAGTAATTACTGTTTTAAAATCCTGTTATACGGCTGGGAGAACGTTGGCGTTGCTCCTCACTGATTGTGGCTGTTATGTTTTTAACATGGCAGGTATATGTGTTTCCCTTCGGGTGGGCTAGCGAGCAGTGTGGATCCTGCTTGTTTATTTTGATAATTATGTCTTATGGATTGTTTAAACCCCTTTTGTGGATTGTTTTAAATTTTGGCCATTTTATTTAAGGCCTATTGTTTGACTTTACCATTTTAATTTTACTAAGACATAGTTACAGTGTGTTTTAATCCCGACTCTACAGTGTTTCCGCCACTGTATAGCGTTAGACTTTCTAGGGGATTACAGTTGGTATCAGAGCATCACTGCTCCCAACGCTTACACCTGAAATTTGGGAAAATACCAGTAAATTATTTAAACAGAAAATAAAAATATTATTAGAGATGGGTAGAAACAAGTAAGGACTTATTTGTTTAGCTTTCATGTTCCTGAAACTCAATGATTAGCATTGAATATTTGTTTTATATGTCCAAGAAGAAGATGATAAGTGGACAAGATGCTGACGTGATGCTGCTCCAGATCGAGACAGGACTTACTTAATACTCTCATCACCTGCTGACTCGAGTGGACAACTTGGTGCTCCAAGAAAGATGTCGATGGTGACTTTTCAGCTCCGATTCAGTTTGCTCAAGATACAGCTAGATGATCAAGAGTAGATTTCAGTTCCATCACGGTGCAGCAGACTCAGATGTGAAATCACTTTGGATTCAAATGGAGCGACCCAATACTAGTGTGCTTGTTCCTCTACTTGAAGTTGAAGAAATCCAGCTAGATTCCTTTGTGATCTACGGAGGTCCAAAGATTCTCTTCTAGTTTAAGATCTTAACTATCTAGGATCATTGATTTTTTTCATTCATCTTCCACCCTCTGATTCTTCCAATTCTTCTCTTATATTCTCATCTTCATTCTTATGGTGAGTCCTTCTTCTATTATTCTACTTTACCATCTTTCTCTTGAGATTCTTTGCTTAGACCGTATTCTATCTTAGTGAACCTTTTTAGAAGTTAAATATTTTGGAGGTTTAGTTAACTCCTTATTACCAACGGTTTGAGGATTGAGAGTTGTGCTCTATTATCTAATCTAGTGAGCTTTTGAGGAATTGATTTGAATGGTATTAGTTGATTAACGGAATTAGGATTGTACCATAGAGATTGATCAAGCATGGGTTATGAATTACTTGATCGTATATAGGACTTAGAGTTGAGTAAATTTCTGGATAGTGAGAATTATATCATATTTTGATGGATACCTAATACCCAACATAGAACCTAGTCAAGTGTAAATAATAATATTACTTGGGATTCCTACCTAATGTTGACTTAATGGACTAATTGAGGAATTTTGGGATCATAAATCACTATTTTAGATGTTAGCCTGAGTGTTGTGGTACCATTTCAGGTCCTCATTAATGTTTAGTAAATTTTGGTTGACATAGATTACCTGTATTTCTTAAGGATTAGATCGTTGATCGTTGTTTAAGGTTGTAACCTATGAACTTTAATTTGGAGTTGAGTGATCTAACTTGGATAAACTGTTGTTGTCCCTGGAGAAGAGAACTATCTTGCACAATCACAGTTTGGTTTTATTGTGCTGTTTTGAGGAATACTATTATACGGATCATCTTATTGGGACTGTTATAACCCTAGACCAACGAAATTGTGGCTTCGTTGAGTTAATAAATATTTTGGTGGTTTCACTGATACAATGTGAAATTTGGTGGAATTTTTAGAAACCTTAGCCCAATGACGTGTTTGAAGATGTGAGTGTTTGCGCCATTACCAATAGGTTTGAGCGTGTTTGAGGACTTCTTATAATTTCCCCAACTTCTTTACTTGTGGCATTATAAACATGTTGGTAATCTGAGGATTCTGTGCCCGAATATTGTTAATTGGTGGATTTTATTTAGTGTTCCTTACTCGAGAAATTTGAAGTATACCTCGAGTTCAGACCTTATGAGCTTTAAATTACGAGCCTTAGTGATTACAAGTTTGGGTATGTTTTGATGACCGTTGAAATCTTATTTAATGGATTAGTCTAAATCATTTGTGGATTCTTACCATACTAATTGAAAGATTATATAAGTATGTAAGGCTTAATTTTGGAGGCTATAGGAGTTGATGATTTTGGAGGTTGTAGATTGAGTAGGACCACCCTGTACCGATATTGGATTTAGCGTTATTTGATGGGCCAATTAGGAACCCGTGTTTTTGAGAGTCGTGCTAGGAATCTCGAGATGGTTAATTTCTTCTATAATCCTTGAGAGCTCTTTTCGACTCTCAACTCCGTCTTCCTTTCCACTTCTCTTGAATTCTGTTACCGCATCTGCTGCAAATCCCTTCGACCTTTATCGATTTTGAAATCTCTTATTGTAATCTATTTATTTATCCTTGTTCTATTTACCCATTAACCATTTTTCGAACTCCCTATTTTTATTAAAAAGTTTGACTAGCGTAAAATTTTAACATTTTAAGTTAATTGTCCGTTTTGTAAAAAGTTTGACTAACTTAAACTTTTCGGATATCGTTAAATTTAACATTTTTGAATTATAATTTCAGAACTTTATACTTCACTTTTGTTTTATCTTTGGTTGATATTTATTTTTAGATATGTTTAAAAATGCCCTAATAATTTATTTTAAATTATTTCAAAATTAATTCAATTTTTGGTTTTTAAGCAATCGAAATTTTATGAAGACTTTCATATTTCCAAATATTTCAGTTTCTGTAGGATTATTATGTAAAACATTTTAACATTGTCAGAATTATTTTGTATGTCCAAGTTTGATAATATTTTTGAAAACTTTAATAATTACTTTGATAACATTTTCGAAATTTTAACGTTTGAAATTTTTTTTGTTGGTGGACTTTTGAACCTGTTATTGAAAATGTTTGACAACTGGTTCGATATTTACTAACTACAAAATTTGATTTCTCCAAACTAAATTTTGTTTCATCAGAAAAAGAAACATTATCGAATTTCTTAATCAAATTGTTTTACTTTTAGTTTAAAAAGTTTTGGTTACCCCATTTCCTTCGAGTTTTTTTTTTGGTAAAGGGTAAGTAGATTAAAAAAGGGGAAAACAAACAAAAAATCAGTGACTACATCAAGTTATGCAGCCACCTAGCATCCTTAGCAGTTACAGGGTATTTAATCTTACACAATATCCTACTCTTTACACCCAACAAGATCATTTTAACTATCTCCTTTGGATGCCTCAGAACTTTCTCGAATCTGCAATTATTCCTCTGCCTCCAAATATGATAAATAGTCGCATTGATCAGAGCTCGAAGGACATTACACTGAAGCTTCGAGCCTCTCAATTTCGTAGCCCATTCCAATCCCGTGTTACTTGGGATTCGTTTCTTTGTCCACTTACTCAATAATCCGATTACCCGAGAACTCCAACTGCATCCGAAAAAAATATGCTCCAAGCTCTCAGCATCCAGCTCGCATAAACAGCACCGGTCCGTATCAGCGACACCGATCCTAAAAAGCTTCTCCCTCGTGTTAAGGGCCCCACGAAACACTAACCACGAAATGAAGCTATGTCTCGGGACACTCCACGCACTCCAAACCAGTCTCGCCCACGGGACCACCGGAAAATGAGGTCTCAAATCATGATAGGCGCTCGCAACCGAATAATTAGGATCCAGTCCAAACCACTTACCATCCACGAACTTGTTCTTTATTTTCTCTTTCACCTGACATATCTTCCTCCAAGCCCAAGTAACATCAGAATGCGGTAGATAATCATACCATCCCACACCCTTCAGATAAATGCTATTAACCCACCGAACCCACAAACGATCCGGTTGGTCAAAAACCCACGAAGCTAACTTGGCCACAGCAGCTTCATTCCAGATATACAGATCCCTAATTCCCAAACCTCCTTCATCTTTAGGCCGACAAAGTTTCTCCCAACTAACCAAAGCCCGATTATTTCCTTCTACGCCCCCTTCCCATAAGAAATTACGGCATAGAGAAATAATTCGAGCCATGACGAACTTAGGAATGATAAAAACCATGGCCCAATAATTATGCATTTGAGACAGAACAGATTGAACCAGAGTCAGTCTCCCCGCATATGAAAGCTTACGGGCTCCAATACTAGTGATCCTTGAGATGATACGGGCAATCAGTTTTTCACAATCAATCTTACCTAAACGAGTACTTAGGATAGGAAGCCCAAGATACCGAAAAGGAAACGTACCTTCAACCCAACCCGAGAACTGAAGAATCGCAACCTTCCTGTCCTCATCCACCCCTGCGAAGTAAGCATGAAATTTGCCAACACTTAAGCTCAGACCCGAGGCTTTGCTAAAGGTTGCAAAAGCACTTCACAAGAATTCCATCGATTCTCGATCCCCCTTACAAAAAAGGAGGAGATCATCCGCAAAGAGCAAGTGAGTCAGCTTCAAAGGACCACATTTCGGATGGAATTTAAAATTCCTATCCATTCTACCAAAATTCATAATTCGAGAGAAATATTCCATGCAAATCGTGAATAACAAAGGCGACATGGGGTCCCCTTGTCTCAACCCTCTTCTCCCTCGAAAAAACCCAAAATTATCACCATTAGCACAAAGAGAATAAGAAACAGTCTCAACACATTCCATAACCAACCGACGAAAATGGTCAGGAAAGTCCAAAGCTCTCAACATCTGGTCAACAAAACTCCACTCGACACTGTCATACGCCTTATGAATATCAACTTTAAAGAGGCATCTTGGCGAAACCCGCCCCCTCTTATACATACGCACCAAGTCTTGACAAATCAGCACATTCTCCATAATACTTCGGCCTTCAATAAAACCTCCTTGAGTAGGAGAGATAATCAGGGGCAAAATCTTAGCCATCCTAGCACAAATAATTTTAGCAATACATTTGTACAAGACATTACAGCAAGCAATTGGCCTGAAATCTTTCACATTTTGAGGCCTATTCACGTTAGGAATCAGAACAATATTCGCACAATTCAGATGTTTTAAAAGCTTACCTGATATAAAAAAATCCTGTATCGCCTTCACAATTTCCTCACCAATAATGTCCCATGAATCAATAAAGAATTGACTCGAGAAACCATCTGGTCCCGACGATTTATCCCTTGGAATGCTAAACAGAGCCCTCTTGATCTCATCCGGTGTCACAATTGCCTCCAGAATCAGTTTATGCTCCTGTGAACAAATTGGACCCCGTCTAATCAAGTCAACATCAATAACCTCAACAACACGAGAATCATCGAGCAGCCCACGATAATATCGCGTGAAAGCATCCTCGATCGAGGCCTTATTATCACATTCCAGGCCGTCCGCATCAGAAATCTTAGCTATAGCGTTGTGAGCCCGTCTACCACGGAGGAGGCCGTGAAAGTATGCCGAATTGACATCCCCATCACGGACCCATTTAAACTTAGATTTTTGACTCCAGAAGTCAGCCCTAGCAGCCTGTAAGCTCCTAACCTGATCGTTCATCTCGCTCTCCTCTTGCATTAGTTCCACAGACAAGTCAGACCTGAGGCGCTGCTGCAAATGGACGAGCCTGAGTTCAGCCTGATTACACCGATTTTCAATATCTGAGAAACAGTCAGCATTCAGCATCTTCAACGGTCTTTTGAGACGACCCAACTTCTTCACTATCGGAAACATAGGTGTCCCAAAGATCGTCTCCTTCCACACATCAGCAATACAAGCACGGAAATTCGACGCTTTACTCCACATATTCATGTACTTGAAGCTACGATTTTTCCTTATCGGAGGATGCTCCAGTTGAACAATACAAGGACAATGGTCAAAAGTTCCTTTGGGTAAGAAGTTCGCAAACCCATTCGGAAACAGACCCATCATCTCATCATTAATTAGGCACCTATCAATTCGACTATAAACTCTAGTTTCAGCCACCCTACGTTTATTATTCCAAGTGAACCAAGACCCACTAGCCTTGCAATCACTTACCTCACAGTTCGCCAAACAGTCACGAAATTGATTCATAGCTTCCTCCGGGGAGGTCCCCCCCAGACGTTCACGAGCGTCCACAACACAGTTGATGTCCCCCATAATCATCCAAGGCCCTTTATGAGCATAATCCTCTAGTCTTCTCCAAAGTTCCGTTCTCCCCGAAGCCGAGTTAAAGGCATACACAAAAGTGAGCCAATAATCCTTCCCCGATAAAGTAGTAACTTTGATATGAATACTTTGATTACTATACTCCACAATCGTCAAATTAACCCTTTCATGTTTCCACAAAAGCCAAATTCGACCTCCTTCATGAAAATGATTATTAGTCGTAATACTCCATTCAGAGAAAATATCCTGCTGAACTTTAGCATACGATTTATTTTTAATTTTAGTCTCAAGGAGACCAAAAATATCAACCTGCTGTTTCCTAACAAACTCACAAATTGCACGCTGCTTGCTTATGTTACACATACCGCGTACATTCCAACATCCTATATTATGAACTTCCATGGACAACCAATTCCAGACCAACCCCATCCTTTTCCCCCAATCTCGATTTACTTGGTGAACCTCGTAGCATCTCCACGAAGGGGACATCCGGAGTTACCAAAACACTCTTCATCGTAGTAGAATGCAACCTGGCAGCAGATTCTTTGGTCCGACCAGCAAAGGGCCTGACAGGCTGTACGACAGAACCCACAGCAGGCGTTCCAGGGTGCGTACCAGCCTGAATCGCAACAGCAGTGACTGCAGATCCGGTGCGCAGCCCAGCAGCAGGCGCAGTAGCGTGAAAACCAGTCCGGCTCGCAGCAGCAGGCGCACCTCGAACAGCAGCTGCAGGCCGAAACAGCTGCTGTACAGCAGCCGCACCATCGGCAGCCTGCAATGCTGACGAATCAGAACCAGTAACAGCAGCAATCGCAAAAGCAGGAGCAGCCTTCTGTCCGGAAACAACAGCAACTTGTTTGGATCTAACCCCTTCACCGTTTTGCTTCTTCTTAGCTTCCATTCTCGCTTTTTTCAGCTCCTCTTTCTTGCATTCACTATTATCATGACCATAACCTCTGCAATTAGAACACCAAATGGGTTTCCACTCATACTTAATCATGACTTCAACTACATTCTCAAGCTCATCCATGAATTTGATTGAGCATTTGAGCTTTTGTCCCACTTTGACCAACACCATGACCCGTGCATAACCTAATCTAGTGCGCTCTTCCGTAGCTAAGTCAGATTTAACATACGGTCCCACCAACGAGGCTATACGGCCTAGACATCGGCCCCAAAATTTCAAAGGTAAATCATGCAATTGTATCCAAATAGGTACTTCTTGCACATCCTCTTTGTCCAATTTAGCATTCTGAGTCCATTCTTTCACAATTAAAGGTTTGTTATCAAACATAAAGATTCCATGATTGAGAACATTTACCTTGACATTCTTTTCCTTGAACCGAACTACAAAAATTCCATTTGGAAGAAATGAGATTTTATCAATCCCATGCTCCTTCCAAATTCTCCTCACATACCCTTCAATCACTTCCCATGGAGGATTAGCTCCCATGATAAAGCAATAGACGGCATTACTCCAATATTCAATTTCATCTTCAACATCTTCATTTGTGAATTTCATCATTTCTTCTTCTTCCTCAATGTCAATGGTTTTTTTCCCATCCATTTGCTTCCACCCAATATAATTAACCGGAACGGGGTCGGTTTCGGGCACAACTTCAGAGTCATGCTCCAAAACTTCGATCTCCTCAAAATCAGATTCATAGCTCAATCCAGGAATCAATCTGATTTTTTCATTGTTAGCTTGTTCTTTCTCAACTTCACTAGTATTAGATTTCAATTCATTTTTACGAAGCAATACCTCTTTCGCAATGTTACGGATCGTAGATTTAGAGCCCTTCCCCGTTGGACGATTCTTCTTCCTCATTGGCGTAGGAGGGCGCCGGAGAACGGACTGTCGGAGTCAGAGGCCGCCGGCACCGGAAGCAGGAACAAGAAGGACCTGAATCGCCCTTCTCTCTAGGGTTTTTTTAAGTTTTGATTTTTACTCGTGTTGGCTTTATTAGGGTTTAATTTATTTCCTTCGAGTTTGTTTACAAATGTTATTTGACGTCGTTATTTTATCAAATAAACTTTACTTTACGATTTCTTTAATTAAGAGATTTTAAACTTCGGGTAGCTTAGCCCTATTTCCTCTTGGAATAAATATTTTCATTCAATTTCGTGTCACTTTGGAAGTTGTAAAATTTTCTTTTAGAGCAAAATTTTTATTCGATATTGGCATCCTCATGTTTTCGAGTGGGGTAGTCTTGAGTTCTTTCTGCTTATTCTTAGTTTTGAGGACGGAACTTTCTTTTAGTGTGGAGGATTGTAACACCCGCTATTTTTCCTAGCATTTTTATCCTTACCGTTATGACTTCGTCATAACTCTGTCACTTTTCGGCCCTATGTTTCATCATTTTTTTCCCTAGCTTTATTTTCGTTTTTGAGTCTAATGATACTTATTTTTATTTTTGATGATTTTAATTCTTTTAAATCTATTTAATTGATTTTCTTCGTAAACTAATTATTTTTCCGCGAGGAAATCTACTTCTCTACGAATTAACGTTTTAAAGCTCGGATTTAAGTTATTTCTTTTCCTACAAATGTACAAATATATTTATATAATATTTTCAAGTAATAATTATTTTTATTTACGGAAATTTAGCCATTAAAGATTTTATTACGAAGTTTCGTAAAAAATTGTTTTCTAACGCGAGATTTACTCGATTTGCTTTGAAATACCTTTAACGATTTTACGATTCTTTTTTTTATCAACTTACAAATTATTTGAGGCCACTTCCCCATGTTTTGGACCGACGCACCTCCTTGTCACACCCTCACTACGTTTTCATAATACGTTCCATTTTATTACGTTAAAACATAATTACGTAATTCTTTTCTTTTCATTTGTTCGATGCTTTATGATCAAACTTTTCATACTCCCTCTCCTCTTCATTTGGCTGATTCATTTAGGCTATGGTTCCACCTTGTTTTCATCAAAATTTATTTCCATTCATTCTTAAGAAACCATTCATTTTCTTACATTCATTTTTTTCATAAACAAAAAAAAATAGTCCTTCATCTTTCCCAAAACCGTGACATACTCCAGAATTCCTAGGCTGATTCTTGCTCCAATTCGAGTCATAATCGTCTCGTTTTTATTGTCAAATTAATCGTTATTTCGATCCTTCCATAAAGGTAATAATCGATGTTGTTTTCGATCGTTATTCACCTTGATTTTCATAGTTTTTCTCTTGGTATTTTTTCTTCCATGATTTTTGTGTGTTAAGGATTTGTGGGCGATCCCGAGACCGACGAGTATATTATCGTTTCCGATTTGGACTAGAGGTAACGTCGATGTTACTCGGTATTTCATGATTTTATTTGTGTAATTGCATGTATATTTTATATTTCATTTTTTGACAATATATGTATGTCATATAATCTGGAAAATTTCTAAAAGTTGAAAATTTGCATGTTTCGGTATTTTTATTCGCTTTTACGAGATTAACGATTAAATCGTTGTATTAATTTGTAAAATCGTAATATTCGGCCTAAACTTGTAATATATGATTATATTCTGTAAAAATGAGTTTTTTTGATGATTTTTAATAATTTAGTATTTTTTTGATATTTTAGTTATCGATTATTGAATTATTACCGTTTACGGACAAAAACGATTAAAAGCCGATTTTTAGTTCTAGTATCCAAACATTTTATTTTAATTTGATGTTTGACGTGGTGAAACTTTATGATGGAATAGAATTTTATGAATTTATTCATAACTTTTCGGAATTGTTATGTGGATGAATTAATTAATCACTTTAAATCATCGTTATCGTTAAAACCGCGTTTGTCGTTTAAATTCTCGATTTCTGGTCCTTTGATTAAATCTGGAAAAAAATATGATTTCATAATAAAATGTAATTTTATGATTTTTAGTGCTTTAATAAAATGTTAGGAACAATAAGTTTTATTAATGGAATCGTTAATTGTGAAAACGGGCTTAAAAGACGGTTTTACCTAACTTTGTGAAATCTGGAATTTTGACACTTTGGGAAAATTTTAAGTTTCTGGAAAATCATAATTTTTAAGTTTAATAATAATTTTTGGATATTAATACGTAAATCGTTTTGTAACTACTATTTTTATTAATCGTTATTGTCGCGATTAGACGATTAACGAGAAAAACCCTTTAAAAACCGAGTCTAAGTATTCTGGAAAATTTTCTTTTCTGGACAGAATGTCCATAAATATATTTGAACTATTTTACGTAATTTTTGTACTGTTTATTAAAGTCCTTAATTAATAAGTATTGATTTTTGGACAAATTACGATTTATCGTTAAAATGCTTCGTCTTACCTAAAAGATTTAATTTTCCAGCTATTTTGAAAATATTTAAATCTGAAACTTTAAGAGTTAAATCATCCCTTAACATACTCTAAATATATTCATTGGTTTAATTAAATAAAAGACGTTAAAATATTTAAATTGACATTTGCCGTAAAATCTTATTTATGTTCGTATTGTCGAAACTAATAATAATTAGGGAATTTTAGTTTTATAAATTTTGGAAACACCCTAATTAGTAGTACTAAATTGTTTAAGACATTTTTAATTATTTTATAAACACTTGTATGGTTTTTCAATAATTTCATAAACTCAAATGTTCTCACTTTAACAATTAATATCGTTAAGGACGAAAGTATTAGTTTTATATAACTATATCGTTTGCTAAAATGTTGTGTTAGTATAAACTAATATTTTTGCTATTTTGATATGACGCTATTTTTAGTAAAGTTTCTAAAAATAGAAGTTTCCTAAAATAGAAAGTTTCCTCTTTTAGAATATTATGATTACTCCTTTTATCTCCATATTGTTTGTAATGATTATATCTTTTTAAATATCGATAATGGCTTGGTTTTGGAGTTATGGAATAAGGGCAAGTGTGAGGTTAGAGTAATATAATCTAGGGTCTACGTTTTTGCCATCAACTATAAGGCTAGTGTATCAGGAATCGGTACATTGGTTGTTGAACCGGGTGACAGGTATCCCGGGAGTGGTGTACATTTTGACCTTAAGCTTAGGCCTCGCAGTAAGTCGCTGTCATAAGTTGAACTGGGTGACAGGTAATCCCAGGAGGGGTGTGCACTGTCTTAAATTAGGGCCACACATTTATAAGTCGCCGTCCTATTATGGTTGAGTAGCCTAGTTAGAGATCGAGGTTTGATTTGTTTGAACTGACTTCTCGAAGCTAGTTTTTGTATTCTCCAAGTGAAAGTCTAGCCGTCTACACTACTCCTATCGATAACGCCATTTTGAATATTTTTATTATTATCAATATAATTTGGTTTGCAGGTTGGCAAATGTTTTATGTTTTCTCCGGAAAACTCATTTTTATTATATTGTTTCGATACGTGAAGTTTTTCACTGAAAACTTATTTTCATTATAATTTTTTTACTGTTTTCCGTTTTCTTTTACTATATTTCTATAGTAGTAATTATAGTTTTAAAATCCTGTTATACGGCTGGGAGAACGTTGGCGTTGCTCCCCACTGATTGTGGCTGTTATGTTTTTAATATGGCAGGTATATGTGTTTCCCTTCGGGTGGGCTAGCGAGCAGTGTGGATCCTGCTTGTTTATTTTGATAATTATGTCTTATGGATTGTTCAAACCCCTTTTGTGGATTGTTTTAAATTTTGGCCATTTTATTTAGGGCCTATTGTTTGACTTTACCATTTTAATTTTACTAAGACATAGTTACAGTGTGTTTTAATCCCGACTCTACAGTGTTTCCGCCACTGTATCGCGTTAGACTTTCTAGGGGATTACACTAAATGCTAACGATTTTGAGCCCATATCCAAGCGCGTTAAAGCACGTTTGCGTCCGATCATCATCGGGTGTTTGTCGGAAGCTGCCATAGACACTAGCAGGCAAAATGCGGGTGTCTACAGAGCCCCCACTCTGACTGAGGCTTGGACAAGGCGAAAGTCAGAGTAGCTACCAGGCCAATCGAGGATTAAGACCTGGCAAACTTCCGGTCGGGTCGTTTATAGTCCATTAGACTCACGTGAAGGGCTCGCCAGCCATAAGATAGAAATCATACCTGAGTTCTGTTATCTAGGATAGCTCCGTGGGGACTCGCTTTTGAAGTCCTTGGTGTACCTGTATGCAGATACATCCCGTCTTGGAGCTGCGCGGGGACTTGCTTCTGAAGTCCTGGGTGTATCTGGTTGCAGACACATCCCATCTTTGGAGGTAATATTCCAAGAGAGACACCGCCTCGAGTTTTTTGCTTGGAGTAAAGAAGTTGCGCGGGGACTTGCTTCTGAAGTCCTGGGTGTACCTGTTTGCAAACACATCCCAATTTGCATGCGACATTTAGGTGAAACACCGACTCACGCTGGGAGATAAAAACTTGATGTTCCGTTGGGAAGCACAAGCTGGTACCTGAAATGTTAGATACATAGGCAGAAATAACAAATATAGCAGATGGTAAGATAGCACATAAGAAATGCAGTTAGCATCTATAGACTGGCTTGCGCTAGGGAAAATGACTTTTGCTTCATTTTGAAATCGAAGTCCTGACAGCAACTCACGTGCTAGAAGATAGGTTTTCAAAATTGAAAGGGGTAGTAAAGAAATTTGCAGTTTAAATAGACTGAAATTTGACCTTGTCGAAAAGGATTTTTTTCAAATGACTAAGTTTTGCAAATCTCAAAGCAAGAATTTGAAGAGAGAGGCCTACCGACAGACTCAACTCTGGACGCGACAGGACGCGTTGACAGCCACGAACTGGACTCTCTAAGGGTTGGACCGTGACTCGGTAGGGGGTGGGCCACCTAAGAAGACAAGACACTTAAGTTGCGCTATTCCATAGCCTAGGCGAGTGGCAACACGGTCGAACATCAAAACGGGAAAGATATGTAATAGTCTGTAATAAGACTGTTTCTGCATGACAGGAATTAGCAGTGGCTACGCCGTAGTCTAGTGCTCTTTTGAATCTTCGCTTTTGCGGTACATTCCCAAAGTGGGTGTTGTTTTGAGTCCTTGACAGATTCTTGTCTTCGACTGAGTCGAGTACTAGGACAATCTATAGAAAGAAGGCTAGTTTTTTGAAAGTCTTTGGATTTTGTGAGTGGATGGAGAACTGCTGTCTAATAGAAGCCCCCAGGACGATAAAGCTAGCTGTTGAGAACATGACAGTGTTGTGACAGAAATGACGACACTTTTTGAATGTGTCAATGTGGTTGGTTGTGCCCTTGTTGAAGGGCTGCCGACGTACTCACGTGTGGTGAAATCAAACCAAGCCGTGGTTCAGTGAATTGAAAGATATATTATGGTGCCTAGTTTATTAGGACTTTGTGTGTAACTAGTCTGTATTACAGTGTAGGCTAGGTGCATTCCCGATGATGTCTTGATCAAAGGGCTAGAATAGTTAGGATGCTGATCCTATGGCTATGAGCGTTCTCCGAGGTAGCCCCTAGAGGTGGTGTGAACTATTTGGGCATGTTCTATGCCGACCGCAAGTTGAGTTCCCGTGTTTGGGGCTGGTAACTGGTTTTGATAATTCTGGAAATGTGGTGCTAGGCCGCAAGTAGTTTTGATGATTCAAAATCTGGAGCTCGATTTTGTGGAGCTAAGGCTTCGAGGGTAAGGTATTTTAATGTGGTAGGAAAGGGGGAAGTCGAGTAAATGTGACTCAAACTTTGAGCGGGGTAGGTTGATAATGCGAGATCTGATTTCCATGTCTGGCCCTAATGGAGCTTGAATCCTCAAAATTCTGGGCTGTCTCTTAGCCTAGGTCTCGAGAAGGTCTTAAGGGTTGTAATGTGGGGAGGCTAAATGTGGTGTTAACTGACCAGCCTGATTGTTACCCTTCTATTTGATGGTATGAGCATCGATATTTTTTGAATTGACCGTACCCCGGTCAAAGGACTATCGCTTGAGCTGACCGATAACCATGGTCATGAGTTTTTGAATTTTTTTGGTTGACCTCTTAGCCCCGGTCATGGGATTAGAGCTGACTGTGCCCTGGTCAGGGATTGACCGTATCTGGTCGGGGGATGCTGAGAGTTCTTTTTTTATCATGGCCAGCTCTTTTATTTTGGCCTTTTGCTTTTTCCTTGGACTTTTGATTTTTTTTTGTCCAGCTTATTTTGTTTTTGCTATCCCCCCTATGGTGTTGGCAATAGGCACGAGTATTCCCGGATCTGTGGCATCCATTTGTGGGTGGATCTGGGGTTGGGCCTATCAGTTGGATTAGACTTTTGGAGCTAAACCTTTGTAAGGTGTAAACCTAGTTAGTGTTTATGTGAATGCAACTCGCGGTGGAGTATCTACGATAAACATGGCGGTTTGGATCTCAGTATTGTCATCATAATTCCGAGCAGGCTTGGTGGGAGCATCGTCCCGAGTTGGGTATTTTTGGCATCACGTCTATAGAGTTACGATGCTTTTTTTTGGATAGACTAACGCCTAAGGTAGGGATTGGTTAGTCTTATTGGAGGGGTGTTTATTGTGGGAAATGGGCTTGCCTCCTGTCTTCAAACCAAACTAGGAGACTACCTAGATTTGTCATAGGATTCGATACCGCTCCTTCTAAGGGTAGTTATGTGGCTTTCTATACCAGACACGTAACAGGTAAAGGAAAACACGGGTCTCGGTTTCCTGAAGTCATTATAGATGTGCCTATAATAGTCACGTGCATGTGCTCGCAGTGTATGATGGTGTTCATCATGTTCTCGGAAACACATAAGGAAAGCATGTATGAGGAATAGAAAACCTGATTTTATTGAATTTTGAAAAGAGGACAAATTACAAATGACTCTGACTCTGATTTGGAAATGAGGACGTAGGGTATCCTAGACTCGGACTCAGACTTAGACTTGAATCAAATCCAGACTTTTGGATGCTCGGTTGGTATATGTTCTTTTTGGTAAGGTCCTTGATGGAAGAAAACGACAGGTGCCACGACTCGCCTAAACTCGACCTTGCGCAAATGCAAGAGAGGGAGTCAAACTAGACACGGCCCGGGGTGACGGGTCGACAAAGACTCTTGGACCGGGATACTCGAACGTTGACCTAGACAAGGTAACGACCTTGGCTTGGACTCAACGATGAGACTCAAGTTGCACGAGGGTGAGTCCGAAAATGGGGCGACCATGTTTGACTGTAACACCCGCTATTTTCGTAATGCTTTTATCCTTTCCGCTGTGACTTCATCATAACTGTCACAATTTGGCCTTCCGTTTCATCATTTTTCCAAGCTTTATTTTTATTTTTATTTTTGAGTCAAATAATATTTATTTTTATTTTAAAATATTTTAATTATTTTAAACTATTTATTTGATTTTTATCGTAAACTATTTATTTATTCGCGAGAAATTGTATTTCTCTATGATTAACTTTTTAAGCTCGGATTTAAGTTATTTCTTTTCCTAAAAATGTCTAAACACATTTATATAATATTTTCAACTAAGAAATATTTTTATTTACGAAAAATTTAGCCTTTAATCATTTTATTACAAAGTTTCGTAAATAATTATTTTCTATCGCGAGGTTTACTCGAATTGCTTTGAAATGCTTTTAGTAATTATACGATTCTTATTTTTATCAACCTTCATTTAAAAGAAGCACTTTTTGTCCCCTTTTTAGACCATGACACCCATGGTCACACATCTTCACATTTTTTTTTCATTTGGTTTTATAAAGTGATTAAAGCCTTAGATATTTTTATTACCTTAATAAATTTGGTGACTAATTGCAAAACTCTTCACTCTCCCTTGTTAATCCATTTTGGCTGTTTTTTTAGTGTATCTAACATTTTTTTCATCAATTTTTAAGATCATATTCATTCACATAATTCATTTCTTTTCTTTCATTCTCATTCAACCACATTAAACAAAGAAAATACTCTTCAATTCCTTCATATTGGCCATGAGTTTCAGCCATATTTTCCAGCCCAATTTTGTCCCTAATCGAGTCTTGATCGTCTCATTTTTATCGTAAAATTAATCCTCTTTCCGATCCTATCGTTAAGGTAATAATCGATGGGTTTTCGATCGTTATTTACCATTGATTTTCTTAGTTTTTCTCATGGTATTTTTCTACCATGATTTTTGTGTGATGTAGGTTTTGTGGATGATCCCGAGCCCGACGAGTATATTATCGATTCAGATTTGGATTAGAGGTAACGTCGGTGTTACTCGGTATTACTTGATTTTAATTGTGTATTTGCATGTATAATTTTTATATTTCATTTTTGACAATATATGTATGTCACCAAATCTGGAAAAAATTTAAAAGTTGAAAATTTGTATGTTTCGGTATTTTTATCGCTTTTACGAGATTAACGATTAAATCGTCACATTAAATTGTAAAATCGTAATATTCGGCCTAAACATGTAATATACGTTTATATTCTGGAAAAATATTTTTTTTTTGATGATTTTTAATAATTTAGTATTTTTCTGATATTTTTTATATCGATTATTGAATTATTACCGTTATCGGACAAAAACGATTAAAAGCCGATTTTTAGTTCTAGTACTTAAACATTTTATTTTAATCTGATTTTTGACGCGGTGAAACTTTCTGATGAAATAGAATTTTCTGAAGTTTTTCATAATTTTTCGGAATTTTTAAGTGGATGAATTAATTAATCACTTTAAATCATCGTTTATCGTTAAAACCGTGTTTGTCGTTTAAATTCTCGATTTCTGGTCTTTTGTTTAAATCTGGAAAAAATTATGATTCTGATGATTTCATATTAAAATGTAATTTTATGATTTTTAGTGCCTTAATAAAATGTTAGGAACGATAAGTTTTCTTAATGGAATCGTTAATTGTGAAAACGGGTTTTAAAGACGGTTTTGACGGAAGTTGGTATATCTGGAACTTTGGAAAATCTGGAAAATTAGTATATTCTGGAAAATGATGATTTTTAGGTTTAATAATAATTTTTAGACATTAATACTTAAATCATTTTGTAATTACTATTTTTATTAATCGTTATTGTCGAGATTGGACGATTAACGAGAAAACGCTTTAAAAACCGAGTTTTAGGATTCTGTAAAATTTTCTTTTCTGGACAGGATGTCCATAAATATATTTTAACTATTTTACGTAATTTTTGTACTATTTATTAAAGTCTTTAATTAATAAGTATTGATTTTCGGACAAATTGTGATTTATCGTTAAAATGCTTCGTCTTACCTAAAAGAATTATTTTTCCAGCAATTTTGGAAGTATTTAAATCTAAAAAAGAGTTAAATCATCCCTTAACATACTCTAAATATATTTGTTGGTTTAATTAAATTAAGACGTTCAAATATTTAATTTGATATTTGCCGTAAAATCCTATTTATAATTTTATTGTCGAAACTAATAATAATTAGGGAATTTTAACTTTATAACTTTTGAAAACACCCTAATTAGTAATATTAAAATGTTTAAGACATTTTTAATCATTTTATAACGCTTATACGATATTTTAATAATTTCATAAAATTAAATGTTCACTTTGAGAATTAATATCGTTAAGGCCGAAAGTACTAGTTTTATAAATCTATATCGTTTACTAAAAATGTGATGTTAGTATAAACTAATATTTTCGTTATTTTGATATGATGCTATTTTTGGTAAAATTTCTAAAAATAGAAAGTTTCCTCTTTTGGAAAGTGATTCCTTTTTCTTTTGTTCTCCTATTGTTTGTATTGAATACATCTTTTAAATATCGATAATGGGTTGTTTTGGAGTTATGGAATAAGGAAAAGTGTGGGTTTAGAGTAATATAGTCTGGGATGTACGTTTTTGCCATCAACTGTAAGGCTGGTGTGTCATTGTGGGGCACATTGGTTGTTGAACTGAGCATGGTTTGTGTTCAGGAGAGTGTATGTTTACCTTAAACTTAGATATCGCATCGTGTAAGCCGCGTCAGGTTGAACTGGATATGGTTTGTATCCAGGAGGGGTGTGCACTACTTAAACCAGGACCTCGCTGCACGCACTCCTGTTATGGTTGAGTTGCCTAGTTAGAGACCGAAGTCTGATTTGTTTTGACCAAGTTCTCGAAGCTAGTTTTTGGTATTGTCCTTGTGAAAGTTTAGATTCTACATTAATCCTATCCATAACGCCATTTTGAATATTTTATTGTTATCGATATAATTTGGTTCGCAGGTTGGCAAATATTTTTATGTTTCTTCGGAAACCCATTTAATTATTTCATTTCGCGCTGAAAGCTTATTTTAATATGCTGTTTTACTGTTTTCCATTTTGACTATTTTTCCTATAATAGTAATTACTGTTTTAAAATCCTTTTATACGGCTGGGAGAACGTTGACGTTGCTCCTCACTGATTGTGGCTGTTATGTTTTTAACATGACAGGTATGCATGTTTTCGGGTGTGGGCTAGCGGGCAGACATGATCCTTGCTCGATTAATTTTAATAATTATGTTTCGCTGATTGTTAAACCCCTTTGTGGATTTATTTAATTTTGGCCATTTTATTTAGGGCCTAATGTTTGACTTTACCATTTATATTTTTATAAAAACATAGTTACAGCGTGTTATAATCCCGACTCTACAGTGTTTCCGCCACTGTATCGCGTTAGAATTTCTAGGGGATTACATTGACCGCGTCACGTGTTCGGACCAACTGTGGCGACCTAAACCTTTATGAGACTCGAGTGTTCGTAGCATATGTACGACTCGAAGAAGGCATCATAAGGACGCCGGTGTATGATGAACGTAAGGTACCCCTTAAGGTGACTGTGGTCGAATGCTCGGGTGGAGGACATCCCCCAAGGGAGACTAAAGACTCTGATAGGACTCAGATGGTGTGGCATTTGAGTGACTCAAAAGTGGGGTACGTGAGACAACACGTGTAAGACATACCCTTAGAGCAACCGTGATTGATTGCTCTACTGAAGGGTACCCCCCGAGTGGGATTGAAGACTTTGTTAAGGCTCAAGTGTCGGACGAGTGGCCCTTGGATGTAAGGATCACTAACCTTTTGTTATAGGGCTATGCCTTGTAAAAGATTGACTCGGCCTCGAGGAAAGGCAGACGGAGTAAGGGAAGAAACTTGCGATGTGAGATCGGCAGAGCTTCGACGCTAGAGACCCTTGACTTGACTTGAAAAAGGATGGCCCTGCGATTAGGGTAGACCCTTAAGTTAAAGAGTTCTAGAATTGAGACGACTCGACTAAAGGATTGAAAGACGGGCGAAATTCCCTTAGGAAAGGTCGTGGGGACCGTCCTGCTAGAGGTAAAGATCGTGTGGGACTTTCTAGTTAGGAATCGAGTGTTTAGACGAACCTTCCATTTACGAGTGTATGACTCGTGTTGGTTGGTTATCCCTTTAGGATAAGGCGGACTAGGATGGGGAAGAAACCCGTGATGTAGGATCGACGAGGTTTCGACGCTAATAGACCTTCGACATATTATGGAAAGATCCGACACACGGATTACGGTAGGTGATGGCGGGATTTGTCGTGGATCCCGCCGATCAAATAATTAACCAACTAATCCTAGTGGGTAGCTAGGGTAAGTCGGGTCGAATCCACGGGGACGGTAAGAGGCGTCTAGACTAAGGTCACCTAAAAACGAGACTAAGTAAACAAACTAAGCTAAACTAGAGTGATAAGAAGGGGAAGAAGGCTAAGACTATGGCTAAGGGGACGGAGAAAATAACTAAGGAAAACGGGCTAGAATTAGGTCGGGTTCAAGGGGCAACAAAATGGTCAAGGAAGAGCTAGGGTGAAGGGGTAGTCGGGTAATCTAGGTGTGGTCCGGGCTCTCGCTACTTAGACCAACCTAGAGGTTCCACCTAAAACCCACCTTGGCGACACACATGACAAACGGGGCTATTAGCGTGTTATTGTGGCCTAGGTTGCATCCGGGCTCTCGCTACTTAGACCGACCTAGGGGTCGTCCTCACCGGGCTCTCGCTACTTAGTGAGGGAACCGAACCCAAAAGCAAACTATTACCCACAAGAGAAAAGCAAGAAAAACAAGCAAATGCATACAAGTCATTCAAGCATTTCAACAAACATGTACCATGCATCAAACCAAGAGGAAACCCAAATCTTCCACCAACATCTCCAACAAACCCTTAATCATTCAATTAACACCCTAATCACCCTACTAACCCTAGCAAGAATCTACTCAAACATAATCAAACTACAACTAACAAGAACAAGAGGAATCAACATAAGAATCCAAACATACATAATGGAAAACAAGGATAAAACAACAAACAATGAATAAAGATGAGAACTTAATAAACAATAAAGGATTAAGAGTAAAAGGAGAAGAAGATTGTACCAAAATACAAAGGAAATGGAAAAGGAGAACACTTGCATAGAGGAAAACCCAAATAATTCCACCAAGGTTGTCAAGCTTGATAGATTCTTCAAGAGATCCAATAATACAAGAGTAAAACTAGGATTAACGACTAATTACCGACTAATCTACTCTAATCTAAGCTAATCTAACCTAAAATAGTCTAGGGTTTAGTGGGAAGTGAAGAACATAAGCTTACATTACAAGAGGAAGGGTATATATAGGGTTACAATGAGTAGGGAGATGAAACAATGCATCACGGGCTGTATCTGACCCTTCCCGGTCGGGAAGGATTGGTCCCGGTCGGGAAGGACCGGTCCCGGTCGGGAAGGACCCCTTCCCGGTCGGGAAGTACCCAATACAGCAGCTCCTCTTTTGTGCACTTCATCCTGGACGGGTTGAGGCCATACCCGCCGGGGATGAGTCTTGTAGGCCTCCAATATGATCTTTTTGGTCCCTTCTTGCCTCTCATGGGTTCCTCATCGATTCTCGGCACTCAGGATCGGGTCTCGGAGGCTCGGGATTGGGTCCCAAGGTCTCGGGGTCGAATCCAAGGCATCGAGTGATCGTTCCTTCACTTCGTTGGCTCCAAAAAGTGTATGTATTGAGTCGGAATCGCTCAAACTCTTTACGAATGGTCTCAGGAACCTAAAACGAGCTAGAGGAAGCATAAGTAGCCCATAAACCGCTCCCAAGGAGCGATTCCACAAGGAAAATGGGACCAAAACACTATGAAATAGGCACTACAAACTACACTTATCAGTAGGTCCTAAAATAAGGAAGGTTTTGAAAGAGTCGACTTCCTAAAATAGGGAAGGTCTTTTGAAATGGATTGAATTTTGAAAATTTGGAGGACAGTCCTGACTTCGGTCGAGGGCCAATAGGACCGGGCATTTTGAAATGTTGGAATGGTTGCGAATAAATTCGCATTTTGAAAAATTGGGAGATGGTCCCGTCTTTTGAAATGGCGGCATGCCGACAGGACCGGGTTTTTCAAAAGTTGAATATTTGAAAATTTGAATATCAAAAATAAATTTCTGAAAATTTGAAAATAAAAAAACGGGATCCCGAAGATTTGAAAATCGAAATGGAATCTCGAAGATTTGAAAATCAAAGTGGAATCTCGAAGATTTGAAAATCGAAATGGAATCTCGAAGATTTGAAAATCGAAATGGAATTGTGAAAATTCGAAAATCGAATAGGGATCGAAAACTCGAATATTGAAATGGACAGCATGCCGGCTAGAAAATAGGCTTGTTTTGAGTCAAATCTTAAGTCTAAATTTCGGCAGCATTCCAATTTTTTGAAAATTGGATATTTTGAAAAAATGCATTTTTTTTAAATGATGGTTTTTGAAAAATGACAAGGAAACCAAGTAGTACTTAGTCAAACAAGCATTATGACGACAGCATGTATGCTTTACGCTAAGTCTCGGTCGGTCGAAATAGAGTCTATACCAGTGTGGATGGCATTTTCGAGAAGCGGGACGGACTTCCTAAGTCGAGTTGATCTTAGAACATGCCGCGAAACCCATACGAATTAGCCATGAACACCTTGACATAACCAATTTGGAATATATCACGGTATAGTGGGACGTCGGTCACAAGTAACCGGCCAGAGTAAAATTGGGGTTATGCATGAACCGTAAAACTAAAGCGCGTATTGTACTAATCAGACGATTTCTCCTCGAGTCTCACCCTGAGGATCCCGATGGTATGTTACACATTAGTCTTCCCCAATCGAATTTAAACCGTGCACAAACTACGGCCCACTTCGATACTAGAGCTTGTGGGGTTCGTCCCTTTGCATTACGATACCGATGCCGAGTTTTTGGGTACCGTATATCGAATGACTCTCGTGCACCAACGGTTTCGGACATCCGGAAACCGAGGTTCTGAGTAAGGGGTGAAGGTACGTGTTGGGAAGCCCACAAAGGACACCCAACCCCACCCGCACTTAGCGGCCTCTACTAAGATACCGATCGAATTTTTAATACGCGCGCTAGTGATTCGGTGAAATGAAGTGCAAACAGCGTTTTAGCTAAACATGTGAGATATGTTTGTCCTACATCGTTTAATGCATCTAAACTAACGTCGAAGTTATTTTAGCATGCGAGGTTCGTTTTAGTACAATAAAACAAACAACGAAAATAAAGGCGCGAAAGTAGATTACAAATACACGGGCGGAACACAACCCGAAATTGCAATACAACAAACGCGAGAATTGAAATAATTGAATTAGTAGTGATATAATGATGCAATGCATGATTTTTGAAAGGAAGAGGACACGTGGTTGCCTTTACACGTGAGGACCGAAGTTGTAAAAATATATTTGATGATGCTAACACGATACGCGAAATCTGCGTCCTATGCGTAAAGGGGACTACTCGATCGAGTCATATGTAGGACTCGATCGAGTGATCAAGTTACGGACCCCCTGCCTGTTTTTTTGGGCTGTCACTCGATCGAGTTCCCCCTGTGCGAACAACAGTTCATTTCGGAAGGCGTCGATCTCGAATTTGCTTTAATTTTAAATCGATAATTTATTAAGCCCCGTAAAAATATAGTTTAATTTATACTCGACTTAATTTTCGATACTCGCAATATATATGCTATTAATACGAGATCGATTATCGGAAATTTAGAAAAGATGTTATAAATCATTTTGAACTGAATCAGGACGAAATAAAACCCTCCGCGTTATAATGTCGTAATCAATCCTTTTGGACCGTGTGACAGTTAATTCGGCGTCAACGGGTTCGTGCTAATACGGTTTACCGATTAATTCTTTTAGACATGATATTCAACTACAGAGTCGGTATTGCATCTTTAGAGTAGACGTTTTTACTTGTTTGATTAGAGCGAAAGTCGATTCCCTCTGCGTCACGACATCATTAGTAATCCTTGCGGATTATGTGATGTTCGATTTGCATCAACAAGTTTCGTTCTAACCTTTTAAAAAGAGGAATCAAATATGTTTAAGGAGGAATATTCGCGATCCTATCACGCCCATGAGTGTTTAGGGCGGGGCTCCTCGAGAGGGCTCCACCACTGTTACTACTCGTAAAGGGATTAGAAGGGTCTTATGCGAAATTCATCTTTAAACGTATTCGATTCGAGATCGTTTTATAAATCGATGTATGCGCGATGTTTTAATGTTAATTCAATAGTAGAAATAATAACGATAAATAGTAATACAAGCGATATTAGAAACGAAAGAAGAAAAGAAAATAAAAAAACGACGAAAAATAAAGAAGAAGACGAAAAAGACGGAGAGAAGAGAAGAGAGGAAAGGAGAAGTCGGGATTGAGTTTTACACCCTCAACCTACATGCTTTTGTCTCGGAGATCGACTCCTATAGTAGTGGCTTAGGCACGGGAGCGTCGAGATGTATATAGGAGAGTTATGGTGTGTATAATTGGGAATGGATTTGACGAGTTTTGCTCTCGGTCTTTTTACAAGTTTTGATCTCGGTATGTGTGTATAGGGTTGGAATATGGAGGTTTTCGAGGTAGAATAAGGTTTTGTAAAGTTGTGGTGGGTGAAAAAGTTGTGAAAAGTTTTGAGGGTGATGGGGTATTTATAAGAAAATACCCCGGTTTAGGGTAAAAAGGGACCACTCGATCGAGTGGTGTGTGTGCACTCGATCGAGTGCCCGGTCTGACGCCGATTCGCCCGGTTTGCAAGCTTACTCGCCCGATTTTTGTGTGTTTAGAATGAAGGCAAAGCACGGTATTTATAGGCGAGGGAGCCTACCAGCTCCAAAAATCTGCAGTAATAAAAGACATACAAAACACAAAGAGGCCTTTAAAATCACCATTAGAGCTGACTTAATCCAATCCAATTCACACACTGAACCTGGACATGGGCCAGGTGAACAAAGACATACAAAACACAAAGAGGCCCAAAAGATTAAAACTTGGGCACAGCCCGCACCACAGGTGCTCCACCCAAACCCAAACCCGAACCCGAGCCCGAGCAGAGCCTAGCCGGGCGCGCGTGCGTGCGTGTTGGACCAGGCCCAACCACACCACTCTCAATAAAAGGCCCATTAGCCACACAACTGATAGTCAAACAACAAGATGGTAATATAAGGAGGAGAAACTCCTCATCATCCATCGATGTGGGAGGAGAAGAAAGCAAACAAAGAAGCAAACTCAACTTTGTCTTGCTATCACACCAACAATCCCCCACAGATGGCAGACAATGGATGAGACGAAGGAGAGAGAGAGAGAGAGAGAAGAATCATGGGTAAGGAAGGACGGGATACTTAAACGTTCAATGTCTTTCGACTTGAATTGACGTATTAGTGAAATGAGGCAACAACTTACTTACAATTAGTGAATATCTTTCGATTTGAATTCCTAATTGAGCTTCGGTTGAGACCCCCACAACACATATCATACCTTTAATTAATGAACGTTCCACAATTTCAAAGTGCAACGCCTTTAAAGCCATGCGTTTACCTTGGTTCTAGTGACTGCTCTAGTGAGAGTTACACTCTCAACTAGATGGCGGCTAAACCATCACACACACGTAGGTGGCTTAGTCCTTCTCAATAGCACTTCTCACACAAGCCATTAAGGACATAAGTCCAACCTTCATTTACCCACACAATCCATCAAGTGCATCTCAAAGCACCACCAAAATTGGCTATGGATATGTATCGCCATAGGAAAGTAAACTTTTAAGTCCATCAAGATTCATACTCTAATCTTGACTTAAGGACCTTAGCCCCATTCCCCTTGACGACTCGAGAACTACTCTTCTCGTTAATCCTTTTGTGAAAGGATCTGCAAGATTGCGTTCAGACTTCACATAGTCTATAACAATCACTCCATTTTTCAGTAATTGTTTCACCACAGCATGCCTGATTCGGATGTCTTTTCTTACCATTGTAGACATCATTCTTAGCAATGCCGATGGCTGCTTGACAATCACACTGTATGGAGAATGGTGCAACCTGTCCCCCTCACACTGGTATGTCAGCTAGTAGGTTTCTCAACCAATCTGCTTCTTGACTTGCCAACTCAAGAGCAATGAAATCGGACTCCATGGTGGAGGTAGCTGTACAAGTCTGTTTCTCAGACTTCGACGATATAGCTCTTCCTCCCAAGGTGAACACATAAACACTTGTAGAGCTTGTTTCATCATTACCTTTACTCCAGTTCGCATCAGTAAATCCTTTAACACATCAAGACATTTATCGAAATGCAGACATGAATTAACTGTTCCTTTCAAGTATCTTAGTAAACGTCGAAGAGCATTCCAATGTTCACTATCAGGGTTATGTGTATACCGACTTAGCCTACTAAAAACATAAGCAATGTCAGGTCGAGTACAGTTCATGAGAAACATCACACTTCCTATAATTTTAGCGTACTCTTTCTGGGATACACTCTCACCCAAGTTTTTACACAGAGGTATACTAGCATCTTAAGGAGTTCTAGCGGGTGTAACATCAAAACTGTCAAATTTCTTCAACACTTTCTCAACATAATGAGATTGACTTAAGGATATTCCTGATGAGTTTTTGATCAATTTGACTCCAAGAATAACATCAGCTTCTCCTAAGCCTTTCATCTCAAAACGTGACGACAGAAATTGTTTGGTTTTATTTACAACAAATAAATTACTACCAAGAATTAACATATCATCAACATATAGGCAAATAATTACACAGTCTGATCCAAACATCTTGGAGTACACACATGAATCAGAATTGTTAGTTATGTAGCCATCTTCAATCAAAGTGTTGTGAAATTTCTCATACCACTGTTTAGGTGCTTGTTTTAGACCATATAGTGACTTCCTCAATTTACACACCCTACTCTCTTGTCCTTTTACACAAACCCCTCGGGTTGTGAAATATAGATCTCTTCTTTTTGGTCACCATTCAAGAAAGCAGTTTTAACATCCATTTGATGAACAACAAGATCATGAATAACAACTAAAGCAATAAGAGTTCTAATGGTGGAAATCTTAGTCACAGGTGAGTAAGTGTCGAAATAATTAATATCTTTCTTTTGTGTAAACCCTCTCACTACAAGTCTAGCTTTGAATCTTTCTATTGTATCATCAGGTCTCAGTTTCCTTTTGAAAATCCATTTACTACTAATGGGTTTACTACCCTTAGGTAAATCTGTCAATTCCCAGGTCTGATTAAATGCAATAGAATATAACTCATTTTTAATAGCTTCTTCCCAAAAAATAGCATCTATGGATCTCATAGCTTCATCATACTTTTTTGGGTCATCTTCTATTAAATAAGCAGAAATGAATTCAAAGCAAGCACAATCACCACAAGCATTTTCAGTTAAGAATGTTGTGATAAAATCATCTCCGAAATTCTTTTCAATTCTAGGCCTCTTACTCCTTCTAGGTTCACTAGCATGATCATTAACAATACTACTACTAGCATGCGAAGAACTATTAACAGGATTAACAGACATATCAGACAAATCAGGAGGTGAATCAACAACTTTCTTTAAAGGAAAAACATGCTCAAAAAACTCGGGGTCTCTTGCCTCAGAAATAGAATGGTCATTCAATGACATGAATCTATAAGCATCACTGTTTTGGGCATAAGCAATGAAAATGCAATCATACGTCTTAGGTCCTATAGTAGGCCTCTTAAAACTCGGTAAACCAACTTTAGCCAAATACCCCCATACTTTAAGAAAGCTTAAGTTAGGGGCATAACCATTCCAAAATTTATAGGGTGTCTTATCTAATTTCTTATGAGGTACCCTGTTAAGAATGTGACAAGCTGAAAGCACTGCTTCCCCCCACATATCATCAGAAAGGCCAGAACTTAAAAGCATAACATTCATCATTTCTTTTAAAGTTCTGTTTTTACGTTCAGCTACTCCAGTTGACTGAGGTTGGTAAGGTGGGCTAGACTCACGAATTAATCCATTTTTCTCACAAAACTTTACTAAATAATTAGAGTTGTATTCACCACCTCTATTAGACCTGACGCTTTTAATCTTTTTGTCAAGTTGATTTTCTACCTCAACTTTGTATTTAATAAACATCTCTTCAACTTCACTTTTATTCTTAAGCAAATACACTTTAGTGTACCTTGAGTAATCATCAATAAAAGTGACATAATAAAATTTATCTCCTCTACTCATAGTACTCTTGAAGTCAGCTAGGTCGGTGTGAATTAACTCGAGAAGGCTCGCATGTCTAGTTTTAACCGGTTTACTAGGCTTCTTAGTAAACTTAGCTTCTACACAACTAGGACATTTAGTGAAGACTTCAGTGGTTAAAGAAGGAATAAGCGACATTGCTTTCATTTTTTTAACCAATTCGTAATTCACGTGACCTAATCTAGCATGCCAAACATCAATAGACTCAGCGATATAAGCAGAAGTAGAAGAATTAATATTAAGAGTAGAAGAGTCAATGTTCAGAATAAATAAGCCCCCACTGAGATAACCCTTGCCCACAAAATCCTCGTTGCGAGACATTACAACCTTGTCAGCCTCAAAAACAAGTTTCACACCAACTTTGTTTAACAAGGCACCAGACACTAGGTTTCTACGGCAAGTAGGGACATACAAAACATTATGAAGGGCAAGAGTTTTCCCAAAGGTTAGTTTAAGAAAGACCTTGCCTTTTGATGTGATCAGCGCAGAGGAAGACTTACCCATGTAAACCTTTTCACCGTCAGCCACATCTTCAAATTCAGCGAACAACTCCTTGTTGGCACAGAGATGTCTTGAC
Organism: Agrostemma githago; assembly: GCA_958450325.1. NCBI lineage: Eukaryota > Viridiplantae > Streptophyta > Magnoliopsida > Caryophyllales > Caryophyllaceae > Agrostemma > Agrostemma githago. Next base: position 57,106,820 of record OY288240.1, read on the forward strand.
GCTCTTGTGTCCAGAATCCAGTCACTCACGTTCGCCAGAAGATTGGCCTCAACCACCACCGCAGCAATAATATCATCATCTGATTCAGAAATGTTGGCTTGAGCGGCTTGACCACCTTTCTTTTGAGGACACTGGTATGCTTTGTGACCTGTCTGCCCACACACATAGCACACCTAGTTTGGATTTGGCTTGTGGATCTTAGGAACTGGTTTGGTGGAGTTTCCTTGATTCTTTCCCTTGGCACCTTGACCTTTCCCTTTTTGACCCTTGCCCTGACTCTGACTCTGACCCACTTTATTCTTACCCTTATTATTGCCAAGAGATGGACCCCCAGATTCAACAAGGTTAGCTTTGGTAGAGACAGACGACAAAAGGACAGACCTATCTTTGAGGTGATTAGCTTCCTCAGTCCTCATGTGACTTACGAGCTCCTGAAGTGATAGATATTTTTTTCTTGTGTTTTAGGTGGTTCCTATAATCACTCCACGACGCAGGAAATTTCTCTAACAACACATTAGCTAAAAAGACCTCGTCAAGTTTCATACCCTCATTGGTAACATCAGCACACAAGTTTTCGTAAACGTGAACTTGTTCCATAATGGGTTTGTCATCTACCATATGGAACCCAAGCCACTGACCCACCACATATTTCCTTTTGCCTGCATCATTCACCCCATATTTTTTCTCTAAAGACTCCCAAATAGTTTTAGCAGATTTATGGACCATGAACAAATCGAAAAGGGTGTTAGTCATGTAATTAAGAAGATGATGATATCTAACTGCCTTATTATCTTTATCATATCTCTTAATTTTTCCTTCGTTGGACTTAACCGTGGCAACAGAAGGAGGTGTAGCCTAGGCCGCGGCAAACGCAACAATTAATACAGGTGCTTCTTCAAACAGAACATAATCGATTTCCAATTGCTCGAAAAACATTGAAAGTTTTTTAAGATCACCTCTTATAGTTCAACCCATCTAGAGGTTCTAATTTGGTTAAATCGGCAGCAAATTTAGTGGACACAACAACCATTTTTTTTCCGATTCGCGACACAAATATACTATAGTTTTCAAATTGTTGGTCACGTAACCTGACAACAATGGAACCAAATGGACCGAAAAAGGGACACGGGTCCAATAAAACCGAGAAGGTAGCAGGCAACTGTTAACCGAGAGGCAACTAAAATGCGACACAGAAACCGAGGAAGGCAACGGAACAGTACGTCTGGACAAACGTGGCAACATATTACTGAGGCAACGACTGGCAGAAAACCGAAAGTGGACGGAAATGCAGTTCCGTGGTATGGTGGCCACTGACTTGAAAACTATATCGGCGCGACTACGGTGGTTATCACCTACAATGCCGTAGTTTCCCATGGTTAACACTGCAGCGCTAGAACTCGAACACTCGAGTTCGAGAGCTTTAGAACGATCAAAATAACAGTACCCAGAACAGAGAAGAGAATAGGAAGGAAGAAGAAGATGTGTTTGTATTCTATTTTTGTGTGTTTAGAATGAAAGCAAAGCACGATATTTGCCTGAATGGGAGTAATTTTGGTTATTTTTGGGGAAAAAGGGGCTTGAGGCAAGGAGACCCTCTTTCACCCTTGCTCTTTACTTTATGTATGGAGTATCTTAGTAGAATGCTGAAATATGCTACCAATAAATGGCCTTTCAAATACCATCCTATGTGTAAAAAACTCAAGTTAACACATCTTGTGTTTGCGGATGATTTGATGATGTTTTGTAAAGGGGAACCACAGTCCATCATGCTGCTCGTTAGGGCATTATCGTCTTTCTCCAAAGCTTCTGGAGTAACTCTAAACAACTCGAAGTCAGCCATCTATTTCAATGGAGTAAGACAAGAGACAAAGAAGGATGTTATTAGCGCTACTGGTTTTACTGAAGGTGAGATACCGTTTACATATTTGGGTATCCCGGTGAAAACTAAGAAGCTCAATAAGGTTGAATGCTCATGTATTGCGGACAAAATGTTAATGAGAATTAGAAGTTTGGGCGCCAGGAAACTTTCGTATGCCGGAAGAGTAGTGCTCATTAACTCAGTTCTCAACACTATCTATAATTATTGGGCTACCATTTTCTTGTTGCCTAAGGGAGTTATAAATAGAATCGAGGCCGTTTGTAGGAATTTCCTATGGGAAGGATCAACTGAATATAGAAGAATTCCACTTGTCTCCTAGGACATGGTTACTAAACCAAAACGAGAAGGAGGCCTTGGTATTAAACGAGCGGGCACATGGAACATCGCTGCAGTTGGGAAACTTGTAAATTGGCTATATGATAATGATGAAAGACTTTGGGTGAAGTGGATTCAATCGAATTATTTGAAAGGAAAAGACTGGCACACATACAGCCCCCCTCTGGATGTTGCTTAGACATGGAAATCAATATGTAAAACCAATGAGAAACTGAAAGCTGGGGATGAAGACGGGGTATAGACTGCTGATGTGAAGGGATATTCGGTTGCAGGAGGATACAGATGGCTTTCTGGTGAGCATCCCACGCTAGACTGGCATCAAATGACTTGGGATAACTGGAACACTCCAAAGCACTCGGTCATCACTTGGTTAATGCTCAACAAAGGATTGAATACGAGAGACAAACTGAAGAGGATAGGCTGCTGTACAGAAGACAGCTGCTGCATTTGTAATGCAGCGCCTGAAACTGGCCATCATTTGTTTACTGAGTGTGAGTACAACAATCGGATAAAAAAGGAACTGGAACACTGGATACAATGCCCGTTCCCACCAGATTATAAAATTCCAGATGGCCCGGATGGAAGAATGCTTGCTATGACTATGAATGCATATCATTATTGCATCTGGATGACGAGGAATAAGGCTCGTATTGACGGTTACCTTCCTAAACCTGAGAACATTGCTAGAGAAGTGAAAAAGGAGATCAAAATTAGACTACATGGCATTCTACAACTTCAGCATATCAAAGAGGCTGAAACAGATAGAATAAATCTTTTTCTAGCCATGGACTAATTTTTTTCCTGGCTGTACATGTTTTGTAACTTGTCATACCTTTTTGTGATATAATATAATACTCCTCACATTTCCACCAAAAAAAGCACGGTACTTATAGGCGAGGGAGCCTACCAGCTCCAAAAATTTGCAGTAATAAAAGGCCACAATAAAACGCAATTAAGGCCTTTAAAATCACCATTAAATACTATAACAACTCTATTGACTGACTTAATCCAATCCAATTCACACACTGAACCTGGACATGGGCCAGGTGAACAAAGACATACAAAACACAAAGAGGCCCAAAAGAGTAAAAGTCGGGCACAGCTCGCACCGCAAGTGCTCTACCAAAACCTAAACCCGAGCCCGAGCCGAGCCGGGCGCGCGCGTGTGCGTGTGGACCAGGCCCAACCACACCACTCTCAATAATAGGCCCATTAGCCACACAACTGATAACAAACAAAGAAGCAGACTCACCTTTGTCTTGCTATCACACCAACAAAAGTTGCCTCAAATAATCGGATATCCAATCCCGTAAATTAAGCAGCTTCCAAACAGTACGCGCTTGACTGCAGGAAACCCTGCACTTTAGGGTTGGAGTGCCTCTCCCCATGCGTCCCTATTTCAAGTCGCATGACCCCCCGTGCCTCTATTCTAATTTCAAAATCTAGATTTCGGTGCCCAAACACAATTTCAAACCATCACAACTCTATATATACGACCCTCGCACAACCATTTCAAGGGATCGAGTCAATCCATCATTTGCACACCCTTTACACATCCTATACTTCTAAGCCTAGTCAGAAAACCGAAAACTCTAAGCATACGTTAACCTTCTAAATCCTATTGTAAACTTTAATCCCTAATACAAACCTTAAACACACCCTAACTCAAATACATATCGAAAGGCTCCCCGTGTCATAGTCTATACCGAAGCAAGTCCTAATTCGAAGCAAGAACATGTATGTTGAGGGTGTCAAAACTCCTTTTCCATCTTTGTTTATACATTTCTAACATTACTAACATTCAATTATCGCATCTAACTTTATTAACATTTTACTTATCGTATACTAACAATCTAACACTTTATTTATGCATACTAACATCATTAACTTTTTAATATTCGTTGCTACATTTCTAAATGAATCAAACCATTTTCAAAAACGTTACTTAGATTGGACGTCCAATGATGCTAAATTGAGCATCGTAGACCTTAATGGTCAAACAACGACGCCGACACGCGAAGGACCTAATGTTAATGATGATAAGTCAATACCAATTTAAAGCGATTATCGAATGACGCCGATTCGAACATCGTAGACTTTAATAGCCAAAAAGCAATGACAATAATGCGAAGAATCTAGCATTCGCTATAACAAGTCGATATTTTCAAAACGATCGGATTCAATGATCAAATTTTTCCAAAGTCTGAATAGTCGCCAATTCAGGTACCTAGACTGAGGCGCCTCACCATGCGTTTGTGGTTCAGAGCGCCTCATGGCATCTGTCCCTGCCAAGGCATGTTCGTGATCTCAAAATCAGTTACAGTCTTGCCTTCGACACGTGCTTTATTTAACCTCTTGAATATTTGATATCGATTATGTAATCGAGAGTCGAATGTTAAGATTTATCGAAAGATTATTTAGAATGAGCACCCGTTGACGCTAAATTGAGCATCGTAGACTCTAATAGTCAAATAACGATGTCCAAAATGCCGAGGGATTAACGTCCACGATAACAAGTCGATGTGTGTTAATCAATTATACGTTTCTTTTTATGTACTACTATCGTGTCATACTATACCAAAACCATTTCGAAACACAACTTAGAACGAATGTCTTATGATGCTAATTCGAACGTTGTAGACTTTATTAGTCAAATTATGACATCGATAATGCAAAGGACACAACGTTCGTAATGACCAGTCGAGAGAAGACCTCCTAGAACGCTCGAGGCGGGTGAAAGCTAGCATTAACGCTTTGGTCTTGGCTTCGGCTAGCTAGAACGCCTGGGGTCCCGCGCCTTGATGTTAGAACGCCTGGGGTCCCGCGCCTTGATGTTAGAACGCCTGGTGCCCCGCGCCTAACATTCAGGGCGTCTGATTCCAGGCACTTGAACCTATGTTCTCTGGTCAGTACGTAATGCAAATATAAATATTCAGAGTCTGTCTAATATTTCGATATATGATTTTCTTTTATGTTTTCTATTTACGAGTCCATTTATAGTTTATGTTTACATTTACTTTTCTAAATTTAATATTATGCGATTGTTTAAGTATTGTAAATTCCGGGTTGTATTCCATCTGTGTAACTTGTAATTTACATTTCAAGTTCTTTACTTTACTTGCATCGCAATTTACCACTTTCCTAAATGAACCTCACATGCTAAATACAACTTCGACAATACAAGATGCATTAAAGGACATAGCACAACATTTCACATATCTATATTCAAAACAACAGTTGTTATGAATTCAATCGTTTTACTAACCCGCACATTCAAACATTAATCGATTATCTTAGTAGAGGTCGTTAAGTGCGGGCGGGTTGGGTGTCCTACAAAGGGGCTTCCCAACACGTACCCTCACCCCTGACTCGAATCTTCGGTTTAATGATGCCCGAAAACATTGGTCACGAGAGTCATATGACTTTCGATATGCTTAAGGGACGAACCCCTAAGCTCTAGTACTATAAGGCAAACCATGTTTTGTGCTTGGTATGTATGGTAAAAGTACAGAAAGGGTTTGAACGGGCACAAGCTCCCACAAAGTTCGATGATGACTTCACTTCGATTTAATTTCAATTCGAGATCAATCGCATCACAAGATACGCTCGCCTCTAAAAACCAGCGTGTGGTCGCATCGGGGTGGGCCTTTGTCATGTCCACATATTCATTTGTTATCTATTTCCATTTTTGGTAAGCTTTTGTTATAGTTAGGTAAGGTTAGTGGATTTCGTTTAGTCTAAATTCATAATCCTTGATTTTTTTTCCTTGAACTTTATTCCAAAAGCAATAGATAACAAATGAATAAGATGGAGGAAGTAGTGATTTTTTATAGACTGATAATATGTTGTAAAATAATATGTTAACTAATGTTTGATGATGACTTACTCTTATTCTGCAAAGGGGATATTAAGTCTATCATGATCCTTTTCAGGACCTATGCTACTTTCTCATAGGCCTCTGGTCTTAAAATGAGTCCGGGGAAGTCGAATGTATATTTTAATGGAGTATCTGAGTAGATAAAGGGAGACGTAGTAGTTGTCTCTGGATGTGTGGAGGGTCAGCTACCATTCAGGTATCTAGGAGTCCCCATCAAACCATCAAAGTTGAACGCCAAAGACTTCAGACCTCTCATCGATAACATAATGGAGCGAATTAGAATGATTGGGGCTAGAAAACTGTCTTACGTTGGTCGTTTAGTCTTGATTCAAGCTGTTCTTAAGACTTTGCACAACTATTGGGCATCGATTTTTGTGATTCCTTCCGGAGTGATTAAGAATATTGAAGCTCTATGTCGGAATTTCTTATGGGACGGAGGTACGGAGTACAAAAAAACGCCTAAGGTTTCGTGGAAAAAAAATCTGTAGGCTGATTAAAGAAGAGGGATTAGGCTTGAAGGACGATAGTATTTGGAACAAGGCGGCCTTGGGCAAAATGGTTTGGTGGATTTACAGCAATGCGGATACGTTATGGGTGAAGTGGGTACACCAAATTTATCTCAAAGGAACAGATTGGCTCGCGTATGAACCTGCTGCGGACTCAACGTGGACATGGAAGAAGGTTTGTAAAGTTAAAGAATTATTTAAGCCTGCATATACTGTCAATGAATGGCAGACTTGTGTGGGTAAAAATTATTCCATCAGGAAGGGATATGAGTGGATCAGGGAGCAAGGAGAAGAGGTGAATTGGTGGAGTTTGATCTGGAACAAATGGACTACTCCTAAACACCGTATGATCTGCTGGATGTACTATCATGATGCACTAAATGTCAAAGAAAAACTGTACTCCCTCCGTTCAAGTCCAAGCTTCCCTTTTCTCTTTTCGACACTATTCACAATCAAGGAGAACTTTCGATATTCACGAAAATCTATTAGAGAAAATATATTCATGTGGGATCTTGTTTGATTCGTCTTTAAAAGTACATTATTAATATCCAATTTCCATAATTTTTACTAATATGTTATGAAAGATATTAACGATGCAAAATGCGCGTTGGCAAACGTGAAAAAACAAAAGGGAAGCTTGGACTTGAACGGAGGGAGTATAATTTATAGTTGATAACGGATGTTGAATGCTGTATTTGTGCGTCTGCTGCTGAAACAAAATTGCATCTGTTCTGCAATTGCGAGTAAACTAAGTGAGTGATAAGTCAGGTCAATAAATGGCTGAATGTGGATATCCCGTGCTCAGGACTGCAGGAGTGGAGATTGAAGAGGAGAAGATCGAGGATGCGTAGACAGGTGCTGAATGCTATCATAAACGCTGCAATTTATAATATTTGGCATGAGAGAAACAAAGCGAGGACTGAAGGTGTCATTAATAGACCTGACTATGTGGTAGCTCGGATTAGGCAAGAGATGGTGCATAAATTCAGAATTGTAATAGTAGTGATCTCACTACTAAAGATAGGAATTGGATTGATAAAATTGCAATGTAACGTGTGACCCGCGGGTCAAACATTATGTACACTTGATTCTTTTATTCAATTTTTACCATTTACCAAAAAAAAAGGTTAACTAGTTAAAGTTGTAATTGACCCCTTAACTTTATTTCCAGTTAGTGTCCCTTGATACTTTTTATCCGTCGTACCATTATAATGAGTTAAATACTATTCATTTAACTAGATAGTAATGATTTAGCATTCCTTCTTGGGGATGAGATTGTTTTTTATAATATCTGACTCATTACAATATAGTGACAAATATCTTCATCACAAACAAGAATCTATGCTTTTTTTAATATGGAGTGAAATTAGATGTCTTATACGAGTATTTTGTTTGTAGCAATCAAGTCCCTAACAAAAGTGAAATCCAATCCTCTTTTTAATTATTTTTCACTTAAATTGTAACACCCTGTGTCAAAACATGTCTCGTATATTAGCTTAAATGACTAGTTCTTAAAGAATTAAAAGTAATATTCATATCGACAAATTAATGTGTGTTTTCTTTTCTGTTTGCCCATGATAAGAACTTCACGGTTAAGCGTGCTTGACTGGGATTACTCTTAGGATGGGTGTTGCGGGGTTCGCGACCCACACAATCCAACAAATTTTTATGACTCAATGAACACAATAAAAATTAAGGTAATAGCGATAAGTCGAGATCGATCCACGAGGACGAATTTTATGAAGCTAATCATGTTAAAATCCACTAGTAAATGAGTTCTTTTAGGGGGGTTTTGATTGGAAGCTATGCTAAAGACGAGACTAAAGTAAGAAGGATTAATCAATAGGAGACAAGCGTTAGGGGGAATAGGGGAATCAAAACATGGGATACAAGAATCAAGGAGTCTAGACAATGATGAACAATTGATAAGGAATGAGTCACCTTTTGGTTTCTCAATTTAACCTTGCTTTAGCCCACTTTCGTGACGAGAAAGCTAGTCTCTAACTGGAATTACCCAAACCCCGAGTTTCCTCATATTGATTCGGGTGAGCAAAAGTTAACTAGGTCGGCCTAACATAGTTAACACAAACACAACAATTCCAAGCTAGACAAATCAATTCAATGACAATAATTTCCACAACACCTCAATTCAAGCACCCAAATTCATACTCCCCTAACACCCTAACAAGGAATCTATTCACTAATCATGGCGAAGTTGCAAAAAATAATAACTATGGGAATTAGCCTAAAACAATGCTTAATGACAAAAAGGAGATTAATTTCTAACACAAGAAATGGAGAAAATAAAACCAAGAACTTATTCTACTAAGCGAGACAAGAAAAAAAGAAAGAAAAATCGAAGAAAATGATAAACTAGGGAAGAAATTAGAGAGAAAACTAATTAGAGAGGAGGGAGAGGAAGAGAAAAGTGCCAACAATGGAGAAAAAAACTCGATGAAGATTGCATAAAAATAAGAAGCTTGAAGAAGAAATCCAAGAGTTTTGTCACCAAACTCTTGTAAAACCCCCTTAATCTTCTAATTAGATCTAAAATTTCTTACTGGATCATTAATTTCTAAGAAAATAGAGTAGAGTAAGTATATAATTTTTTATCTACAATAATGAGGCATGTTTGTGGCAAAATTAGGTTAGACTATATATACTAAGTTGCTTAATGGATCATTAAAGAAAAGCCCAATTCTAATTTTTGCTCTTGAGCTGAAACTGTGCCTTATGGATCTTCAGAGGGTGAAACTTCGCCCCGCAGATTTCTGCAATTTCGGTCAATTTACCGTCGGGCCACACTTCGCTCGGTGGTTTCGCCCGGTGAACTTTTTTTCTGGATTTCAAAATCTGGGACGATAATACCTCGGACGAAACTTCGCCCGGTGGGTGAAATTTTCACCCGATCATTTCACTTGATGAAGATCTTATGGCCTGGGTGGCAGATATATCGTCGGACGAAACTTCGCCTGGTAGCTGAAAGTTTCGCCTGATTGTTTCTTTTGCCCTTTTTTTCTCATAGTTCCACTTCTTTGTTGCTTGGACTTTTGCCTTATGACATGCCTTGGCTGACATTCCGCTCTCTCGTGCCCATGTAAGATCGAACATGCTCTCAGAAAATGGATTCCTATCAAAATAATAGGAAAACTACCCAAAAACACGTAAAATGCACAGAAGAGTTCACTAGAGTGAGAAAGACTCGAATAAAGCGATAATCGCACACAATTCTCCCAAAAGCGATCGGGAAATGGATCTAAATGGGTGGAAAAGTAGGCCAAATTTGGCACACAACAGTGGGTGACCTCATGGGAAGGTTTCCGTGATACTCATGAGTGGGCTCAAAATGAGCTAGAAAGAACTCGTGTTGATTTGTGGGACCAATACACAATCTGACAAGTTATCGCGACTAACATTTCTGGTTCTATGTTTGGGTCGGGGTGTGTAGACATCCGCATTTTGCCTGCTCGTGTCTGTAGCAGTCTCCAACAAAACACCCGATGATGATCGGACGTTAACACGCACTAATACGCTCGAATACGAGACTCGGATTCAATAATATCCGACGTGGGCACTTAGCGGAGTACAAATCTCTCAAAACGACCTCAAATTCAGACTTAGTGGGTCGTTCCCAATAAAATAAAGCTAATTTGAGCCAAAACCACCACCGGGGGCAAAACCGTCTTCTGCGACCGAGTCAAAACCCGGTCAAAGTCGAAACACGAGAATGAAACAAGCCTTACGCAGCGTCTTAATACAAAATGAGTCAATTTAAAAACAAACGAAATCCAAAAGTCAAACAAATCCAAACCTTCCCCATTTATCTCACCCGTCTAAGAGCACTCGATCGAGTGCCTAAGGGTCACTCGATCGAGTGACCCCCTAAAAATCCACCAGGACCCGTTTACTGGGGCACTCGATCGAGTCCAATCCAGTTCACTCGATCGAGTGACTCTAAACCGGGGGGTATAATCTATAAATACCCCCTTACTCCATCATTTTGAAGGACCTTTTTCAATCTTTTTCAACCTTCATTTCTTCACCTCTTTGAATCATTTTCCTCACAAAAAGCAAGAGCATTCTCCATTCTAATCATACACCCTAACTCATCCTACATACTCAAACCGCTCCCATGCCTACGACGACGCTTACGAGCCCGTATTCCGAGACTATTAACATGTAGGTTGAGGGTGTACCAAACCCCATTAACTAATCTCTAATTCTTGTTTCCGTATTTATTAACTACTAACAACGCTAACATTTATTTATCGTTACTAACTTTTAATTTCTGTTCAACTAACTTTTACATTATCACATCTAACAATTCATTCATCGTTCCTAACATCTAACATTTATTTATCGTTTTTTACATTCTGTTATATATTAAATACCGTGTATATTACGATATAACAAAAAACTATTTTCAAAATCGATTCGAGCAAACATCCGATGACGCTAAAATGAGCGTCGTAGGCTTTAAAATCCAAACTACGACGCCGAAACACAAAGGACCTAATGTTTGTGACGACAAATCGAGTTTTCCGATCGACTACATTCGACAATAAATGCTGCCTAAAGTCCGTATAATCCTCGAACAAGTCGTAGTGGAGGTGGCGCCGCACGAGGTGCGCTGCTCTAGGCGCTTGAGGGTCAGGGCGCCTTTTGGCGTGCGCATGACCCGTTGGATTATAATGTGATCGCAGTAATTCGTTATCGAGTGTATTCGATGTCATTTCCAAAATGTCTCTCTAAAGGCCCAATATCGATTCCGTAATCAAATATCGCGCGTAAAAGAGCTATCGGCAATTGAATTAGCACGAAACCCAATGACGTCGAACCAATCCACTAGTACAAATTCCTAATTTTCTAGACACTTCAAGGTGGACACTTTAAGAAGCGTCGACCCTATATTTCCACTCCCTACTCTTTCATGCGTCAAGAGTATATTATATGGAATAGTTCACAAAAAAATAAAGAAACAGCTCATCCGGGAAAATATTTCATCCCTCGTGCTTCATCCCCAAATAAACCAAACTGCCTTGTTTTGTTCTAAACCTAATTAATAAATGAAACCGCACAGTTCATCATCTCAAAAGCTGCTCATCCGCTCACCGTCCCCCATTCACCGTTTACCTTTCACCATTCACTCCTTATCTTCTCCCCGATCACTCATGTTTATCATCAATTCATCAGCTACTGAACAGGTATGTTTCATCCGTGTTTATCATCAATTCATTTGTGTTTCTCTCACATTAAGATATCGTTATTGATTATTTTCTTGCAGGTTTGTTTATTTGTTTGTTGGTGATTTGTTCATATGTGTTCCTGAGTATTTCTGATTATTATTACCTTCCTTATAACGAGAGTCCTCATCATTACAATTAACATTATTTATCACAAATTGTTGCCGAAGTCATGGTGGGGGATGTCGAAGTGGGTTGAGAAATCCGAATAGGTGGTGTTACTAAGAAATCTGAATGCGATTGAATGACAGGACTCCACTAATTAAATTGTTCATCTAGAGAAATTTGTATGGTGTAAGAAATCTGTATGTTATTAAGAAGACAATTAAATTGTTCATCCCCTAATTTGCTTGTTTCTGCTTTATACGTTCGGCTGCTTCTTCCCTTCATTTTTATTTTTATTTTGATTTTCTGACAATGATGCCGACATATAAGATGAATTCACTTCCAACCCATTTCCTTTTTCTGTGGAATTTCAAGTTTTGGAGCAATTGTAGGCAAAGCATCGCTGTTGATACTGCTTTGATTCTTTGTTGATGTCAAAACTTCAGTACCTTTATGTCCTGATTTTGGAGTAAATTGAGGCAAAACTTCGCAACTAGTTTGATTCTTTGGTGATGGCGAAAGTTGTGGACTTTGGGCAGTGCTTTGATTTCCCTGTGATGAAGAAATTTGAGGCAAAATGTTGATACTAATACTGTCATTCAATTGCTTTCTGCTTGATTGACAATAATATTTGCTGAAATTTGAGGACACTACTACAATTTCAATTTAAAAGGACGCTCATTTTAGCACGGTTTGACTCGGAAGCGTCCTATATTATTCAGCATGTTTTGGCGCGTTTAGTTTTCTATTAAACATTAGGGTTATTCATACGAACCATCTTTATTAATAGAAACCAAGCGCGGTTGGTTTGACTAACTGTCTTATACATATATAGGTCGGGCAGGTAGGTAGAGATGGAGGGGCATATGACACAACAGCAGCTATACCATCAGCAATAGGGGGCAAGGGCAGGGGCAGGGGGTGGTGCAAATGTTAGTGGGGGATGCCGGGGGAGGTGGGGCGGAGGAAATAGCAGATTCTCACAGTGGAGCGTGCAAGAGACGAAGGAGTTTTTGGGAATAAGAGAAGAGTTGGACCGCACCTTTGTGGAGACCAAGAGGAATAAACTTCTTTGGGAATTTATTTCTTCCAAAATGAGGGATACATGCTTTCATCGAAGTGCTCAGCAGTGCAAGTGTAAGTGGAAGAACCTCGTTACCCGTTTCAAGGTTCTTTCTTCCTCTACTTTTGCTTTCATCTTCAGTTCAATTCCTTCTCTTTTTCCTTTTCTTTAATCACGCTCACGCCTCAGGCACATTCAAACTTTTCATGTACAGTACGTTTGTTTTTTAGATGAATAATTACTCTACCTTTTTTTGGCTTGTCTAAACAAAAATATACGTAGTCAAGTAGTTGCATATGATAATCACACCATCCACTGTTTACTTAATTAATTGGGATAAGGAAGTTGTTATCACCAGACGCAAATTTTCTTATCACTGCATGTTTACATGTCAATTATTGTCATGTGTACCAAACAAAATACTAATGTATACGTTAAATATGTGTATTCATATCCAAAGCACCCATCCAATCCAATTCAATCCAATGCGTACTATGGATTAGATAGATGCGAGCAGTCCCATATATTTTTCATACGCTAGTTATAGTAGGAGGTCCATTTATTATGTTTAAATTCTATTAATACGGACGGATTATATCAGAACTCTAAGTATAGAGAGCAACAAGGATAAATGGATTTCAACTTGTAACTCAATCGAGTAGAGGAGTACATCTTTATTCCACTTATTATGAATTTAGAAAAATGATACGGCTTTAATTTTTGTATTATGCAAGTGAAGATGTAGTTTTCGTTGCCAACGATTGACATACAACACTTCTCCCGTGTTACCGTAAGACTATATACCAACCCAAGGGAATGTACAGGAATGCTAAGGTAAATCTTTCGAGTTTTGTAATTGAAGTTCAATAGATACACATACATACCTTGTTCTTAATTCCATTGTAACATAATCAGGTTGCTTTTTGCATCCATAACATTGTCTACCAAGGAAGATTCGCTGTCTCTGACTATTGTCTTATCAATTTACCAGAGGAATTGAAGTCGGCTTTTGATTTTCTCGATGGGTATATATATACAACATTGTTCATACCGTGTTAGTACACATTTTATTGAATTGTACTTGAACTTTAATCTATGAGTAATGTTTCACAGGCATAACAAGCCGGCGACGGGAAGGAAAATTAACTGGATGAAGGTCGGGATATTGCAAACAAACTGAGTTGTAACTGTGAGCCCTTACTACACTCAAGAACTGATGTCGGGTGTTGAGAGAGGTGTGGAACTTGATGATATAGTCTGTCTGACTGGCGTAACTGGTATTGTAAATGGGATGGATGTACAAGAGTAGAATCCATCTACTGATAAGTACATCGACATCAATTATAACTCTGCAACTGTAAGCATCAAGGCCCTCGACAGTCTACAGTCTATAGTCTACACTTAAGTAAAGAGTTCTGACTAACTCATGATGTTATTTTCAGGTGATGAATGCAAAGCCGGTTTTGAAAGAAGCCCTGCAGGCAGAAGTTGGTTTGCCTGTGGACCGTAACATCCCATTGGTTGGTTTCGTTGGTGGATTTTTACATTGATTAATATGTGCTCTTTTATTTATTTTATATGAAATAGCCAAATGTAAGAAAATGATTTTTTAATCTGTTTTACATATTAGGAAGCTGGTATTGATGTACGTCTTGGTGATATTGAATCTGCTATACAAGAAGTCATGGAGTCGTATGAGGTTGAAATTAATGGAAAAGTCTTTCAAGGTAACGTTTCTGAGGCATATTTAGTATGTATTACTTTGTTATTCATCTCATTTTGATGTATGCATGATTGTATTCATCAAAGTCACGAGTACCACAGGAGTAGTCTGTGACTGAGTGAAAGCTGTCCGACAAAGAAATGATGTTGTTGGTTCTAGTCAGTGGATGTGTTTTATTTCTGATGATTGTAGTTGACGGTTGTTTATTTGTTGAGAATCTGATAATGGTGTGGGTTTCGTTGTTTGATACCTTACTTACTACTTTTACTTCAGTAACATTATGATCCTAGTAAGTGGGTCGTTTGCACACTAACTCCTTTAATAAAGGGCTTATTATCCTTGTGATCCCTATGACTCCATTAGTAAAGAGGTGAATAACAGACTCTTGAAATTGTCTCCTTCACAGCAAGTAGTTCTTCCTATATTTGTTTATGATTTTTGTATAGGTGTAAGTTGCTTGTGATATATTACCTTGATAAAATCATGTTACTGATTTTCTTCTGTCATTCTTAATTTCTTGATACCTCAGTCACGGACTTGCTTCTTCTTACAAGCTATGTCTGCTACTATACATCTCGCCATCAATTGTTACTCGGTTCGTGTATAGTATTTCTCTCATATGTTCGCATGTATTTCTCTAATATGTCTTTCTTATATTCCCTTCCTATTTATGGTTCATTATATGGTCTATACAGATTTCCTTATCATAATTTTTTTACCATTGCAGGACGTTCTAGAACACTAGATAGGAGATGACGAAATCGATGGATGACAAATCTACTCACTTTTTTGAACTTGGATTAAATAGAATTCTCTTGGGAGGAAGACAAATACTCCAATTGTTTAGGATTTTGTTTAATGAATAATATTAAGTGTTTTCTTTATGAACATCTCCTAATTTGTATGTGGGCTTTTTTGTTATAATTATTAACAATAAGGTCAACTTGATCATTGTATATTATAAATTCAATGAATGTGATATATTCTTTATGATTAGATTCTCGACGCTTTTGCGATCTCAAAGTGTTGATAATTGAATTTTATATTATTATTTCTTGACTCTTTTAGTAGTCAAAAGTCTCCCCCTTTGAATAAATTTTGGCGGTAAAAGAATTACTACGACACATGAAAGTGTCGGGGTTAGATATTTCAGTGTACTATATGGTGACGCAGAAAAGCGTCATGACTGTAATATTCCACGCTTTAATGCGTCGAGAATGCCGACGCAAAGATGCGACGAGAATTCCTGACGCCCCAAATCTCCACGCTTTTGATAAGCGTCGAGAATAAAATTTGCGACACTTCTAAGCGACGAGAATCTACTTTTAAAGCGTCAAGAAATCAAGATATTTGTAGTAGTGATCGTCGTATGGTCCGTAAGACCCGACAACGACGTCGTGACACTGAGGGGTTTGATATTCATGTTTAGTTTGATTATTCTCGATTCCATAAACATCGCTCTAAAATGTTCGATACCGATTCCATAATCGAGTGTCGAGTGTGAAGAGCTATCGAGAATCGTGTTAATGCAAAACCTAGTGACGTCGAACCGATCGTCGTATGGTCCACAAGACCCGACAACGACGTCGTGACACGGAGGGGCCCAATATTTGCATTAGCTCGACCACGTCTGGATTCGAATCATAAATTCGTAAAATGGGTTGTTTTAGAAGTAACATGCCACCCGGTACAGGACACTCGATCGAGTGACCCCCCTAAAAATGGGCAGGGATTTTTCGTCAAAGGGCAATCGACCGAGTCCACATAATGACTCGATCGAGTGACCTATACAAGTCTCCAACGAAGGCTAAAAGATGATATAATGTTCGATCGACTTATATTTATGACATTAAGTCGATACGTGCTAAATCAATCACGTATTCTTCTTCTAGAAACCCATACATTATCTCGTTTCTAATTTGTTGTCATCTCGTTTCTTTTACGACTTTGAGTGAACGTCTCTTATGATTGATCCTACATCGACGACTCTTTAGTCGTATTCGATATGTGATTAGTCGAGACAATTCTATTTCACTAGGATAAGTCGGGATAAGACTCCAAGGCCCGGGATCAAGCTAGCATTACGCTCCGGTCCCATGCGCTAACGCGTACTAAAGCCTTTGTCCTCCGGTCAATACACAACATAATGTGTAAGTGATCGGAGTTCGTCCAATCATTCGATTTACGTTTTTAATTTACATTTTCTATTTATGAGTCTGTTTATAGTTTTCACTTACCGTTTCTAATCCATTTATTATTATCGCAATTTGTTCAAGTATTGTGAATTCCGGGTTGTATTTCGCCCGTGTAATTTGTAATTTACTTTCAAGTTGTTTATTTTTGTTATGTGGCATTTACTGTTTTCTAAATGAACCCACATGCTAAAACAACTTCGACATATTTAAGATGCATTAAACGACGTAGCTAAACTCGTATTTCGCATGCGTAGCTCAAAACAATGTTTGCATATCATTTCATCGTCTTACTGATACGCGTACATGAAAACCGATCGATAACCTTGTACACGCCGCTAAGTGTGGGCGGGGTTGGATGTCCTTCGTGGGCTTCCCAACACGTACCCTCACCCGTTACTCAGAACCTTCGGTTTCTGGATGCCCAAAAGCATTGGCGAACGAGAGTCATTCGATATACTATATTCGGTAATTCGACATCGATATTGTTATGCAAAGGGACGAACCCCCATAAGCTCTAATACTAAAGCAGGTCGTGCTTTGTGCGCGATACGCCTAAGTATAGAGTGAGTTCGAATGTGTCCGACCTCCCACAAAGTTTGGTGGCGACTCCAATTTTGATTTAAATTTCGACACGATAACAATCTTACCACGAGATTTATGCACCTACCCAAACCCGTCCGTGGCCGCGTCGGGGTGGACTTTGCCATGTCCAAAATTTGGTGACTCCGCTGGGGATACCTGATGACTACTTGTCATCAGGATTCTCAGGGTGAGACTCGAAGAGAAATCGATCGGTTACTAAAGTACGCGTTTTAGTTCGATGGTTCATGTATAACCCAATTTTGCCCGGACCAGTTATTTGTGACCGGCGTCCCACTATACCGCGGTGCATTCCTACATGGGTGCGCTAAAGACATCTATGGCTGAACTCGTATGGGTTTCACGGCATGTTCTAAGTCCAATTCGGCATAGGAAGTCCGTCCTGATTTACGAGAGAGCCATCGGTGTTGGTATAGACCCTATTTTGACTGATCGAGACTTAGTGTAAAGCATACATGTCGTTGTCATAATGCTTGTTTGACTACGTGCTATTTGGTTTCCGTGTCATTTTCAAAAAACCGTCATTTCAAAATGCATCTTTTCAAAATACCCAGTTTTGAAAAACTCGGAATGCTACGGAAATTTTGATTTAAGATTGACTCAAAATAGCCTATTTTTAGCCGGCACGTTGCCCATTTTGAAACTCAAAATTCTCGACTTTTAAAAAAAAAAACGGTTCTGTCGGCATGCTGCCCATTTCAAAAGTCAGGACCGTCCTCCGAATTTTTTAAAAAATTCAACCCTTTCCAAAAACCTTCCTTATTATAAGATCTACCGTAATCCGTGTGTCGGGTCTTTAAATAATTCGTCAAAGGTCTATAGCGTCGAAACTCCGTCGATCCTTCATCACAGATTTCCTCTTCATCCCAAGTCCGCCTTGTCTTAAAGGCATGACCAACCTGCGTAGGGAATACCCCTGCAAAGGATGGTCCGTCTAGACACTCGAGTCCAAAGTTCGGGAAAATCTCATGTGGTCTTCCCTCGAAAAGGACTCGGCCCACATAGTCGTATCCTATGGGAGTTGCACCACCCATGTGTCACCCGTCTAGTCGTCTTTCTCGACTCACTTTCCCTCGTTCCATTTTTCTTTTTTGCTAGGGATGTTTTGATTCCAAGGTCTAGGCCCAAAGTTTCTGATTACGTGGTATTCTACCAGACAGGCCACCTTCAACTAAGCTCAGGATGGAACAAGCCATAGGAGAATTGAAGACCATGATGGAAACCATGGTCAACAAACAGACGGAAGTTGAGAATCAATTGGTAGCAATAAGGGCCGATCAAGCGGCCACAAATGCTCGTCTAACCGCTGTAGAGCAAGGGACTCCTAACTTCAGGCCCGAAAACACTGGACCCATGGCTAAATTGATCAGCGCGGTGTGCTAATTAGAGGAACAGGTCCACATGTCCGGGGATAACAACATCCACAGGGAAAACTCCCGCGACTAGGCTCCGGTGAATGACAAGCTGCCCGCAAACCTGAATCTCATGGGTTTGCCAATGTTCGAGGGGACTGAAAACCCGTTACTACGTGTACGGGCCTTCAAGGAATTTATGGTTATAAAGGGGGTAAACTCTGGCATGTTTAAGAGTCTATTCGCTGTATCTCTAGAGAAACATCCACGAGCCTGGTACTTTAGGCCAGACTTGAAGAAATACCCAACCTGGGATGATGTGCCTACAGAATTTGCTCGGAATTATGCTGATAATACCGAGATCCAGACCACTATGCGCTCCTTGGAGGTTATGGCCCAAAAGCCCATAGAAGGTTTTACAAAATACCTTCAACGCTGGAGGGCCGAGAGTGTTAAGCTGGTTGATAAGGCTAGTGGGAAGACTTTGGTGGGGGCCATTGTGAAGAACCTTCGCCCCTCCTACCGGGTCCATCTCCGATATGCTATCATACCCAATTTCACTACCCTCACTGAAATGAGTATGAGAATTGAAGACGACTTAAGGCTAGAGGCCTAACCAAAGCCTCTAGCAAGGGTTACCAAGGGGCCTCCTCCTCTACTAAGGCCCCAGTTGCAGCCCGCAACATATTCGATGAGGTTAATCTACTAGATGCCTCATCCAAGAAGAATACTCCACCACGGATATTCACCGACATAGGTACTACCTATACCTACGCCTTACAAAGGCTTTCTTCCAAAGGCATAATGCAACTAATCGGCCCTACTCCTGAAGTTCCGGCTAACCGATGCTCCAAAACTATAACGCAAAGGCCTACTATCAATATCACAGGGGCAACGGGCATGATACCAAAAAATGCTGGAAGTTGAAACATCTTATCCAAGATTTGATCGAGAGAGGTAAGATCCCATTGCCCAGGGACAAACCGAGTAACATGGACAATCCTTTCAGCTCCCACGCCATCTTCACTGGGGAGGTGGTCGATTGTTCCCACCTTATTTGTCCCTTCATCCCACAAGTGAACGGGATCTGGTTAGATGATCAAGACGATGTATACCTCATCAAGGGGGAAGTTGTCCCCATTACCAGTGAGGAATTCCGAAAGGCTAAGTCCAAGGTCCTAGCCAGTAACCACCTCAGCCGATTTGGTCGTCCCTATCAAGCTACTAGCTCTAGAGACACCCCTATTCCGGCAACCGTCACTGATCCAGTCAGGATGGAAGTCGCCCCCGAGGAGCCAACTACTGACACGACTCTAGTAAAACAACTGAAGAAAACTCGAGTTGACCTCACTATATGGCAACTCCTAGTCAGTTCACAAGAACAATAAGAGGTACTTACTAAGGCTCTCGATCAACTCAAGATCGACTTGACGGTTACCCCTGCTGAAATGGTAGCCACTGTAATGCCCCCACCTAAAGGGCAAAGCCAATCAAGAAGGCTCATTGATCACCTTCTCCGAGTCCGACTTACCACCATTCGGGGCTTCCCACAACTTTGCTCTATACTGCGGACAACTTATGATGCATATGTGGGTGTGATGGTGAGGATAATACTCATATTTTTCAGGAATGCTGCTATATCCAAAGCATTAAACAGGTTGTTCTAAGGAAGCTTGAGTGGAAGGATAATTGGATTTTGATAATAAACGTAGACAGAATATGAGGGGGACGAAATTACAAAGAGCGGTGAAGAATGAAGTCCTTAATGCCATTAATTATCACGTGTGGATGCAGAGAAATAAGAGTAGAACCGAACTACAGCTAGTGCGACCGGAATTTTTAGCTAGTTCGATTCTTCGTGAGTTTAGCCTTTTCTGTAGTGGCAAATGTCGGCAGAAATTTAGCACAAGAGATGAAACTTTCATATCTAGCCTTATGAGGCACATCTTGTAAATGATGTAATCTTATTATCATTTATAATATACTTACCTTTTAACTAAAAAAAAACTTAGCCCTATAAATTACGGTGATATGTAGCGGGAAATATCTTCCGATGACCCTAATTGACGACAGGTTTGCTGTCAACGTCCTTCCCCTAAGAACTGCTAAGGCTCTCAGTATTATCGAGGCTGAATACATACTGCTCAAACCATCCAAGCATTCGATGTGAGCCCAAAGTCGATAGTCGAGGCCATTAAATTGACTATTATAATGGGCCCGGTAGAAAAAAGGTTGGAGTTCTAGGTGATCAACGTCACCTCCTCTTTTAACTTGCTCTTAGAACGTCCATGGATCCACGCAGTCAAGGCAGTATCCTCTACCCTACACCAGAAGATCAAGTTGCCTTTGCGTGATGGCATTATCACCTTAGAGGCGACACCTATGATCGTGGCCAGCTGCAACGCCACGAGCCGCCTCGGTACGGACCTTTGGTGGTTCGAATTTTTGGGTATGATCGAGGAAAGCTTCCTCTTCAGACCCTATTTAACTACCAACATCGACACAATGCTACAAAATTTGGGGTACTTACCGGGGGCCACCTCTAGGCCATATCTTCCAGTTGGGAAGATTATCGAGGTCCTAAAGGACGAAGACTCTCACTTTGGCCTAGGATACGCCATGACACCGGGCAACGTTGTCCGAGAAGGCACCAAGAAGGCCTGAAATCTCATTAAGGGTATCTACTTGAGCCCTTATAGCCCACCGTTGACTGATTACTTTGTCACGCCGGTATTTGGGGCCATCTAGGTTGGTCTATTCCAACCAAACGTTGTGCATCTGGGACCCAACTGGCCCGAGACTGCAACTATATCCCGAATGACGTGTTCACTCTCATCCAGTTGGAACCGAAGGAGGATGCCGACAATGCTGAGGCCACGCTAGGGCTACTATTCAGGGAAGGCATGATAGCCCCAACTCCAAAAGAAGACTTGGTCAACCTCATCCTCCGCAGTAACAGGTTTTACCCAACCAAGCATATCTTAGAAGTTGGCTTCGAGACGGGAAACAGAGCTTAGAGAAAGACAGTCAAGTGGACCGACAATCAAGGAAGGATCTACAAGCTGATTGCTAGCGAAGGAGATATGCATGCTACCGATTCTGAGTCTGAATCTGAGTCTGAGTCGGAGTTAGAGTCAGAGTCTGAGGTCGGGTCTAAGGGGTCTGGTGCTAGAGTCCAACCTGTAACCCCTCTCCCTTTAGTCACTTCTGCTGGTGCCTCGGGGTCTGTCCCGAGTGCCCTTCCTGTCCCACCACTGACCAATGATCAGATGGCTGCTCTGTTTGAGTTGTTTTCTAAATTTTCAATTAATAATAACAATCGTTCTGCTTATGACTTGTCTCTTTTTAACTGCAATTCTGGTTTCGAAAATATTTTATGCAATGACATTAAGAAACCCGATGAACAGGTACCCCTACCTTCTCATCTGATCGAGCAATTAGAGCAAAGGGAGTCCCGAAATCCGGTAAACGAAGAAACCGAATCCATCAATGTGGGAACTACCTTAGAGCCCCAGATGCTTAAGATAGGGTTATCATTAGATCCCGAGGAGAGACGACAGTTCAAAATACTCCTCCAAGAGTTCAAAGACGTTTTCGCATGGTCATACAAGGACATGCCGGTGATAGACAGAGAAATAGCCGAGCACCACATACCAATTAAAGGCGGGTGTAAGTTGGTTAAGCAAAAACTCCGCAAAATGAGACCCAAATGGTCTCTCAAAGTCAAAGAAGAAGTCGAGAAACAGTTCAAAGCTGGCTTCATACAAGTGTCCGAATATCCGGAATGGGTTGCGAACATCGTCCCGGTACCTAAAAAGGATGGTAAGGTGCGCGGTATGCGTGGATTTTTGGGACCTTAACAACGCGAGCCCGAAAGACGATTTTCCATTACTTTACATTGACATACTGGTAGACAATACCGCTGATCATGCACTTTTATCTTTTATGGATGGATATGCCGGCTACAATCAAATTAAAATGGCAGTAGAAGACATGAGTAAGACCACCTTCACTACACCTTGGGGTAGTTACTGTTACACTGTCATGTCATTTGGCCTCATTAATGCAGGGGCCACTTATCGACGGACCGCTACCACCTTATTACATGACATGATCCACAAGGAAGTTGAGGTTTACGTGGACGATATGATCATCAAATCCAAGAGTCGGGATGGGCACATCAACGCCCTAAGAAAGTTCTTTATTACTCGACTGCGCAAATACAACATGAAGCTAAACCCTCAAAAATACAGTTTCAGGGTAACATCTAGCAAATTATTGGGTCACATCGTTAGCCAACGTGGTATCGAGATCGATCCGGCAAATATCAAAGCCATTACCGAGATGAAGCCTCCCAAGACAGAGAAAGAAATAAGGGGATTCCTTGGGAAATTCCAATACATCCGCCGGTTTATCTCCAAGCTAACCATGGTATATGAACCAATTTTCAAGAAACTGAAAGTGGGGGAACGAAAACTATGGGACAATAAGTGTCAAGCAGCCTTTGACAAAATCAAAGAAATACTATCTGCTCTGCCGGTTCTAATGCCACCTCAACCCAGTTTGCCTCTGTCGTTATATACAACAACGCGACAACCATGGAGGCTATGCTGGCGCAGACGGTCGACTCGGAAGAACGAGCCATCTACTACATCGGCAAAAAATTCCTAGAGTATGAATGCAAATACATCATGCTCAAGAAATCAAGGGGAGCATACTTCCGTATCCATCAAACTAGACTTAGACGTGACTAATAACGTCGCCAAATACGAAGCATGCATCAATGGGTTACAAGCCGTCGTCGATTTAGGGGTCACAAACCTCCGGGTACACGGCGACTCATCCTTTGTCATCAATCAGGCTCTTCAAAAATGGAAAACTCGGAACGCCAATCTCTTGGCCTACCAGGCGCGAGTAAGAGTTCTCGAGAAGAAATTCGAAAAGTTAGAGTATATATACTTGCCTCGAGAAGAAAACCAGTTCACAGATGCACTCTCCAAATTGGCATCTTTACTGAATATTCCCAATCACTTGACCATTATGCTAATTTGCGTCGAAAGATGATCCGAACCGCCATACGTCCACACCATCAAAGAGATTGAAATAGCTAATCCCGAGCCTTGGTATCAGACTATTTTAACATACCTGTCGACAGGAAAATATCCTCCCGAAACCAACGGTCGAGCCAAGTGAGCCCTGCAAAGACTAGCTACCCAATTTATCCGCACTGATGACGAGCAGCTATATAAAAAGACAGCGCAGGGGGCTCCTCTCCTATGCATTGACAAAATAAAGGCCGAAAAGGTTTTGGCCAAAGTACATAACGATGAGTGTGGTCCACATATGAATGCCCAAATGTTAGTCCGAAAAATCATGAGGTTTGGATACTACAGGAATAATATGGAAACCGACTGCAGACAGTACGTCAAACATTGCCATAACTGTCAAATCTTCGCCAATGTACAACACATGCCATCGTCTTTATTATACACCATGACGTCACCATGGCCATTTTCGACATGGGGAATCGACATAATCGAAAAGGTAAACCCCTCTGATTCAGGTGGACATTGCTTCATCTTGATAGCCATCGACTACTTCACCAAATGGGTCGAGGTCGAATCCTACTATATTATGAACGCCAAGCATGTAGCTAAGTTCATCCAAAACAAAATCATATGCCGGTATGGGATCCCACATGAATTCATCAGTGATCACGAGACCCATTTCCAAGCCGAAACGACAGCTTTGCTAACCAAGTACAAAATTTAGAGACATACATCCTCACCCTATCGTCCCCAAACAAATGGAACGGTAGAAGCAACCAACAAGATAATTATCACCATACTTAAAAAGATGACCGATGATTATCGAGAGTGGCCCGACAAAATGCCTTTCTCTTTATGGGGATACCGGACATCAATCCGCACCGCAACCGGTGCAACACCCTATTATCTGACATACGGGATGGAGGCAGTTCAACCAGTCGAGTTGGAAATACCGTCCCTCAGAATACTGTTAGAAAGCCAAGTACCTGAAGCTGATTGGGTCCAAGCGTGATATGACTCGTTGGTTCTATTGGACGAACGGCGATCCCGCACCCTCAATAATATCCAGGTATATAAAAAAAGAATATAACGGACCTTTAACAAGAGAATCAGGCCCAGACATATCAAGGAAGGGGATTTGGTTCTAAAATTCGTTCGAGCTCTATTACCAGTTGACCTGCAGGGAAAGTTCAAACCCAATTGGGCCGGGCCATATCCGGTGAAAAAGGTTCTATCAAGAGGTGTTGTGAAGCTGACGGACTTGGACGGGAATGACTTTACCAATCCTACCAACCTAGACCGGCTGAAACGTTACTACCCCTGATCCTTTCTCAATGTCATTTACAAAAGTTTATCAAAATTGTCTTTTCAAACATAAACTTTCGAAAAGCAAGTCATTAAGCTAGGATTATTTATCCTACTATCATATACATCTTGAACCATTAGTCTTGGTGTATTTTGAGATTGCAAAATTATACAAAGCTTGAACTACGTCTGGTTTGATTCCACTAACTGTGGATACGTAGGCAGCCCCTCACAAGGACACAACCACCGCAATCGCGAAAAAAGACAGGAACGGTTTAATTAATAAAACTTCCTTATTATTACCAAAAACCCAATAAACTCGGGAAATCCAGAATACAAAAATTCAAAAAAAAGCACACGACCTACAAATAAAATAGTAGTACTACTTAAATAATAATAAATCTAAGGACTCGGGTATTCAGGGCATCTTGCCCTTACCCTTATCCATGGCATCCTTAGCCGTCCACTGACGACGAGACTGAGGCGAACGCTCCTGAATCACTATAGGAACTTCCTTGGCCCGGACACGCTTCTTTGAGTGAGGGTCTTCGGCCACGTTAATTGGCTCGAGTCGGACCCTCACGAGCTCAGGCAACCTATCATGTGGGCCCAGTCGATCTTTGGCCGCCAGTCTCGGCCCAAGCTTCTTCTCCAAGTCAGTCTGGGGGCTCAATCGCCCCCACACGCCTCTAGCACCGGCGTCTCTAGCTCGAGTCTTAGTTTTTAACTTAGGACCCGACTCTAATCGCACTAAAGTAGCAGGAGTATCTCCATCGTCAAAGAAACTCATGTTGTCCTTAGCTATCTCCCGGCGAACCAGATCGAAGGCTCTTCTCCGACTTTATAGAACTTATTAAACACCATAATGAATGTTTTCAACTTTGTTTATTTTCACGGGGGTAGTTTTTTATTCTAAGATCAATTTTGCCTCCATCCGTGAGAAAATAAATAAATACCTATAGGTAATTGTATTGTATTGCCTGTTATTGATGTTCTAAATACAAGTACTTATAGTAGGTACAAAGAGAGATACATTGAATACAAAGGGAACACGAAAGGGTTAAGGCTACGAAACTAATTACACAAGCTTGATTACAACTATTACACCCTCGCAGTCAGAGTGAGAGGAGAACGGACACTTAGGCTAGATCTGAGCTGGGTGAAGAGAGGTCGAGGGAGTCTTTTGGTGAAGATATTTGCATAATGATGTTCCGAAGGGACATGGAGAATACAAATGAGACCAAGCTAAACCTTCTTGTGAACGAAATGAATGTCAATCTCAATATGCCTAGTTAATTGGTGTTGCACTGGGTTATCAAAAATATATACGGCGTAAAAGTTGTCACAGAACACAAGCGTAGCATGACAAAGGGGGACATTAAGCTCAGCTAGAAGGTTGCGTAACCACGTGGTTTCGGCAACACCATTAGTGAATCCCCGATTATCTGCCTCAGTGCTAGAACGAGAGACGGTAGGTTGGCATTTGGAAGACAAAGATACTAGGTTATCGCCTAGATAAACACAGTAATTGAAGGTAGAGCGTCGAGAATCGGAAAATATTACAAGTCCAGTTAGCGTCCGAATAGGTAGTAAGCTTGTGGGACGTGGAGATGCCAATGTGTAGCCCATGATCAAGAGTTCCCTTAACGTATCGCAAGACACGTTTAAGAAAAATGGAAATAGGGCTTCGCATGGGTCGTTTATAAATGGATAAATCTGTTGGACGACATAAGAGATGTCAGTCGACTAATGGTAAGATACTGAAAGGCACTTGAAAGACTACGATAAAGCTGGGGATCTTCAACAGGCGGACCATTAGCAACACTGATGAGTCTGGCAAACAGGTTAAAGTCCGTCAACGCACAAACTAAGATGTCGTTGGCATATTGAGTTTGGGACAGCAAGAAGAGGTCGTTATTGTGGCGCGTTACTTTGATACAGAGAGAACGACGTCTAACACCTCAATCAGTCATAGAGAACTCACTAGAGAGGGCCGCAGTGATACATTTTAAGAGGTTGGTGGAGGATGTTGTAAGGACAATGTCATCAACATATAATAGAAGATATATAGGCACAATCGTGACGTTGTCGATAGATGAATAAGTATGCATCACTTTACTGCTATGAAACCTTTATGACAAAAGAAAGTTAGCAAATCATTGATATAAGGCATAGTGGGGCTTGTTTCAGGCCGTATAAGATTTGCGCATAAGGCGAATGTGAGTCGGACATGCCTGATTAGCAAAACCCGAGGATTGATGCTGTGGACATGACATAGGTCCACCCCGACGCGGCCACGCGCGGGTTTGGAGAGGCGAATGAATCTCCATATGAGAATGGATCGAATTGAAATTTAAATCGAAGTGGAGTCGCCACCGAACTTTGTGGGAGTTTGGGCCCGTTCGAACCCACTCTATGTTGTAGTGGGCCGTGTACAAAATACAACCCATTTCCGATGTCAGAGTTTATTGGGCTCGTCCCTTTGCATTGCGATACCGATACCGTCATTACCGGTTATCGTGTATAGAATGACTCTCGTGCGCCAACGGTTTCGGGCATCCCGTGCTATTCCGGGGAAAATGCCACCTAGGGCTTTCCGCTGGGGAGATATAGTGGGTTGTATGTCCCTGCTTGAGTCGTACCTGTATAAGTCACATAGAAATTTTGCATGCAACACGTAGGTAGTAAAATGACTCGCGCTGGGGAAAATGATTTTTTTGAATTTTTGAGATTTTGAAAATTTTGAAATTTTGGATTTTCTAAATTTGGAATTTTTTTTGAAATTTTTGACTCCTAAAGACAATTAGGAAAGTTCGGGATGATTATTTCCGTGCTAGTATCGAGACTAGGCTTATGGCTTGATTCCGTTTAGGATTAGAAAACTATTGTGTAGGGAAAGATATGGAAAGAGGGTTATAGAATTAATACTATAAATACCCCTCCCTTGTCCATGATTTTTTCTCATAATCTTCTCCACAACTCCTCCCTTCTCAAAAGAAAGTCTCCTTATTCTTTCAAGAAAATAGCCATGGGAATCGACAGATTGACTATCATGTTGCAGGAATGGTCCCGACGCTTTAGGGACACGGATATGGTGGCTCTCAACCAGACGGGTATTACTCAGCTGTACCCGTTTCGTCAGATGTAGGTTGATCGCTATTTTTTGGATGAGTGTTTGTCTTACTGGGATGACATATATCATGTCTTTGCCTTTCCCGGAGGAGAAGTTTGCCCTTTACCCGAGGAGATTGCTGCCGTGGGAGAATGGAATCCGATACTCCGACCTACCATACCTTATTCAGTTTATGACCCGAGGCGAAAGCTTCGTGAGTTTTTGGGGCTTTCTCACAACGAGGTATCCCGTATGATGGAGGGTGATAATATTTCTCTGATCGACTTGGCTGAGAAATTCATGAATTCTCTCGATGTCCGGGTCAGACCGGCTCACAGCCGTAGGGCTTTTTCCTTTTGCATGCTCCATGTTTATGCCTTTGAGGGTCACATGGATTTATTGTCTTGTATGGGTAACGCCCGCCTCCTAACCGTGGTTGATTTGATGGAGACGGAGTACAGCCCGGCTTGGCTGATCACGGGTGAAATTATCCAAGGTCTAGACAACCGTAAGAGGGATTTGTCGGTCCGTCTTACCGGAAGCACCCGTTTGCTGCAAGTATGTTACTTTGGATTTTTATTTTGCTCGATTTTTTTATATTTTTATTTTTCTTCCGCGACTTTTCCTGCTGCAGTGGGCACTCGATCGAGTCACCCTGGCACTCGATCGAGTGCCCTCGTATAAAACCCCCTGTTCGTGTTCAGAGGTACCACTCGATCGAGTGTCTCAGGCACTCGACCGAGTGCCCTTAGGCGGACGCCTATTTCGTCTCGGGAGCTCATTTTTTTGTTTCCTTTTTCAGATTTGGTTATACGAGAGGCTATCAGTGATAGATCCTCCTCTTGACGCGAGCAACTACCGTCATAATCAGGTGATGACGAGGAGACGGGCTATTGATTTTTCTCGCCAAATTACCCAGAAGTATTGGGACGAGGTGTTATCCTTCCATGGTGGTCGGTTGATTCGATGGGTAGTGTCGTGGTGGCCCATCTATGTTTGGACTGGCTTGGACCCGTGATGGTAACCGATCAAATAAATAACCGGCAAAACCTAACTAGGGTAGCTAGGGTAAGTCGGGTCGAATCCACGGCGACGGTAAGAGGCGTGTAGACTAGGTCGGCCCAAATACTAGACCAAGTCAACGAGCTAAGCTAGAGAATGATAGAGGGGAAGAGAGCTAGACTAAGAATAAGGAGAACAACTAAGGGAAACGGGCTAGGATTAGGTCGGGGTCAAAGGGGTAACGGAATGGTCAAGGAGGAGTTAGAGTGAAGGAGGTAGTAGGGTAATCTAGGTAATCTAACTTAGACTCACCTAGAGGTTCCTCATGGAACCCATCCGGCGACACACACGACAAAGGAAGGCAAGAAAAACAAGCATTCCAACCTACTTAGTCAATCAAGCATTCCAACAAACATGTAATATGCATCACTCAAGAAGAAACTCAAATCTTCTACCAACATCTCCAACAACCCCTTAATCATCCAATTAACACCCTAATGACCCTACTAACCCTAGCAAGAACACTACTCAAACATATCTAAACTAAAACTAACACTAACAAGATGAATCAACACAAACAACAAAACATTCATAATGAAACTAGTGAAAACAATGAAATATGAACAATAAAATGAACAAAGATTAAAACTTGGATGAACAAACAAGATTAAGAGTAAAGAAAAGAAGATTATACCATACTAGAAGATGAAAAGAAGAAGGAAACTTGCATAAATGGAAGAACCCAAAACAAACATCCAAGGTTGTCAAGCTTGAATGGAGATCTTGAAGAATTTCCTTAATACAAGACTAATTACTAAGATTAACGATAAACTAAAGACTAATCTACACTAATCTAATCTAATCTATGCTAAAACTAGGATAGGGTTTGTGGGTAATGAAGAACATAAGCTAAGATGGTGTCTTAATACAAGAGGGGGGGTATATATAGGGTTACAAGTGGAAAGGAGAAGAGAAGAATGAAGCGCGGAGCAGCAACAGCCCTTCCCGGCCGGGAGGAGGTGGTCCCGGTCGGGAGGGTGTCGGTCCCGGCCGGGAGGAGCTGGTCCCGGTCGGGATGGACCCAAAACAGGAGCATCCTCTTTTGTGCACCTCATCCCGGACGGGTTGAGGTCATACCCGTCGGGGATGAGTCTTGTAGGCCTCCAATTTGATCTTTAAGGTTCCTCCTTGCTTCACATGGACTTCTCATCGATTCTCGGGACTCGGGATCGGGTCTCGGAGGCTCGGGATTGGGTCCCAAGGTCTCGGGGTCGAATCCAAGGCATCGAGTGATCGTTCCTCCGCTTCGTTGGCTCCGAAAAGTGTATGTATTGAGTCGGAATCGCTCAAACTCTTCATGAATGGTCTCAGGAACATGAAACGAACTAGAGGAAGCATAAGTAGCCCATAAATCGCTCCCAAGGAGCGACTTCACAAGGAAAATGGGACCAAAACACTACGAAATAGGCACTACAAACTACACTTATCAACTCCCCCACACTTAACCCTTACTCGCCCTCGAGTAAGCACAAACTAACTACTAAACTAGCCGAGTGGGTATTAGCGCACCCTACGCCCTTTCAACTCACGCGAGTGCACTTAGAGGAAAAGTGCACTCCGCAAGGCAAGTGGGGTCTTGCGACAAAACTGTGGATGCAACCGGACACTAAAACACATAAACAAACAAACATACAAACAAACACACAAAAAGGTTGCACCCAAAAGAAAAGAAATACCGCTTCCCTCAAACAAGCGGTGAAAGAAGCACCGGTTTAGGACTCAAGGCAAGTGACGACGTTCCCAAGCTAGCAATACAAACCAAGATGGACTAAACCCTAATAGTATGACTACAAAGCAACAAAAACGTTGGTAACTTACCTCGGTTCCTCTTAACCTTCTAAGAACGTACTACGGGACGATCGGCGGGATGGAAAAAGGATGAACCACGGTGTTAGTCGACACTGTAGGTAAGTGAGACCCCGCCCCTTTTAGCAAAGAGCCAAGAGGGTCGTCCCATATCCGAAACCGCCTAACTAGTCCAAGTAAAAAGGTGAAAATATGCAAAATGAGGGAAGACCGACTAATGCCGCTATCATCCTTCCTCGGGACTCGGTCCTTTGGTAGGCTCTTCACGGCAAAAGTCGGAAAAAGACTTATTTTTGTGGGGATATAATCTTTTTGTGAGACTATTTTCTTTTGGCATTTTCTCTTTTCTTTTGCATTTATGCTTTGTTTGTTGTCATGCCATTTCTTTTTCTTCTTTTCTATTTTCTTTTTGGCTTTTGTGCCTTTTCTTTTTCTTCATTCTTTTCTTTCTTTCATTTTTTTCTTTCTTTTCTTTCCTTTGCCCTTTTGGCTTGATTTGTCTTTTTGGCATTTCTTTGTATGACAAGAAAGGGAGAAATCAACACTGTGCAATTTATTGTGTGGATATGTGTAGGAGGTAGGGAAATGGGAGAGTCGGGGAGCGTCCTTCCCTTCTAACCCACAAAAAGTGGAGAACTTGGACTAATTAAACAATCCCAAACACGGTCACCTAGGGGACGGGACTCGGTAACCAAGGCCTTTTCACACCGTGGGTGGTCATAATGGTCAAAAGTGCAAATCCCGTAGTAAATCCCTAGTAAGCTAGGTGGACTCAAGGTAAAGGACCAACGAAATCATTGATTTAGGGTCATTCTACTAGACTAAAGTCCAAGACTCGATTTACACTACTAGGGAGGGAAAGTACACACTCACACACTAGCCTCTAAACCGGGTTTTCGAAAACGGTTTACACACAAGACACAAAACGAAACACAAAACCAAGACTCAACGGGAACGAAGGAAAAAGAAACAAAAGCAACAAAACAAAGCGAAACAAGGAGAAACAACACATAAACAAAACAAACACCACCCCGATCTTCAAACAAGTCTCCAAATCCACCACAATCTTTACAAAGCTCCTCCCGAGCACACATCACCACAAATCTCCTCCAAACTCACAAGAAGCAAAGAGGGAAAAAGGGATGAAGAGATGTTACCGGAAGTCTTGAAAGCTCACCAAAGCTAGCGGCGATTAGGCAACCTATAAGGAAAAAGGGGGGCAAAACACGCACAACAAAGCAAAAATACGACACAACGACACAAAAAGGAAAACACACAAAAGAAAATCTTTTTGATTTTTGTGAAATTTTTTCAAATTTTTAGGATTTTTTAAAGATTTTTTTCGAAAAACTACAAAAATAAAGCTAACTATGCTAGAATACCACTCCCCCACACTTAAGTCGAGCCATGTCCTCATGCTCGACCGTAGTGCATGGGAGCACAAAAGAAACTACGAAAATAAAGCTAGAAAACAAAAAGAAAAGTGGAGAAAAGGGTAGAAGGTGTCCGGCCGGGGTGTAGTCAAGTCACCATGGGCCGAGACAAGAAAAAGATATGGAAGGGGGAAGAAAAATAAAAAGAAGGAAGTAAAAGGAGATGGGACGGGAGGACTAGGTGTAATCAAGTCACCTAGCCCGGATTCCTCCTAAATCCGACTAAATCCTACAAAAAGGAAGAGTGAAAAACATGTAAAATTTGGATTTTGAAAAATGACTCTCGATGTAGTCACATCATCGAGAATCGGGAGCAACAACTACCAAGGCCTCGAAGGCCACCATGACAAAGGGGAAGGGGAGAAACAAGGGGAAAACAAGCAATAAAAAAAACGGAAAAGAAAGGATAGTTGCTATACCGCCCGGAATAAGCAACTCACTCTCTCCATCGTCTCAATGATCAATATAGGTACTTGCTTGTTGTCGTCATTGTCATCCTTCTTCAAGCTTGAGAAAACCGCATGGCTAGAGGTAGAAATGGTGCGAGGGGGTAGGATTTGATGTGAATATCGGTCTAAAGTGAGGAGGAAATGAGGTTAAGGTATGTAAATGAGGCACATGGGTGGTGTGATATGAGAAAGGAAGGTAAGGAGGTTGGGTGGGGGTATATAATGGTTGGGTGGGCTTGAATGTCGAAGAAGAGGCACCAAAAAGGAGTAGGGGGTCATCCCGGTCGGGATGGGTGATCCCGGTCGGGATGACATACCCGTCCCGGTCGGGATGACACTCCAGTGAACTCGATTTTTGGCACCCTCATCCCGATCGGGACGGCCCCATCCCGGTCGGGACGACACACCCTTCCCGGTCGGGAAGGGTCTTCATGACTCCCATGACCCCAAAAACCGATTCCCTTACTCACGATCCAAGCTCTATCGATAACCACTCCTTTCTAGGAGTCACCTTCACTTCACCTATCACAATAAACTCAAAGTACACATCAAATTCACTCCCTCACATCGCTCATCAAAATACCAAAACAATTACAAGAATATCACAAAGCTAACAAAATCAAGAGACAAAACACACAAATACAAACACAAATACTCTAAAGAGGAGAGGAGGGGAATATACAACATGACGGTTTTTTAGGAACTCCGTCAAACCTAGGATGGTGGACTCTTCTTCAACCGTAGCCCTCAAGGGCATGGAGGAGCAAGTCGAACGCGCTACCGACATCATAATGTAGGCCCAAGAAGCGCTCGAGCCTAGCCAACCTCCACGGCCTCCAAGGAGGAGGCAAGAAGTAGGAATCCCAAGACCCATCGTCATCATTCATGTCATCTCCGGGGTCTATCCATCCTACGAGCTTAACCGGCCTCTTCCTCCCTAGGCATCGCCTCCAATAATTAGCAAGCTTCATCTCCAAGAAACAAGGCACAAAAAGCGGCTTTGGCCTCATCTCCTCGTTGCACACCCCCACACTTTCCTCAAGTTGTGGTTCCCCATCCTCATCACTAGGCCCCTCATCGTCTTGGAGAAGAGGATCGAAACTTCTACCGGCGGTTTCAATCTCCTCCAAGTCATTGCTTGGTTCACTAGCTAGGGGCTCTTGATGCTTATCCACATTATCGCACAAGGGCAACTCGAGGCTAACAACTTCACCTAACATCCTCACAAATTCTACCAAACCATCCCACTCACCATCCTCCTCCAATTCCTCACCAATGTTGTCTTCACCGAGGGTCATCTCCTCATTCGTCTCCTTTTGGGTAGACGATTGAGGTTCTTCAAAGCAAATCTCTCCTCCAAAGGGAACTACATCGGTGGCTTCATGGTTAGGTTGCTCCTCTCTCACAAGTGGGCACCCTTCATCTAATTGCGATGTTCGGGATAAATACATTACGGTTTGAACCGATAATGCATTTAATCGAGCATCAAACGCCTCGTTTTCCTTCCGATATTGGGCCAATAATTTATCTTGATCCTTTTGCATTTGGATGGCCATTTCTTGTTGGCTCTTTTGCAATTGAAGAAGTGAATGATACAACTCCAAGTTTGACGATTGGTGGTCATTGGGGTCTTGTAAAGCTCCTTGATAATCTTGATAATCTTGATGATAATCTTGATAATCTTGATTAAACATGGTGTCTTGATGATGCCCAAGGGGTGGGGCATCATATTGTTGGTAATGAGGTTGAGGTGATTGGTAGTATTGTGGGTCATGGGGTTCATATTGTGGTTGGGGTGGAGGGTAATATGGTGGGTTTTGGGGGTATTGGCTTTCATAAGGTGAATCTTGATTGAACATGGTGGGTTCACATTCATAGCTTGAGTAATAGCCACCTTGATCGTAGGATTGATAGTCATTCACTTGTTGGTAGCCATTTCCATACTCTTGAGGATCATACCCATCTTGATTACCCCAAGAAGCTTGATTATGGTAGGGGGACGTCATGTCATACCCTTGATTCATGGAAGAAGAGGAGTAGCTCATATCGGCTCCCGAGTATGTGGAGTTTAGATCAAACCCCATGCTTGCTCGAAAATCGTAGTCCATACCCGGTTGGAAACCTCTCACCCTAGCAACTGTCCGTTAAAGCGGCTCTAAGTCGCAAGAAGAAGATAGTCACCACCTCTAAGCACAAACTGTAGACTAGGAACAAACGTGAGAAGTCTAGTGCTTTTTGGGCACTAGACAAGAGAGAAATAAACCACACACACACAAGAAGCAAGGTAACCAAAAAGAAAAAAAGAAAACACAAACACAAAGACAAAGTCAAGTAACTAGGAAAACAAAGTCTAAACTAGGACCGTCCCCGGCAACGGCGCCAAATTGATGGTAGGATTGGTCGTGGATCCCACCGCCAAATAAATAACCGGCTAATCCTAACTGGGTAGCTAGGGTAAGTCGGGTCGAATCCACGGGGACGGTAAGAGGCGTCTAGACTAGGTCGGCCCAAATACTAGACCAAGTCAACGAGCTAAGCTAGAGAATGATAGAGGGGGAGAGAGCTAGACTAAGAATAAGGAGAACAACTAAGGGGAACGGGCTAGGATTAGGTCGGGGTCAAAGGGGTAACGGAATGGTCAAGGAGGAGTTAGAGTGAAGGAGGTAGTAGGGTAATCTAGGTAATCTAACTTAGACTCACCTAGAGGTTCCTCATGGAACCCATCCGGCGACACACACGACAAAGGAAGGCAAGAAAAACAAGCATTCCAACCTACTTAGTCAATCAAGCATTCCAACAAACATGTAATATGCATCACTCAAGAAGAAACCCAAATCTTCCACCAACATCTCCACCAACCCCTTAATCATCCAATTAACACCCTAATCACCCTACTAACCCTAGCAAGAACACTACTCTAACATATCTAAACTAAAACTAACACTAACAAGATGAATCAACACAAACAACAAGACATCCATAATGAAACTAGTGAAAACAATGAAATATGAACAATAAAATGAACAAAGATTAAAACTTGGATGAACAAACAAGATTAAGAGTAAAGAAAAGAAGATTATACCATACTAGAAGATGAAAAGAAGAAGGAAACTTGCATAAATGGAAGAACCCAAAACAAACATCCAAGGTTGTCAAGCTTGAATGGAGATCTTGAAGAATTCCCTTAATACAAGACTAATTACTAAGATTAACGATAAACTAAAGACTAATCTACACTAATCTAATCTAATCTATGCTAAAACTAGGCTAGAGTTTGTGGGTAATGAAGAACATAAGCTAAGATGGTGTCTTAATACAAGAGGGGGGGTATATATAGGGTTACAAGTGTAAAGGAGAAGAGAAGAATGAAGCTCGGAGCAGCAGCAGCCCTTCCCGGCCGGGAGGAGGTGGTCCCGGTCAGGAGGGTGTCGGTCCCGGCCGGGAGGAGCTGGTCCCGGTCGGGATGGACCCAAAACAGGAGCATCCTCTTTTGTGCACCTCATCCCGGACGGGTTGAGGTCATACCCGTCGGGGATGAGTCTTGTAGGCCTCCAATATGATCTTTAAGTTTAAGGTTCCTCCTTGCTTCACATGGACTTCTCATCGATTCTCGGGACTCGGGATCGGGTCTCGGAGGCTCGGGATTGGGTCCCAAGGTCTCGGGGTCGAATCCAAGGCATCGAGTGATCGTTCCTCCGCTTTGTTGGCTCCGAAAAGTGTATGTATTGAGTCGGAATCGCTCCAACTCTTCATGAATGGTCTCGGGAACCTGAAACGAATTAGAGGAAGCATAAGTAGCCCATAAATCGCTCCCAAAGAGCGATTCCACAAGGAAAATGGGACCAAAACACTACGAAATAGGCACTACAAACTACACTTATCAACCCGAGACACAGAGCTCGCTATCAGGTAATATTGTCCTTCTGGCAAACAGTTCACCTTTACCCGGACCGCATACTAAGGCAGTATGGGTGGACCCAAAGAATCCCGGATATTGAAGCAGTTGTGAGTGACCCTACCCAACTGACCGATGTAATGTGCGATAACTGGATGCAAAGATGGTACACCCGGCATACTTGGCCTATTTCCAAATCTCGCCACTCGGCCTGGGTTTCAGACTCCTATGTGAAGTGGACTAAAGCAGGTGATGCCAAAGCCCGAGCTGCTCTGAAAGTTGATTAGGCTTTTGACCTGCTGCGAAGGGAGCAAGTTAAAGACAACAGGGGCTTCTTCGACGAAGGAGACACTCCGGCTGCCCTGGTCCGTCTAATGTCAGGTCATAAAAAGAAGAGTAAGACTCAAGCTGAAGGGTCTACTGCTAAAGGTGCTCGGGGGAAAGTGAGCCCCCAGACTGACCTTGAAAGGAGACTAGGCCCAAAACTATCAGTGCAGGACCGACTTGGCCCACGAGATAGGCTACCCGAGCACGTGTGGGCTCGACTTGGACCGAAGACTGTTGTAGAAGACCCGCTGTCAAAGAAGCGGGTTCGTGCTAAGGAGGTTTCCCTCGTGATTGGGGAACGCTCTCCACCGCCCCGACGTCCTCGGGCTCCACGCGACCCAAAGAACAAAGGAAAGGGCAAGATGCCGGGATATTAGCCTCCTTTGTTTTATTATTTGAGTATTATTATTATCTTTTTTGGGTGTGATTTTTTGTGTGTATGTTGCCGAGTCGGCGTTTTTTTTTTGTAATTCCCGAGTTTATCGGTTTTCAATAAAGACGTATTAGTGAATACCGTTCTCGTCCTTTCGTTTATTGCAGTGGTTGTACCCTTTTGAGGGGTTGCCTACGTATCCACAATTAGCGGAATCAAACCAAACGTAGTTCAAACTTGAATTTCGCAATTTTCGAAATACATCAAGACTATTAGTTCAAGATGTGCGACAGTAGAATAGTTAATTCTAACTTATTGACTTGCCTATAATTTTTGAAAATTTATAAAAAGACAAATTTTATAAATTTTTGCAAATGACATTGAGATAGGGTTTTAGGGGTAATAGCGCTTCAACTGGTCCAAGTTGGTTGGGTTGACGAATTCATTCCCGTCCAAGTCTGTCAACATCACCGCTCCCCCTGATAGGACCTTCTTGACTAAGTATGGCCCATCCCAATTGGGTTTGATTTTTCCTCTTGGGTCAACCGGTAGTAAGGCACGAACCGATTTTAGGACCATATCCCCTTCTTTGATGTTTCTGGGCCTAACTCTTTTGTGGAAAGCCCGCTGAATCCTTTTTTGATATATTTGTATGTTGTTGAGGGCCCGGGACCGCCGTTCGTCCAAAAGAACTATCGAATCGTATCGGGCATGTACCCAATCTGCTTCCGGCATTTGGCTCTCCAGTAAAATCCTTAGGGAAGGTACTTCTAGCTCGATCGGTTGGACCGCTTCCATTCCATATGTCAGGTAATATGGAGTTGCTCCGGTCGCAGTGCGAATTGAAGTTCGATATCCCCATAAGGCAAAGAGTATTTTATCGGGCCAATCCCGGTAATTCTCAGCCATCTTTTTAAGTATGGTGACGATTGTTTTATTGGCCGCTTCTACCGCTCCATTTGTTTGTGGTCGGTAAGGTGAAGATGTATGCCTTTGAATTTTGTATGCCTTCTACCGCTCCATTTCGCTAGCAACGTAGCGATTTCAGCTTGGAAATGGGTCCCGTGATCACTGATGAACTCATGTGGGATCCCGTATCGGCATATAATCTTATTATGGATAAATTTGGCCACGTGCTTGGCGTTCAAGACACGGTATGACTCAGCTTCGACCCATTTGGTGAAGTAGTCGATGGCCACCAAAATGAAACAATGACCTCCCGTCCCGGAAGGGTGCACCTTTCCAATTATATCAATACCCCATGTCGAAAATGGCCATGGTGATGTCATGGTATATAATAGGGAAGATGGCATATGCTGTACATTAGCAAAAATCTGACAATTATGGCAGTGCTTGACGTATAATTGACAGTCTGTTTCCATGGTGTTCCAGTAATATCCGAGCTTCATGATTTTGAAGGCTAACATATGAGCGTTCATATGCGGGCCATTTTCACCATTGTGTACCTCGGTCATAACCTTTTTGGCCTGTATTTTGTCGATGCACAAGAGAAGAGCCCTCTGTGCCGTCTTCTTGTATAGTTGCCCGTCATCCGTGCGAACAAATTGGATTACCAATCTCCGCAGGGCTTTCTTGGCCCGGTTTTCAGTTTCCGGGGGATACTCTCCCGTCGCCAAGTAGGTTAGGACTGACTGATACCAAGGTTCCGGGTCGGTCAGCTTGATGTCCTGGATGGCGTGTACGTACGCCGGCTCGGAACGCCTTTCGACCCAGATTGGCATGCTGGTAAGATGTTCCGATATATTTAGCTAGGATGCTAATTTGGAAAGTGCTTCTACAAACTGATTCTCCTCCCGGGGTAAGTAAATGTATTCTACCTTTTGGAATTGTTTCTCTAGAACCCTTACTCGTGCTTGGTAAGCCACGAGATTGGCGTTCCGAGTTTTCCATTTTTGGAGCGCTTGATTGATGACCAGTGATGAGACGTCGTGGACTTGGAGGTTTGTTACCCCTAAATCAGTGGCGGCTTACAACCCGTGAATGCATGCTTCGTATTCGGCTGCATTCTTGGTCACGTTGAAGTCCAACTTGATGGATAAGGGGGTGTGCTCCCCTCGTGGCGAGATTAGTAGAATCCCGACCCCAAATCCTCGGAAATTGGATGCTCCATCGAAATACAAATCCCATGTTTCGGTATCGGTATGAAATATGTCTTCATAAGGAAAAGCCCAAGTATCGGTGTGGCCCTCTTCGGATATTGGACTATCGGCCAGGAATTCTGCCACTACCCGGCCCTTGATGACTTTTAATGGTACGAACTTGAGGTCAAACTTAGCTAGCATTAAAGTCCATCTGGACATCCTGCCATTGAGGATGGGCTTCTCGAACAGGTACTTGATAAGGTCCATTTTGGATAATACATGTACCTCGTGGCTAAGCTTGTAATGTCGGAGCTTTTTAGTGGCCCAAACCAAGGCTAGGCACGTCTTCTCGAGCATTGTGTACTTGCATTCGTACTCTAGGAACTTTTTAATAATGTAGTAAATAGCCCGTTCTTCTGAATCGACTGTTTGGGCCAGCATAGCCCCCACATGGCTGTCTCGGTCATTGTTAGGTATAACGACAAAGGCAGACCGGGTTGAGGTAGCATTAATACCGGCGGTGCAGACAGGATCTCCTTGATTTTATCGAAAGTCGTTTGACATTTGTCGTCCCATAGTACCCGTTCTCCGATCTTCAGTTTTTTGAAAATGGGCTCACATACCATGGTTAACTTCGAAATAAACCGGCTAATGTGTTGAACTTTCCCGAGAAACCCCCTTATTTCTTTTTTGGTTTTGGGTGGCTGCATCTCGGTAATGGCTTTGATTTTAGCTGGGTCGACCTCAATGCCGCGTTAGCTAACGATATGGCCCAGTAATTTGCCCGATGTTACCCCGAAACTGCATTTTTGAGGGTTTAGCCTCATGTTGTATTTGCGCAGTCGGGTGAAAAATTTTCTTAGGGCCGCGATGTGCCCATTTCGGTCTTTGGACTTAACAATCATATCGTCCACATAGACTTCCACTTCTTTGTGCATCATATCAGGTAATAAAGTAGTGGCGGTCCGCTGATAAGTGGCCCCGGCGTTGATAAGCCCAAATGGCATAACAGTGTAACAGTAAGTACCCCAAGGTGTAATGAAGGTGGTCTTACTCATATCCTCTTCTGCCATTTTAATTTGATTGTATCCGGCATACCCATCCATGAACGATAGAAGGGCATGATCGGCCGTGTTATCTACCAGTATGTCGATGTGTGGTAACAGAAAGTCCTCTTTTGGGCTGGCCTTGTTAAGGTCCCGGAAGTCCACACATACCCGCACCTTGCCGTCCTTCTTGGGTACCGGCACGATGTTTGCGACCCAGTCTGGATATTCCGACACTTGTATAAAGCCCGCTTTGAATTGTTTGTCTACTTCTTCTTTGACCTTGAGAGACCATTCGGGCTTCATTCTTCGGAGTTTCTGCTTTACCGGTTCACACCCATCTTTGATGGGTATTCGGTGTTCCGCTATTTCCCGATCTATTCCCGTCATGTCCTTGTAGAACCATGCAAAGACATCTTTGAACTCTTGGAGGAGGTCTGTGAATT